>ML685756.1:28529639-28610018 GCA_007922175.1 Pelusios castaneus | reverse complement strand
AGCTCAGTCCAGGGGAGCTGCCAAACCGGGCAGCTCCCAAAAAATACTCAATTTCACTGCTTGCTAGAGCAGTGAAATTGACATATATGTCAATATCACTGCTCAGCTAGAGCAGTGAAATTGACATATTTGACAGCTCCAATGTCCCAGAGTGGCCTCGATTGGCACTCTGGGACATTTCCGGAGGCTGTCTATTGTGCAAAATGAGTACACACGAGCATTACCTTGGAACAGCTTAAAAGCTTCTTAGCACTTCAACAAACTCTGGTTCTAGTGCTCCATTAGTTACTTCCATCTGTTCAGTTGTCTGTTAGAATTTGGCAGAAAATATGTATTGCTTAATATTATTTTTGCATTTAAGTTAATAATTTAATTGTAAATAAGTACAGTAAGTTTAGGTCTTAAACTAGGTGGTCTATTTTAAATAGTGTTTTTAAAACCTTTATTGAATTTAAATGTAAAAATATCTGAAGTTTATGATTTTTTTTTTAAAAAATTGATTTTTATTCACCCTATTAGCAAAATAATATATGTATTTTTTATCCATTGGAGAAAAATTGCCTTGTGCATTTTGAATAATCATCTTCTGTGTGACTATGAATCTAATTAGTTTCTAAATGGTGAATGTTTGTTCATCTCTTTGACAAAGTTGGATTTCTAATAAAATGTTAAATCTCTTTTTCTCTCTTCAATTTAGGTTGAAGAAGCTCTAAAAACCCATGGCATCGGTAAGTGCTAATGTATCATTTTTTGCTTAGATGTTTTATAAATATTCATACCAAACTCTAAGTCCTATTTTTAAGAATTTTAATTTAGGTCTGGTCCTGTTATCCTTATTCTTTGAAGTAGTCCTGTAGAAATTAGTGTAACACAGGGGTGTCCAACCTTTTTATATGAGGGGCCACATTGCAATTTTTGTCTCACTTGAGAGTCTGGTGAGCAATTTTGGATAGATACGGCATAGAAATTGATTTTATTAATAAAAACTAAACAGTCAAAAAATAAAAACAGTTTACAAAATTAATTTTGTAAATTACAAAGCAGGGGTTCTCAACCTTTTCAGGGTTGTGACACGTGTGCAACACCCCTACCCCCCATGTTTTAGCCGCACCTCCCCCCAAGCAGCCCCACATCTGACTCCCACCAGCCCTGCATCCCAGCCCGATCCCACGTCTCCCTCCAGCCTGACCCCACTGTCTCTTCCCTCTAGCTGCCTTGCTGCCCTGCCTACAGGTTCCCCTGGCCCTCTTGCACAATCCCCCCACCCACCACCACACTCACCTGGGTTACTGCACAGCTGCAGGAATCTGCTCCCTGACCAGGACCAGACCAGGCAGCAGAGTAGGAGATTTTAAAATGCCCCGCCCCTTCCTGGCCCCAGCTCCCAGCCAGGTTAATACATAGTTCCCTGCTGCAGAAGCTCAGCAGGGGCAGTGCAGGCTTAGCTTGCAACACACTCACCGCTGTGCCGTGACACACTTCTTTGTGTTGTGACATAGTGGTTGAGATCCACTGCTATACAGGAGGAACTTACATTTCATACCTAAACACAATTCCCATATAATATCCATCCTCTCTACAGTAACCTTCATATAAGTGTCACTTTCACAACTATACACATTTTTTCACTTGTTAATAAAACCACATTTTGTGAAAACTTGAAAAGGGCTTCTCTTTATTTTTTTCCAGGAAGCATCAATTCGTACAGATGGCAAGGCAAGGGAGGGCAGGGGTGGCAGTGGGGAGCATGGCAGAGCAAGGGTAGCGGGGGGGGGGGAATATGGGGTGTCAGTGGAGCGTGACATGGGAGAACATGGGGAGCATGGCACGGGAGAGTTTGCAGGGGAGCAGGGTAAGGGAGGAGTGGGGTGGCAGGGAGGAGCATGGGGAGCAGTGTGGCTGGGTGGTGGGATCATCGCTATTTCCCTTCCTTGGCCTCCAACCCAGATTCCCTTCCCTAGCCCTGCAGCTCACTGCCTGCCAGTCCCCTTCCCCACTCCTGGCCCTCACCTTGCAGGTCCAATCACCTTCCTCCCCTCTCAGCCCCCTTCCTCTCCCGCTCCGTATCTTGCCTGGTCCCCATCACTTTCCTCCTTTCCCAGCCTTCCTCCCCTCTCCTGGTCTCCATCACCTTCCTCCCCTCCCAGCCTCTTCCTCGCTCCGCACCTCACAAGTCCAATCACCTTCCTCCCCTCTCAGTCCCCTTCCCCTCCTGCTCTATTTCTTGCCTGGACTCCAGCACCCTCCTCCTCTCCCAGCCTCCCTCTCCACTCCTGGCCCCACACCTCACCTGGTCCCCATCACCTTCCTCCCCTCCCAGCCGTTTCCCCGTTCCTGGCATCACGTCTCACAGGTCCAATCACCTTCCACCCTTCCTAGTCTTCTTACCCCGTCTTGGCTGGGCACCTTGCTGTCTACTTATCATCTTCCCAGGCCCCACTCGCACCCTTCCCGGCTCCATACCTCCCCTGGTCCCCATCACCTTCCCTCCTCCCAGCTCTACACGTCCCCTGGTCCTGATAACCCTCGCCTCCCAACTCCATTCCAATTCCCTCCCTTCCCAGCTCCACGCTTCCCCAGTCCTAATCATCTTCCTTCCTTCCTAGTCCTCTTCCCTTCCCTTCCCCTCCTGGCTCTGCACGTCCCCTGGTCCTGATCAGCTTCTTTTCCTCCCAGCCCCCTTCCAGTTCCCTCCCCTCCCAGCTCCACATCTCCCTGGTCCCGGTCATCTTCCTCCCTTTCCAGTCCCCTTCCGGCCCCCTGGCCGGGTCCCGATCGCTTTTCCCCTTCCCGGCTCTGCACCATAGGGGTCCTGATCCCCCTGCTTCTCCCCCGCCACCTCACCTGGCTTGAGCTCTAATTGTCAGAATCCAGTCAGCTCTTCCGCCCTGGGCCACGTGGTCAGCCAGGCTGCAGTGGGACATTTAAAAATGCCCTGGGGTCCCAGCTTCCAAGCAGCACCATGGGCTGGATAACAGCCCTTGGGGGCCCGTAGGTTGGACAAGCATGGTGTTAGTAAGAGGTATATAGGCTTCAGTATTTGAACTGTTACTAGTAAGATTTGGTGGTTTGATCGCAAGAGGACTCTGAGACCTGGTCTACACTGGAGAATGAGCTAGAAGAGTTTTGAATTTGTTGCTTGTGTAGGGTTAATTTTTAAAACAAATGCTAGCTATTTAATTGCCAACTTCAGTTATTTCATTTCTTATTATTTTAACAGAAAATGGTGTGGTTGTATTTCATACAGTTCGGAAGTAGAGATGACATGTCATTTACTTGCCTTTGGCCTTTAAAGTTGTATAGTTCAATACAGTGCATTTTCCAATGCTTTTTTTTAGTCTAAATTTAAATGTCTAATTAAATTAATGTCCAATATGTTGGGCTTTTGTTGCATTGCTTGGGGAAAGTTCCACAGCTCTTTTTAATTTTATCCCATTATTCTGCGTTAGCTTAGAACTCAGATTCAGGTGCAAGCTGCACAAGGCCTATTCAGGATACCAAGATACCTAAGAGAGAATTGCCTTTGCCCTGGGAATTCTCTTGCAAAATTCATTTGCTCTGCAGAAAAAAAGCCCTTTGGTGTTTACCCAGTTCTGATAGGTGGATGGGAACTATTCACTAAACACTTCAGGGGGGACTTGTGGCAATTCTCTTCCCAATCAGGAAGCTAGACATCTATGACAGTAATTCCCAAATTGGTGCTACAGCTGGGGGGTGGCGCTAGAGTGGAAATGGGGGCTGAGCAGGGTTAGGTACTCTGCCCTCTGTAGGGGGCTGGCCCAAGCCTCCCCTGCAGTCCCCTGAAGATTCTTCCATGCCCTTCTGGTGGGGCATGTCTCACAGCTTAGGGGACCTTTGCTCTGAGAATTTATTTGTGAGTAAGATGACACTCCTTTCCTCCCCTCCAATATGCTGCCTTTTCTGACTGAAAAACTCAATTTACATATGAATAAATGATGCACTGTATGTTTTAAATCTGAACCATATCAGTCTTTCATGCATATCAGAATGAAGAAGTTTTTTAAAATATTACATTTTGAATAAAAATAGCTTCTGCAATGTATGATTACAGTGAAGGAGGAATCTGGTACGCTTTCTTTACTCCTTCTTGCAGGGGGGTGGTTCTAGCAGTGGTGTTCTTTTTCTAGTAGTGTCCCCGTGGTTCCACTTCAGCTGCATTCATGGGCTCCACGTCCTCAATCGAAGATTTTTCGCAGCAGAGCTCCTGGAGCCATGCATGCACCGCAGACCACTTGCTCCGGCTTCTAACGGCTTCAACAGCTCACGCACCCTTCAGTTTCTTCTCAACCACCGCTGGTCCAAGACGGAGCCAGCAGCATTTCCTGACAGCCCCTTTACTTCTCCTGATTTTAGTTTTTACTTTCTTTCTGGATACCTTGTTAGTTAGTTACTTACTTAAAGATAGCTTCCCCTCTCTGAGGGGAGGAAAAAACAAACCACCCCTTTATACTGGGTAGCATGCCTGCCCCACCAAGTTTCAAGCGATGTGCCTCCTGCAGGGATGCTTATGCCTACTTTGGATAGCCACACTGACTCTATCAGATGCCAGGGCAAGGGACATCTCCCTCACAAATGCCCGCACTGCAAAAATTTAAAATTGAGAGCCAGGCGGGACAGGGACCTCTGGCTCAAGATATTATTAATGTAAGGGTCACTGAGACCTGCCTTAGACCCAGGACAATCAGCCAGGACAATGGAAAAACATCAAAAGAGGCACTGATCGTCGTCTCCGGCAATGGCTGTAATGCCGGCAATGGTCGCTCTGCCGGCACTGAGGGCGCCTCAGATGCCTAGTCCCGCAACGGGACCATTGGGGCACAGCACGGCATTGATGCCTATGTTTTCACTGGTGTCATTTACACCCGCGGCATCCATGCCGGCACCAGAACACCCCCAATCGCAGTCAGAGACTCGATCATTGATTTCAACAGAGCTGCAGTCTGTAGCTGCGGTGCCGCATCAGGACATAATGCTGCACTCCCTGGCTCCAAGAAAATGTAAGGAGAAAACCCAGCACGATCAAGAGGAGGAAGAGTCATGCCCCTCGTCTCAATTTCCTAATAGCCATAACATCGGCAAGATGCATCAGAGAACTGGCATATCCACTGTACACAGTCTTCCACAAAGACAAAGTATCTCTCAGACCACATCCAAAGTTCCTCCTCAAGATAACATTGGGATTTCACCTAAATCAAACAATTCACCTACTCACTTTCTACCCAAAGCCACACACTGACACCAGACAGGCCGCATTACATACCTTGGATGTTAGACGTGCAATTGCGTTCTACCTAGACAGAACTAGACCGTTTAGGAAATCCTCTATACTCTTTGTCTCTGTAAGGGCCAGGGAACATGGCCGCCCATGGAGATGGACAGGAGCACCCGACCAATCCCCGGACCAGGGGTTGAGCCAGCTCCACCAATCCGGGTTGACAGGAAGTCAGGGGGCGGGACCTCCCCAGGCAGTATAAGAAGGCGGCCCTCTCCTTCAGTCAGTGCCCAGCCAGCAGCAGGGAAGCACCGCGCTCCACTACTCCGGGGCCAGGCGCCCAGCCCAGCACCTGCAGAGGCCTGGCCCCGGCTTCCCACCGCCTGGGGCCCTGAGGACCGCCCCCGCTGGCACGCACCTCGGCCAGCTGGGAGGGCGTCTACCACCTGGGACCAGTCCGAGCCCCGGCCTCCGGAGGTCCCAAGCCCCCAAGTCTCTATCCCTGAGCCTGGGAGTTGGGAGCCACTGGACGGACCGTGTGAAGGGCCCCAGGATCCAGCCGCTGCCCCGGAGCCCTACGGACCGGCCCTCCCCGACAGTCCCCGCGACCTGGAGGAGCTGCCCTTGGCTGAGGACCCGGACGAGACCCTGCCAGCCTTGCCACCCCCCGATGAGACCGACGGCTTCGGGAACTTCCCCCTGGCAGAATACCCCAGTGTCTACTAGGACTCGAACCCCAGGTACCCCGGGAAAGGAGAGAGGGAAAGGTGGTCTGGTCCACGGCCTCGCCACCGGCGCGGCCCCTACCGGGGGGGGGGGGGCAGCGTGTTGCGGTAGGACCCCGCTGCCCCCACCACGGACTCTCGACCTCGGGGCATGGGAACCCTCCTGCTATAGCCACTGAGGTTTGTTGGTGGTGCTTCTTCATACCGTCTAACCCCCTTGCAACTCACCTTGATAGTGAGACTGACTTTTGGAGAAACTGCTGCCTGTCCCGCCGTACCTGGGGCCAGGCTGGTGTTTGGTGCAGAGACTCGCCCTTCCCTGGGCTAGAGACTGCTGCCTGCCCCGCCCTGCCTTGGGCCCGGCCAGGCTTGTATATAGAGACCCGCCCTTCCCTGGGCTAGAGACTTGTCGTCTGCCCCGCCTTATTAGGGCCCAGGCCTGTGTGTAGCTAAAGGACTCGCCCTCCCCGGGCTAGAGACTGGTGCCTGTCCCACCCCGCTAGGGGCCAGGCCTGCGTTTGGTTAGAGGGACGTGCCCTTCCCTGGGCCGGAAACTAAGGACTGCCCCCGCCCGTAGTGGAGGCCGGGAGGCAGTACGGTCACAGTGTCCATCACTGAATGTTCAAAAGGAAACACAATCTTAAAGCAACGATTATCCAAATGGGTCTCCACGTACATCCATACTGCTTATACACAATCAGGAATTGATCCACCTGAAAACATAAGTACACACTCCACCAGATCAGTTGCTACCTCAACAGCATTCTTAGGCAATGTTCCTATCGTAGATATTTACAAGGCCGCTACATGGGCCTCCACTGATATGTTCCTAAAACATTATGCTATCCAATAAGCAGCAAAATGTGATACAGTGGTAGGACTAGCCGTACTAAAATCCACCCAACAAAATACTCACAAAGATCCCACCACCAATGGGGAAGCTGCTACGCAATCACCTGAAGTGGAGCCACAGGGACACTACTCTAAGAAGAAATGAAGGTTACTCACCTTGGTGCAATAGCCAAAGTTCTTCGAGATGTGTGTCCCCGTGCTGCTCTACTACCCTCTACTTTGGAGTATTTATGAATAAACTCATACAGGCAGATAAGGATACTCCGTGGTAGAGAAGGAACTGAAGGGTTGGAGCCGTGCGTGAGCTGTTAAAGCCGTTAGAAGCTGGTGTGAGTGGTTTGCGGCGCACGCATGGCTCCAGCCGCTCTGCTGCGAAAAATCTCCGATTGACGACGTGGGGCACATCAATGCACCTGAAGTGGAGCGGCACGGGGAGACGCATCTTGAAGAACTTTGACTACTGCACCAAGGTGAGCAACCTTCATTTTCCTTCTTTGTTTTGGAATCTTGCCTGGTTTTTAGGACTTATCTACACAAGGAAATTGACTAGTATAGCTATTCCCAATTAGCTATTCTGATCAATTTCCCTCTGTAGACAGGTAGTCCCTTGTGAATGCAGGGCTAACTAGGAGCCTAATACTCTGCCTTTATTCCATAGGAGAGCTCTTTGTATGAAATCAACTAGCCCTTTTCTGTATTATTTAATATCTCCAAGTACATGTAAAGTGCTGTATATATAACTTAATGTAGCAGATTCTTATTTCAGGCGGAGCTCTGTATGTGATTTTCACTAGTAGGAGATTGTGTTGTAATTAAATACTTTGGTATGAGTTTAATTCATTGTAAAATTGGTGACTTGGTTGCCGTTTGTAATTTCTTTTTCTCCATGTTCTTGATATAAATTGTCTAGCCCTAAGTTTGTTCGTTTATAAATTTTGGGTGCTAATGTTTGTGCTTCAACTATAACCAACAAAATCTAAATCTCGGTATACAAAGGTGAAAGTAATATAATTTGTTCCTTTGCACATCAGCAAGAAGTCCATATTGTTTCCTTGAAACATGGTGCATATCCAGTGTTTCTGACTAAGTACTTTTCAAGGTCTCATTCCAGTCTTCGTTCATAATTTTTTACTTATTTTTTTTAGTTAAAACTGTGAGTGGAGTAGTGGATGAAGTGAAAGCACCTGTAAAACTTCCTTTTTATGGTAAGTTAATTTCCTTATTAGATATAATGCACAAAACTACTCCTTTACCATGATTTCCGTTATATTTTAAGAAAGGTTGAAAATTAGGATTGTCCTACGGGCGCCAGTGATGTTGGAAGCTAGTAGGTCACTGGGGAATTTGCTTACATTGTGTTTTTCCCCTTCTAGACTCTAAGGTCAGAAGGGACCAATATGATCATCTAGTCTGACCTCCCGCACAATGCAGGTCACAAAACCTCACCCACCCACTCCTGTAATGAACCTCTAACATATGACTGAGTTATTGAAGTCTTCAAATCATGATTTAAAGACTTAAAAATACAGAGAATCAACCAGCAAGTGAGCCATGCCCAGTGCTCCAGCGCCCAAGCCAATCTGCACTGCAGGAAAATTCCTTCCTGACCCCAGATATGGCGATCAGTTAAGCCCTGAGCATGTGGGCAAGTCTCACCAGCCAGTCAAGAAAAAATTCTTTGTAATAACTCAGAACCCACCCCATCTAATGCCCCTTCCCAAGTCACTGTCATATCTATCACCAATAGTAAAAAATGGACAGTTGCCAAACTAAGCCGCACCATCGTGTCATCCCCTCCATAAATTTATCAAGCTCAGTTTTGAAGGCAACTATGCTTTTTTGCCCCCACAGCTCCCCTTGGCAGGCTATTCCAGAGCTTTACTCCTCTGATGGTTAGAAACCTGTCTCTAATTTCAAGCCTAAATTTTCTGATGGACAGTTTGTATACATTTGTTCTTGTGTCCCCATTGGCGCTGTATTCAAATAATTCCTCTCCCTCCCTAGTATTTATCCCTCTGATGTATTTATAGAGAGCAATCGTTTCTCTCCTCAACCTTCTTTTGGTTAGGCTAAAACCAATATCTCTGTAGCAGGGGTGGTCAAACTTATTGACCCTCCAAGCCACCTATGACAGTCTTCAGAAGTTCAAGAGCTGGGGCATGCTTGCTGGAGCTTGGAGCTTATACCTGTGATGGGGTAGTGAGGTTAAGGGATTTGCCCTACAGAGTGGGAGGGCTTGGGGCTCCAGCCCCGTGAGGCATGCCTGCCAGGGCTTGGGGCTCCTATCCCCACCACCCTACCACAGAGCAGAAGCTCAAGCTCTCACACATTCCATAGGCAGGTGGGGGGTACTTTTACAGTTAGAGCTGCACATGGCTCATACGCTGCAGTATGGCCACCCCTGCTCTTAAGTCTGTAGCATCTTCCTTGCAAGAGTAGAACATATAAATGGGTGAGACTTCAGAGATAATAGTTCACCACTGGCTGATTTCATCAAGTGGCTCATTGCCATGACTCATGAAGGGCATAGCAGGACAGGGATTGGATTTGGCAGCAAATTTAAGTCCAGTGGTAGACTGAGAGGGGGAGGTCACAGCTTCCTTCCCCTAGATTTCTTACTGCTCTTGGGATTGTCAGTCTTTAACAGTGCACAAAGGGTGGTTATTACTTTGCTTATTGCTTTGATACAGGGGGACTAATCACATTTCAGTAAAGTGCTTTTATTTTATAGTTCAAACTGAGCCAGATAAATGGCTAGGAAAAAGCTTGGAAGAACAGCTTAATGCATGTAAAGATTCAGAACCTGCACTTGGTAAGCATTTTTTTTAATGCTGTAATTAAATGCCAGTAATTATATTTCCAGAAGTAGTGAGTGAATTTGTAAGTTCATGAGTATGAAATTAGGCAAACTGTATACAGTTTACATTAGGTGTCTTGCTGATACAGTACGCAAGTGATTCTTACTTAGGAAAGTTCTTGCAGTTCTTTTGCATATTTATTTTTGAGTAAATTAGACATCCATCTGTTGAGTGTGGGTACAAATAATGTAGGGATATATACTAGAAGCTATTCCTGACCTAAATGATTCTGAAATTATTCTTACTATAATATTATAGTTGATACGTTTGAATATAAAAATGAATTTTATTAAAAATGTGTCAAGTTTCCCTTTGTTGGAAAGGAGATAATTTGTTTATAAAGAAAATAAAAAGATGGTAACTGAAGGATTGTCCTACATTTTCCAAAAGTGATTAGTCACATTTGAATGCCTCAATTTTTTTGCCTAACTTGACACAACTTAAAGATGGCTCATTTTCACAAGTGGGTGGAAGATGTCCTTAAGCTAGGTGCCTAAAAATTGAAGCACTCAAAATTGCTAGTGTGTAAAGTTGTGGCCAGTGTGTTTATTATCTTCTAAGAACAGACTGCTTTAGTATCTCTTTCTTCCATGAGCTGTTGGTCATTTGTGTACTGGTTAATAATATGTATGCAGATTGTTTTAATAAACATGAATTTGTAAAACATACCTTTCTTTGATACAGGACTTGAATATATAATTGAATATCGATTAAAAGAGAATCTCTCTTTTTTCTATGAATGTGAGCTGTGCAACTGTCAATCAGGATTGACTAACATGTTCATGCATGTTTATGGCACTAAACATAGACTGGCATATCTGGTAAGCTTTTTTTGTTCTTGGAGTAGGTGTTCTTTTGACTTTGGTTGGGTGGCAGATTCTTTACTTGCTGTCACGGGATGCACATCCATACACACCTAGCTGTGATCTATGCAGCTTTTATGTTCACTTTTGTAATGTAATTGTATGGTTTGATGCCAATTAGGCCATGCAAGGTTTCCTTTTAAATACTCTACCATATTATGGTATCATGTTTCCTGCAGCATCATGTATGTGTACAGATGTGAAGCATGACACATAGCACAGACTATCAAGACTATCTCGAGCATGGGGAATGGAGAATTGCAAGACAAAGGCAATGCAAATTTAGAGAACCACACAGCAGCACAGAGAGGGAGGGACTGTGGGGGATTTGGAAAAGGAATGCAGACATTTTGAGAAGGGAGAATCTGCTGGCTTCTGAGAGAGAAGGACCAGTTTGGAAGCAATTAAAAGATTCTGGGCCTATTCACATGACCTTGGCATAAAAAGTGGGAATGTGCTAATTAAGTTTGCAGATGACACCAAGTTGGGAGGTATTGCCAATACAGAGGAAGATCGGGATATCATACAGAAAGATCTGGATGACCTTGTAAACTGGAGTTTAACTGATCACCATATTTGGGGTCAGGAAGGAATTTTCACCCAGGGCAGATTGGCTTGGGTGCTGGGGGATTTTTGTGTTCCTCTGTAGCATTGGACATGGCTCACTTGCTGGTTGATTCTCTGTATTTTAAAGTCTTTAAATCATGATCTGAGGACTTTAGTAACTCAGTCATATGTTAGAGGTTCATTATAGGAGTGTGTGGGTGAGGTTTTGTGACCTGCATTGTGTGGGAGGTCAGACTAGATGATCATATTGGTCCCTTCTGACCTTGGAGTCTATGAGGGTCTAGACTTGCTGAACTCCACCAGACAGCCAGTGTAGTGGATAAGAATAATGAGAATAAGTTTGATCCTATATTGTGTCTGTAGATTAGAATGCATTTATATCTTTTATTTGATGGTGGCAACTTCTGACTCCTTTATTCATTGATTGTGCATTGATCTGCTATATACTCACTTAAAATTATATTCTAATCAATAAACTAGTGTTTGTTTTACCTAAAGCCGTCTAGACTTTAGGGGGTGTGGTTCAGAAAGGCTGGGCCAATCCATTTCAGTGTCAAACGGATAGGCCTAAAACAAAGATGGTTAGGGGTGAGCCCCAATCCCTGTGGAATGGGAGTTCCCAGGATGGTGTCTGGGGACTGAGGATGCTTGAAGACCATCGCCTAAGTGCATATCCGCTGCAAGAGCAGGCCTGGGATTGATTACTTTTTGAGTTTTATTTTTTTTAGTATGTTCAAGAAATTATATTGCCTCATATTTGAGCACTGACTTGAATTTACTGTGTATCTGTTCCGGGTGGACATTTCAGTGTACTGCCTTTTGTGCATTGGAGGAATATCATATCGCTCTTGAGTATTGTCTGCACAGAAACAGCTGTTTTGAATTCTCAGATCCCATGAAGAGAGAACTCTTGCGATCCCTTAAGTTAGTCTTTGGAGACTACAGGGTCAAATAACAATTCATTGTTGATAGAGATCCTGCTAAAGCTGTCCGTTTTTATGAAGAACGCAATTATACTTGTATCACGGTACCACTTCATATGCATCAACTTATCAATGCCAAATAGGTCAGTTGAGACAGCCACACAAGTTATGGATTTTTTGGTGCATGTTCTTTTTGGGATCTATATTCAAATTTGAAGGTGACGGCAAAGCTACAGTTGGCCATATGCAGTAAATATTCAGGGCATGTTCTGTGTGCCAAGCCAGTTTGTAGCCCTAATACAGTTGTATGCAGCCAATCTCTGAGTGAAAACTGTGCCCAGCATTTGGTTCCTTCAAAACATTTAACTATTGTTTTATGGAACTTTTTGATTGGTACAATGGGAACTTTGTGAAGTGATACTGACACAAGCACTGGAAAAAAATCAACATGCACAGATTTCTTTATGGCACTCAGTATCTGGAGACTGAGTGGAGGATGAAAAGTAATACAGTTCTCAAGTTAATGCTGGCTAGAGGAGTGGTCCTGTTAGTGATCAAGGTGCAGCTCACAAGAGCCAAGGAAGAACACTTTTACTCGGAGGATTTGAGCTTTAACTTCATGAGAAGGATAACAATTCCTAAGAGGGTGTAATGGAGTTCTGGAGTTCTATAAGATTCTGTAGTGAATGGAGAGCCGGTAAATCTCTCTTATTTCCGTTGTATCAACTGGTGAACTATAATTCTGCATAACAAGGGACACACTCCAATGTTTTTTACATCTTCCTTGTATGAGTTTATTGGAGGCAGTAATGGCCAAAATGAGAACTGACACTACATGGTTCAGTTTTCCCGAGTCATGAGGAGATAATTTGATTAAAGTATTTCTAGTAGGAAATAAGGACTTTACATTTCAGATACTGATTTTTGGATTGGCATTAGCTTTTTGCTGAGGATTTTGAGATAAATCAAGAGCCACTCTTCTTGTTGGCAAGTCAATCTTAAAAAGATTATTTTGGCTTCCTATGGATTCATGATATGCTCCCAATGGGTGGAATAACACTTGGATCATGTCATTGTGTTCTTCTCTGACCTGTTTTTCTGGCTATTTCCTTAACATAAAATATTTATAGAATACTGGCTAACTATTTAAGCTACCATGAATCCCTGCCCACCAGTTTGGGTTAACCTCGGGGTAGATAACCTAGACCAATGGTTCCCAACCTGTGTTCCAGGGGCCCAAAGTGGCCCTCGGCTCCCCTCCTGCTGGCTGCAGAATGGAGTCAGTGCCGAAGGACCCACAGCCAAAGGGATACGAGATTAGCACTCCCCTCCTGCATAGGTACTAGGGTCCTTGCTGGAGCTAGAGGGAGGGGACCGGAGAACTGATCTTCTGTCCCCCTGACTGCAGAAGGGACCTACTGCCTTGGGACCCAGATAGAGTGCGCAGAGCTGCAGGATTAGTATGGTTTCCCTGCTGTAACCAGGGAGATCAGCAAGCAAGGAGGCAAACTGCTTTTGGAGGGGGCCTGCTGGTGGAGGCATGAGGCCTTTCAGGGCTGTAAAAATGATATCTGTGGCCCTTGAGCCAAAAAGGTTGGGAGCCACTGACCTATACTGTTTTTTCTAATAAAATCATAATACAAGACTTCAAGATTGGTTACAGTGGTCCTTTATGATTTAGCTTGGATGGGAGAACACAACTGCTGAATGATGAAATGAAAAGTTTGATGGACAAAATACAGGGCATTTAAGCAGATCATTGTACAGATTTTCACAGGGAAAGGGGCAGCTGTGACTTCAGGACTCCTCAATTCTCAAATCTCTGAATTACTACAGCTATGTCTCTTCTCCCCCTCCCCCAAAATATGGTCTTTTAAGATTGGCAAAACTCTTTTTCACTCAACTCGTTTTCAAAAATAGACGCGCTCTGTTTGCGCAGACTTAAAAAAAATCTGAGGCAGAGACTGTGGAATATTTTAGCCTAAAAGGGTTAAATTTTTATTTAGATTTGTATAATAGACAGTTTTCAATTATAAGCAGTTGAAAAAATAATGTTATAATGACAAGTGTTGGGCATGGCAACTTTAATTATCTAAAGTACCCTATTGCTGTAACATCTGAGCATTTCACAATCTTTTATGTATTCATCCTAACACTGCTCTTGTAAGGTAGGGAAATACTGTAATGTCTCCATTCTATAGGTGGGGAGCAGGCACAGAGTTCAAATGATTTGCTCAAGGTTACGTGAGCAGTCTGTGGCAGAGTGGGGAATTGAATTTAGTTTCTCCTGACTCCCAGACTAGCACTCTTAACTCTTGGCCTAGCTTTCTTTCACTGTCTTCCTGTCATTGCTTCTCATTTTTGCTTATAGTTGCATCCAAATAGGAAAAAAAATTAGATACTGTATTATAGGTAACAGCTTGTAGTGCTAGAGGGTAGAAAAAATGCAAATTTGACATTGTATTTTATCAGTAAGAAAATCTGGATTAATAGAGTGGGTGTCATTTTTATTTCTAGAAACAACATTATCCTGAGATAGCGGAATCTGTTGAAGTTAAAGGTCGAGGTTCAGAACAGAAAAGAAGGGTTAAACAAATTGCAGCACGTATTGAAAAGAAGGAAGGAAGGAAAAAAATACAGGTAACTGAAAAAGAAAAGAACTTCAACACCTATGGGTTTATTAAAAATACTGATGTCATCTTTTATTTATGGGATGGTGGGCAAATCTTCTTATCTTTGTAAATCAAAGTGTGTGCCACTTCAGAAGTCCACAGAAGTGGTATTAATCACCCTGCAGTGCAACAGAATGTCTATATTGTATATTGGTCAGTCCCTCTCTGACTAGTAAGTGGAGAATGAGGTGGTTTCTTGTGTCAGACAATGCTGATATGAGCAATATAAACACTATAGGAAAGAGACTCCAACTTTTGGTCCTTTTCCTTCTAGGGTGGATTCTTCTTGCTTTTGCAGGGTTTGTTTACATTGTGCTTCAGTCATTAAGGTGGTACTGGCTGTTTGTCATCAGGACAAGCTGGCGTTGGAAACTGTTCCCATCTCACATACCCTTCATTCACACATCCAAACTAAGTTCACACATCTAAGTGAAGTTTCAGCAAAATTTAGACTGGGCAACGAAAAGTGGAATAAGCAATTCAAAATGGAGTTTTGGTTACAATATGGAGTTACATCAGACTTTAGTCATGATGTTAAAGAATCAATTAATAATAGACATTATTCTAATTAGAAATTCTTGGTGGAAGCAATTCTGTGGTATAAATTCATCTTTAGCCATACACCCCTCATTCTCAGAGTCTTAAGTTATAATATAGAATTGAACAGGTTGTGTGTAGGAACTTGAGGTCCCTAGAACATTCATGAATGGATTCACATTGGGGTGGAGAGTGTTGTGTGAAGGCTGTAATGTACACTGATAATTAGAGTGAGGAAGTGGGTGCGATAATATCCTTTATTGGACCAACTCCTGTTGGTGAGAGAGAGGTTCTTACACAGAGCTCGTCTTCAGGTCCCTTCTTCAGAAGAACTTTGTGTAAGTGTGAAAGCTTGTGTCTCTGACCAACAGAAGTTGGTCTAATAAAATATAATTTATCCACCTTCATCTTTGAGGAGTGTCTATGTGAGTGCTCCACTTCAGGTGTCTGTGTGCCCTGCACCTGAGATAGATTTATGGTAGCATCACCCAGTTGAGTCACCCATGCACTGTTACCTTCTTACGCCATCTTGCGACCAACCATCCCTCAGTTGCTTTTCTACTGCCTTTGGCTTGAATCAGAGCTTTTAGCAGTGTTCTTCTTTCAAATTTAGATTTCAGATAGTGTAGAGTTATTAGTGATTAGGAGTTAAATAGCTAATCTTTATTTCTGCTCACCTTAGTTCCAGAGAGGGGAAAAAATGTAATAGTAAATCAGTAGAAAAGAAGTTTCATTTGAATTTATACTCTAGTATCACTTTTATCGCTTCTCCAGCTCTCAGGGATTTAAGTGGTCCCTGATGTGCAGGCTCTCCATATATCTCTCAAATGGTCACACACAGTGTGTCTGTTCTCGGTGAGTCTCACATTCCTCAGAAGTGTTTGCATTGCCACAACCTAAAGGCCGGAACAAGGAAGGTGAGAGATCTTCAACTTAAACTCCTAATGAGAGAGAGAAATCATTAAGACCTGCATCAGACCCTGAGCCATGGTCCCCTCCTGGCCAGTGATTGCTATCGGCAGCCTGTGATACAAGGCTGGTCACAAAAGCACCCACCAAAGTCAGTGCCCCAAAAAGGCTATGAAAAAGTACTCTCCAGCATCATCTCAATGAGAAACACAAAGAAAAAGTGTTTTTCAGCCACAGAGACTTATTTGGTACTAATGGCACTGAGTGCTTTGGATTCTGAGACTCCGGGATTGTCAGATGCTGCTGGCAGGCTCAAGGCCCTAAGCGGGCAAGCTCTGAGGAGGACGCAAAGGGTAAAGTGAAGCCCACGGCCTTGGGTACCCATGGAGCCAAAAAGAGATTTGGCACTGAGCACTTCAACCACGCAACAGCTGATGGCACTGTTTTCCATACCAACTGTGCACAGCAAGAAATCTGTTGACAGCTACATATATGTCAGTACCACCAGCTACATAGACATCGATACTATTCTTCCTGGTATTGCAGCAGTTCCTGAGGCAGAGACATGTAATAATCTAAGCCAAGCCACAGTCTTTTCTCTTTGGTACTGACATTACTCCATCTTGCTCAGTACCATGTTGCATGACCACAAGTCTATGCCCCCACTATCCAGTGATGATGAAGAAGTGGAAGAACAAATATGGTCATCCTGTCATTCTTTTCCAATTCACTCACCCAGAGCAGGGTCATCACATTACTCGAGCCATCACTCGACCTCTTGAGCACCCAATTGGCGCTGCTTCCCAGGTCATTCCCACCACAATGGCAATACTGGGATCCAGGGCTATATACAGGGCACAACAGCAAAAAGCCCCACACCCAACCAGGTTTAGGGCAGCATGATCACCAACATTAACTCTACCAGTACCCTCAGAACCCCAAGAGGAATTGGTTAAAGAGACTGAGTAGGTCTCTGATCAAGAAGATCCATCTCCACTGAATTTATCATCATCCTCACTGGATGAAACAATAATGCCCTCACTGCCTACTATGGAGGATGACTTTAAGCAATTCCAGGATCTCTTCAAAAGCGTAGCAGAATTTTTGACAGGTCCCTTTGAGGAGGTACCTGACCAACACAAAGTGCTGGACATATTGCAAAAAGCCATTTCTGCCAAGATAGCATTACCTATAAACGATGCCATTATAAACCTGCCAAGATTATGTGGCAGACACCAATGACAGCACTACCATCATGCAAGAAGTCAGACACAAAATATTATGTCCCCTCCAAAGGAAGTGAATTTTTGTTCCGACACCCTGCATCAAATTCCTTTTCGGTCATAAGACATGTTCATCTGCAACATTACAGTTCCAGATAGCTAATGATGAGGCCTTCTTAGCCAAACACACAGTCTTCTCCAAAATGGCAGAATTTGATAGTGTGCCAGATGAAATAAAAGAGCAATTCAGCAATAACATTACCAAAGACTATCTTATTGCCCAGACTGCTCTGCAAACCTCACTTGATTCAGGACACAGCTGCACACTCCATCACTCCCTCAGTAGTCATGTTGTGTATCATGGCTGTATCTTTTGTGGTTTCCCAGAGAGGTGCCAATGACTGTGGAGAATTTACTATTCAAAGGCCCGAAATTATTCTCAGCAAAAACCGAGGAGTCTCTCCACACTTAAAATCACTAAGCATCTATATACCTGCAAATAAAAAGAAGCAAGGCAGGTATTATACCCAGAGATTCTGTCTACCGTGTGTACAACTCAGACAGTATGATAAGAGATGTAAACAGAGATAAACCAGGTGATGCCGAACACCAAATCAGCCTTTGACGTCTCAGCAATCTACACTGGTGCAGCACTTTTAAAAATGTGTTAGAAGGCATGAGATCAGGCCCGGCCCAGAACATTTTGACACCTGAGGCGGGAAGCTGAAATGACGCCCCCAAGGCCCCCTCACTTGGACCAAAACTTTGAAAGGTCTCAATTCTGATTACTTCTTGTTCTACTCCTCTCATGGTACTGCTCTGCTACCTACTCCAATAAAGGAGAACTAATAACTTAAAACGCCTTGTTCAAAAATTTTAAGTAACTTTCAAATGCCTGAACAGCAAATTTAACTTTTCTTGTCTGCATAGTAAACACTGGCATTTTTAGCTGTTTGAATAATCAAAGTAAAGCTTTTTGTGCCTTCTCGGTTGCAAAGATTTGAATGGCTTCCTGAAGGTCCACAGTCTGGGCCAGCTCATGCTCTATTGAGATGGTTGCAAGAGGGTGGTCATCTTATTTGTGCACATATATTCCAGAACAGCCTTTGGAGTTGATCCTGCTGAAATTTTTCTTGAAAGGGCTTTCAGTTTATCACCCAAATCACTTGCATCAATATTGCACGTCATCATGTGTCAACACTGTCTCTAGTGCCCTGCATTGCTGGTGTAGGTCGTCTTCAGGTATAGTGAACAGTTTTGTGCTCCTTGAGCTGCATGAAACGTTCTTCAACTGACTGTATTGCACAATCTAGCACCTGGTTAAAGAATTCAACTTTAAATTGTTATTTGGGGTCTCTTATGGGATTATCCTGTGCCTTGTAATCAAAATGTCATCTTCTTTGGTGACTCTTGTATGCTTGAATGGGGAAAATAACTTCATTTTGAAGTTCCTCTGCCAACGTCTGTGCACTCTTCCGAATGTTTTGAAATCCCTCATCTGACCAGTAAGACTGTAGTTCTGACTTTGCTTTGTCCAGTTGTTCCATTGCTCCAGCTATACCAAGGTCAACACCTTGGAGTCTCTTGCTTACAACATTTATTTCAAACAGTATGTCATGCCACAACACTAAGCCTCACAGAAATTTGAAGTTATGTATGTTTCTGGTGATTCTATTTCCCTCTGCCACCGTTCTCCCATGAACAGTTCCTGTCATAGCATTATCTTCCATAATGGCAACAATGGCATCATCTGTCTTCCTAATTTGGTGTTTGATGGGCTTTATTGCCTCCACTTGACTTTCCCATCATGTGGCAAACTAGCCGCTCTGCTCCCATGGGTGCTGTGCTTCTCTATCTTGTGGGCCCAGGGTAAGCCCTGCTTGCCCCAGTCTCTGGGCAGTGGGAGCCCTGACTGCACAGAGGGGCAGGAGGGGGAAGGGGCCCGGGCCCTCCCTCTACTCTGAGCCCCAGCCCAGGGGCCCTAGGAATAGCAGCTGCACGCTGCTAATGCTGCTGGCAGCAGCACTACCCTCCCCTGGGCTATCTCCCCCTCTCTCTGTGCTCTTCTTACCTCTCTCAGGACTTAGTACTGTTTTCTCTGTCTCTCTCTAACACTCCACCAACTCTCTCCAACACTCCCCACTTCTACTCCTCCTTACTCTCCATGCCCTCTGGCTGGAGCAAGGGCTTTTTATCAGCTGGCCTTAATTGGTCCCAGGTGACTTTAATTCAACTGCAGCAGCCCTGCTCAGTCTGTGGGGAATAAAGCCTGGAGCATTCTAGAGCTTATATACCGGCTCTCCACAACTCTCCTGCTTCCCTCTGGCTCTGGTGTCTCACAGGTGTCAAAGAGGATGTTCCCAGATGTTGCTTCAAAATTTGCCATCAACGAGTTGATGCAGAGAAAAATACATAGATGCTTCGAATTATGTTAAAAAATTCAGCAGCCTCATTAGAAGCTGATGCTGCATCACTGACCACTACGTTCAATGAATGAGAACTGCATGGGACAAAAAAAGGTCGAGGGTTTAACTCTTGGATCCGTGTCTGCACTCCTCTGTTCTTTCCTCTCATGTTGGCACCATTATCGTAGCCCTGACCTCTCATGTCAGCAATCACAATTCCTGTATCTTCCAGTTTTTTAAGAAGCACATTTGTCATACCAGCTCCTGTAGTACCATCAATGTCGATAAATTCTAGAAAATGCTCTCTGACAGTCATCATTGCAGGGACATTTTCACTAGGTTCTGTTGTTGTTACAAAACGTACCATTAAAGTAATTTGTTCCGTATGGCTGATGTCAGGTGTGCAGTCCAGAATAACAGAGTAATATCTTGCTGACTTCAAATCTGCCACAATCTTCGGTTTGACTTTTCTTGCCAGTAACTGTATGATGTCATTTTGAATTGTTTTTCCAAGGTACTGGTGTGTGTAGATTTCTTGGGTGGTGACTCTTCTTAGATGCTCCTGGAGTACAGTATCAAACTCAGCCATCAGCTCCACAATTTTAAGGAAGTTTCCATTGTTTGGCACATACAGCTGATCTGAAGTGCCACGCAGTGCTAGGTTTTGGGTAGCAAGCGTTCTCACAATGGCAATGAGCCTTTTCAGAACATTTTGTCAGTAAAGAGACTCTGATGTAATCTTCTCTTGATGCTGATCATCTGTGGTGGCCTTTAACCGTAGTCTCATCTCAAGCTTTTTCCACTTATGGAATGCTCTCTGGTGATTTGTTGCCGTCTCATGGCATGCCAGATTTCTAGCCAGATTTTTCCAGTCCGTTGTTTCTGTAGAACCCAATGTGGCTGGAACATTAGACTGGAAGAGTTAGCAACAAAAACAGTATGCAACATTCTGGGTTTTTGAGCACATAAGCGATGGCCCCTCCACTTTGTCACCATTTGGCATTTCACGCCAGTAATGTGTTGGATGGAAACTTCATTGTCTTTGGGGAACATGAAGTTTTTCACTTGCTGTGGCCCATGCAATACAAGGAAGTCCCTCAGGCTACTGCTCAAGTGGGTCCACTGTCCTGGATCATCTAGTCTTAAGGAACTAAACTCAGCAGCAGCTGTTTCTTGCGCCTCCATCACACTCTTCTCTGATCTACACTTTTCTTCAGGAATGTGCATGGTTACATCCATTTGAGATGGAGATATGGCTGCTGCAGTAGCTGCCAGGTCACCTGCACTCTGACCAACTGGAAGATTAGGCATCTCCTCACCACTCACATCCTCACTGGGGCCGGAAGGCTCACCGTGAACATTTGTGTCTATGTATGTCAGGAGACCTCCTTCCTGCTTCAATAGAAAAGCTTCCTTTGCTTACTTTCTTTTTCTGAATGGGGCGATTTCTTCTTTCACTCATGACTGCTGTTCTGTGCCAGCTATAGTGGCTCTCAACACTCAGTTGAAGGGGACAAATAAGCAGGCTGGTAGCAGGGCGTGAGTGAGGGAAGATATCAGCCTCTTAAGGGCCTGACTGGCTCCTACTACTTCAGTTGACTGTTCTCCTCAAGTAGGTTCAGGGAAGCAGCAGGAAACAGGAAGCTCCCTGAGAAGCTGGTGTTAATCAGTCCAGGCTCCTGGAGGCGCTAGAGAGATACATAAGAGGCTTCTTCTCTCTCTCTCCCTGCAGCTCCTGCTGCTTTCTGTTATTCCCTCTCATCTTCTCTCCTGCCGGCCTGTTATGACTCTTGTGTGCTCCTTCCTCCAGCACAGCACTCTGCTCTAGATGCACAGAGAGGATAGAGAGAATACATATGCACCAGCAGCAGACACAATTTTCTATACTCTGGGTCCTAGTGCACCCTCTTCCTCCCTCCCCCCCAGTCTGGCACCTGAGGCGGCCGGTCATGGTAAGGCCAGCCCTGCATTAGAGACCCAAAATTTCTGACACCAGAAATGTATGCCATCTCCACACCATTTGTAGACTGACTGTTACCGTTCCACCAGGTTTGGAAGAACATTGCAGCAGACACAAATGGGTTCTAGAAATTGTAGAGACTGATTATTTCATCCCTTTTATCTCCATCCCCCTTCCCTGTCCCTCTTCAGGGACCCCTCTCATGAGAAACTGTTACAACAGGAAGTAAAGTAACTTATACAGCTGGATGCAGTAGAATCTGTACCACCACAGTACAGAGGGAAAGGCTTTTACGCACATTAATTTCTAGCACAGAAAAAGATAGGCAGGTGGAGACCCATTCTAGAGCTAAGAAAACTCAACAAATTTGTCAGAACCCAACATTTCAAGGTGGTGCCCTCAGCAACAATAATTCCAGTTTTAGAAAAGGATTGGCTCTCTACTCTTGACCACCAGGATGCATACTTCCACATAATGAAACGTCCATTACACACAAGATTCCTAATGTTCACTTTAGGAAACCAACACTTGCAATACAAAGTACTTCCATTTGGGCCATTGATCTCTCTGAGAGTCATCTCAAAAGTTATTTCAGTGATGGCAGCACACTTACGCAGACATGGAATAATGATATTCCCGTATCTAGATGACTGGTGAGGGCACCAACCCAATAAGAATCATTAGAGGCCACTCAATACATGATAACCTTCTTCATGAACCTAGGGTTACAAATAAACAAAAATGGTACCAGTCCAGAAACTAAAATTCACTGGGGCCTACTTCAGCTGTCTAAAATCCATTGTGGTGAACAGGCCTGGCCTACCTCGGAAGCAGACAAGGAGGGATGGGCCAGACCCAGCTGGGAGGAGCCAGAGACTGCCTGCCCATTAGGCTGGAAGTCAAGGGGCAGGGCAGGAAGTACAAAAGGAAGGCCTAAGGGCTCACTCTGGCTTATCTCCCAGAGGGGAAGGATATCTCTCCCCTTTCTCAGGGGCTGCCCCGACCCTGGGACCGGTACCCTCAGGAGGAACTGCCTGCAGACTGGGAACAAATTCCTGCATGCAGCCAGCCCAAGCCACGAGGATTGGTTGGGCCTCCGCTACAAGGAAGAGACCCCGAACGCCTGTGACCTGGAGGAGTTACCAGAGGGCTGGGATCTGGAGGCGTCCCCTGCTCTAACCAACTGGAGGGGCCTGGTGGTCCCGTATGAGACCACAGACTTGAAAGAGCTACTGGATGCCAGAGAGGAGACCCCGACAGGCTATGACCTGGAGGAACTGCTGTCTGCTGATAGCCCTGGTGAGCTACCAGTCCTACCACCCCCAGATGACATGGAGGGGTTCTGCAACTTACCCTTGGGGGACTACCCTGATGAGACCGAGGCTGAGCAGGTACCACTGGGAGAGGGGGTAGGAAGTGGTCCAGAGGAGCTGGATCCCAGGTACTCTGACCTGATTCCAGCAGGTGAGCCAGCGTGTTGTGGTGGGACTCACTCACTATGTACAGAAGCGATACTTCTCTGGAATTTGTGCATCAATCACAACATCCACATAGCCACACCATACCATCCAGGCTGCCAGAATACAACAGCGGATGCACTAAAGCAGAGACTTCGCATAAAACTTCAAATGGGAAATGGACCCTTGAGTCCTTCACAGGATATTCCCACAATGGGTATTTCTTATGACATATCTGTTTGCAATAGCACAAAATACTAAGTGCTCACAGTAGCAGGACTGGGTCCAAACTCTTTAGGGGTACATCCCACTTGATGAGGAGAGCATTGCCTAATGTATGCTTTTCCACCCATACTGCAGCTAGCCCCGGACCATTCACAAGATCAGGAGAGACAAATCCATAATCATTCTGATAGCACATTTGCAAAGCAGCCACTTAGGCATCTGCCCACATGTTCTCAAAACACTATGCTATTGAACAGCAACCATCTTCAGCTGCATTATTTGGATTCATTGTTTTGTAAACCATCAGGAACCTAACTCTGAAGTCCTCTTCCACTGAGGGGCACTACTCGACAGTCACCTAAAGAGGAGCATCCACAGGGACATTTCTCAGAGAAGAAGAGAAGGTTGGTTACTTGTGCAGTAACCAAGGTTCTTTGAGACAGTTGTTCCTGTGGGTGCTCCCCTACTCTCCCATCTCCTTTCTGCTTTAGAGTTATATAAATATAAATTATTCTGAACAGTAGAAAAGCAACAGAGGGATGGTTGGTTGCACTGCTCTATGTAACTGCCAAAGATGGCATGAGGCAGCGAGAGTGCATGTGTGACCCAACTAGACATTCCTACCATAAATCCAGAGGCGCCTGGACACCTGAATTGGAGCATGCGCAGGGCCAGCTATCTCGAAGAACATCAGTTACTGCACAAGGTGAGTAATCTTCTCGTCTTTCTAATATCCTGGGAACAATGCAGTTACAACACTGCATACTTCTAGTTAGATTCTACCATCTGAGCTGCACATGGCTAGCGAATGGGACTTTGCAGAGTCCATCTCCAAGAACTCTGGTTACAAGTCAGTAATCTTCATTTGTTTGTGCATAACAGTAAATAATCCTTTGTTTTCTGGGAGACATCAGTGTCTCCATCAGGATTCTCTGCTGTTCCTGCACCCTGTTGTTGTGGGAAATAAGTTTAAAAAGCAAAGCACGTGTACAAATCATTTCTAGATTCACTGTTTTGTTTACTGTGAGTTTAATACCTGCATCTGCTTTACCTAGTTTTCCTACCTCCAGTTGAATAGGGGTCTCAAACACAGGCAGAGTTACCTATTGTGGCCTGTGACAAGACCCGGAATTCAGGGATTCCCAACCCCATGCCAGCTTTTCAAGTGGCCCCTGCCCCCGCTGGCTGGGAGCCGGCAGCCGGGCTGTGGCCGCCTGCCTCCCACCCGTGGTTCTGCCGCTGACCGAGCTGAGCTCGGTGTTGTCGGCAGTGCTTCCGGCCACGCCCCCTGCCCCCCTCCCTATCCCAGGGTCCTCGGCAGCCACTGTCAGGCAGCAGCCTACTGCTGCCTAGGAGCTGCGCTGCGCTGCTCACCAGACCAGCAGAGCCCTGGCCTGCAGCGGCAGGGGAGCGCAGTGGGCCAGAGGACCGGAGCAGGCAGACTCAGCACCCGGGGCCAGGTCAGGGCTCAGGTGCGCCAGCAGGAGGGAGGTGTGGGGAGGGCTCCCATGAGGGCTCTGTGCTGCGAGAGGTTCCATGAGATCCCTGTGGGGGGCTCTGCCCAGTTCATTCTTTCTTTCTTACCTTTAAAAAAAAACTTAAAAAAATTTAGTTTTAATTAAAAACCTTTTTAAAAGGTTTTTTAAAACCTTTCTAAAATTAAATTTTAATTAAAAATCCATTGAAATTCAATTAATTAAACCCAGTTAATTATTTACAATCATTTTGAATTCAATTAATTAATTTTAAATTTAATTTTAAATAAATACTGGTGGCCCTTCAGGGTTTTAAAAACTGTTGTATGAAAAGGTTTCAGTGCGGCTCTCGGGCCAATATCCTAGTCCTCATATGGCCCTCGTGGTGATTTGAGTTTGAGACCCCCTGCTCCAGCATATATGTATTGCAATGAGAAATACATAACTGGTATCCTGACAGCTGGAGGGAGTTAAGTTTGGATCTACTGTTAGGGATGGTAAATTTTTATGCCTAACACACTGACAACATCCCTTTTTAAGAATAATTATTTGTTAGTCAAAATCTAAAGGTGTAGCTGTGTTAGTCTATTGCAGAGAAACAAAGTCCTGTGGCACTTAAAGCGTCTGACGAGGTAAGATTTTCTCCCATGAAAGCTCATGCGATAATTAAATCTTAGTCTTTAAAAGTGCCACAGGACTCGGCTTATTTCAGTTAGGTTGGTTAGTTAGATGTTTAAACAAATTTGTCTTTAAAAAGTTGTGCTAACATAAATGGACTTTATGTTTAGGTTAAAACAGATCCTCCTGTTAAGAAGAGAAAATCGGAAATAGGTAAGTATTTTCTGTATATTTATGTAAGATTAGATCCTGCAGTCTTGATGTAGTTATAAAGCTCTTCAAAGAGAGTTTTGCTGGAGTATGCATTGCCAGAGTTGGTCAGTAGTTTGGAATGTTATAGGTGTTAGGTGTTTGCTATGTGTCTGATTTGCAAGGTGCTGAGTAAAAACCTACATCAGCAAAATTGAAATAGGACACTGTTATTCCAAAATAAATGTCTACACACAGCCATAACAAAAGATGTGAATTAAAATCAGTTTAGTTATTTTGGTTAAAGTCTGTGTGGGGGGTGTGTGGACCAGACCTTAGAGTAATTAATCCAGAAGAGCACTTGAACCCAGAGTACTGAAAAGGGGACCTAATATTCAGTTTCAACGTATTGAGGGAAAAGTTATCCGTTAGAAATCCAGATAGATATGGATTAGTCTATCAGGACGCTCAAGCATTTTTTATAGTATGAACTGCTCATTAATAGAGAATCTTCATGGATATCTTTTGGTTGATAATGATAGCATAGACCAATGTTTCTCAGCCAGTGTCCTGTGGAACACTGGTGCTCCTCAGATATAGTGCAGGTGTTCCGTGGTCCACCCTGACCCCTCCCCGTCAAGGGAGGGGAGAGGCCGAGTGGGCAGGAAGAAGGAGCAATTTAATGCTCTAGCCACGGCAAAGCTTCCAGGAATGTGGCAGTGGGCGTTAACGCACATCTGGAAGCTTCGCTACAACTGGGGCATTTTAAATCCTCTTGGCTGTTACCAGCTTTTCAAGAATGTTTTCATCAGGCGTACTGTGTGAAATAATCAACACCTTTAGGTAGTGGTTCCCAATCTTTTTGGCTTGAGAGCCAAAAATATAGTTTTTAAAACCCTGAAGGGCCACCAGTTTATGTAATTAAAATTAATTAATTGAATGTAAATGTATTGTAATTAAAATGAATTAATTGGGTTTAATTAATTGAATTTGAATTGTTTAATTGAAATTTAATTTTTAGAAAGATTTTTAAAAACCTTTTTAAAAAGGTTTTTAAGTTTTTTAAAACAAATAGGAAGGACGGTTGGACGGACTGTATCCCCAAACCTGGCGGGGGAGGCAAGCTTGAAAAGCCCTGCAGGCCACTTCTGGTCCATGGGCCAAGGGTTGGGAACCCCTGCCTTTAGGTGTTCCCCAGTCCATTAAAGTTTGAGAAAATACTGGCATAGACCAGCTTCCGTCTTACTGAATTTGGGGGATATATATATATATATATATATCCGGGGAGCAATTTAAGCAATTGCTTATATGGCAAAATAATATTATCTGTCTTCAGTGCAATTTATCAGGTAGAGGCTGAGAAGAGCTAGCACCATGTGATCAGCCAGCTTTTCATATTACCAAAGAATAATGCAGACCATCAATTGGCTACAGACAAACAAACAAAAATAGTTTGGGAACTATTGGTTTAGTTTTCTGGTCTCTTGAGGTCTGAGAGTTTTTGGTTAGTGTTTGTCCTTGTTGTGTAGTGGATTCAGCACAAATCAAAATGTTCATGTTGAGTGATGACCCCTATATGGATTCCAGATGTGGGTTCCATGTGCCAGAACCTGAACTGTTCATAGTAGCGTCCGTTGACCGACATGAATCTTGCGTTGGCCATGTGGCACATCCGAGACTTTAAGAGGTTGTGCAGTTCAGCTCCGCTTCAGTTTCCTCTTATTGCCAGATAACTAGGGTTGGAGGTCCCCTGCTTTCTTTGTCAGTGTTTTCCTGCCATTTTGTACATATTTTTTCTACTTGTATATAGTTATCAATGTGAATTGGTTAGTTAGGGTTCCCCTGTTGGACTTCTTCCCCACATGAGGCAGCCCTCTTCCTGGAGACTATGCCTCTGTTAATCGGTTTCAGAAGCTCTTTAGTTTCCACACTCCTTCTCTGAGTAATGAACACTCATATGGGCAATAACACCAGAGAAGACCTTCATGAACACACATGGAATAGTGCTGATACCAAAGGAGGGGATCTGGGAACATTGCTTGTCAGCTTTCTTTCCCTTTCCTCCCTGATGGTTAAGAAATGTGAAGTCATTTCTGTTGCAAAAAATAATATTTGAAGGTAAAGCTCCAGCACATTATATGCTAAACTTGTAAGCAGCAGAGATGTGGATAATTATATTCACCACAAGGTTAATATTTAATTTTTAGGTGTTAGTGTAACCATATAATGGTCTCTGGAGAGTTGTTGAAAATGTAAGCTCTTGCATATTTTTAAGCATAAAAGGATTGTAATGCCCCCTCCTCCTTGCTCTACATGGCGGCCATTCTCTTCTGGAACTGGAGCCTCAGGCCCAGTCAGCCTCCACACCAAGCATCTCCCAGGCACCAGCAACTCCCTGGTGGACATACTCATTAGGTTCATCTATATCAGGCTTGTTCAACCTGCAGGCCAGAATCCAGCCCGCCAGGGGCTGTAATCCAGCCCGCGGGACACAGTAGGATGGGGAGCTGGGGGCCAGGCTGGAGCCTTTTGAAATCTCCTGCCCTGAGCACGCTCCATACCTGGCCCCGGGGCTGGAAAGGCCCCTGGCTTGCAAGCTGACTCGGCCCCCTTTCAGGTCCTTCCACCAGGTTAGGTGGGCTGCTGGGAGCCGGAAGGGGTAAAGGGGTTAGAGGGTGGCAGGCCTGGGAAGGCGGTGGCAAGCTGTGGTGGTCTGGTGAGGCCTGGGGGCGGTGGTGGGGAGGTCGAGGGATCTGGAGAGGGAGGGCAGTGTTGAGGCCTGGTGGGGAGGGACAGCGAGGGCTGGGGAGGGGTCGGGGGTGAGGCGAGGGGGCGGCGAGGGCCTGTGGGAGAGGGGCCAGGAAGTGACGTGGAGGTTGGGGGAATGTGAGGGTAGCGAGGGCCAGGAGGAGGGAGTGGCCTGGCAAGGTGGTGTGGGGCAGGGGAGGGGGTGGCAAAGGGCTGCAGGGGAGGGGCTGGCGATGCAAGGGCTGGGGCAGCAGCGAGGGGTTGGTGTGGCGAGGCTGGGGGTGGGCGGCAGGGGTCGGGGGCAGTGGAGATCGCAGGAGGAATGGGGCAGCAGCAGAGGGGCCTGAGTGGATTGGGGGGAGGGGGAAAGAGGCCACAGGAGGCCAGGGCAGTAGCAGGGGGGTGGTGAGGCCTAAAGGGGTCCAGGGGGCCTGGTGGAGGCAGTAGTGGTTGGAGGTTAGTGGAGACCATAGGGGGCAGCGAGGTCCAGAAAGATCCATTCCAGCAGGATGTCAAGACGGTGGGCCCAGGCCGGGGGAGGCAGTGGGAAGGGGATCCAGGAGCATATGGCCACAGTGAGGGGAAGGTGAATAGAGGGACCCCGCCACATGACACCAGTGCTCCCCTGTCCCCTCTCACCACACCCCACCACACATCTGCCTTGCCAAGCTCACCTGCCATATATCCTTCACTTTCCCTGCCCCCCATTCCCACCATCCCTCTCCTGACCTGCCCTCATTCCCTGCCATCCTACCCTGTCATGCTCCCCACAGTCTCCCTTAGCACCCCACAGGGCCATCCCTGCCCTCTATTGCCCTGCCATGCTCCTGTCATCCTTCCCCTCCAACGTCCCCACCATTCCTGCTCTGCCATGGATATATAAGGCAATTTTTTTCTCACTTGGTGATAAAATTAGTATTTTTGACTGTTTAAATTTTATCTGTAGTAAGATCAATTTTTATGCCTTATCTGTCCAAAATTTCCTCACTGTCCCCCTCCCCCCGACCCGAGTGAGAAAAGAATTACAAAATGGCCCCTCACCCAAAAAGGTTGGACACCGCTGGTCTATATGTACTCCAATTACGAATGGGAGTTGCATGACCTCATGCTCCAATTGGTCTTTCATCAATGGTGCATACTGTGTTGGGACCTCTTCCCAAACTCCATAAATTACGGACTTCCTCTCCAGAGAAGCCCTGGAGTTGGGTTCCCAGGATGGCACACTTCTGCCTTGGATTACCGTTCTCTGCTACACCATTTTGCCCATCTTCCTGTTCTCACAAGTTCTGTGCAAGGTGAGATGAGATTGAGCAATGATTATCCTAGTGGCTTCCTTTTGGCTCTGCCAATTCTACACCTCTTTGCTTGTCCCCTGCCCTGATCTACCTCCTGAATCTTCTTGCCTAGGCACACAGCAGTCTGCAGAACACAAGCCCACGTCACCTGACAGTTTGTTATTTGGGTGGAGCTTGTGCGTAGATAGGGTGTGCTCCGTGCCTGTGTGTGATGTCCTCATGCAGAACAGGTAACCATATTCCAGGACCTGCTATCAAGAGAAATGACAGCACTTCACCGTTGGGCACTCCACTACTGCTCTCCTCTGGACTCAAATTTCATTCCTGTCCTTGATTTCTTTTTCCACCTTAGGCTGTCAGGCCTCACCCACGCCTTCTTCCATGTTCATCTGGCAGCACTTAGCATCTTCCTCCCTTCTGTGGGCAGTTTCTCCACGTTCTCTCACCTGACCACCTCCCACTTCCTTCACAACCTACTCATCACCTTCCCGTTGGTGTGGAAGCCTACTCCCTCTTGGAACCTCATTCCATCATGCCATCATGTCAGCCTTCCTCACAAATGTACTGTGGTAGGACATCTGTAGAGCAGCCATGTGGACCTCTGTCTACATGTTTACCACTCACTAAACCATCACCCCAGTAGTGGTGGCAAATGTGGCTCTTGGCTGTGCCATCTTGCAACTGTGCAAGTCCTCACACCCATCTCCATGCTGAGCACAGCCAGCTCTGAACCCATTTCAGGAATCCATATAGAGACCATCACTCGAAGAAGAAAAGGTTACTTACTGTAACTGGAGGTTTTTCGAAATGTTTGGTCCCTATTTGGATTCCAATACCTGTCCTTCATCCTCTCTGCAGTTGGGGGTTCTCTCTTATTTGCTGGTAAACCTCTTAAAGACTCAGACGCATCATATGTCCAATGGACATGTGGGTCAATGGACACTACTCAAATAGTTCTGGTTCTGACACATGGCATGCTTGCATACCCACTTCTAGAATCCAGAGAGGGACCATGAATATCAAAGAACTTCCAGTTTTTTCAGCCTAGATTCTAACCAAAGATTACATACAGGGTTGCTTGGTTGAAACTGTTGAATTTTCAGATGCTCAGGGAATGCTGCTAGGTTGATAACTTTTTTAATTGAACTTCCAGATTATATGAACAATACAGTGCTGTAAATAAAAATATATTGCATTAATAATATTAAATATTAAGTTGTGTAACAATGGAAGAAATTTATTTAACCAAAACGCTTTAAATGTAGTTTTAGAAGCTTACAAATGAGAAACTTTGAACCTTCCATAATCAACAGAAAATGTTAATCTCATTACATTTCAGGCATGTTTTTCTTGATCACCTTACAGATTTCTGCCCTGCAAAAGCTAAAGTTCAGTGCCTGGATGCTTCCACTAGCAATGAGGGAAAGGCAAGTGATGCTGATAAGGATAAACAGATCTCGGATTCTACTCAGACTCTATCTTCTCAAGGCAAGAGATTTAAATCGGCATTAAAAAAACCACCCAAACTTTATAATAAAGTGTTAACTCTTATAAATCCATACCTTCTATATAGCTAGTCTTGAAGGGGTTAGATTTTTATGGATATGTGTCAGTGAATGTTAATTCACAGCATACACAAACTCATGAAAAATATTTCCATCAATAACAGTAGAAATTTACAGATAGGTAAAATAAGAAAAATGTTCAAGAATTTAAATTTGATTTAAGGCTTTTTATTTCATGTGATCAAATTCCAAAGGGGTAGCCATGTTAATCTATTCTCTGTGTCTGCTGTCAATAAATATTTTCTGACCTTCCATAATTGCCACAATTATGAAAATGCCTAATTTAATAACAATAAAAATGCCTCCCATAGTTTTATTCAATTGTGAAAATTTAAATGGAAAAAATGTTTAGAAATAAATATTGATAGCTGTCAATTATTTTATTAAAAAAATGAATTCTACCAACCCTATATATAGCCTTTTTTATGTACCTTTAGCATCTTCATGAATTTGGTGGGTTTGTTGTGTGGAAGTCAAAATAGATTGCTGAGATATTTTCCAATTTAAGGACTGGGGACGTGAAGAGGCACGGGGGGGCACAGCATAAATTGACTGGAGCTCAGAAGAATACAGAATTATTTCAGGGAACTGACCTTACCAGCCCTTAGCAGGAACATCTTGATGATGATGGACATCTGTTGCCTATGTTGACAAAGAGGAAGGAACTGTGTAGCTGTACTTCAGAGGGAATCCAGTCTACTACACCTTGGGACAAAAAACCAAGCTGTCATTTTCATGTACAAGGAAAGTTGACAATCAGAGCAAGCAGTCAATAGCAGGAAGGACCTTCTTTCCCTGCATCGAATTCTATGCTAAAGTTATCAGCGTCAGGGCCCAACAAATACTGGTCGCCATGGCGCCCAGAATTTTGCCCCTGGCGCTTAGCTGTGTTGCAGTAGCCTGAGAGGCGAATGCCCCTGGCACCTAAAAGAAGAGCTGACATTTTGAGCACCACCACCTCTTCTATCTTTTTACCCCCACCACTGAAAGACCTCCTGCAGTGGCTTTTTTTTTGGAAGTGTTTGTTTTATTTCTCTGTAAGGAAGTTCCAAGCAAATGCTACTTTAAAAATATAGGGTTATGAAAATTGGTCACAGGTATAACCCATTGTTTGTGTTATTTTTCAGATGGAAAGGATACGCAAGATGAGCAGGAAAAAAGCCAAAAAGAACAACCGAAGACAACTGAAAACATAGATACTAACAAGGCTGATGAAAACAGCAAAGGCGACAAGACTGGGTAAATTTGTTACTTTTAAAAACCTTTTTCTTTTCCAAGAAAATTACAAAAAGACCAACATCTAAATCAAATCTTTCTTTCACAGAATTACCGCTGCAAATCCACCCTGTGATAGTTTCATGCCTTAAGAGGCTAGGAACCATTTAAAAGCATGTAATTGTTAAGGGATATTTGTGTAGCAACACATAGACTAAAACATATTCTGAGAACAAGATAGATTCATGCTCTAACAGTGTTTTGTATCTCTCATTCCTCTGGTGACAAACACTTCTAATGATTAAAAGCCAGTTCATCTCCGTTGCTCCTTACCACTCTGTAAAACTTTGTCTTATGGGTTTGCTGTTTCTACACTTCGTAAATCAAGCTGAGGAGATAAGACGTATTATTACCTTGTCATTGTCTAAAAATCACTTTTCTTGTTGCAGTCATTTCAGCCAGAAGGGCAATCAAAATTGAGGCCTGAATTGCTGATCTTCCATTTAGATATTTTCACAAAGATAATTCAATGCTTAGTCCTCAACCCAAATTCTTAGTGGTATTCAAATTTTATCTGAATTAGATCTCTGTCCTTCTGGCCTTCTTCCTGAGTCTTATGGGCTGCCCGGTAAGGCAAAGGTGCAGTAGTTATAACTCAGGACCCAAAGCCTTCTGGAAATCATACCAGTTATTCACCTCATTTTAAGAAAAGCTCAAAGGAAGTGATCTTGAGCAATTGTGTAAATAGAGCCAGGACAGCTATGAAAATCAGATGTTCCAATGCCAGAAGGATTTAAAAGTTACTCTGTTAACATAATAGCTGTCCCCACAACTTGGCTTCATACTGTTCTTTAATCTAAGATTTTCAAGTTTGATACCTTGAATTCAATTCACATCTTTGTTCTGGGAAAGAGCAAGTATTTAGGCACTATACAAGCACAGTATGGGGTCTTGTTTCATGACAGGGATTCCTAAGTGCTACATTTATTACCTGGAATTCACTGTGTACGTTGCCTCAGCATCCATCCTTTTCTGATACACCTTCCTTCCAGGCTTCTTTGCTAGATCTCAGGGAGGAAAGGAACTGATGGAGGTTATGGATCTCTTATATTTATGGTTGGAACACTCATATCTGAGGGTGATGCCTGCATATCCCCTCACAATAACCTTGATGGTTCTAGGATTTGCGAAGGGTGACTTGCACCTACAAGAGTTTGCAGAAACACTACAGGTATTAAATAACTGTGCTCATATAAATCTACACTTACGTGCTTAGCATCTCTGTCATTACATACAAAATAAAACTTTATAACAATTTATAACCATATTTATCTAAAGAAAGCTTGTCCTAATTTATAAAGCTTATATAAATCAAATTATTATGTACTTATAAGCCTAAATTTACATCACAATATATGTAGAAACCTTACGGTTTTACAACTGTGTTGTCAATGTCTTTGCTTGATGTTATTTAAGAATATTGACTCATGAGTTTAAAATGGAAGATTTCAGCCTTTATTTTAAAAATTACTCTTCATTATTGTACAAAAAGATGCATCAATCAGTTTCATAATGATGATAGGACATTTCTATTCCAGATCCTGTCTCCCACTAGTCAATATAAATGATCTCTCAGATTGTATCCCGGTAATTCAATTAATTATATTTTAAATTTGTGCCCAAATATTAATTGTTTGAGAAACTATACATGTGAGGAAAATGGGCCTTTGGTTTTTGCAGTAGATAGAGTTGATAACGGACAATCTGTCAGCTGAAATTTTTGCCATATCTGATTACTCATACTCAAGTCATTTCTCTGCTTCCTGATTTGGGATTATGTTGGCAGGATTCTGAGTGGGTATCCATCTTAATTTTGCAATTCCTTGCATGTCACAACTTTAATAGCAAGAAATAAATAGTTCAAACAGATCTTAGACTTGTGTCAGTAGGGAAGGAAAAGAGAGAAATGAATCCCAAATGTTGTTTTGAATTTAGTGTTATTTTCTCAGTTTGTGTCATGTTGTTACTGTGTTTGCTATACAAGACACACAGATTGGGTAGAGATTGTCTTGATCTAAAAGAAGCCAGAATGCACTGGGAAAAGAATTGAGCAAATTGAGTGTTTTCATTTTCTATTGTTGTTATGAATTCACAAACTGGAGGTGCCACATAAAGAGGAGTGTGAATGAGAAGAATGATAGACTTGTGAACTGTCATTAGGTGAATATTCCATATCTGTGGGACAGACAGGGTTAGATTGAAAGCTGGCTTTTGTATTCAGTCATTTTACTGACTGACTGATTACACTTTTTCTGTAAGCCAGTTAGCTAAAAACTGTATATATGTGTGTGCTTTATATTTCGTAAGGTGTGATGACGGCAATCAATCAAAAGATGAAAAAGGAAAGAAGGAAGTTCAGGTGAGTATTTGAGCTATTAGAAGATTGCTCCAGTTAAAAATAATCCCTTTATTTCTTTTTAAGTTTTTTCTTTGAATATGATGGATGAGACTGTTTCAGACTAGTACTCTGGCATATGCAATAGCAGCAAATTACATTAAGCCAGTAACTCATGGAAAAACATTTTATTTTTTATATTTTATAATGAGGCTTACTACTGCCCCTATAATGTATGCAGGCTTCTGTTGAAAACACCTGCAAATGTTCCAGTACAGTGTGAGTGTACACTATAACTAGAGTTAACAGAATTTTCATTTTCATTTCCTACATCAGAGTGCCCAGCCTATCGCTCATCAGAGCATTTCATATGGCCCTCAGCTCCTTCAACACAATATATTAATGGCTGGTTTCTTTAACGTTTTGTCACCATGATTACATCATTTTAGTTTACACAAGTGTGTAAATCTACATATATGTGGAACAATTCAAACTTAAAATATAAATCAATGCAAGGGATTTTAAATGTTAGTAAAATATGTTGAATGTTTGGCCTGCGCACGGTTGTGCTTATGTTTATGTAGTCCTCTTATGTAGTAAGCGTGGGCAGCATTGAACTGCATCATACAAATAAGAAATCCTTAGGCTATTTTAAAATCTGTTTTTACAGGATAAAAAGAAGGATGAAATATTTTCTGAAGACTTCACTAGCCATGAAGAACTACTAGCATATTTGGTAGGTGTTTAAATGTATGTTTTGAGCCAAGACTGATAGAAAAATTTATGAAATATTTAATGTAGTTAATAGTTTAGCTTCGTATAGTTTCATAAGCAGCAGATAAATTTAATGTAAAACATAGGTAGTATGTTAATTAAGCAAAATATTTATTTTATGTATGGTGGGTGATTCCATCCAGAACAAAAAACTTGAACTGGAATTCTAATGAGAAGAAAATCTGAGGAAAAAGTAATTCAGGAGTGCTGGCAGTTTCTCAGACACCATATCAAAGGCACAAGAGCAGACTATTTCAGTACGAAGGAAGGATAAGAAGAGTAGTAAGAGGCCAATATGGCTGCATCAGGTGCTTTTTAATGGCCTGAAAATAAAATTTAAAAAAAATTTACCAAAAGTGAAAATGTGGACAATTGCGAAGGATAAATATAAAAGAATAGTACAAGCCTACAGGGACAAAATCAGGAACACTAAGGCACAAAATGAGTTATATCTAGCAAGGGACATAAAAGGAAATGTGAAGAGGTCCATAAATACATTGAGGAAGAGAGATGAAGAAAAGAATGGCTCCACTGCTTGGCAGGGAAGATGATCTAATAATGGACAACATCAGGAGGTCCCAGGAGACAGTGAAGCCTGGTAGCCATGATGAAGTCACTCTTTACCTCTCTTTCAGTCAGCTAATGTCTCAGAAGCCAGCTTCTCCACCAGTGTCTTTTCTTGAGAACCTCAAAAGGGAGTGAAAGTCAAGATAGTCCCATCCCTTCATTATTTTGTTTATCCAGTTAGGCCTAGGTTTTGCCACACCAGTTTTGGGTCATAGATTTTTCAGTCACACTCTTTTCTTCTTTACCAGGCGTGGTCTTAATACAATCCTTGAGTTATAGTAGTAGGGCTTTTTTAGACTAATTCAGTCTTTCTGTCTTGTTTTTGTGCCTTCTTTTCGCATCAACGTTTGTTGGTAAATGTTATTGTGATGTTTTATGAATGTTCAATTTTTATAGTTGAGTTCATAATTAGGATAAATTTGTACTGCCCATTATTACAATGGACCTGATGAAACTCACTCTACAGTACTGAAGGATCACTTAAGCAATCACAGAATCATTAGTGATTATCTTTGAGAACTCAGAGGATGAGTGAGGTCCTAGACTTGTAATAGAGAAGGGCAGGCTGAGGGCTGGTCTACGTTCTACCCTGTGGTCGACGGCTCCCATTTATGTACTTACATCGACATACTGTGATGTCTTCACAGTGCTGCCTTGATGGGAGATGCCCTCCTGTTGACAGAGCCTTACTCCTTTTGGAGGGGTGGACTAATGATCTTGACCCATCCTATTGTGGCTTGCTCTTTTAGAAGAGCTTATCCCATTATTCCCACCCAGCAAACAATATTTTAATGTGATTTATGATAACCTTAGTCATCACTGCTGTAATTTCATTCCCTCAAAAAAAATCCATTAATTTTAGTAATCCCATCATTAGCTAGCTTCTCTTTACTTAATGTTTATTTTGCATGCTTGGTGTTAGTGACCGTTTTGTTCACAGCATCCTCTTTGAAAAATAGTGATGCACTCTCAGAAGGAACAAATACTATCTGTTTTTAAAAATATTTCCTTTGATAAAATACATGGCGTGTTGGTCACTATGTGATTTGTCACACAGATCTTGAGTTGTTGGCTTTGATCTGTAAAACCTTGAGTTGTTGGGACCTGCCTCTCTGCATGCAATACTTCCTCAGGTGTGATCAGTGGAGGTGCTCAAGCTGGAACTTTCTCAGGTTAGGAAAAGAGGATGCTGATAGGGCACTTTCCATGGGGGCCTCTAATTTTTGGAATTCATTCCTCCCTCAGTCTGAAAATAGCCTGAATCTGTTGACCTTTGGAGCTTGTTCAAGACTCTCTTATGCTGTCACACTCCTAAAGAAAGTGGATACGGTTTGTGTATTTGGCAAGAGTAAATATTATTAAATTCACTTTGGTATGGGTTTCTTTTTTTCCTCTTGCCTGCTATTTGGAGAATGATAAAGCTGCTGAATTAGTTGATTCTTGTATGACTTTGGCTATGTAGAATTACATACATAATTAATTACAATAGAGACAAAGGGGTTTCTATATAAAATGAAATAGATTACTAATAAGTTTGCTTGTAACATCAAATGTTAATAGCTGGTCAGGCCATAGATGAAAAGTTAGTTGGTTTCCTTTATCTTTTGTGTTTTGGTGTTTTACCTTTTTTCCAGCAAAGCTTTGAGATACTGAATGAAGATGATGCTGCCTTTATCCTGAAGATTACACAAAGTCTTACGAATGCATTGGTGGGCTATCGGCTACAGCTTGCATCAGCAAAAGTAATTTTGTATATTTCAGTATATGAGTAAATCTGTCTTAACTTCTGTGATTTGTGCAGTGATGTTGTTTGAAGAGTACAGAGAAGGTATTCATATACAGAATGAACGTGTATGCAACCTCCAAGCTTTTGCTGTCAAGATACTGAAAGATTTGTAGTGAAGACAGTATGAGAAAACCATGATTTTTACCTGTACAGTTGTAATATTTTTGCTCCCATTTTATTGCTGACTAGAGATGCATGAAATATTCCAGCAAAAGTTATGATGATTTGTGTAATTTTGGGGGGCCATTTAAAAAAAAATGTTTCAAATTTTGTGCTACCTTTTCTTCACTGTTTCTTTGTTCAATTTTAAAAATGCATTTTGGCTTAAAAGTTGGTACTTGTGATACTACTGCTGATGGTGCCTAAAAGCCACATGGGCTAGAGAATGAAGGGTAGAGCTTGAAGCCAGAACATCCTAAATTCTGCTCCTGCCTTTCCAAATGACTGGCCTTATTAGTGCATTCTCTTACAGTGATTTATGCATTCTATTAAGGTCCAGTCCTGCACACGTTTAATTACTTGCATAATGTTGCTCATGCAAGCTCCATTGACTTCTGGGGGACTATTTGCATGAGTAAAGTTACACAGGAAATTAAGTATTCGTAGGATTTGGTGTAGGTTGGTAAATAGATAATTATTCTAATTTTCTTGTCAGTGTCAAAAGCAGGAATAAAACTCTGATCTTTTGAGCCTCCATTCTGTGCTTAATACAGTACTCCAGGGTATTTTGGAAAACTGAAAATCACAAATTTTCAGTAATATATAAAGATTTTGCTTTAATAACTTATGGAGGTATGGGCTCTTTAGTGTTGTTTTCTGGACCAGCACACAGTGCCTTTTTTTTTTTCCACTACTACTTTCATATGGCTTGGAGAGGTAGCAATAATTACAAATTTATATCTAGGCTTGATAGCCAGCACATTGCTTCAGGCCTCTAGCAAAAAAATGAAGGGGACACTCAGATATGATGTGCTTCATCATTTGTAACTGGTGACCGTAATTGCATACAGATGTTTGCCTCATTTTCCATTTAAAGAAGGCATGTCCCATGAGAAATCCTGATGTGATTTAATCTACACCAGTTTTTCTGACATAAATCAAAACTCAGTGGTTTCTCAGCAGGACCAACAACGAGCTGTTTGTTTTGAGTGGTCAAAATGTTCCATGTGGCTCTCCACTGAGCCTCAGCGCCGAAGCTGATTGTAAGGGCTTTGATGCTGTTCCATAGAGGGTTGCTGCGTTTTAATCTTGTCTTTGTAACTGATGGGCCATAGTGAGAATAAATGTTCTGTCCCTAAACAATGTATTTTCTACTAAATTACACAGTAACTAACACAGTAAGTTTGTTTTAGATGTACATTTTTGGAAACTGATATTTATATAACTGGTCAGTGTGGAATTTATTTTGGTGGTGAAGATCCTGTTCTTATTTCTTCTCTCCTGACTTGCAGACCTATGATCTTAACTGAAATGTTCTACTCCCCTAATTTTAAGCATTGATCATTTAAAAAAAATTTGAAAGAAGTCATGCATGCAATTTTTAAAAACTTTTAGGACTCTTTAGATTCTGAACCAAACAGAGAAGGAACAGTTGAACATCTCACAGAACAATCTGATGTGACTTCGGTGGACATTAGTGACTCTAACACTGGTAACATTTTAAGAATTTAGGACTCTGTTTCTCTAAATGTGTTTTAACCCTGACATTGACTCTTGCAAAAACGTGTAGGGCTTTGCCTCTACACTACAAAGTTTTACTGGAAAAAGTTGACTTTTTGCGGCAAAACAAGCCCGGTGTACATGCCCTTCTTATCAGTAGAACTGCCTTGTTTTACCGATTAAAATAAGTCCACCTGTGCGAGAGGTATGTTGCCTTTTCAGCTACTGGTAAAGAGTTAGTATGTACGCTAAAGTGGTTTTTCTGCATGTTAAACAGCCTTCAGAAATGTCCCAGAATGCCAGTCAAGGCAGCTCTGGTCTTCTGGAGCTGTCATACTTGTCAATTTTACTGCTCAAACAGAGCAGGGAAATTGACAAGTAATGGAACTTGTCAATTTCACTGTTCTGTTAGACCAGTGAAATTGACATGGGGGGTCCCTCCACCAGGAATCCTCCATCCCCTGCGGCTTCAACCCCCTGCTACCGTGGTTCCTCCGGCCCTGGAGGCTTCAAGCCCCCGCCGCTGTAGAGCTGAGGGGCTCAAGCCGTTGGGAACCAGGGAGCCCCAGTGGCTTCAAATCCCTGCTGCATGGGAATGGGGGATTCCTTGGTTCCCAGCGGCAGGGGGCTGAAGCCTCCAGAAACCAAAGAGCCCTGGCGGCTGCCCCCCTGCCACAGGGGACTGGAGGCAGCCGCCAGGGCTCCCGGGTCCTTGGCGGCAGCGTGGGTGCAGTTGCTGGGACTGCCAGGTCCTCCAGCCCCAGTTGCTGCCTCCCCTTCTGCCATGGACCTGAGTGTCTCAGCAGCGCAATTCCCGGTTCCTGAGGCAACGGGGTCCCCAACAAGGTCAGGGGGCAGGGTGCAGCAGGGAGCCTGTGGGCTCCTTGCAGGGAGCTGAGAGATTGACCTCTCAACTGCCCCCCACTGCTCTTTTGTCGGTGGAGGTGGTCCTAGTGAGGACACATTCCACTGACAAAAAGATGGCTGTATGTGCACTACCCACTGCTATAATTATAGCAGTGGCTGTCTACTGGCAAATCTTTTGCTCGTAGAACTCGTGTGAACATAGCCTCTTATTGTTTTCTGCCTCACTGAAGCAGAGTTTCTAAATGGTCGAGTTCAAGTAATTTAGATTAATGGGTTTTTCTTGCTCCATAGATGTTCCATGGGAGACAGGCTGCCATGCCAGCAAGTAAAAGCATTTATTTCAGTATCCTGCTTTCTATGTAACTTTTCGATAAGGTGATAATTTTTCCTAACAAGCATAGTATCTAAATCTTTCAATTAATATGATGCCTTTAGTGAAACTTGGAATTACTTGCAATATATGAAGTTTTGGAACTATGCTCTTTTTATATATATAAAAAACACACACAGTGAAAGTAACCTTTTTCCTTGCAGACAAGCAGCATCCTCCCCAACAACCATATGATGAGACAGCAGGAAAGTCTAACGTTAGTGGAACATTCACGAAAAAAGATTCTCTGACGGTGAACTTAGGAAAAAGCAATGCTACAGATTGGAAATCTGGGACTTCTAAATCCACATTTAGAGAATTAAGTAATGAATTGTCCGTAGATTCTGCTTCTGCAGCTGAAGAGCAATATCCATTTTCTTCTCAAGAAACAGTGTCCAATGAAAAATGTTCATCTGCTACTGAGAGAGATGCACCCCAAAACTCTTTAACTAATTCATTGGGAACATCATATGAAAATGATGTCACTACTGAGTTTTTCAATAGTGTAAGAAATATGGGTGTTGCTGAGGTAACAGCTACTCTACAGAAAATAGTAGCCACAAATCCAGCCTTTAGAGGTAATCTTTTTATATGTGCAACTTCATTTTGTTTGTAGTAATTTTTTTAATGAACTTGTAGAAGTGGAGCAGGCTGACTACAGATTAAAGTGGATTTATAAGGATGGAGGTTGATGAGATAAATATTGTCTTTGCTTAGTTCTTAATATTTCAGCTTGCCACTTTGTCAGGATGCACTCTCTTTCTTAGGGATGAAGGCCAAAATCTTGTTCTTCTCTGAAGATGTCATTTGTATCTTAATTTTTATTGCCTTTTGGATTTTTTCCTGTGAGCTCATAATAATGTTTACAAGGTTTTTCTTATCACGAAGGTTCGATTTCATTTAAAAACAAGCATGCCTTCTTTAAAAATAGAGACTGTAGTGCTTGCTCAGTTAGTAGTATGTTGTTTTTAGGATTTGAGATTCACAGCATGTAAGAAGCCTTTGCTTCTAAAATTCTTAGGGACATATATACTCGTACTCAATAGTATTCTCAGTAAACAATTCTGAATCAGGAGACAAATTTTCTCAACTCTCACATATACTCCTAATGAGTCCTAGCTTCTGAGCCCTCCCATATCGCTACATCCAACTCTTCTGCTACACTTCCCCTGGCAAGCAGCGTCTCTTCATCTGCAAGCCTCAAACAATTTCTAGACTCCTGAGATATTTCTAATAAAATATGTATACATTTGTTTCTTTTAACATGAAGTACTACAAATCTCATGAAAATGTCCAGATGTTTCATAAGTATATTTGTGTTAGTTTTAAAATAATCTTTATTAGAAGAATGTTATCAGCACATCCTTCATCTTCTCTTCCTTTTTTATTACAGGCATTGACATTCCAAATGTGATAAAGATGTTGACTGAAAGTGGGACCCTCAGAGCACCAAACAGTGACAGCATGCAGTGATATGGGAAAATGAGAAACGAAATTCATATTGTAATGTGTAAACGGAAGATTTGTCACTTGTATGCAATTAATTTGAATGTGTTCAAATTCTGTACAGTATAATTGTTATAAATCCAGAGTACTAATTTAATTTTGCAGATTTGTATATTATATATATTTCTCCCAATAGCTGGAATTTCTGTATTTGTAGAAAGAGGCTGTAATATTGATGACATTTTTTTCTTTCTCCTTTGTAAAAGATTATCACTTTTGAAAATTACCTCTAAATATGGTTTAGCTATAACTTGGCTTAGAAAGCTTTTAGGTTGTACGTAGTGGAGGGCTAACTTTTTTTTTCTTCACAAAAATAACTAAAGAAAGGAATTGGATGGATCACAGTAATAGAATAAACAGCCTTGAACCTTCTAGGTCATCTGTTCAAATTTGACTCAAGATCATCTATGCCCAAAAGATACTTCCCTTTACAGCTATTCATTGGCTGCTGGACCTGACCCAAAACCCCCTGAAGTCAAGAGAAAGACACCATTGATTTATGTGGGCTTAGGATCAGGCCCCATGTATGAAATAAGATTTTAGTCTCAATCTAGTTCCCAGTTGAGGGGTCCAAATTGCATGAAACCCAACAGTGTTGAAAACTTGATTGGAAGATTCAGCAAACAAGCCAGAGATTGAAGTGTATCTCAAAGTGATCTAATCAGTTTATGGTTGAAATACAATGTGGCAGTTTTTGTTTGCTGCCCATATTCTATCAGTTTTAGGGATAAATGGAAGATCAGTCTCTAGGATCATCAATCTAGCACCTTTCATTAACACTGAATTAGAAACCAAAAACTAATGTGACTAAAATGCTTGTGTTTGTTGACCTTAAGGTTCTGTGTATTAAACCCTGTACCTCATGTAGACATCTGAAACATTTTTGCCAAGTTACCTTAAGATCTTTTTATTTATAATAAAGGTTTTTAAATAGTTGGTATTTGTTGTGTGTTAATATAATTTGCTTTTCTTACATGACGAATTAGTGCTCTTTGCTCCTGTTGGATAAGGTCTAGTGTGTCACTGAATACACATCACAAAGATGGCTGATTACAAAAACAGTCTGTGTTGAAGTAGATGAACAAATACAACATAGTGATAACACTCGGGCTATATTTACACTACAAAGTTTTACCGACACAAATTATGCTGGCACATAGCCATTGCAGCATATTGTTTGTGCATGTGTATTCTTGGCTCCTTGCCTTAGTACTGCGCACACTTGCCAGGGAGAGCTTATATTGATACACAATGTAGTACACTAGGGATTAGTATCCCATTGTGCAACCCACCACCTTCCAGTACACTGTCTTATGGGTAGTTTTGCAGTTCCATGAATTAGTGGAACCTATGGCAACCACTCTGAATTTAGCTTCATTTGCTGTGGAAAAGTCATCACATCCTGTATTCAACATTCTTGGTGCTCCTTCCAGGAATAGGATATAGTTACTATGCTGATGGGTCTTTTGTACCCTATTTAAAACTATTTAGATTACTCCAGGGTCTTGTCTGTATGGAGAGCCTATCTGTATGGAAGCAGACAAACATTACCATATACTTTGAGGAATTTTTTATATTGTCATACTCACCCCAAGCAAAATTCTCCATGGTGCTATAGCCAATAATAAATTCAGGTCTTGTGAAGCCTTTTCAATTCCTGAAGAGAGAGGGGAAGAAATTGTATGCTCTTCTCTTTCCCATAGGGATTAGAGTGGCTAATTGCAAGCTGTGACATTCCACCCCCCTGAATCTGGTCTGGTGTGCTGCTGTGACCTCTGAGCTGCACTCCTGAACCCTGACTTACCCCACTACACCAGGTGACCACTCATTCCCGAATCAGTTCACGCCAGCCTCCTGTGCATAATTAGTTCCAGGCAGTGGGCATGCGCTTTCCAGCCTCTTAGGGGACATTCCATCAGCAAGCACCCCCAGATGCCACACTGGGAACTATCCTACAGAGATTGGGACCCTTCCCCCAATCACTCTTAGGCTCAGACTCCAGTTTGCTCATTTGATAAAGAAATGAGAATACCCAGCTCTGCTCATTCACACCCTGTAAAGTCTACACAGATTGAGATAAAACAAACACTAGTTTATTGATTAGAACTTGATTTTAAGTGAGTTATATAGCAAATCAATGCACAATCATTTAATAAAAGAGTCAGGAGTTACCACTAGCAAATAAAAGATGAAAAACTCATGCTAATCTTAGAACACTACTTAATCTAACCTTGCTACCTCAGTTTACCTGACTTGTTTAGAATAAATTTATTAAGAACTCTATTCTGAGGTAAATCTATGTGGTTTGCTTGCTTAATGGCTTAAATCCTCGGAAAATACAATTACAGTCCATTGATTCAGAACAGACATGGAGCAGAAAATTCTTCGAAAATGAAGGTTAACGTTTATTTGTTTTTGTCTTAATAGAATAAAAATCTAAATAATGAGCATAAATTGGCTAAGCGGAGGACCAAATGACAATTTGGCAGTTTAATAGGATGTAATGGCTCTGCTGGAATACACTATTATATAAATATAAAATATAAAAACTACATTAAACATTAATACTTATCCACTAACTTATACTCTATACTTTATAATTATTAATAATCCTAATAACTCCTATCATTCAAGAAATGGTGAGCAGTCTTTCGTGGAATTGGTGGAGATGAAGCCCTTCTCATTTAAACCGCATTCAGTGGCTTTATTTTCAGGCAGCCCACAAGCGCTCTTGTTACTTACAAAATCTTAAAATCATCCCTCTGTTTTGTCTTATGGATCCTATTCTTCACTGTCCCAAGCAGAGGATAGCCTCAGAATCTGAATATGGAGCTGGAATTTGGTTAGCCAGGTTATTCAGACTCTTTAGCACACCAATGCCTTACCAAAGATTTTCCTGGTTTCATCCTTTTCCTCTGGTGGTGGTTTTCCAGCTGTGTCTGCCTCTCCTCTGCTTCCTTCAGCCTGGTCTCAGGTCCAGATGCTGTGTCAGCTTCCTGGATCTCCTGCTGCAGTAAGCCTGTCAACAGCCAGTTGCTAGGCAGACATCTGGTTCAGGCTTCGAGCGCTTTCTTGGGGCTGCCAATCCCCTATAGCAGTGTGCCTGCCTGTCAGCAGTCACTAGGCAGATCTCAAGCAGTTCCTAAGGCTATCATTCTCCAGCAGAGGCTCTCTGTGATTGGCTGAACTTTTATAGCTTGAGGGAGGGAGGGAGAGAGAACATGCTCCAGCATGAGTATGGGAGGGGCTAGGAGTGAAAACATGCTTAGACATCAATCAAGAGCGAGGAGGGGGGAATTGGAGCGTTACAGACTGCTCGGGGGAGGGGGAGCGGAATATACCAAAGCGGGGAAGAGGGAAAGGAAAGGGTTATTAAAAGGCTAGAAAAGGGAGAAAAAAGAGTTAAAGATCAACCTAATAAGGAAATATAAAGTTTATTAAGCAGAATACTGACAGTATTAAGTGAAATGTAGGTGTGCAGGGCTTCTTAGAGGGTAGGGGGAAAGGCTAAACCACTGATCAACCATAAGTTGAAATGACCTATTCTACACTTATCCCGAGCTGCTAACAACCTTGTTTACTTAACACAAAGTGTTCCTAGTCACTGCTGTTACTTTGTAATTGTTTCCAATTACTGTTGTTACTTTTTAACTGGATAGTTTGTAACTGTTTTAGAACCCTGCTGCTGCCTGCCAGAATTCAACCCCCTTCTGAGGCTTTTCTGTTAATTGCCTCCTTATATTTAACCCATAGTTTTAGATATTCTGGGACAAAAATTTCTGGTCACAATTCCCCTCCTTGCTGGGTTTGTAATTTCATTTACAACTCCAGCATTTAAATTATAAATTTTGGAGGATTTTTGTCCGAGGTCTTCCATTGAAGGAGACTGAACTTCCACATCCTCATACTGGCATAACTCCTCATTTGTGGTCCAGCTTTTGAGTTTCCCATCCAGTTGGGACTCAAGGTTCTCCTTACCAGGAGACTGGGCCATCATAATATCTTTGTTCTGGCACAAATCCTCATCTATGGATCCCATTATAATTGCACCCAATGGGGAGCCAAACCATTTTTTACTAATTTGTATTTTCTTTCAATTTATTAATTTTTTTAACCCAAAATATCAAAACTATGAGTGTGGTAGCCATCATAATTTGGGCTACCAAGAGCATCACAATGGGATGCACTAGAATGTTTAAATATTTTGTAGCTGTGGGAAACAGTCCTAAAAATATCCTCTGCCAATTATGTTTGGTAATTCCTTTGATCCATTCCATCACCTGCTCAATTTGTTTTGCAAAATGATGTACAGTAATTAATGCATTCAATGCATTTTCTTTGGCCTTTTCTGCCCGTTTTTGTAATTTTGGATGTTTTATTAACCTTCTAATTAAACTAACACTTAATCCTAAAGGAATTGGGTTGATTTGTTCATATAATTGATATTGGTCTTTAATTCCATCATTAACAGTTACTGGCAAAGTAAATTCAACATCACAATCTATTAATGATGTAACATTACATAAACATTGGTTTCCATAGGTGTTATGAACAATATCATGTACATAATTTACTTTGAATACCATACACTGACTTTGAATACATACACGTTTTTTCATCATATACTACCATTGATTCGTAATAAGAATGTGGATCTAACTAATAATAATACTTATCTTGGTTAAGACAAACTTCACAGGATTGGATTGCATTATTATTACAAACATTTCCAACATCTTGTTCCTCATTACAAGCTTCAAGTTCCACAGTTCTCCAAGTGTTATTTTGTTTTATTGCCCAAAGTTTATAACCAATTGGTTGCATTATACTTGAATTTAAATGTAGTCCAACTGCCATTATTGGAGATATATTCATTTTTTGTGCTTTAGCTATAAGCACATACACAATAATTTGATTTTCTTGAGGGTTATAGATGAAGTTGATCATTTTCTACCATTTATGCAAGTCTGTCTTAAAATTAGACAGGTGTTTCCACATTGCACCTTTACCTTTAAAGGTAAAATTTTACTCATGCCATCCCTGATGACACCTTTTCTTACATCATTTGTTCAAGCTTGTGCCTGCATACAAGCTAGTGCTAATGATATATTATTTTATAACACTTCTACTGTATTTAAAATTTTTAAGTGGTCTGCTCTCTGAGAGCTTTCCCACTTTGGGAAACAATTTATTTGCTAATATTTCTACATCTATACTGTTTAATACTCCTAATCCTGTTCCTGCTCCTTCTACAGCAGTGTCAACTACAGTTCTTTTCCTTTTATCATTAGGAGCCGCTGGGAACACTTGAGCATATAACCATTTCTTCCATCCTCTGTCTAAGGGTTCTGTATATTTTTGACATTGAGGTTTAATGGAAGAGACTGGTGCAAGGTTTATTATTACCATTTTTAAGGAGTGTGTGGGATCTATTAATTGTTTTCTAATATATTCCTTAACTGCATATGGACCAATGCCTGTTACTTTGGTTCTGTTATTCACGTAAAGGGAAAAGAAAAACTAAAATTGTTGCCAACAATTTTCCATGTTTCACTTCCACATTGTCTAGTGGTGATTTTTTCTGTTTCACAGTAATAATTGAATAATATTTGACCAGATGATTCTATGTCACACTTGGCTTCATTTATAATGCACTAATACCAAAAAGGATCTACTCATGTTAACTGCCTTTTAGCTAAAATACTAATCCGTATTTCACACTTTGGCTTTAATATTTAATCTGCTGCTATTCCCTTTTGGATCTATAAGGCTGAATTCATATGAAGATAAATTAAGCCTGCAATGGTACCATGGTATATGTAGTACCTTTTTATCTTTTTTACTCCATAAAGGAATATTCCATACCAGAACACCACATTCTGACTTTTCCTACTACTATTGACATCACTTCTGACCTTACTATTACATTTGGTCCTTCTATAATAACACATTGGCAATCTCCTGAGACGGTCATTTTGCCAGATATTTTACTCTTATTTAGATCATTATCCCATCCACCTGTGGACGGTTTGGGAGCTGAATAATATTGAGGGTGGGTTACTGACCTCCCTTGTTCCTCAGAATCAAAGGCTATGTCTACACTTGGTAAAATTAGTTTGAATTAGTTAGTTTGAACTAACTAATTCAAACTAATTTTAGTTAGTTGGAATTAGCTTAATTCGAACTAGCATGGCCACAGTGGAACGTTAGTTCGAACTAAGCAAGCACTTGCTTAGTTCAAATTAGCGATCCTCATTCATTTCAATGGCCAGTTAATTCAAACTAAGAAATTAGTTTGAATTAACATGGCCACATTGGTTAATTCGAACTAGTTAGTTTGAATTAACCCCTTAGTTTGAATACCCTATTCGAACTTATTAGTTCGAATTAAGGAAGCCCTTAATTTGAACTAACTAAAGCGTAGTGTAGCCATGGCTTTAGTTAGTTCAAATTAAGCCTCCTTAATTCGAACTAACTTGCTAGTTTAGACATAGCCAAACATTATGGAACATTTGTATGAATACTGTGCAGCTACATATTTCCTGTTATCTTTTTGTGTAATTGCTTCCACTGTCCCCCATTATAATAGTTAGAGCCTTTTTTTCAGTTATTACCTTTGGTTTTATCTTTTTATGAACTGTATATTCACAACCTTGGATGTCATCCACCACTTTTGCTCTTCTGGATCTAATGTATTGAATTGTATCTTCTTCTTGCATTTTGTTTTACTTAGGCTACACTTTTTATACCTTGTGGCATGTCTAGTTTGGGAAGAGACTTTGGTAGCTCTTCACTAATTATTTTAGTGGATGTCCTGGCAATAATTTTAAATTCGTGCACAAGTGCACATTGCCAGGGCCCTGTTTTAGTTACCTTTATTATTTTTCTTTTTTTTCCTTCAAGTTTACACCTACAGTTTCAAGGTTGTGGCATCCTTTCATTTGGTGGTGTTGATATTAGTTGGTTCTTCTCTGAATCATCAAATATACTACTACATACAAGCGCCTCTCCAGTGGCTGGAATGGACCCGTCCTGATTGTGAACTATAGACTCTATCATTTTAACTTGTCCTAGAATTACTTGAACCACTGTATTGTTAAATTCAGAAAGAGTAAAAATACATTCTTCCATACGTCCAGATGGGATGGTGTTGTCACCATGTTTTAACCAATTCAGTTGTTGGAATCTGCGAGGTCTTGTCTGTATTCATACCACCATAGTAGAAGTCCAAATGCACAGAGGCCCAGAAAAGCCAAGATGAAAACCACTTCATCTTCCATTAACTTCTGAGTCTGGAATGAAATATAACAGAGTCCCTGCCTCCTTTTTTTTTTTTTAAACATTCAACTATTCTTTTATTTAAAAATCTTATATCTACATTTTTATTAATATAATACATAAAACTTACAATACTTTTCCTTTCATTTTTATCCTATATAAAAATTCTTATATTTTTATTTAACAATGCTTAAACTTATTATTATTCTATTTTTTCTAACATATAACTTCTGTTTACTTATATAAATTACCCATAATAAAACAGTTAATTTTTATATATATTTTAAAACTCTGTGTAAAACTATGATTTTTATTATTTTGTAAAACAGATGCAACAATTTATTTAAACAAAAAATAACATCTAATCCAAATTATAGATGGCTTCTCTATGACCATTTTCTTCAAATCGATAATCTCTCCTATTTTTCTTAGAATGTTCTCCCCTAATGTTCCTGGTTCCCTTGCTTCTAAATTGACTAAACCAAATCTATGAAAAAGTTTCTTTCTGCCAATTGTTATTTCCGTTGGTTGGCTTTTTCACATTTGGTAAGTTTTCCCATGGTCTGTTTTAAAAGGTATAGTTTGACTGGTCTCAGGGGGAGGGGGATGGTAACCATAGGTATTTATAAACAAAATGTGGGAACTAAGGACTAGGTTTAAATATTGGAGATATGTGCGGTCCATAAATCGGAGAAACACAGGAATCAAAATAGAATGTCTCACAATCTTGGGTAAGGTGAACTACTGGCCCTTCGTTCCTTCCTAATCCACTATCCGGAGAAATGTTTTTTTTTTTCCCCCCCCAATCTTCTCCTCCTCCTCCTTCAATGTCTCATCCTTCTACTGCTAATTCTCTTCTTCCATTATCAGATCCCTTGCTCTCTTTACCAATTCTCTTTCCTCCAATTTTGGTGCAAACGCCATGACTCTATAATTTAAATAAAATAATAAACCTTAATATCTTACTTTTTATTTATCTTTTTACTTCAGTGACGTCTCACTCACTTTTTATAAGCCTTAAAACATATTTTATTTAAAATTTTAACAACATTCTTTTTAGATCAGTATGACATTCTAATGAACCCAGAATGTCCATTCCTAGATATCCATACCCATTCTCATGTAACTCTTTTATCCCTACTTTTGGTCCACAAACTTTCCTGTCTGTGATTTGGAAATCAACTGGAGTGGTTAAAGCTACTTCGTAGTCTGTCATTTCGAATCCAATCATTGGTATTTTATCTGTGACAGACATCAGTGAATACATCCATGGCTTGCCTTTCATGTTAAGAATAGTTATAACTGCTCCAGTATCTATTATACAAGAATCTACCCAACTTGGAATATATTATCCTTCCACTATTAAGCAGCCAAATGCATCTTTCCATATTGGCATTTCATGGATCCTTGGCTTATATTCATTTATTACTATGGATTCACCATTCTTCCAGTTTTCCATGGTACCCTACAACTAAAATATAAAATAACACTAATAAATTCCTAAATTTACTATCCTATATTTTTATCTATTTTTTCTATTTCTGTTTATCTTATTTAATCCTCATTCTCATCATTTTTAGGAGCATTTTACCTTCTACATTAATTATACATTTTTCTAGCTTTTAATGTATCTATTCCTAAGGCACTGTATTGTCCTAGACCTAAGTCCATCAGACCAAAACTTCCACACAGCCTTTTCCCTCCTATTTGAACAATTATTTCCTGGCTAATGGGCAGTGCCCATCCATTTGTTGACTGTACCCATCGTCCTTCTGTAGTTGGATTAAATATAAAAAATTTAATCCATTTATATTTAGGATAGAGAATGCTGCTCCTGTATTTATGGTAAAGAAAATTCTCACAGGATTCCCTCTGATATAAAGTGTTTAGGAACAAGCAGTCTATACTCAGAATCTTCTACCAATTGGACAATTTCTCTTGCCAATAATTCTTTTCCAGGACTACTATATCCACTCACTTCACTGTCACTTTCCATTTTTCCTAAAAATAAAATTAACTAGCTATATTTATTTATTTATCTTATACCTAACTTAAGAATAATCAGATAAGGGTTCTTTCCTTATACACTGATTATTATATGTTTATATTAACTGAAACATTAGACCTTTTTCAAAGTCAAAGGAGCATCTCAATGCTTTAAGAATTTCTATTCCTATTGTTCCATATGGATGACTTTCTACTTCCATTAATCCAAATTGTACATTCTCAACTATTTTATTTCCTATTCTAATAGTCATAGGAACTGTTTCTAATCTCCTTAACATTCCATTGCTTTTTATCTTCTCTACTGACTTGTATGGGAGAATTTTCTCATTCCAGATAGAATATGCTTGGCATAACCCTTTTGTAATTTCTCCTATAAAATGTGGACCTTGGTCTGAATCTATTTCATTGGGAATTCCCCATCTTGAAATGACTTCATCTACTAGTATCCTTGCAGTTGTTATAGCTGTATTATTCATAGTAAGAAAAGCTTCCACCCATTTAGTAAAAGGATCTACTATAACTAAGCAATATTTATTTCCCTTGGCAGTTTGTATGAATGGACCTATATAATCAATTTGTAGTCTAGACCAAGGGCCCTCAATTCTTCGGTGCCCTAATGGTCCTTTTACTATTCTAGTGTCTGGATTATTAGCTGCACAAGGTAAACAATTATTGATATAGTGTTCTACATCCGCCCTCATAGTAGGCCACCACCTGCCATTTGAAGTCTGTCAAGAGTCTTACCTATGCCTAAATGTCCATTTTCATGCACCAAGGCTATCATTTCAGTTTTAAGGTCAGATGGCACTACCCAAACAGGCACATCTTCCTCTGATTTAGCTGCTAATACTAACCCTGTCTCGTGTTGCCAGATTTTCCAACCTTGAAACCTACCTTTTTCTACTATTTTTTTTTTATTTCAGGGACCCTTCTTTGTAGTGCTATTAAATCAATTTGTTCTAGCTGCTCTTTCCCTATACTAGCTATGGGAGCTGTTTGGAATTGTATTGTGGGTTTCCATGAAGTCCCCTCCTTGGCTCCTAATTTAGCCTGTTCATCTGCTATATTATTCCACTGGGCTTCTTCTGTGTTTTTCCTGTGTGCTTTTACTTTTCCCATTAATACTGGTTTTGATCTTCTTTGAGCTAAATTCCACAAATATGCTCATTTTTCAGCATGAGCTATGGGTTTATCATCTGCTGATTTCATTCCCGTCTTTTGCCATTGAGGCATCCAATATACTATGTCTCTTAATACCCAATCAGAATCTGTGAAAATAGCAATTATCATATGTTTTGGAACATTCTCCAATACTATAATTAGAGCCACTATCTCAGCTGCTTGACCTGAGTGTGGGAGACAGTCCCTTCAAAATTATTTCATCAGAAATTCTGATTGCAGCATATCCAGTGTAAGGTTGTCCTTCCTTATGATAGCTTGAACCATCTACAAACCAGATCTCATCTACCTTGTCTTTTACTTCTTGCAATATAGCTCCTCCCTGGAACAATATAGGTCCTTCTGGAGGGATTTCTGGCAACGGACATTCATGCTGTTTTCCTTCTATTATAAGTCCATAAGGGACTGGAGATAAAGCTTGAACTTTCTCCATATTCACATTTTTATTTAATAGAGCTAATGTCCATTTAGCTAACCTAGGGCTGGATACATGGCCCATGGCCATCATTGATTTTTCCTGTGAGGACATACTTTATAGGGAAATTGAAGTTCTTAACAACACTGGGGATAGTCTTACCAGATATTCCCAATGTTGCAGAGCCCACACTAATGATAATACTTCTTTTTCACATGAGGTGAAACCCTGTTCCACTCCATTGAGATTTCTAGAAGCATAAGCTACTAGTCTCAGTCCAGTACCATGGTCTTGACTGAGGACAGCACTCATTCCAGATTAGTGGTAGCCAATTGAAGCACAAAGGTTTGTCCTACTTTTGGATAGGCTAAAGCTGGAGCCTGTGCTAATGCTTGTTTTAATTGGGTAAGAGCTTTCTGTTGCTCTATATCCCATTCCCATGTACTAGCCTTTTTCAATAGCTTGTATAATGGAGAAGCCTTCTCTTCATAATTTTCTATGAAATCCCTGGAGAAATTTGTCATCCCTAAGAATGATCTCAAATTGGAAATCTCTGTTGGGGCTGGTAATTTCTGCAATAATTCTACCCTTTGCTTATCTGATGAATGTCCCTCTTGTCCTAATGTGACTCCTAGGTAGTTCACTTGTTGCAAACATATCTGAGCCTTTTCAGGGCTGACCTTAAATCCTGTCTTATTTTCTGCAAAACCTGATCTAAGACTTTCAAATTTTCTTCCTTAATTTTTGTGCTGATTAATATATCATCTACATATGATATTATACTATCTTTATTGGGCATATTATCCCACATTTTAATTACATGCATATGGCATATAGTAGGAGATGAATGAAATCCTTGTGGGGGTTTTCTAAAACACAGCTGTCTTCCTTGGAAGGTAAATGCAAATTTATAGCAGCAATCTGGATGTAACGGTATAGCAAAGAATGCATTTGCTAAATCTAAGACTGTAAACCATTTAGCTCCTCCCATTATAGAAGCTATTACTTCAGGATATTTGGCTGCTACTGGTACAGTCATTGGAGTTACTTTATTCAGAGGCCTGAAATCAACAGTCAACCTCCATATCTTACCATCTGCTTTGAGAACTAGCCAAATAGCTGCATTGTTTGTACTTTGTTGCTCTATTAGAACTCCCTGATCTAATAGACCCTGAATAGATTTGTCTAAACTCTCTTCTGCTTCTTTAGGATAGTTATACTGCCTTTGAGGTGGGGAAACAGGTCCAGTAATTAGAACCTCTGCATCTATTTTACCACATTCTGCCTTATGCTTTGCCCATACTTCCTTATGTTTCAGGGCAATTTCTAATATGTCTTTTGGTCAATCAGGCCATTTTGTTTCCTCAACAGCTTTAATGGAAGCTAATCTGTATCCTGCTTCTATTATTACTGGTTTTCCTAAAGCATCTAAAGTATCTAAAGACATTTTCCAAAGAATTTTATTCACTAAGTCTATTATAACCCTTAATTTTTCCAAAATATCTATTCCTAATATTCCATTACCACCCAAATTCATTAGACCAAATTATCCATTTCCATGTTTATTTCCTATCTGAAAAAAAACTTACTAAAGGACTGAATGGGATTCTACTTTCAGCTACTTTCAAATCCCTGTAACTTCCTTGTCACTACTGGGGGTCCAAATAAATTCTTTTTCTTCATACTAACTAAAGAGAAAGTGGCACCTGTATGAATTAGCATATTTTGTCCGAACGCTCCCTTACTAATTGCTACATATACTGTAGGTCTCCCCCATTCATCTTGTTCTAAATGTGCCACTAGGTAAGCTTTTTCTTTAGCTGACTCGGGGGAGATAGGGAGTGCTTTGGGAAAGGTGGGGCTGAGGGGCTTCATTTCTCATGTTGCAGTAACCTTCTGAGCAACTCTCCAGGGGCAATCCATCTATTTTCTCCCTTGGCTCATATTCTATTAATCTTCCCCATGGTCAAGCTCTGACTGAAATCAAATCCTTTCTGTGGGGTTTTCTGCTTAGGATAAGGATTTGTCTTTTCCTTTTCCTTAGCCTGTTCCCTTTGTTTAATTTTGTGAATCCCATTTTGTTGATGGACCATTATTTGAATAGGTCACTGTTGCAACCTTATCAAATCTCCTTTTCTGAATGGGGAGAGTTTCCCTTTGAATTTCATACAGAGCCTTTGCTCTCCCTTCTATAAATTGCAAATGAGAAGTCTCTGGATTCAATGAAATCATTGCTGTTCGGATATTGGGATTGAATCCACGCAGCAATGCTTTCTTAAATGGGGCTGCATCATATGTGTCATTTGTTACTTCATCCTTTTTCTTGGCTATATACAGCTCTGGTCTTTCCCCTGGTTGCTGTTTCTCCCTATGAAACCACATTATTGGATCTTTGCTAGGGAAAAAGAATCTTAATACTTCTTCTTCTACAGCATTTCTATTTCTTTGTTCTCCAACCTGTATATTATGTGGAAGTCCTGCAAAGTCTTCCATACTCATGCTTTCTTTTATTAATGCTGGAGAGGTCCCTTCCTAAAATTCCAGGCATCCCTGATGTCCTGGTGAGCCATCTAATAACTGTACTTCTATTTAAAGGACCTAAGGACTTTCCCAAAACTCTCAATTCTTCAGGGGTGTAAGGTTTTTCCTCTGTTGGTTCCTCTCTACCTCCTTGATTACCACCTGCAGTTGTTTTAGTTACTATTTTTGTTGTTAGGGGTGCAATAGGGGGTGGCCTTTGAATTTTTTCTAGTTCATCTATCAATGAGCTATATGGTCCTTGTAAGCCAGGCGACCGACCCTCCACGGTTAGGTTCCTGGCCTCTCTCTTCAACTCTCTGCCCGACAGTCCAGCCCTGCAGGCAGACAGGCCAAGAAACATTGTCTCTGGCCCCCTGGGCAGGGCAGGCAGGCAAAATAACCAGGCACCTAAATCTCCACAGCAGGAAGGAGAGACTCACAGCCAGCCCAGGCTTCTGGGGGTTTACTAGAAGGGGGGAAGCAGGGGGATGCAGGCCCACCCAACTCCACTGCATCCCAGCCCAGGTCCCTATCCATGGCAGAGGAGTCTACCACAGGCCCAGCAGAATCCCCACCAGGGCACACAGACTCAGGCTGAGGCATCACCAAGTCATGATAGGCCTCCCAGCCCCCTGGGCCACTTCCTGCCCCCATTCTTGCTGGTACCTGCTCTGCACCCCCATCATCATCTTCCTCAAGGTAGCCACCCAGCAGGAGGTCAGAAAGCCCATCTATGTAATCCACTAAGGGTAACTCCTCCAGGTCACAGCCCACCTCTGGGGGTGGTGCATCCTCACTGGCCAGAGGGAGCTCCTCCAAGTCACAGCTCAGTACAGGGAGGCTGTCATCCAAGGGGTCCACAGGCTGCATGGGTAGCAGTAGGTCCAGGAACTCCTCTGGGTTCAGGCTCCTGTGTGGCCAGTCTCAGCAGGCAGTCTCAGTTGACCATCACAACCACAGACAGGTCTTCAGCAGGGTAGTAGTCAGGCTGGTGCTGGGGAGGGAGCAGAGAGACACCCTTCCCTTTCATCTGTCTCCCCCTCACTGAGCTTTCAGGCTTCCCCTTTATACTTCCTGTCCCGCCCACCTGCTTCCGGCCTGACGGACAGGCCGCCTCCAGCTCCGCCCACCCAGGTATAAATGGGCCCAGGCTGTCTATCTCTGAGGGGGGCCACACTCCCTCACTACAGTCCTAAAGATGATTCTTTTTCTTTTAGGCAATCATCAAAATTATCCCACTTATCTTCTAAATATATTTCTTCATCTTCCCATTTACTGCTACTTCTTTTAACTGCTGATATTACTCCTCTACTAATCTTTAATTTTTCTTTTAAAGCTTCTATCTGCTTTAAACAAGCTGCATGGTTTATTTTTTCCTTCTCTTCTGCATCTGAGAGCATTACTCTTACAGCAGCCTGATTCTTGTCTGTTGCCAATTTCCTCCATTTTTCAGTTTCTCTAATCATTCTTTCTGATTCTTCCTTTCTCTCATCTAATTCCTTTTGAAACCTCCTTAACTGAGTGGACTGAGTGAACATAAGTGTTCTTAAATTATCTGCCTCAGTTTCCACAATTTTTAATTTTTTACTGATTTTATCCTTTTCTACTTCTAATGCCTGCTTTTCTTTTATCAATTTATCTATTTCTTTATCTAATGTGGTTGCTGCCAAATACAACCCTTGCATAGCAGCATGGCTTTCTCTCTTTCTTAGTAGGTTTCCCCTTAAAAATGCCTTTCTTCTCTATGTGGATCCATTGATCCCACTGCTTATACAACTGTTGAAAGGCTCCAGGTCCTGTGAAGGCATCTTCCTTCCACGGGCCTCTTCCTATTCTCTGAACAAAGTCTTTTAAGTTATCTCCTAACATTGTTTCAGAGTCACTATTCTGTTTCTGCTTTTCCTTTTTCAACATTTTGCCTTTCCTTGGCTGGGATACTCCTTCCAATTTTACCGACAAGACTCCCCAGTGGGAAATACCTGCTATATTTATCAGCAGTACTGGACACCCTCTTCAGCAGGAGATTACCTGCCCTACTTCTGTATCCCCTTTTAACCTATTTTTCTTTTTACCTTTTATTTCTTTTACCTGGGATTTTTAATCAATTTGAGCCTCTGCTCATTCTTTTTTCTTTTTACACTCCTTTTGTGAGTGTCCTAGACTCTCTCCCTTTAATGAGTAGCCTCTTACTTTGTTTTAGCTCTAAAACCTTTTACTCTTTTAGGTACCTCTATTCAACATGCATTTAACTACAACAGCAATAAGCAATATCCACAATAATTACTTATTTTCTAAACTTACCTTGCTTACCTGCTGCTGCTCCTTTTCAATATACATATAGTGTGTGTGTATGTTTTGGAGTCTTATTCTTTCCTATTCTGCCTAAAATGTCATACAGCTAGAACACCATACCCTCTAACCATTCTTTAACAGTGCTACATAAAAACACCAGGCTTGGCTGGTAAGTCACTCTTTACAGTGTCTTGACCTATTTCTTTACAATATTCCTAAAAAGACACTTAGACCTGGGATGCCAAACTGCTATTTGCCTTAACAATTTGGCTGACCCCTATCCCAAGGCTCAGTTAAACCAATGGACATTTCCTTAATTACACTTTTAATGTGATGTTTGTATAGTATGTGAAGTCTGTATATGTAGTGTGTGTATTGTGTTCTATCAAACATATCAAACATCAGAATTCATAAAACACCATCAATATTCATAACACATCACCAATATGCAAATTTCCACATTAATATGCAAAATGCTAAAATTCTGATTTTTTTACATTTTAGACAGATTTTTTTTCTGCTCTAGTGCCTGTTATTTTCCATTTAAGCAAGAATGCCCCATGTTGGGCACCAATTTGTTACCTCAGTGCCTCAGTTTACCCAACTTGTTTTAGAATAAATTTATTAAGAACTCTATTCTGAGGTAAATTTATGTGGTTTGCTTGCTTAATGGCTTAAAACTTCAGAAAATATGACTACAGCCTGTTGATCAAGAACAGACATGGAGCAGAAAATTTTTCAAAAACAAAGCTTAACATTTATTTGTTTTTTGCCTTAATACACTAAAAATCTAAATAATGAGCATAAATTGGCTAAGCAGAGGACCAAAAATGACAATTTGGCAGTTAAATAGGATGTAATGGCTCTGCTGAAATACACTGTTATATAAACATAAAATTGTATAAAATTACATTAAACATTAATATTTATCCACTAACTTACATTCTATACCTTATAATTATTAATAATCCTAATAACTCCTATCATTCAACAAATGGTGATCAGTCATTCGTGGAATGGGTGGAGATGAAGCCTTTCTCATTCAAACCGCATTCATTCGGCTTTATTTTCAGGCAGACCACAAGTGCTCTTGTTACTTTCAAACCCTTAAAATCATCCCTCTGTTTCATCTTATGGATCCTATTCTGCTCTGTCCCAGGCAGAGGCTAGCCTCAGAATCTGAACATGGAGCTGGAACTTCGTTAGCCAGGTTATTCAGACTCTCAGCACACCAATGCCTTACCAAAGATTTTCCTGGTCTGGTCCTTCTTTTCTTCTCTTGATGGTTCTCCTCCAGCAGTCATAGAATCATAACATTGGAAGGGACCTCATGAGGTCATCTAGTCCAACCCCGTGCTAAAAGCAGGACCATTCCCACTAAATCATCCCAGCCAGGGTATTGTCTAACCGGACCTTAAATATCTCCAAAGACGGAGATTTCACCACCTCCCTAGGTAACCCATTCCAATGCTTTACCACCTTCCTAGTGAGAAAGTTTTTCCTAATATCCAACCTCGACCTCCCCAGCTGCAACTTGAAACCATTGCTCCTTGTTCTGTCCTCTGTTACTACTGAGAACAGCCTAGCTCCCTCCTCTTTGGAGCATCCCTTCAAATAGTTGAAGGTTGCTATCAACCCCCCCCCCTCCGTCTTCTCTTCTGCACACTAAAGAAGCCTAGTTCCTTCAGTCTTTCCTCATACGTCATGTGCCCCAGCCTCCTAATCATTTTTGTTGCCCTCTCCTGGACTCTTTCTAATTTGTTAACATCCTTTCTGTAGTGGGGGGCCCAAAACTGGGCACAGGATTCCAGATGCCGCCTCACCAGTGCTGAATTGAAGGGAATAATCACATCACATATTTCTGCAGTAACCTTAAATCCTGTTTCTTTTATTCTCTGCAATACCTGATCTAAAATTTCTAAATTTTCCTCATTCATTTTTGTGCTAATTAATATATTATCCACACATATGATATTACAGTATCTTTATTAGGCACATTACCCCACATTTTAATTACATGCAGATGGTGGGACTACCATGATAATCCTGTGGAACCCAACAGAAACAAAATTCTCTCCCTTGAAAATTAAATGCAAATTTATACCAAGAACCTGGGTGTAAGGGTATAGCAAAGAATGCATTTGCTAAATCAAGAACTGTGAACCATTGGGCTCCTCCCATTATAGATGCTGTTACTTTAGGTTATTTGGCCACTATTGGTGCAGCCATTCAGGTTATTTTATAAGGTGGCCTGAAATCAATGGTTAACCTCCAGGTTTTATATCTGCTTTCAACATTGGCCAAATAGCTGAATTATTTGTACTTTGTTGCTCTGTTATAGCTCCTTGACCTAATAGGCCCTGAGTGGTTTCAGCTAGACTTTCCTCTGCTTTCTTAGGGTATTTATATTGTTTCTGGAGTGGGGGAATCAGGTCCAGTAATTAGAACTTCTGTTTGTATTTTCCCACATTCTCCTTTATTCTTTACCCATACTTCTTTATGCTTTTGTGCTATTTTTCATATTTCCTCTGGCCAGTCAGGCCATTTCATTTCTTCAATAGCCTTAAGGGCAGCTAATCTATATCTTTGTTCTATCACAACTGGTTTTTCTTAAATACCTGAACTATCTGAAGGCATCTTATATAAAACTTTTTTACTAAGTCATTTATTATTCTTAAACTTCCTAATATATCTATTCCTAATATTGCATTACCATCTAAATTTATTAAGCCAAATTGTCCTTTTCCATGTTCTTTTCCTAGCTGAAAATTTACTAAAGGACTGAATGGTATTTTACTTTCAGCCTCATTAATTCCCTGTAATTTCCTTGTTACTACTGGAGATCCAAATAGATTCTTTTCCCTAGTAATAGCTGAAAAGAAAGTGGCACCTGTGTCAATTAACATATTTTTTTCCAAATACTACCTTATTAATTACTACATATACTGTAGGTCTCTCCCATTCATCTTGTTCTAAATGTGCCACTGGGTCAGCATGTCTTTTAGCCGACACTGGGGAAATAGGGGGCTCTCGGCCTCCCTCTTTTTGATCTTTTGGACAAGGTGGAGCTGGAGGAATATGTCTTTCTTGTTGAGCTAACCTCTTAAATAATTCTTCAGTAGGATATCCATCAATTTTATCCCTTGGTTCATATTTTATTAATCTTTCCCAAATCTGATTTCTTACTGGGACAGATCCTTTTTGTGAACTATTTTGACAGGGGTAAGAATTTTTCTACTTTTTCCTTATTTTGTTCCACTTGTTTAATTTGTTTGCTCTGTGAATGTCATTTTCCCAGTGAACCATTATTCGAGAAAGTTACTGTTGATACCTTATCAAACTTCTATTTATGGATGGGGAGGGTTTCTCTCTAATTTCATATAATGTCATTGCTCTTTCTTCTATAAATTGTAAGGATGTGCACTCTGGATCTACTGGAATCATTGTTGTTTGGATATTTGGGTTAAATCCAAGCAGTAATGCTTTCTTAAATGTAACTACATTATATACTGCCCTATCTCTTTGTCAGTCCAGAGTGTTTGAATACCAACTTCTTCCTAGCTATGTATGGCTCTGTTCTTTCTCCTGGTTGTTGCTTTTCTCTATGGACCACATAACTGGATCTTTGCTTGGGAAGAAGAATCTTAATACTTTTTCTATAACATTTCTCTCTGTCTGTCTCCTCCTCTCTGTATATCATATGGAAGTCCTGAATCACCCTCTTACAAATCTGTGCCTTATTCTAATTAGAATTTTTCTGATTTCTCCATCCAGACATTAGGTCTTGTTATGCTTAACTCTGCCAGATCATGCAGCCATTTAATACTCATCATTTTCTCTCCATGAAATCCATCAACTTACCTTTCAATCTTCTAGTTTTTAACATCCTTTTTGTAGTGTGGACACCAGAAGTGGATGCAGTATTCCAGTATCACTCTCACCACCATTTCCATACTCACTACTCTGTTTAGCTATCTAAGGATGTCTTTAGCTCTTTTTTTTTTAACCACAGTTTCACACTGAGAGCTCATGTTGAATGGCTTATCCACTATTGTGCCAAACACTTCTCAGTGTCACTACTTTCCAGAGGACAGTGCCCCATTCTGTATATGCAGCCAGGGCCGTCCCTAGGTGGGAGGCGAACAGGGCGATTGCCCTGGGCGTCGCAGTTAAGTGGGCCCCGCACTGCCCTGCTCCGAGACGGGCATTGCAGGGCCCATGCCATGGCCCTCCCACGGCAGCACTTCACCCTGTTGCCCTGCTGGGCTGGCCCTCCTCACCCCCAGGGAGAAGCCACTGGCCTGCCCAGGGGCGGGGTGGGTTTGTGGGGCAGTCCAGGCTGGTCTGCTGCCCCACACAGTCCCTGGCTGTGACCAGGATGGGGCCGGCCCCACCACTAGTGCCTTGGTGCCGCTGGTGCCTCGGCCAACTGAGTCCTGGCAGCAGCGGCCTTAGCAGGCTCTCGGCTGGGACAGCTCCTGCCAGAAGCCCGGCCCGGCCCAGGGCTGTTTGACCCGGCGTGGCCCCGGCCCAGTTTAAGGCCTGGGATTGCTAGGAGGTGGGGATGGAGGGAGAATGCGGGGGCGGGGGGCAAGGAACGCCACAAAGATTTTTGGGGCACAGCAATGCCCCTGCCCCCACTTGTGTCCCGTCCCTCCCCCTGCGAGCCCCGGCCCACTACCCGTATCTATCCCCCACCCTCCCACGGGGGTAGCCTTAATTGCCAGGGGTGGAGCAGACCCACCCTTCCCCCCTCCACCGTGGGGTAGGGTGGGGACCCCCCAAGCCAGTTGGCCCTGGGTCCTGTTCCTGTCTAAGGACGGCCCTGTATGCAGCCTGCCTCCTTTGCTCTGATGTATGGGTCTATATATGTGGGTTTATTAAAATCTAACTGTTCAGTAAGTACTTTAAAAGAACTAGAGCATTAGAGAATCATGAATTGTTTAGAGACAATAAAAGGGGAGAAGCCTCAAGATAATCAGCCACATTGGTTATGACTTATTTTCTTGTTCTTAGAAGAGAAGAAAAGAACCCAAGTCTCCTCCCTGGGAATAGTCCTGTGCTAGGTCTATCAGCAATGAAATGCCAAGAGGTGGGAAGCTGAGGGTTCTCACCAGATGGCCCAAAGGGTGGCCCAGGTCATCACTATCTGAACACTATTCCAGTCACACCTCTTTGTGAGGGCCTCCCATAAAGAGAGCTGGAGAGCATTCCCCCACCACAATGCCCATAAAGAGTTCCTGGTAGTGGGAGGAGAGCAGGGAAAAAGGACAAAAGAAGTAAGAGAAGAAGAGAAAGGAGGGAGGGAGGGAGGGAGGAAAAGAGAAACCAAAAAGGCAAACCCCAGTGATTCTAAGGGATGAAGTCCTAGGTGGAAATTGAAATTCTCCCTCCTTAATGTATTTGTTTTCTCTGCCTAAAATTCAGCCAGCACTGCATGGATAAGATTGAAAAGGTTCCAAACTTCTCTGAGGTTCTTACCTTCTAAACCAGGGTTGTTAATTTTCTTAAGAAAATTGGTCATTGGAAAGGACAAAATTCCAAAGAGTTTCATCCTTGCATGCCCATACATGAACTGGAATTCTCTCTCAGTCTTCAAGGAGAGACATAGAGAAGGAGATTTGCTAAAGGACTCTCCAAGGTTCCCTGGTCCTGCACCCCTGTCCTGCCTGCCTGACATCATGGTCTCTCTGGGAAGTCATCATTTCCCCAACACCTTTGCCCAATAGGCTGAGGTTCTGCAAAAGGCCTTTGTGATGTCACTGCCACACCTACCCCCCCCCCCTTGCAGGACTGAGGGCCTGCCCTTAGCCTGTGTCTTTGGATGTATGAGCTGCTTCCCATGGATCACCGCACTTGCTCACTGTTGACTCTGGGAAGCAAATTGGCTACATAATATAACCTCAATGACTGCTCTCCACACTACACTCATAGATTTGTAGATTTTAAGACCAGAAGAGACCATTAGAGCATCTTATCTGACCCACTGCATGTCACAGGCCTCCTGTGTAGCACAATAGCTAGTTCGGGACTAAAACATGCTCCAGAAAGACATCTAGTCTTCATTTGAAGACCTCAAGAGATGGTGAATCCATCCCTTCCTATGGTAGTTTGTCCTTTGGTGAGCCATCCTCCCTGTGAAATGTCTGTGTTTTATTTCTAACATGAATTTGTCTGTTTTCATCATCCAGCCAGTGGGTCTCCTTATGTCTTTCTCTGCTAGATTAAAGAGCCCTTTATTACCCGATGCATACTCTCCATGAAGGCTTCAGGTCACTTTTCAGTCCTCTTTTTTATAAGCTAAACAGACTGCATCTTTCATTAGTTCCTGAGAAGGCATTTTTCTCCAGCCCTCAAAACATTTGGTGGCTCTTTCTTATCCAGTTTTCTGAAATCTTTTTAAAATGTGGATACCAAGAAAGGATGCAGTACTCCAATATCAGCCTCACCAATGCAGTATCTCTTCCCTCCCCTACTCACTGCCCTTTTCAGATGTGTATTGATGGCTTTAGTCCTGTTCACCAGAATTCCACTGGGAGATTAAGGTGAGCGGCTTGCCTAATATGGCCCCGAAATCTTTTTCAGAGTCATTGCTTTGCTGAATACAGTTCCCCATTCTGTAGGTGCATCCTGCAAGCTTTACTGCTAGGTACATGACCATGCATTTGGCCAGACTCTGTTCAAATTTGCATTTGACAATACGTTTGGCAAACTTGCTTTGTTTGAATGGGTCCAGTCTTCCCAGCAATACAGATTGCTCTGTATAACTGCTTTGTCTATATCATCATTTACCCCTCTGCTCTGCAAGTATTTTGTCACCCATCAGTGTTATCAGCAGTGATTTTAAATTTCCTTCCAGTTCACTGATAAAAATTATTTAAAAAAATTAGTCCTTGAAAGCTCTTCAGACTCCTAGGCTATGTCTACACTTGCTAAAATTAGTTCGAATGAGTTAGTTTGAACTAACTCATTCGAACTAATTTTAGTTAGTTCGAATTAGCTTAATTCGAACTAGCATGGCCACACTGGAATGTTAGTTCGAACTAAGCAAGCACTTGCTTAGTTCGAATTAGCGATCCCCATTCATTTCAATGGCCGGTTAATTTGAACTAAGAAATTAGTTCGAATTAACATGGCCACATTGGTTAATTCAAACTAGTTAGTTCAAATTAACCCCTTAGTTCGAATACCCTATTCGAACTTATGAGTTCGAATTAAGGAAGCCCTTAATTCAAACTAACTAAAGCCTAGTGTAGCCATGGCTTTAGTTAGTTTGAATTAAGCCTCCTTAATTCGAACTAACTTGCCAATGTAGACATAGCCCTAGTGCCCAATACCTGCTCCCCGCAGCACAGCAAGAAAAGACCATCCAGCCTCACTGTTATGTAAGAGCTAAGCACAGAACAAACACATGCTTAGGAGCCGTGGTATCTATAGGCTCTGAGCAACATGTGGGGACAGCATCTTACAAATGCATTACAGAGCGATAGTGTTGACAGGCCCCAACTGAGACTCAGTCTCCCACCCTGTAAAATGGTGATAAGAAATTAACGCTTGACTATCTCTATTTTATAAATGGGGAAACTGAGGCACAGAGACATGAAGAGACTGGCTCATGGCCACAAAGCCAGGAATAGAAAACAACATGTCTTCTGATTGCAGGGCTGGACCCTAGCCCTGGTTATCATGGCCTCTCCGCTCCAACTTTAGTCACAGCCCATGTAGATTTTTTTCTCTTTACCATGTCCCTTAATCCCATGTCACTGTAGAGGAAAGATTTTCTGTTAGCCAGCCAGCTCTAATGCATACGGATGTCCTTCCAACAGATGCTGGGGCTCACTCATGTGTTCTGGGTTTGATGGAGGAACCACTCAGGGACATTCTATCGCCTGTGTTATACAGGAGGTCAGACAAGATGGACACAATGGTTCCTTCTGACTGGAATATCTATCCCTCTGTATATTTTTCTGCTGGTAAGAAGATAAACTGGAGATATTTCCTATCTTTCACTTTCAGTTGAAACAATTAAAACACAGTCAGAAGGATTTCCTTTTCACCTGTGTTTTCAGCCCCTTTATTAGCTAACCATAACTGTGAGACCAAAGGTTTCCAGGTTCAGGTTGTCACAGGGTGAGATGGCCATTAAAGGATTGGAGATCAACTGCACCTCACCTAGGGTATTTTTAAAAAGTAGTAATTCTCCAGGCCTGTGGTGGGATCCCATAAGAGTATGTAGAGGAGCTATTCCGGGAAATGGTAAGGGAACAGCACATCAGTGAGTGCAATGATTTAATAAGCCACTGGGGGCATGTGGAGTTTGGTCTATGAAGATTTATTCAGGAATCTGAAAAACTGATCTAGAATTCATCCTCCATGAAAAGCTTTCAAACATCCCCATACAGGAGCCAAAGGATATCAGGACCAAAATTAAGAAACTTTTAAAGATTAGAATGCAAGCTTCTTTAAGCAGTAGAGTAGATTCTCCCCAACTCTCCTTCCAAGCCTGGCAACAGAAAAACCAGGACAATGCAGAGCAAAAGAATGCCTGCTGCATGAAGCATCACCTAAAATCATCTTCCAAGGAGTAAAGAAGGCAAGATAAGAAGGGATTCAAAATTCACATTGTCTCTGATAGATGGGATAATAATTTATGACCCAAAATATGCATCTGCAGCGTTAGGTGATTGTACCCAATATAATAAAAAGCACTACTTGCAAACATAGGCCGTTAGGCCAGCTAGGCTTGTTAACCGTTAACAGTATGGAAAACTATAACTGCAAGGTTTCCCCCCGGCATTTGGACTTGTGATGGGCAATAGGCATACCACACTAGGCAACCAGGGGTTAAAGAGCTGCTCTGGGTTCAGCCAAGGCACCTGCACCTGCAGAGGATGCACAGACTGGAGGAGGAGTTAAAAGGGGCAGAACTGCTCGCTTGTGTGCAGAAAGTTAGAAGATCTGAAGGGAAGGTGCCTACAGAAGGAGCAGAGACGCACAGACAGGTGATCTTCACCTAACCTCAAAGAGAGTCCCTTTGCAAGAAGAAGGGAGGGTTTGCTGAGACATTTCCTTGCCAGGGGAGGTAGGGGCCTGAACTCGCTGCAGGAGAGAACGTCAACCCAGTCCCTGTTACTAAGAGTCAGCTGGGGGGGTGGAAGACAAGGTTTTCAAGCAGCAGAAACCAGAGGGTTGTTCCTCTTGGGCTGAAGAGAACAAAGGGTGAGTTAGGAGGGAGTTCTCCCTGCTATAATAACTACATAATGAAAAAATGACATTCAACAGCTATTTTGTTAACCCCTCCCCATATTAACAATAGTCCTCCCTTCCCCCTTAGCAAATATCCAGTGCTACCTTTCCTTGGTTTGGCTGCCTTTTTCAGGCAGTAGGTGAAGGAGACTGCTGGAATGATTTTTTCCAACACTTTTTTGCAGTATTCCCCAGCTCTCCTTGGGGCATGTTGTGATTCCAGGAAGAGCGGTGGTTTATTTCCTATACCCCAGAGTCACTATAGGGAGATGGTTACTTGTTTAGTTTGTTGTTGGATTTATTTCTCTGGTACTGGATTTGCCGATTTTGGTGTTTTCTGTCTGGTTTATATGGGTGTTTAGCTTGTCCTGAACTCTGAAGAACCTTGAGCATGTCACAATCTGAAAGAAGTAACCTCTGGTATTCTGGAAAGCTAGGTAAACTTTGTGCCTGTAACAAAAGAAACATTTTAAAAATGCTGCAAGCTACTGAGGTCCTCTTAGATAATGTCTGCATTAGCCTTTAAAAGAGCCACAAGATTCCTTGTTTGTTTCCCTTACCTTTTGCTCTGCAGCATAAACTGGCTTTGCCTGCCCCCATCTGGCTCTTTGGAATGTAGCAAGCAGTTTATTTGCTGTATGTCACAATCACTGTTTCTGGTAAAATAAGAGGATTCATATAAGGGAATGGGGAAAGAGGAGCAATGTGTAACAACATAGAATTACTCACCAGTAATAGTTTGCTCTGGTCATTTCTTCTCCACCATGTTTTTTTTTCCTTTTAACATAAGTTCTGTTTCCAACATTACTGACTTTTTGCAAAGAGTGGTTTGGGAAATCACGTAGTTCTCTGACTTTATTTATATAGGGTTATTTCTATAGCATTCTGAGAGGGTGCAACTTTTAAAACCTTTTTTGTATATGGGCCTTGATCCTACAAACACTTTTTTATACATGATTTAATTTTACTCAGCTGAATAATTCCATGCAAAACTTACCATGTGCCTACATGTTTACAGGATCACAGCATTAATTATAACAAACAGTGCTTTTTTCCTAAGAAAAAAGGTGCCGATACTCAGCTGGCAGGAGTAGTGCGCTGAGGGGGGGGGCAGGGCTGGTCAGCAGGGGAAAGGAGACCTGCTCCTTTCCCCTGCTGACCCTGCCCGCCCCCTCCTCAACTGGGCAGCAGGACCAGTCAGCAGCATGAGCAGTGTGCTCCTTTCCCTGCTGACCCCAGCCCCCAGGTGGGCAGCAGAGTCAGCATAGGACAGGAGCACCGTGCTCCTGGGGAGAGGGGGCAGGGTCAGCCGGGGAAAGACCTGCTCCTTTCCCCTACTGATCCTGGCCCCCAGCAAGCTGGCCAGGGACTGGAGCCCAAAATAGGTGCCAGTATGCAGTACCAGTGCGTACAGTCACAAAAAGCCCTGTTAATGAACAAGGGCTTCGTCTACACTGGTAAATTAAGTCGACTTAAGCTTGGCTTAAGTCAACTTAATGTGCCCTGGGTCTACACTACACTTTGCTTAAGTCGACTTAAGCAGCTTACATAAGTTGACCTAAGGAAGATTAAGTCGACTTAATGAAAATTAAGTCGACTTTATTAAACCACCTTTCTACTCGACCTAAGGCTTAATTCGACTTTTTAAAGTGTAGCCCTGGGGTAGCCCTAAGTCAACTTAAACGGATGAGCCGTTAAGGACACAATGGTTGTATTCTTTATGTCCTTAATGGCTCATCAGGATACTCCCTGGGACCATTCTACCTGGAAAATTCCTAAACATTAAGGAGACAATGGTTGTTCACACCCTCCCATCTAAGACATTTCTCCAGAATGACACAAGTTAAAGTATGGATATAACATCAAATTCTTAACTTCTAATCGAAATAGAATTCCTAGACATAAACTATATAATCATTCCCAGCAAATTACTACCTTTCTATTGATACCAAACATGACATAGTTCCTATGGATTATAGCATTTATGAGATATCCGTTGAAAATAATATCATAAATGCTTCCCTAAATCCAGACAGCATCACACACAGGGCTCTGCCCTGCCAGGGTCCCTGTCCCCCTTTGCCCCATTGTATACAGGGGGTGTCCCCCTGCCACTGTGGACCTGCCCAAGGTCCCCCTAGCCCCACAAAGTCAACCTAGAGCATCCAGTGTGGACGCTCTAGGTCAACTTTGTAAGTTCCCCTTTAAGTCAACTTTAATTTTAAGTGTAGACACACTAAGTCGACTTAAAGTGCAAGTGTAGATATAGCCAAGGAGTCCTGTGGCACTTTTAAAGACTAACAAATTTATTTATCACATGAGAATCCCACTTCGTCAGATGTTTTGAAGATAGGGAACTTACAGAATAGGAGGAAAATAAATGCAGGTAAACAACTGCTTTGATTTGCTGGAGCAGTCTGACCTGATCCTATGACTTACACTTCCCTGCATTTATTTTCTTCCCGTTCTGTAAATTCCCCATCTTCAAAGTGTCTGACGAAGTGGGATTTTCTCCCATGAAAAGCTCATGCAATAAATTTGTTAGTCTTTGAAAGTGCCACAAGAGGACTCATTTGTTTTGCTGAACTAGACTAACATGGCTACTGCTTTCGAAGTTCTCAGCATTAATTATCCCATCTTCAAATATGATTTTTTGACCTTTGGTTAAAGTTGTTGTGTTCTACCAAAATCCACCAACCCCCATATTTTCTGTGCTGAACTAGATGTTGCTGCTTGTCCATGAAGCTGATTTGTCACAATGACTGCCTCAAGATTGCAAAAATGTAAGAAAACATGAACCTTCCCACTGGTATGGCAAAAATACAAAAGCAGTTCTGGGAGAGCTCCCAGAATTTGAAGTTTGGATGCATATCCTCATGCTTTGATGCTTTTCTGAACCTATGCAGCCAACTCTCTTCTAAGTACAACCTCCAATAGTTGTCATCTTGCTGGGAAGAAAGCATAGCAACCTTCTATAGTAGTAGTTCCCAACCCAGGGCCCGCTGCTGTCCAAGACATAGATGGAGCACGTTGCCACAGGGCTACAAGACTGGTGTAGGCTCCTTGCTGCAGCCAAGGTGATGAGAGATCAATGATCCCCTTCTTCTGGCTGTAACAGGGAATATGCCAACAGGCTTCTCCTGGTTCCTAGGTGCAGGGGTCCCTGCTGGAGCCAGCAGGAGGGGAGCACTGATCTTCTGTCCCCCTGGCTGCGGAAGGGAGCCATTGCCTAGGGACCTAGATGAAGTGCATGGGGCTACAGGATGTGTGAGACAAGTTCCAGAGGGGTAGCTGTGTTAGTGTAGTCCAGCAAACCAAACAAGGAGTCCTGTGGTACTTCTAAAGACTAACAAATTTATTTATTGCATGAGCTTTTGTGAGGGAAATCCCACTTTGTCAGATGCTTGAAAACGGGAAAACTCACAAATGGCCGCTGGGGCCGCCCCTGGTGATCTGGGGCCCTCTGCGGCCCCCACTGGGGCCAACAAATGGTCTGCTGTGGCCCCTGCTGGGGCTGGCAATCCAGGGCTTGGCTGCCACCTGTGGCCTGCTGCGGCCCCAAGCCCTGGCAGCAGCCCAGGGTCAGTGGCAGCTCACTCCAGTTCCAACCCTGACCCTGGGATTCTGGAGCTGGGCCACAGGCCATTGGTAGCTGTGGGAGGAGCCCGAGTTGGCCCCTGGCCGAGGACCCGGGAGATGAATCCCCCCTCCCCAGTGGATGGATTGGGCCCAGGCCCCAAACCTCTTTTTGTGGATCAGCAGTGTATGTGATTTCCTTGCTGCAGCCAGGGGGGATGGGTGATCAGCGAGGAGGCAGTTTCCTTGCTGACTCCTTCTGTCTGGCTACAGTGCTGTGTGAGGGGGACTGCTGCTGGCAGACTGATGGCCCTTCAAGGTTGTAAAAATGATGTATCTGTGGCCCCCCAACCTAGAAGGTTGGGAACCACTGTTCTGCAGTATGAGTTGGAGCAGCCAGGAAGCCATCTCCTCCCTCTGTTGTCTGCATGGGGACAGTGTTTCTGTGTCTCTCCATTTCACCCTACCTTGGGTGGGTACAGAATGTACAGCCCAAAGATAGAAGCAGAACTGTTTTAGGACATCACAGGCTTAGGCCAGCAGCAGCCCCCCTTCTAACCTCCAGAGCATTAAATATCTAATCTCTGATCAATACACAGTCGTGGCTGTACATGCAAAAGCCAACAACTAGTTGAGCCATATATGGCATAAGAAAACTTTTGCTTTAGTTATCCCTAACTTTAAATATCTGTGGGTGCTCGCACACTACAGGGATGTGGTCTAAGAGAGTCCAGGGCAATTCTAAGCTAAGCTCATTGAGATGCATGTGTATCACCTCTCTTCTTATTGATCCACTCCTTTAGCCCCTCTTGAAGTTCTTTTCTGTGGGCCTTTCTTCTGTAATTTCTATTTCTCTCCCAAAGACCAGCTCACTCCTTTGTTTTCGTACAGTCTGCTACTTTTGTATTTGTACTGTTGGGAGTCAGAGCCATCAAGAAGAGCTGAGGGATTTTTGTTTTGTTTTGCTTGAAGGAATTTGGAGTTCCAGGAACACATCGCTTCCATATACTGTATGAAGCAGTGTTTCCAGCTCTCTGACGTACTGCAAGACTGTTGTAATATTTGGTGTTTTCCCAAAGCTCCAACTCCTGGAATCATGTAATTAGATGAGAATCCCAGTTTAACATTTTAAAAACAAGTTTCTTGCTCTGGTGACAGAGAGAAGCTTGAAAATGCCCCCATAACAGTTCAAACGCAGAAGGCAAATGAAAAGAATCCCACTGTTTTTAAAAAAACTTTTGATGGTGGGGGAGGGAGGGCTGACTCATTATTTTGGGGAGTGGCAATCCCAGTGAATAAACACCAAAAAGCATTTAAAATGCAGTCGGATGACATGTCTACAGCAGATGGCAGTATTGCTCTTCTCTTTTGATCGGCTCCAAAGTAATGTCTGTTAGATAATAACTGTACTATTTTGTTGCTTTTTAAAAAAAATTGGATATAACTAAACTTCACAGTCTAGTATAATGTGATTTCAGCAAAATTAGAACCTTTTTTTCTAATAAAGCATCATTTTAATATTTTTAATCCATAACAGCATTAGTGAGCATGAGTGTGTAATATAAAAATCAATTCCAACGTCAGAGAATGTAAAGAAAGAGGTTGTATTCAAAGTTGCATGGATTTAACTCAAGGTGTGAGGTTTGTTTTGTTTTTAAACTGGTTTAATTAAACCAGTGCAACTTTGATTCTCCACAAGACTTGTGTTTGGAACATTACAAAGGGTTATATTTTGTAGTCATCTCTTTTTAAGTGCCTTTATGTGACTGTATGGTCAGAATATTTGGTCTAGGAGTTGCTGCTTCATTTGCATATGCTTAAGTATGTTACCATTAGTATTTTTAAACAGCAGCCCAAGAAAAGAAAGTAATAACAAAGAAGCTTATTTTGTGAAATATTTGTCTTGGGAAATCCTTTATTAGAACATCCTGTGTTTATTTCTCCCTGGTTTTAGTAACAGTGACTCTATATTGGGCTGTACTAAGTGTGGTTAGTGTGGGAGGGTGTCTGCCTTTGATAATGCTCTGAAATGGTGTGCTGTGGCTGCAGCTTCTTGGAGGAAGTTTAACTGACTGATACAGGCCCCCAAAGATGCACATGCTGGACTGGTGGCTACATCATCTTGTTGAAGAAGATGCACACAGTGCACTCTGTGTTCTTGCTTGGCTGCCGGATAGCTGGGTAGCTTTGCTGCCCCCTCCCCCAACTCCTATGTATTTTGCTACATATTCTGAGAGGGCAGAGGAAACTATTGCACAGGGAGAATCTGGAATGTCCATCTGTTATCAATGACGTGCTCCATCCTGTGCTCTTCAGAGAAGAGTTTGCAGGCTCTGGATCATGGCTGTGGCAAACATCTGTCCTGAGCTTCTCTTAGCCAGGCTATGACTAAGGCAAATTACTTACAATATCTTCTCTGCTAGTCCTTTTGCCTAGCTTTTTTGCTTAGACCAGGTCTATAGTGTTGCCAACATAGCTGAGGAAGTATGCATGTGATATCTGTGCCAGCAGAAGCTCTAGGATAGACACAGTTATACTGGCAACAAATGCTTTTGCTTGTACAGCTACTTTTGCTCAGGGGACTGGAATAAGCTGTATTAGTAAATAGACTCTTTCGCCAGCGTAACTCCATCTACATTGGGGGATGGGGGGAAGGGGAAGGCTTATTGTTCCAGCTACTATACCGGCAAGCTTTGAAATGTAGGCAAGGCCCTAGTCAGAGGTGTTTCTCCTAGAAAAGAACATGACTTTCTAAATTGCACACCCTGTATCTGATCATTATTGTCTCGTGTCCCTTTGGCTGCTTGCCCACTGTCGCAGACAAGTGTCTAGCTTGTGTATCGTGCTTGGTGAATTTTGATCCGCTGTGTTTCAGTTTGTCCTCTGTTCCCAGTCTTGGCTGGGAAATGTCAGTGAACAAAGTGCCTGCAGGCAGTAATTTGCTGTTGCATATTTTCTGTCACCCTATAAGGAATTGTTCATGATGAACTTCCCAGGCACTGGTGCAACTCAGCTTGTCTCATTAACAGTCAGATGTGCCCTTCAGCTTCTTGTCAAGTTTCTCTGTTGGTATTTGAATGTTAATAGAGGTGATCAAGTCCATGGATGTATGTGGCAGAAATGCTTCAGTGCTGGCACAGAGGAGGGGAGAGATGTTATTTGGAGTGTTATAGGCTGCCTAACTGCTTACTTGGTTATGACAACATCTAAACAAACAAGCATGAATGGAAGCAGACAAGGGACAAGGTATAGGCAATAGTCATGAGTGCCCATGGCAAGATTATTAGATCTGAATGTCAAAATGGCCCCCGTCCTGAGATGCGGCTTCAGTGCTTAATAGGATGCCCACTATTGATCAGGCTCTGAAATACACGGATCTGAAAGGCCTGTCTCATTCACAAAGAAGCAGACTGAAATGGTGGCAAAACTGTTCTACTGCAGGGGTCCCTGATGATTCTGTACTCCCACCTACAGGAGGGAAAGGCTGCTAGATCTACACAGCAAATGATCCATCACCACTGTCCCGTTCCTTTCCCATCTCTTCCCTTAAATCCCACGGCATGGGGACGTGCAGGAAGCCCCAGTGAGGGGAATTATCTGATATGCAGATAGTGAGCCTTCCTTCCAGGCTTCCCAATATAACCCTTCTCCCTTCCTGCTTGCACTGTGAAAAGTCGGCTGGTGGAGGAAACAGAGTTGCCTCTTTGAAGGTATGAGACAGCATCTAATCACAAATGTCACTACAGCAACCCCTTTGGATTTTCATAAGCCAGTTAGATTTTCAGTATCCATTTAGGGTGCAAAATGACATTCTTTCCCAAATAGCATTGATTAACTCTTTAAAAGCCCAGATTCTCAAATTGTCTGAGTTAGTGCATTACATTTAGCTTCTACAGTATGGTGCACACTGCCTACCTACCGGCATAGTGGAAACCTCGCTTCTTCTAAGCACCTCTTTCTGACCTTTGTCAGCCCCAATATAGAGTTTGCCTTCCTGGTGTGGGGTTAGTCTATAATAATAGCTTTCACACAATTGAAAGTCATTGCTTAGAAGGAAAAGCCAAGTATCTATTTGAATAGATTCAATAAATACCTTTGACACAGGCTAATTTTTCCTGGCTGGGCCCTCTTTTCCTGGTGTTACCCTATTGTCTATGTCATTAGAATGTCAAATTGGTCCACAGTAGAAATGGTAAAACAGGATTTTCTGAAAGCAGTTAAAATTCCCAAGTAGCCTCTTTCTTACAGTTTGGTGGATGAGAGATTTTTCCTAACTTTTGACATGAATTAAAAGTGAAGATCCTTAGTTTAAGTAAAACAGCATCACAATGCTAACTTACCTAATAGCAAAAACATGATTCACACAAATTCTATCTTGGTTTAGGAGGAGGTTACAAAATCCATTCAATGGGTATTGCATCTGTTTGTGCCTCAGCTGAATTTGGGTCTTTTTTGTTTAATAACAGTACTCCAAGTCAATGGAGGTTGCCATGTTTTGGTACATTCCTTGAAATAAAGATGTGCCTACTGACACCAGGTACACTTTGCATGTCAGCGAAAATTGGGGAGATTTTTTTTCTCCTATTCTTTCTATTCAGAAAGAAATTCTAGCATCCTACCTACTCTAAACTAACATTTTAAATTTTGTTAGGGGAAGAACTTTTTTCAACCTCATTTGATATGACCTGTGAAGAGCCTGCCAAGTAGTAACCTTGTTTGGTGGCTTTTCTGAAGGAAACTGAAGGGATGTAGTCTAGTTCTGTGTGAATTTTGAAAAGATCATAGGTTTAGTTGAAATAAGCAGTTAAAAGTTTGAATGGTAAGTAGAATTTATGTGAATTTCTTGGGTCAACACAGTTGGGCAAAAGTGTCCTGAGAACAAGCTTTCTTTTGAGATACCTGGTACTTTCTGCTTCAACTCAGGCAGAGAGCAATCTTTCTTTCAATATTTCTCCACTTGTGCTTTTAGTTGAAACTCAGAGAGATGTTATGAAGTTGGAGAAAATGTTAGTTGAACTTTGACATCTAACAAAGTGCAGATCATGGTTTGGGTGCAAGTTCAGAGAGGTTTCCATTCCATCTGAACGAGCTCAACCATGATCAGCTCCAGCACATTATATAATTATGAAAGGTGAGATTTTTCAGACGTGCTCAGTGTTGGCTTATTGTGATTCCCATTGGAGTCAAAGCACCAAAATCCATAGTTAGGCATCTAAATGAGTTGCCTGATCTTTAAAGATGCTGGTCATGCGGAAGTCCCAATTGATTTTAATGAGAGCTGCAGCGGGTCAGCTGTCTCTGAAAGTCAGGTCACTTAAATGTCTAACTTTTGACAACCACATTTAAATATTTTAGCCTTCCTAAAGTTTTCTGTCTCATTTCTGGGTTTACCGCAAATGTATGTGATCTGCTCACCGGAAGCATCTAAGGATTGCTTTTCCCAGCACGGTTAGCTCAAACTATAACTCAAGTTTTGCCCCTAATCTGACTGTCATCCACATCCACAAATATCTCTCGCTGGAGTTGGGTGGTACTTCAAACTTGAGATAGCTGATCTATTAGGGGAAGACCTGATGAATGCTGCTGAGGCTAAAACTAGGGTAATGAGGGGAGGGGGAATAGTTAGTTTGAACAGTTTATGAATTGCTAATCCAGTCAGTCCACTAATCCAATCACTAAGCTGAGTAGAAAGGAAAAGGACTCTCAATTCCTGGTTCAGGGACGATTCCCCTCCTCCCCCGCCCTGCTGAAATGACACGAGGCAGCCGTTAAGATTGCTCTCTGAGGACCCCTTGCAAGCCCCAACATAAGGAGTATGCTGGGAGTGGGAGGGCATTATCAGGGAGGGTCTGGAGTACAGTCTGTAGATTCCAGGCAGCAATCTGGTCCACAAGGCAGATCCCACCTTTCTAAATTTATAGCAGAGTCCTATCCAGACCTGGAACAGTCCAGACTTGGGAGGGCACAAAGGTGGTTTTAAGCCTCCTTAGCCCCCATCCCTCTGGGCTGAGTTCTGTGCCACGCCTCATACAGTTAGAGTAAGGAATCCCACCTAACCTTGTCAAAGCAAGCTGAGAAGCACCCTTTCATATGTTATCTCTGTCTCTCCCTTCTTCTAAATAATAGGACTAATGAGCAGCATTGGGTTTCTGTACTCACCTATAAAATCTTTTATGTCTGAAATGTGCCCCAAACCTTGTTCCAACAATTTCACTTCTTACCCTTCTCTCATCAACGTCTATACGTTTCCACTTGCCAAAACACTGCTACATCTACCTACACATGGCTTATCATTGCAGCTCCATATGCAAAGCAGTTGCCATGAAATGCATTAGAACTCTTGCTAATTGTTTCCCTGTGCCCATCACGACTGTAGAATTAAAACTGCTAATGATCTTTCTGACAGCCCTACTGATTTTTTTTAACTGTTCAGCGAGGCCATTAATCAACATAACCAAGACTGTGTGAGCAATTAACCTACAGTTATGGATACTATCTCCCCCCCACCACCACCACCTGAATGCACAATCCTAATCTGCACATCCAATTATTCTAATTAAAAGTTATAAGCAAACAAAATGTCTGTTAATTGGGAAGGTTATAAAATGAAAGTCCATGTGGGTCTGAGAACTAAATACCTAAAAGGTCATCAATTAAGATGAATAGGTTTCCTATTAAATCCTCCTGCACAGAGTGCAATATTAACTGAGTTCTTAGCACCCAAGTCCTGTCTTTAGAAATCACTACCATCCACAAAACTCCTGCTTGGATGCTGCTGAACCCTGTAGCTGCCTAAACTCACCTGGCACCTCAGCCTCTGAGCACGTGCACTGCTGCCTCACTCTAGACATCTGGGCACCTATCTCTCACCTAAGTCTCAGAGTGAGTCAGACTAGGAAATCAGGCATTTGGCTGCCTAAACTGCATGTGGGTCCCATCTGCTAGGAATGCTCAGAGGTTGCCTAGTATATAAGGGCCTTCAGGCAAAGTCTCTCAAAACTGCTTGGGGCAAGGAGGTCCTCCCTTATAACCTTTATTAGCCTAATAGTTAGGACGCTCACCTGGGAGATAGGAGACCTCGGGTTCACATTTTCTCCTCCTCCTGAAAGGGAGAAGGGATTTGAAGAGGAACCTGCCACCTCTCTGGTGAGTGCCCTAACTACTCTGCATTGGGATATTCTGATGTTGGGTTTCTTCAGTCTTCCCTATTGGAGTTGATCCACTTCAGTTATGCTTTTGAATAATTAAATATTAATTGGGACAATGGAAAAAGTTAAATTGATTCTATTACCCTGTGGTTAAGGCATCGGTTCTCAAACACTGTGTTGGGACACATTACTGTGTTGCCATACAGCACTAAGTATGTCGTGGGTAGCCAGGCCAGGAGCTGGATTCAGCCTGGGGATGGGGTGGGCTGGTGTGTCCTCTAGGGCTGTGCATGCCGCCAAGCATGTTGTGACCCACAAAAGGTTGAAAACCCCTGGATTGAGGTGCTCCCCTGAGAGGTGAATTTTGGGGTATGCGAAGTAGGTGCATACCTAGGGCCAAAAGCAGTAAGGGCCCCATCCCCAACTCAGTGGACAGCAGGGGCAGTTGCCTGCTTTGCCTATCCCAAGAGTCACATCTGCCTCAGGTGGTAGGAGTGGTCTGAGCCATGGCAAGCACAGACCGCCTCAGAGGGGATCATACGGGGGTGGCAGGTCAGGGCTGGTGGTGGGGCAACAGAGGGGTGGGGCTGGCAGTGGGGCACTGGGGCCTGGGGAAGGCAGGGCCATGGGGGGGGGTATCAGAGCCCCTGGTGGAGAGCTGGGGACTGTGGGGGGTAGTTTTGGGGCCCCTGGTGGGGAGCTCATAGGGGGTACCACAATGAGCCTTCATCTAGGGCCACAGATAGCCTAAGGCCACCTCTGCTTTGCATCCTAGGTGAGTATCATAGCCACTAGGCTGGAGAGAAGAGAGGTCCTCCCTTTCCCCCAGCTGTTTTTTGGAGTTGGGTGACTTCTGGGCATAGCTACCAGATTGGGCTTCACAAACAACTTCGCCTCTATCTTCCCCTGCAGCCTGGGCATAGATGTTCTCTCTGTGCTGTGAGAGGGGCAAGGCTTGTTGTATACTCTTGTGGTGGACATTTCCCATTCACTAGCTTAGGTGGGGAGCTGCCAATCATGCTGGCTTGGTGCACCATAGACCTAAGGTGCCCTTCTCTCCATGCTCATTATAGAGACAAGGTGCCTAGCTCAGGCTTTATGGATCACAGTGTAGTTGTTTTTCCTTAGACCAGGGGTTCTCAACCCCTTTAGTGTTGTGATATGGTTGGGTGCTCTCCCAACCATGCGTGACAGAGGGATGCCCCCTCCTGTACAGCCTGCTGCTGCCAATGCTCCACCCACCACAAAGTCCTTCCCCCTCCCTGGTGCCAGCACTTTCAAGGGCAGCTCAAATTAAAGTAGTCCGTGGTGCCAAAAAACCCTGCCTCTCCAGACAATTTTGGCATTGGGAGGCTTGAGGAGCAGCTTCCACTGCTGCAGAAAACAGCCACCCTGGGCAGTTTTGGTGGTGACTCTTCAAGAAGTGCTGTCACCGCTTGGAATTTTGGCGGCAGCTCTTAAAAGGGCAGCAGCCTGCTGCAGCTCTTCTCGCCATGAAAGACCCTGCAAAGGTTTTTCAGCAGCCCGGGGGGAGGGGCTTTTGGTGGCAGGTTGATTTGCAGCAACACACTCAGCCATTGAGTCATGACACACCAACAGTTTGCCCCGTGCGGTTGCAATGGGAGGGTGGGGATGGCACCCTGGAACTTGGCAACCTGGGCCGAACCCATCTAATCCGACCCTGCTGTGGCCCCAGCCTGGTGCTTCCCTGCAGCCTGGTGCCTGGGTCCATACCTGGGCAGAGGTCCTAGGCTATGTCCACACTGGCAAGTTAGTTCGAATTGAGGAAGCTTAATTCGAACTAACTAAAGCCTTGGCTACACTAGGCTTTAATTAGTTCAAATTAAGGGCTTCCTTAATTCGAACTAACAACTTTGAATAGGGTGTTAGAAGTAAGGGTTAATTCAAACTAACTAGTTCAAATTAACCACTGTGGCCATGTTAATTCAAACTAATTTCTTAGTTCGAACTAACTGGCCCATTGAAATCAATGGAGATCGCTAATTCAAACTAAGCAAGTGCCATGCATTCAAACTAATTTTAGTAAGTGTAGATATAGAATGAGTCTATAAACATAATATAAAGAATTTACAAATCTTGTTTTGCTTGCTAACTGAAAAATCTTTAGTGATGACATTTTTTTATTTAGTCTATGCCATCAAAAAGGGGGGACAGGTTTGGTCTTTCCAGTATGAGGCAATCTCCAGTTAGGATTCTTCTGTGGGTTCCCTCTTTTTTACTTTATCAAATGCAAACTCTATGTCTATACTTTTAAAGCCT
>ML685756.1:28418964-28515511 GCA_007922175.1 Pelusios castaneus | reverse complement strand
CCCAGCTCGGGCCCCTCGCCCGGCTCCCAGCTCAGGCTCCTGCCCAGCTCCCAGCCCAGCCCCCCAGCTCGGGCCCCTCGCCCGGCTCCCAGCTCAGGCTCCTGCCCAGCTCCCAGCCCAGCCCCCCAGCTCGGGCCCCTCGCCCGGCCCCTCGCCCAGCCCCTCGCCCGGCTCCCAGCTCGGGCTCCCAGCTCGACCCCCTGCCCGCCTCCCAGCTCGGGCCCCTGCTTGGCCCCCCACCCGGCTCCCCGCCAGCTTCCTAAACTATCCCCCTTACCTGGCCAGAGCTGCAAGGGTGTCCAGTTGTTGCTTAGCCAAGCCTCTCCCGCCCTGAGCATGCTCTGGCTCGGCTCAGGAGCGCGGGTCTGCCTGCCTGCCCTACGCGGCCGGGGCAGGGGGGTGGCTGTGGCCGCGGTGGGCTCCCGGGGTCCCACCCGCCAACCGCCTCGACTGCCGGGGCCGCGCTAATCCACGGCCTCGGCCTCCCAGCACGGGGCCGGGATCAGCCTCCGGGGCTGGGGTCTTCTCCGCCGCACCAGCGGCTTCCCAGAGCTGCAGTAGGGTCCTCCCCCACCAGGGGCCTTGGCTTTTCTTTCTTTCTTTCTTTCTTTCTTTCTTTCTTTCTTTGTCTTCCTTTTTCTTTCCTTTTTTCTTTCTTTCTCTTCCTTCTTTCTTCTTCTTTCCTTCTCTCTTTCTTTTTCTCTTCGCCTTCCTTTCTCTTTCCTTCCTTTTCTCTTCTTTGCCTTCCTTTCTCTTCCCTTCCTTTTCTCTTCTATTTAGTTTACCGGTACTATTTGGTTCAGAATATTTTTTTCTTGTTTTCCTGCTCTAAAAACTGGGTGCGTCTTATGGTCAGGTGCGTCTTATGGTCCGAAAAATACGGTAGATGTAAATATTCAAACTGTAAATCAGTAGAAAAGTGATATTCCATTAATCTAAATGTTCACATGTGACATCAACAAAGCACAAATTTGGAAGCTGTACATATAAATGTACAGTGTTTAGTCTAGGGAGTCTTGCTCAATGATCTTGAGAACCCCAGGTGCTACCTCAAAACAAATAATAAATTATAATAAAGATTATCAAACTGCATCAGCTCTCCCTCATTCGAACTAATCTGAACTCTGTATTAATGCTGTAACCATTAAAAGTGTGTTCCATTTCCATAGTAACTATTTCCTTTCTGTTACAGTGCTGTCAAATCTTCTATGTGGTATAAACAAAAGACCCTCTCATTTGCTGATTTATATTCCACTTGTGTGCACCAGGTGGCAGTGCTATTGATAGTTTGTGCTTATTTTCCATTGAACTGTGCATATTCCATGGGATTAGCTCTTCCTGAGTGCTTGAGCCCACTCATCAGCAAATATGTTCTCTACACTGTACTTGTATATTTTTTTGTTTTGTTTTTTGGATGCGCATTGTGGATGACACTTGTTTGTTTAGGGCCTTTGTGAATGAGGACATTGGTAACTATTCATGGGTCATCCATTCACTGTCTAGTGTCCTGCAGCTTTCACAATTACTGATTTAGTTTTTCACTTCATATGGGGGACACTTTACTGCCAGGAGAATGTGAGCAGCCCTTAGACTTCCCTGTTCATGCAACTCAAATCACTGTCCCATGAATATTTGTGGAATTAGTCAGGATTTACTTCTGTTCTTCAGCACAGTGTGTTGGAGACCTCTTTTCTGACACTCGTCACAGCACAAAGGCCCTGCTAGGTAACACTATACAAAGAGGAATTCAAGAGCCATTGGAGAAACTAAAGGAAAACAGCTACACTCTTCAGTTTGGGGAATTAGCTCCCCGGAGACGGTGCTCATCAGCCATTCCTCCCTTCCATTCTCCATTGCAGAAAAGAGTTGAAAACAAACCAGCAATGACTCTTTCAAGAGGATCCTTGTGGATAAAAAAACCTTGTCTTTCAAGAAATGCTGTTTTACAAGTTTGCTCTAGCAATAGGAGTTTGAAAACCTGGAACAACATGGCTGCTCCAAGCTGTAAACAGCTGGTTCCCATAGTAGCAATGCAAAGGTCAGACAAAGGGCACATATGAAAGACAGCTAATATGTTCGAGGGTATCCTTAGGACAAGCCAAGGGGACACAACTGCCACCTAAACATAGCAGAAAAGCTGTTATATCAACTTCAGAGAGTACCAAAAAAGAGAACATAAGAACTTATGAAAATACACTCACTGTAGGGGCCCTGATATAGCTAGGTTTTCCAGGCAAGCAGAGTGAACAAAACAGTACAGAAAGGGAGTTTGTTCCAAACTCAATATTACCTTAAGGGCAGATTTTCAAAAGCACAAATGATGGGCATCTAAAAATCCCATGGACTTGCAATGGCAGGGAGATGTTAGTGCCGTTATACAAGGCGCTGGTGAGACCTCATTTGGAAGATTGCATGCAGTTCTGGTCCCCCATGTTTAAGAAAGATGAATTCAAACTGGAACAGGTGCAGAGGAGGGCTACAAGGATGATCCGTGGAATGAAAAACCTGCCTTGTGAGAGGAGACTTAAGGAGCTTGGCTTGTTTAGTCTAACCAAAAGAAGGTAGAGGGGAGATATGATTGCTCTCTGTAAATATATCAGAGGGATGAATACCAGGGAAGGAGAAGAATTATTTGAGTACAGCACCAATGTGGACACAAGAACAAATGGTTACAAACTGTCCATCAGGAAATTTAGGCTGGAAATTAAATGCAGGTTTCTAACCCTCAGAGGAGTAAAGTTCTGGAATAGCCTTCCAAGGGGAGCTGTTGGGGGGGGGGGGGGAGAAACATAATTGCCTTCAAAACTGAGCTTGATAAATTTATGGAGGGGATGGTAAGTTGGGATGGCCAAGTTTGGTAGCTGACTGATCTTTGGCTACTGGTGGTGGATATGCCAGTGGCCTAGGAAGGGAGAGTAAATAGGGTGGGTTCTGAGTTATTACAGAGAATTCTTTCTTGGTGACTGGCTGGTAAGACTTGCCCACATACTCAGGGTTTAACTGATCACCATATTTGGGATTGGGAAAGAATTTTCCCCCAAGGCAGATTGGCGATGGCTCTGAGGGTTTTTCGCCTTCCTCTGTAGCACTGGGAACGGCTCACTTGCTGGTGGATTCTCTGTATCTTAAAGTCTTTAACTCGTGATTAGAGGACTTTAACTCAGTCACTGGTTAGAGGCTTATTGCAGGAGGGTTGGGTGAAGTTTTCTGGCCTGCATTGTGCAGGAGATCAGACTAGATGATCATACTGGTCATTTCTGACCTTAGAGTCTGAGTCAGTTAGGCACTTTGCCATTTTCTAAAGGGGTAGACATGTTAGTCTATTGCAGAGAAACAAACAGAGTCCTGTGGCACTGATGAAGTGGGATTTTCTCCCATGGAAGTTCATGTGATAAATAAATCTGTTAGTCTTTAAAAGTGCCACAGGACTCTGTTTAACTGCCATTTGTGCCTTTTGAAAATCTCCCAAGTATTTTTTTGTGTGCATCCTTTAAACCAAAATTGCAAAATATTCTTCCATTAAAGAACTATAAAGGGCTTTTTTTGCTAGGTGAGATTTATACTATACAATTATTTATTAAAACTCTTAATTGTCCTTCTAAATAGGGAGGAATGTGAATGATATACAGGCACATAAACACTTGTCTGTGGAGATGAGCAGAACCTTACTGCAGTAAGATGGAAACAGTTTTAGTAGCTTATCTTTGTATTCCTTAACTTCCCTGGGCAATGCTCTCCTTTCTGCACAGAGCTCTTCTGAACCTTGATTTGCCCGGAATTTGGGGTTCTAACTGTTCAGCAGTGTACCCAATAAAAAGTCTCTGTCACACAGAATGGTCCAGTTGTCTGTTCATGCTGCCATTAGCCTGTGTGTCTCACTGGCTATGTCTACACTTGGTAATTTAAGTCGACTTAGCAAGTCCACACTTAAATTTAAAGTCGACTTAGGGGGGAACTTAGAAAGTCGACCTAGAGCGTCCACACTGGACGCCTAAGTCGACTTCTAGGGGGTAGGAGGACCTTGAGCAGGTCCACGGTGGCAGGGGGCTCAGCCTTTGCCCCATTGTACCTGGGTATAATGGGGCAAAGGGGGACAGGGACCCTGGCAGGGCATAGGGGCAGGGTGGGCAGGGCTCTGCCCTGCCCTTTAGGGCGGGCATGCCAGGCTCTCCCTGTGCCCCCTCTGGCAGGGAGGGCAGTGGGGGGGTCCTGGAGAGCCCTAAATTGACTTTAAGTCGACTTAGGGCTACTCCAGGTCTACACTGGCTTAAGTCGACTTTAGGAAGTCGACTTAAGCCTAAAGTCGAATTAAAAGTAGGTTTAATAAAGTCGACTTTATTTTCCTTAAGTCGACTTAAGGAAAGCGTAGTGTAGACGCAGATTAAATTAAGTTGACTTAAGCTTGCTTAAGTTGACTTAATTTCTAAGTGTAGACGCATCCATTCTGAACAATGCTGACTTCAACAGAATGGGATTTAACTCAACACCCATCATTTGTTGATGTTCTGTCTCATTGCAGCAGGTAGGCATGCAGTGCCTCCTCCAGTAAGATGTCAGCACTATGAGCTCCTCTAAGTATTCCCTCATTTCAGCCTTCATATTGTTATTCACTCTCTAGCCCTCTTGTTTTGCCTTGGACTAGATGAGTGTGAGATTTCAGACTCAGCTCAGTCAGGTGCAGCCCATATATAATATGCTGCCACAGACCCTGTTTAATAGATGATTTGGTTCAGTTTCTACCATCCAGCAAAGGATGAGAACCTCAGCTTGGAAAAAGCAAATCTTTTGTAACACCAACATGTTCCATTAGCAACAACGGGTAAAAATTAGAGGAAAAAACAAAAGGGTTAAATAACCTTTAATTCTTTGTTTAAGGATTTACTCCAGTATACAAGCCCTTCTTTAATGTTTCCTGGTTTCATGCAATCACAGAAGTAAGAGATGCAAAATCATAAATCCAGTAGGTCATCTGCCTGGCCCTATTGGTCATATTTTGGCACTTAACTTCTGGCCCAAGTAGGGGCCACATGGAGCTGAAGGAGGTTTATTCAAGGGATTTACAATCCTCCCTGAGCAATCCAGTGTAGAGGGAGACCTCACAGATTGCACCCTGTGTTATTTAGATTAGGCATTAAAAATAAATAAGTCAGCTGAGACCTGGAAAGCCTAATTATAGCATGATAAAGCTGCAGTTTTCATGCATCACCAGTGTGTGCCAGTACAGACTAATTACTACAGTAGATCCCAGAGATGAGACAGTGCTCAAGCAAACCCCGAAGAAACACTTGGTTAATATTAAATTGTAATCCTATTACCTCTAGATGTTTTCAGTGCTATTAATCTCACAAACAGTTTCCAAATCAGTAATTTTAAAATACATTATGTGAAAATTGTAATACAGTTAGCTTCTTTTATGTTTACACCATTTATATGGATAGTGGGTGATATTAGCGTAATAACATTAATATTTTCAGTATCTTAGTTCTTAAAATATTAACCCTACACTGTAAAATTCACCAAAAAGCACCAGCAACTGAGCAGAATATTAACACTATGTACCATTCATACTAAAGGTAAAAAAGGAAAAATTCTATATTCTCTTGTAAAAGCTCCCCATTGGACTGGCACACAGTTACTGTGGGATTGATATCATCGAATCAATAGAAACTAAAGTTACTGATTTTTTTTTCTGATACATTTGTTTAATTCTTGAAATAATCCTCAGTCTACATTTATACTCTGAAAGATATAATACAGCTGGAAGTTCCTTTGTGATATTTTACAAGAACAAGGGCTTGCTAGTTCCAGTCACCAGGCTGAAGCAAAGAATTTAAACATGTGCCTAATTTTACTCTGACAGGATTTATGCATGTGCTTATTGTTAAGTATTTTCTGAATCAGAACCTTCACAATGTCCCCATTCATTCTTCTTTCTCCTTGTGGTCTAAAGTCTGCAGCGGTATCTTGTTTTATTCTTTTTGCTCTAGGTTTTTAATCAATCTTGCCTGTTTGATTTCACAGCTGGTTATTTACAGCTTCTGCAATTGTTTCTTCCCATTCTCTTGCTTTCTTACTTTCTTGAATTGCATCTGTTTTTATGTTCAATATTTACCTTTCTAGAACTTAACCTTGCACTCTTTACTCAGCAAAAGCTCCCAAGGAAGTCATTGGGAGTTCTGCCTCAAATCAAAAGCAACAGATCACTTCCACTGAGCAGTGTGTAGGAAGATAACTTGTATAAAGCTATTCCCTTTATCAGATTTAACATTTTAGAAATGTTAAGATATTTTTTGGCAGTCATAGGGCTGGCTTGAAGTATTCCTTGAAGGCAAATAGCAACTGAGAATTACAGTCTAGCAGGTAATTCTGTAATGGATTATAGGGTGTTCAGTTTAAAATTTCCCAACAATCTGTCCTCTGCACAGAGTTCTATGAAAATGGCACAGTCTAGCCAATGGAAATTAGAGACTATTTTGGGTCACCTAACTTGGCATTTCCAGCCAGTGAAGTAAGTTCTGTAGAACATTTCCTATTACTGCCCTCCCGTCTTCTGTTCTCAGTGAAGAAGGAGGGATGTTTTCTACCCAGAAGCCCTCCTCTCCCTTGCTCCAAATGGGAAAAAAGACATTCGTGTGTACCACTAAATTGCCTGAACCCCAAATATCAAATACTTATGAAATAAACATGTTTTAAAGCTGACATGCTCAGACACATTTAAATGCTTTTTCTGAGAGATCTTTGCTTATTCTTTTCCCTAAGTAATCTATTTTCTAAGTGTGAAGGTCTACTTCTTATTTACAGTGTGTTTTCGCAAAATTCACACATTGGGTTGGATTATCAACCTGCGTGTCAAGGTCTTTTTTTCAACCGATTTTAAAAGAGTTGGGGCAGCTATTGGCAGAACTCAGTGGGAGTACCTGTGGAGTAATGTATTACTCAACATGAGCTTGACCTATGATTTTTTTTAAAAGAATATTTTCAATTCCTCTGGGTTTTTGCCACAAAAGAGGTCATTTTTGATTCATGATTGTTGTTAGACATTGCAACCAAATATTTAGTTTAGAATGCAACTTCACTCATCTATTGAATTATATTTGTTTAACACTTCAACATTTTCTTGTAGTTAGATTTACATTTTGCATTTTACAACCCTGGAAATAACTCCTATTTCATACTGCATTCTAACAAACTTATGTAAAAATACCCTAACCCCTACTTCAAACACTAAAGCAAGGAGTCATTCCTGCCCCATTATAGAGTGGCTTTCTCCCCAAGAATGGTTTAAATAATTAAAGAGGAAAAATGAATGTTAGTGTAGTGCTGAGACTGGTACAGAGGACTTGTGGTTAGTAATATCTGAGCTTTGAGACATAATATTGATCAGATTTGGTATTTTATTTCCATTACAAATCTCTTCTTGTAAGATTAAAGCAGCACGGTACTGACTATTACAGGGATATAATTATCGAGTGTGAACCATCCCGATGTTCTTTGTGATTACCATTCACAGCCACGGAATATACATTATATTTTATTGTGTACTTCATTCTCTGGACAAGTAGAAACCTTGAAGCTGTGTCCATACTTGGCAAAGTAAATGGTCTTTTGAGACACAAAGGCTATGTCTACACTTACCAAAGTTGGTTCGAATTAGTTCATTTGAACTAACTAATTCGAACTAATTTTAATTAGTTCGAATTAACTTAATTCGAACTAGCAAATTTTAGTTCGAGCTAAGCAAGTGCCATGCATGGCACTTGCTTAGTTTTGAATTAGTCAATTGCATTGAGCTCAATGTGCTGGTTAGTTTGAACTAAGCGCTTAGTTCGAACTAATAAGGCCACATTGGGTTAATTCGAACTAACTAGTTCAAATTAACCCTTACTTCAAAAAGTGTAAGCGAATTTATTAGTTTGAATTAAGGAAGCCCTTAATTCGAACTAATGAAAGCCTAGTGTTGCTAAGGCTTACATTAGTTCGAATTAAACTTCCTTAATTCGAACTAACTTGCCAGTGTAGACATAGCCAAAATGTTTAAGTCCCCCTAACAAGTATCAGAAGTTGATAGCGATTTAAATCAGAGCTGTGTTTAGGTATAAACATAATTTGCAGAACTAGGTTAAAACAGGCCTGTAAAACCTTGCTGGGGGAAAATTCTAATTGCAAAAAGATTGAAAGGCAATATTTTTGAATTTTAAGAACTAATTTTGTGGGGAGCAACTCTTTCCTTGGTGGTAATATATTCCATGTAGATTTATGACATTAAAGCAGATACTTTGGCATTAAAACACTTGTTTTTATTCAGTTATAAAATACCAACAACATAAATAAAGCAGGAATTGTTTGGTTTGATAAAACACTTCTGTTACATGACCACTAAACTAGGAGTTTTTATTTTAATTGGGGTCGGAAGGATTAGATTTTTATCAGTAAACCTCAATTTCACTGTACATACAGAAAGCAATGAAAAAGTGTTTCCGTTGACACTTTGCATCCATTTCAATTAAGCAAAACACAAGAAAAATATTAGTTTGATTTAAGCATACTTATTTTGACACCTGATGTTGCTAATTTGTGTTTTTAACTACTATAAAGCTTTAACTTATTGAATTGCAACGTCTACTGTCTAATAGATGCATGACTGAATTTTCTGCAACTGTGAAAATGTAAATAGATAAAAACTGAAAAAAATGCCTAACTAAACATTGAGACTATGTAAAAATGTTTATGTATGTATACACACACACACACACACACACACACATATTTCTGCCAATACTAATTTTAATGTTCTTTTTTAGAAGGTTACAGAGTGAAATAGTTTACCCTAATAAACTTAAACACCAACAATTATTAACACTTAAACCATTTTAATTAGTGAATAGTTGCAATTTTATAAACAGATGTATTTTTATTTTTGTATGTATCTTTTGAAAGCTTCAACTCATGTGTAGACAGGCAGCCTGCAGTGTTTTATGCTTGTGACGTTGCAATAGTGCAATCTGGACTGATGTATTGCTGTGTCATCCCAGTCCCTCACTCCTGAAATCTGTCTTACCCTGCTCTGCTGTGTGAGACCACCCACAGCCACCAGCAAGTTGCTCCTGAGAGAGTACTCGCAGCTAGCCAGCCTTTGGATTAAACAGAATGTCCCCATCCATACCCACCAATCCCAGAAATAAACCTAGGAACCTCTGTTTTACAATGTTCAGTGGTATCCACTGAACAGTATAAATTCATAAATTTGTCCGTTAACAAAGAAATTGATACACATCAGCTTTATTATTTCCAGTGAAGTTTCCTACTCACTTCACATCAAATGTACTGCTTTAGATAAACCAAACAGATTATAAATCAAAAGATAGCAAATCAAATTTGGTCAAGGGGAAACAAAAGCATGATGCATTCTAAACTAATCTTCGCACATTCAGCCAACTTCAGTGTTTCTCATCACAGGTTGGCTGATTTCCCTCCAGCCAGGCTCTTCCCTTTGTTCAGCACTTCAGTTGCTTGGTGGTGTTTGTAGATAGGGGTGAAAGAGAGAGAGCCTGGCAAATGTGTCCCTTTTTTATATTATTCCATCTCTCCTCTGAGCTTCCATAGACTCTTAGGGTTGGAAGGGACCTCTTGAGGTCATCTAGTCACCCCCCTGCTAAAAGCAGGACCACTCCCACTAAATCATCCCCGCCAGTGCTTTGGAAACATTTAAGGCCCAGTTAGACAAAGATGGAGATTCCACCACCTACCTGGGTAACCCATTCCAATGCTTCACCACCCTCCTACTGAGAAAGTTTTTCTTAATATCCAACCTAAACCTCCCCAGCTGCAACTTGAAGCCATTGCTCCTTGTTCTGTCCTCTGTTACTACTGAGAACAGCCTAGCTCCTTCCTCTTTGGAGTACCCCTTCAAGTAGTTGAAGGTTGCTGTCAAATCCCCCCTCAGTCTTCTCTTCTGCAGACTAAGTAAGCCTAGCTCCTTCAGTCTCTCCTTGTGAATCATGTGCCCCAGTCTCCCCAGTCATTTTCATTGCTCTCTGCTGGTCTCCTTCCAATTTGTCAATATCCTTTCTTTAGTGGGAAGCCCAAAACTGGACTCAATTCCAGATGTGGCCTCACCAGTGCCAAATAGAGAGGAATAATAGCATCTCTCGATCTACTGGCAACACTCCTACTGGTGCCCCCATTCCCTCAAGATCAGGTGACAAACATCCTTACATGGACTTATCCATGTCCTGAATTAGTGAGCATTACCTTTGCCTAATTTGAAGCTGCCCTGGGGAAAGAGGGTGGCTCACTCCAGAGAAACCCCTGTTGATGGCAAGGCCAGTCCTCTGTTTCTGGAATGCTAAACTGGATTTGTTCTATACACATCTTAATGAGGTGTGAATTGCCCCTCTGCTCCTGGGGAGTTTTGCCTTGATCAGTTTCGAGCCATGCGGACACATCTTTGGGAATATTATATAGTGAAGCCTCATAACCACACACAGGGCCGGATTACCGTCTGCAGGGGCTTAAGCCCCTGGCCATAAAAGGGGCCCTGTGGCCCCCCAAAATCTGGCCCGACTGGCCTGAATGGTGAGTTCCCGCTTGCCTTCAGTCTGCTGGTAGGCTTAGTCACCACCAGCCGGAGGCGGGACAGGAGTACCCAGCCTCTGGCCCGCCCTTCCTCAGACTGCCTCCAGCAGCAGTGTTGGCTTATGCAGGCCTGAAACCCCAGCTCCCCAGCAGCATGCCCCTCCCCCCACATGAACCCCCCTGCACGGCTCACCCCCTCCTCCCACAGTAGCACTGGCCTCTGGCAGCGGTGGCTACAGCTGGCCCACCCAACCTCCTTCGCAGTGCCGGCCGGGGCCCCGGAGCCCCTGGACCTGCTCCCCAGCACAGGGGAGGCTGGGGGACCATGGGGGTGGGCAGAGCATCACAATGCTGTTTTACACTGGTTCAGGAAGGTTTCTTAAAGTGAGGTAAGGCAGACTGGACAGCCTAGCAGACTTGGGAGTGAAAGAGCCTGCACCTCATTAAAGTATGAAGCAGGCCAGTCATCTGTTATTAGTAAGGTGATATCCTCCTATGAGAAAGGAGCTTGTTGGCCTCAGTCCAGTTATATTATAAGCTCTCTAGAACAGGACCATCTTAATGTTATGTATTTGTACAGCACTGAGCGCAATGGGGTCCTAGTCCATGACTAGATGTCCTCAGCATTGATGATAATATTACGTTTCAAGTAGACAGGTGCCCATGTTACGGTAGACATTCCAACCTGGGTGTGGAAGGGCTGTATGTAGTAGAACTGGTGTCCTTCTGATGGAAGGGGTGGGAAGGTAGGAGACTGTGTAGGGGAGTCTGTCAGGAACAAAGGCCTGCAGCTGGTCCTGGGACTCAGTCGCAAGGCAGATGAATGAACACAGTGTGCTACACAAAACTGCCTGATTGGCCGAGGGGAACTAGCAGGCACGCTCTTATGCCCAGCAGCGGGTTATGTCTGCAATTATGATTGCTCCTGCACTTGCCTTGCTCCAGTCCTCCTCAGTTCCTGAATCCAGCTCCAACCCTCAGCTCACTCCTAGTTCCTGGCTTTGGTTTTGACCACTGTCCCTGACTGCCACGGTTCCAACCGGTAGGTCAGACTGTCCATGTCCCAGTTGCTTACAAGATCCCTGCACTCTGTTACAGAGAAATGTTCTGAAGCTGTCAGGGACAGATCCAGTGGACAGCTATGTTGGCAGAGACATGAAGGAAGCACAAAGTCCTGGGGCATACTGACATTAAAACCTGAAAGTGGAATAATTCCACAATATAGGAACAAACGTGGTTCAACAGAGCATTACATACCATGTTTTATTTTAAATTAACATGGCTTGTGTGACCTTACTCTGAATTTTAATATTTAAATGATTTGACACTTAAATGATTAAAACAAAACATCCTGGAGCTAAAATGCCCACTACTTCGAGTCTTAGCCCTCGCCAGCAAGGGTTAAAGTGAAGGGAATGGTGAATGGGTGCCGATGTGCTCAGTACAGAGTGAGAGCTCCTCTTCCTCTCTGCTTCTGGCACTTCGGGAAACTGCCCAAGGATTCCCCTTGTTCCTATTTCTGGACCAGCTAGTGAAATGGGTACTCTTTTTAGGTGGGAAAATCCAAGTGCAATCAAAATGGGGAGCGGATGTCTGGCTGTCGACTTCATGGTGCTCTAAACCTTCCTTCCAGCATTGTCACTTAACTGAAGAACAGTCATCCAAGCTGGGAGTATCCTGTCTGCCTCTTCTCCTTTACAGGAATATCTCTAGTTCATCTTCTCTGCCTCCCTTCCATGGGAAAAGAAACACTGTGCTCCAGGCTCCTTTCCCCTTAATTAAGATCTAGGAGAAGCTGATCATTTCAGCCAGATCTCTCCCCCTTTCTGGTGCTTTCTTGTGGGACGGTGGCTGGGAGATCAAGGGATATTTGACAGCTATGTGAATTTTTGACACATCTCTTTATCATACTTAAATACCAGCTCTGAGAACTAATCTGTCTTTCCAGAGCTGTACCTGAGCTCTCAGGGGAAGGGCAAGGTTCCAGTTTATGATGTGACCCAATTAATGGGCTAAGACAGAGTCTCTCAGCAAAACAGATGGAGAAGAGATCGTATGAAAAATGGCAGCAGTAAATTAGAAATTTTAAATTTAGATTTTAGTCTTTTCCTGCAATAAAAATTTGTGGAAATTTTATGCAGTGGAAGATTAACAAATCAATAAAAGAATAATATTTGAACCATAATGCAGACATTATTGTCTCCTTGCAGATTAAATGATCCAATTAGAGTTTCCTCTTGCCTCAAACAGTTCAAATAAGGCTTGACTGTTGCTTATCGGCCCCTAATCTTCTAAATGAGTGAGAACTGCAGCTGGATTTCAAGAGCCTTTGGGGCAGAATACCAACCTTCTACAACCATGAAGATTCAGCCTTGAAATTATGCTTATTAGGTTTTTCTTGTTCATTACTGTTTACTTCACACCAAATTCACTAATAAGATCAGCTCAGCTTTAATAATAGTGTTGTTTAAAATTATACACTGGACAGCCAGTCTGTGCGATTAATTCATTTCTCCAGAAATGGGGAGGAAATCACGTTTTCTGACATAATGTGCCATTGCAATGTGAATACTTCCAGTTCTTACTGCTTTGAACTTCCTGTTTCTGCCTATTTTCTTCTCCTTTTCTTTTTTCTATTTTTCTCAAGCAATGGCCTGTGGTTCAAAATATATCTGAGTAATGAAAGTATTTTCAGCGTAGCTGAAAGCAATTTTTATATACAGCATCTGTGAGTTAACTAATTAGAACAAAATCTTGGGAAAGAATTGCTACTCCAATAATGAGTGAGAGTGCCAAGTGACTTTCAAACAAATCAGTAGTGTCTTCAGAATTATAAATATTTGCCAACTGTGTAGGAAGAGATGTTATCCATTTTTATAGAGATCCAGCTCATGAATTGTTAGGGCAGTGTGGAAAGACAAGGATTCATTTGGATAAAATGCTATTAAATTGCCTGCATACTGTCCTGTCAGACAAATATCGACCCCATCCCTTGGGAGAAATTGATTTTTTTTTTCCCCCTTACAGAAAGCTCTGTGCTTCCTGTAGCATGTTGCTTTAGTGCATTGCTCTGGTAATCATACAGCACTTCCACCTTCCCATTCTTTTTCATTTTTTGTTCTAAAGGATTGAGTGAGAGGCAACGGTTATGATTACTGTATTTGTTATTTTGTCATCTTCTGTACTTAGTATTAGGTAAAGATGTAACTTTATTTTAAATAAAATATTTTCATTTTAAAAAAATGAAAGGGCTGGGGTTTTTTAAGCATGGAATGAGAGGATTTCAGAAGGAAGCAGCTTGGTCTATTCTGATTCACTATGTCCACTCAGGATGATTCAGTGAATGACAATCAAGTGCAGTTGAAGATACGTCCATCTAGGATATAGCTTCTCAGCATACATCTCAACCTACTTTTATGTAGCGTTTTTCATCAGTAGGTCTTAAGCACTTTATAAAGGAGGGATGTCACATTGTTGCCATCTTATAGATTGGGAAACTGAGGCATAGAGGCAAAGTTATTTGCCCAAGATCACCCAGCAGGCCAGGGGCAGCACTCAGGGCCAGTTCAAGGTTTTTTGGTGCCCTAGGTGAACTATGACTTTGGCGCCTGAGGTGGGTGACCACCCCCATGGTTTGGTGTGCTGTGTGTGCTGCTTCCCATGGGCCCCATACTGCCTTTAGCAGCGGGGGGTATTTCCAGCTCTGCCCCTGGAGCGGTGCAACCATGCTCTAGTCTGCCGATTGGCCCTGGGACCCACCCACCTCTCAGGGACAGCCCTGTCCATATGACTGGCTAACAGTGGGCTACTGAGAATGACTAAACCGCCAGACCCCACCCCTACACAGCAAACCCAGGCGGCACTCTTATGAAGCTATGCAGTGACACATTTTAACTCTTTACATACACAGCTGTGCTCCACAACAGAAGCATTGCTACACACAGGAAAGAGATTTGCAGCACAAGTCTGATTGCTGCAGCACACACATTAATTGGTCTGTGCAGACCCTGCAGGTCTGCATTAAAGGTTCCTTAATAAGTTTTAATGCTGTGCTGTATGTCTATACAGCGAAGAAAAACCAGAAGCTGGCCTGGGATTACCAGTTTTGGTTGGACGTGTTCCTGGAGCTAATGAGCCATGAGCTAAGAAGCAGAGTCCCATCCTCACATTCTATCTAAATGGCATCAAAACAATGTGGTTGTTAGGAGAGGTGCATCTTCTTAACAAGTGGTGTCCTGTGGGGTAGGAGAATCCCAGTTCTCGGGTTCCGGCTGGAGCCTGGAAGTCTACACAGCAATGAAACAGCCCCATGACCCTGAGTCAGCTGGCACGGTCCAGCTGTGGGTTTCTTCTTTGCTGTATAGATAAGTACATGCTTCATGTTAAGTATGGATTTAAGTTCCATTGAAGTCAGTGTGGCTTCTTTAAGACAGCTGCTTTCCTGAAATGAAAGCTTATTTTTATCCATTTGCAGCACAGTACACTTCCCCCTCCTTCTCGTCCAAGCTCCCTCTCTTTTGCCAAGGCAGCTTTCTGAATACGTGTTTTAGTCTAGAGTAGCTGTAACGAGGGCCAATGAGAATTGTCAATGTCAGCTCAGGAAGTAGCCTAAGAAGGAGGGAGCAGAGCTACTCCTGGAAGCATGCAGGTGCACATGGTAAACCCCAAGATTTGTCATGTGACCTGAGTACTTCCCACACATCAGGGAGGGAAATGCTGGTGCCTGGAGACAGAGGTCACCGTGCTAAGTTTTAGTGCCTGAAGCCCCAGAGGCCTAATTCCTGCTTCTTTCATCTTATAGTCTAGAGGAGTGAGGGTCTCCTTCCCTAGCTTTGGGGTAGCGAGAGGAAATGATGTCACTACAGTGGGGAGAATTCCTGGGAAATCCCCCCTCCAGCTCTTAGGATTCAGGGTAGATAGAATGGAGATTTCAACACCCTCCCTCCCCACCCCAATTCTTTTTTTTTAATTTTCTTTCTCTCTCACTCTACTGGATGTGAGGAAGATAAGCAAGAGAACATGAGCAAAGCTTATGGAGGGAAGGATGATCAACTAGGGGCATGGGAGGAAAATAGGGAAGTGTTTGTACATGGAGGACAGGATTGTGGCGATATGGATATAAGGGAACTATGGTGGGGAGTAGGAACAGGGGCGTGTATGTGTGAGGGAGGCAGAAATTTGGGGGCAGGTAATGAGAAGGTATGTGTGAGGGGGAGGCAGGAATGAATGGTGGGGAGAACCAGCATGAATGAGGGGTTAAAGTTTTGGGATGTGAATTAATTAGGTAAGACCTTTCCTTACGTTGTCTCTAATGTGTCCTTCTGAGCAGTTCTCAGATGCCCTACAAAAATATGGAGGCATAATTTTGATCTTTTAGTGACAAACTGCTAAGTTTTGAATAGAGTGCCTAGATATTATGGAACTAGGAACATTAGAAATAAATGATAGGGTTATGTTAGACATTGAGCTGCTTGCAACCAGCCCTGATTTTCATGGCTATTTTCTGGGGACAGTTAAATAGAACTGAATTCATTAATTAGGATTTAATATTGCCTCACAATGGGAATAATTGATTAATATTACATTGGCATGTGGTGTCCTGCGCTGAGGCGTTATCACACCAGGATAATGTCATTCAGCTGTCATCTCATGACAACATCATGATGCTATTTTCTTGTATGGCAGGTGAAGGGAGGCAGCACTCGTACTTGAACTCAGGTGATAAGAACCCCAGGATCCTCCTTGAATCAGCTGTTCGCATGTTCTGAACTTGTAATCCTGAATGTGCATTTATTGCTATGTGTGTGTGCCTACACGGCTGAGACTATTTCAGAAAATCATAAAACTCACTACCAGAAGTTCCATTAGCAAAAGTCTTTGGGAGAGCAATTCCAGACCAACAAAATACATTAACTAAACGAATAATTAACACGAAACTGGAAAAGATCACAAACTTCCTGCACATGTGGGACTTCAGGAAAGCTTTTATTTTACATGTTAAAGCTTCACTTCAGCGGGGTAAGGGCATCAGTTATGTCCTCCAGGGATCTGCTGTTCGCTGAACAATGGTGCTTTATTCATTTTTTGCTTCCTTTACCACCCATTGCTAAAAGAAAAACAGACATTTATACACACACTAACGGTAAATTATGGTTTTTTTTCAGGGAAAGGGAATTTATGGATTATAGAGCCTTTGACATCTGATCAGCTGTACAAAACCTGCTCAGGTGTAACTTCTTAAAACTGCTCAGTGATTTATGTAAAATGAGCTGGAGGTATTAGTCCAGTTTCTAGTGTAGCATAAAACCCACCATGATAATTAACGTCTTGTCTGGCAGCATCACCTGAAAGGCCAGGTAAGGAATGGACCATAAGAATGACTTATACAATACTTCCTCACCCCAGGACTGGTTCTTCCAGAGCAGTCTATACTGAGGCACACTAGCAGTGTACTGAGACCACGTACACACTACAGACTTGTCCCGCAATAAGTTGTTGCGGGACAAGCAAAGTGTTGTAACTGTAATGTTTTCCCCTGTCCACACCGTACTCTTTCTAACGAAAAAGAGCGTTCACATGCTCCTTTGAATTTTCATTAGAAAGAGCAGTGTATGGTGGGCGCTTAGCCCATCAGGCACTGCAGGAGCCAGCCTTTGTGCTGGTAGTGGGGCTCAAGGCTTCTCAGGTCCCTAGTGGCAGCCGATCAGGACCCAAGAAGCCCGGGCAGCTGCATGGGAGCGGGGCTTAAGCCAGTGGAGGCTTGAGAAGCTGCTGCCAGCTGCCCGGGCAGGGGGCTCCCAGCCTGAGTGGCCAGTCCCCGGGAGCTAGCAGGATTCCTGATGGCTCCAACAGCAGCAGAGCTCCTGTGGCAGGAGGTCCGCTACTTGTCAATTTCACTGCTCTGCTAGATCAGTGAAATTGACAAGTATGACAGCTCCGGTGTCCCAGGGTGGCCTCGACTGGCACTCTGGGACATTTCCGGACGTTGTCAAAAGCGCAAAGCGCGAACACACAGGCTCTACCGCGGAACAGCTGTTCCATGGTAAGCCTAAACACCCTCGTTTAGGCGATTTACCTGTTGTGCGGCAAGAGGGCTGTAGCCAGGCAACAAGCAAGATTGTAGTGTGTACGCTCACAGCCTTAATGTGTGGTAAAGCTCCTTACCGCGCAATAAGGCTGTAGTGTGTACAAGCCCTCAGAAGAAACTTACACTTGTGTTAGCCGCTTTCTCTGGCTACATGCAGAGAATTCTACCCCCACCCTCATGAGCCAGATCAGGGATTCCTTTTCCAGGGACCGCCCCCCCCCAGCCAGGGAACCAGGACTCATGCAGCCCAACAGCTTCACCTATGTGAGGTGTGGGAGACAGAAACTCCAGGCAAAAATAGCTCATGAGGGCAAAGAGACCTTCTTCCCCTGCATGAGCAGGCAGTGGAAGCCATATAGTAGCCATGACAGTTTTTTGGGAACTTTTAGACAGTGATGTCATTGGATTTTATCTTTTCTTGGATGTAGTTGGACAAGTTTTACTCTTACCGATTGGCTACTTGCCATAAGCCCTTCCCACTGCAGCAAGTTCACTTTGCGCCTTGCATCCTCCCCTCTATACTTCCCTTCCTCCTTCCCCATCAATATTGTCCTTCCCTTACTTGTGTGGCAAATCCTCAACCAGCGCAGGGCTGCTGATTCGCCTATTATGACTCACCCCTCCAGCAGAGTCTGAGTGTCTCATCCCTGGGCCTATCCCTGGGCAGGCTTTGGGTCAGATGACCCCGCAGGTGAAGTATTTCATTGTTACCACCAGAGCCGCAAGTTAGTCGGCGCAACAGTACCACTTGGCTAGGAATCTTGTGGTGTTGCAGGCTCCTTAGGCTTCCAGTCTGTCCTCAGTACTCCCTCTGTTCCTGTCCAAGTCTTGTTACTGTCTTCATCAGCCTTCTCCATGCCCTATTTTGACTTTGCTCCAGCCCTGCATCCACCTGCTGGGCCCCACGCCTTTGGACAGATTCTAGCCTGGCTTGAACCTTTAGCCTGCTTCTAGATTCTGACTCCAATCCTGATTTGGCTTGCTAGGGTTTCTGATTCCTGGTCTGACCTATAGCTTGCCACTGGACCCTGGTTCCAGTGCTCCCTCAGCATTACATCTGGCTTCGTCACAGCAGCTGGCAGCCCAGATCTTCTAGAGATGCCACCATCAGTGCATGGAAAGAGTATTAGCAACAATGGGAAATTTTACAGATTACATAGGATAAGTGTGACCCTGTAGAGAAATCAATGCATATGCAACCCGAAACTCTGTTGGCCTTTTTTTCTGTCTTAGTGCATTACAAACATTGATATTTGCTATCTGCTGGCAGCTCTAAGTCATTCTCAGCATTACAGCTTTCCAACAGCTTTCCAGTTTCTGTTTCTGACTGAATATCAAGTGATAAGCAGGAGAAACCTTAGATCAATGCAGCGGCTTTGCTTAACCTGTTCATAGAAAGAAGTATACGTTGCCACTTCTGAATGCTTAGTGAAATCTTTCATTGAATTATAAATAGTAAGAGGAGTTTAACTTACAGATGGACTGGATGGTGGCTGTAGTACCACCCTTTGGTGTTCCTCCTCCATGAGACTTCGCTTCCTCAGACATATTTCTAGCTGCCTGAGATCCCTTGCAGATCCCACCATAGGTGTAACCTGATGAATGGGTTGAGTTTTTAGCCCCTGCAATGATTACAAAGATTGTGTTAATAATGAGCTCCCCTCTGGATGGGGCCTTATCTGACAGTATGGCATATTAAAGCTAGAAAACACTTAAATTCTACCAGCTGTTTCAAATTGTGATATAAAAATAAATGCAAAGAGAGGGCTAGTTACTTATCCCGTTCTAGCAATATGCAAGAATTCCAGTATTGTGCAACCTTTTTTGTCTGCTGCTGTTTCCAGGATGGAAGGTCATGGTCCTATTTAGAAACCAGTTCTGTAGCATTTCCATGGTGATGTGAGTGTATCAGCTTGAATGGGCCAGCTAATGCATAAGTAAAAATCCTCAGATCTAAAACATAAACCAAAACTAAAGGATGAAGATGTGGTTAACAGCTCCATTCCTTTAGCTCTATAGAACTTTCCACAATAAAAGGACTATGGCTCATCAGAAGCCTCAGCACCTTCCACCTGCAATGTAAAGTGCATTTCTTTGACTTTCAATTCTCTAATGTAAACATATAGCAGTATGTTGCTATAAATGTAATTTAAAAAATCCAAAACAAATCACTTCCCTGCATATGGTTCTCCCTGTGGGAGTGAGGATGAGAGAACAAACAATATGTGACATGTGTAGTCATGTAGCTTAATGCACAGCTGGAAGGTGCTCAGATACCATGGTAAAAATCTATGTGGACTAGAACAGAGTAATGCTGAATACTGTTCAGATGCTGATACAGACTGAAATACTCCTTTGCCCTGGGGTAAAGGTGAGGGGGGCATGTGAAAAGAGGCCATACCCAGGGGAAAAGGTTAAAAGTACAATGTTATTGAACATGGGATTCCAATGAACACTCCAGGGAGGCCCAGCATGCACAGCAAGCTCTACACAGCACAGAGCCAAGGCAGTCACCAACCTTGGTGGCATTATAGGGTTAATATTTGCACAAGAATAAGCTATTCTGGGACATTTCCAAAAGGCACAGGAAAGATTTCCTTTAGCAACAGGCACATATCCTTCTCTTCTTCAGAAACATGTTTTCCCATAAACACACATTTGACATACTCATAAAAGTGTAAACCTGTGCTCTCTGCTACAGTTTTAGTTCCCTGATGCCCCCCACCCCATGGTGTGCCCCATGGAGGGGGCACCAATGTAAGTATGGCCCCCTGGGTGCTAGAGACCCCACAGTCCTGCCCTCAGGTTGTCTAGTGGCTGCTCAGGGGCCCCACAATCTTATAGCCCTGGGCATTAATTCAGCCCTGGCCAGTGGTTATCACACCAGGCTGTATTTGAGATATCACAGCAGTCACACCCAACAGCCAGTCATCACCATGATTACATCCACTTTCTTACTGCGGGAAGATCCTCCCTCCAAAACTAGCAAGTACCACAATAAGCCATGTCCTCCTCCTCTCCTCCCCACCATTGAATTAAGTCCAAAAACCAATCTAACTACACTAGTCAGCCGTCAGAGATCAGATTCGGTTTTTCACGGTTATTATATTTGGTTATTATTTTGGAAAGCTGCTCATATTTTCCCAAGGAATGAAATTTTGAACAGTTTTATTTCAGCAGAAACTGAATGTAATTTCAAGTGCTACAGGGTGTGCTCCCTGCTAAATATCAAAAGTCTGCTGCAAACAGTGGGAGTTTCTCGGATAAAAGGTTAGAAGAATCCTTTTTAATGGAAAAACAACAGAGTCCTGTGGCACTTTTAAAGACTAACAAACAGATTTATTTATCGCATGAGCTTTCGTGGGTGGTAGGTAACCTAAAAATCTGAGTTGCTATCATCTCCAACTAAAATATATATGCCTAACTTTTCAATATAATCGGTATTCCTTACAAATAAAATAGAGAATTATCATAAATATAGTTGTCTCAAATCTCATAAATAATATTTAAATGGTTATATGGATAAATGGGAATTTCTTTAGTTTTAACTTCACTGTAGCTCTTTGTAGGTGCCTATATATAATTGGTTCCATTAAAAACACAGTTATATTGGTAAAGCATTTTTACTTCAATGGCAATTTTAAGTGAGAAGCAAATACTTGAGAGCTTATTTTTTAGGAAAGAATTGTATAATCAATAATAGGTTCTTTTTCTCCCTCCTTTCTCAGGTGGAGTAGCCTTTTAATGCCTTTAATTTCTTTTCTATGCAAAAGAAGAAATTCCAACTCATACCCATTTGTTGCAGGGTAGCAGTAGCTTCTCCAGAAGGCACACTTCCTCCATGGCACCTTGCCTCTTTGGACATGATCTCAGAGCCAGTTGATCCTGGTTTTATCCCATCTGGGGTATAACCAGCCCTGTGGACATTTTGGTTTGAGTTCCCTGACATTCTTCCTTCTGCTTTTCTGAACTGAAATGAGCTCTAAGTCCTGGGCAGAGCTGGAGTCCTATAAATACCCCCCTAGGACATGAGTTCAGTGCAGGGAAGAAAATGAAACTTGCTGCAGGTTTCATTTACTAGAAAATGAAACTGATCACAGCTCAGTGAATCACCTCGGTGATGATGTTTTTCCATGATTATTTTGCATCCCTCCCTGTTTTAATGTATTACATATGTAAGGAGAGTAGAGTATAATTGCATGGCTCCATTCTGTGGCTATATTATTTGTATAGTAACATATAGTAAAAGTATCAAGTTGCTTTAGGAATTAGGATGTGGGAAGCTCACTCGGCTTCTCTCACCTTAGGTCTGCTTTGGGAAGAGATCTGATAAATTCACGCTTCTTGTCTGCTGATTTTGTCTCTCTCTGTGTTGTTGTTAGTATTTCAGTAATCTTCAGAGGCTCCTGTGAGAAACAGGGCTCCTTGTGACAGGTGTTGTGCAAACTGAGTAAAAGACATTCTTTGCCTTGAAGAACTTTCAAGGCAAACTAAGTGTTGGTCTACACAGGGAAGTTTGACAGCAGAACTATGTCAGTACAACTCCTCATGTGGAAATTGGGAATAAGAATGCCTGTTTCTAGTTCAGCTGGATTGTTTTGAAAGTACCAAAGGAATATGAAACCAGACAGCTGACCCAATTTTGTTTGAGATTCTAGACCAGTGGTTCCCAACCTTTTTGGCTCAGTGGCAACAGATACCATTTTTACAACTCTGAAGGGCCACGAGTCTCTGCTAGAAGGCCCTCTGCAGCCAGGTGGAAGCAGTTCAGTGTGGAAGCAGCCTCCTCGCTGATCTCCTGTCTCCAGGGCTGCAGGAAGAAAATCACAAGCGTCCTGTATCCCTGTGTGTGTAACCTTCGGGTGGGCTAAAATTCATTTAGTTGCCCTTCTCCAGTGCCTCACAGAAATCAATCCCAATCCCTATGGAGAAAGCAGCTGGAGACCCAGGATCCAGTCTGTATGGGACTCACAGCAAAGATTGCTCAGAGTTACCACCCCACATTAAAATACTACTAAAAAAACATAACAATGAACTTTATTAACTACTAACTAAATGAACCTTATCCTAAGAAAACAAAATACAACTAACCAAGAACAATCCCTAAAGAAACCCCCACATGAAAGATACCCAAGAGTCCCAAAGTCCAGGTGGAGTTCACCCAACTCTCAGCTACAGTCTCTGTTCCAGTGTAGAGGCTTGAGTGGCAAGAAATAGCTGTCCTCTTCTTCCTTTGCTGGAATCTTCTGTAGCATTCCATGCAGGCTTTTCCTTCTCCTTTGCAACCAGCCCTCAGTCCAATATGCATATCTGCAAAATCTGTTGCAGATGACTCCATTAGAGGGAGAAAACATCTTGTTCATTCCTGGCTCAGCTTCTCTCCTGAAAACTGAGCACATGGGCTCTTCTCAGAGCAGCTCCAGCCTGCTGTCTGCACAGACTGCTGCTCTCATGTCATCTGATCACATATCACACCAGCAGGGTACCCTGTGCAGCATGCTCAAAAATGCTACCACTCCCTGCTTCCAGATTTTTCTTGTTGTGGGTAGCTAATCTGCCCAGCAACAGTAACCCACCCTCAGTATGTCTCTTAAAGAGATAGCTGTCTCTAGGCATATGGGTTACATGTGCTCCACCTGGTTCCCTAAGCAGTGGCTCCCTTCTGCAGCCAGGACTATAGAAGATCAGTGCTTCCTTCACTCTGGCTCCAGCAGGGACCCCAGCACCTGTGAATGAAGGCAGCACACTTTGCTGTGCTCTTTGCTACAGCCAGGTGGAGCGCTGATCTCCTGTCCCCTTGGCTGCAGCGAGAAGCCTTCACCAGTCTTTTGGGCCCACAGAAAGGCAATCCATTTGGGTCCTTAGGCAGCGGTTCCTTTCTGTAGTCAGCAGGAGGGGCGCTGCAGGATACTTCGAAAGCCACCACGGGCTGCTTTTGGCCCCCGGGCAACAGGCTGAGAACCACTGTTCTAGACTCTGACTGGGAAACCTCTGACTGTACAAAAGCAGATCTGGCTTCATCCGTTTATTTTTTTCAGGGCTGTCAGAGTTCAAATTTTCCAAGAACAACCATCAGTCAGCTGCTGAGAAATTTAAATAAAGCATCACTGTAGTTTTTACAGCATGCTTTAAAATTATTATTTTGCCTGTCAAGAGGCTTCTTCAATTCACAGTTTAAAAACAATTTTGCCTTGGGGTGGTCTTCATCAACCTTTCAACTGGAATCCAAGTGCTCTAGACATCTAAGGCACCATGGCTAGTCTCTGTTACCAGCCCTTCTGCCACATTTACTCCAACCCCTTTAAATGTTCTTATGCCCATTTCACCTGTGACTTGTCTCCACATCCCCCTTCTATTTGAATCATGAGGGGACTCTTGATGGGAGTCCAGAATCTCAAATAAAAGTGAGTTCAGAGTCTGACTTTGTGCCCTGATCTCACATTCAGCAGCAGCTATCCCCATTGCCTTGCTTTCAGGATAAGGTGTCTCAAAAACCACTTGTGTCAGCGTATTTGTTTCTTCAGGTCCCCAAACTTGTCCGCATAACTTACCTTCATGGACCACCTGAGTGCTTGGTCTCGGCGAGGCGCTTGATTCAAGAGACGTTGAGGCATCTCCATCTTTAATCAATAGACCTTTTCAAAGAAGCTTGTCCTCAAACAGCTTGTCCTCTTTTATTTCATGGTTGTGCAGAACTTACTTAGCACCTAGGTTAGGGATGTTGCTTCAGAATTCTCCTTCTCTATGAAGGAGGGCCTTCTGGCTGGATCATAGTAGAATGGGGACAATTGTTAACAGGGGAAGGAGGTAGGGCGAAGCTAATGGCAAAAGTATTTTTGTATATTCTTGGTAGGTTACAGTTTATCAGAAACAAAAAGTATACGGCCTGCTCCTCTGACAGGAGCTACAGGTACTTGGGTATGGTATGCATATATGTAGTCTGGTATTTGGGCCTGTATGTCCCTGTGACGGGGAGTACTCACATCTTGCGAACACCTCCTCTCAACTGGGTATAAACCTGAATGCTTTCTCTGGCTCTGATCATACTGCACCCATCAGGATCTTCAGTAGCTCAGTGCTCTGGATAAGTTGTGCAAAGTGGTACGGCACAAGGGGTTCATCCATTTCACAAAGGTCCAACAAGAGCTACTTCTGTGCCGTTGTTGGGGTCTGCAGCCCTGTTTCGGGGCTTACTACTCAGTGTTCTGGGCTAGCTTTAACTCTGCTGCGGCCCTATTTTTCAGCACTGTTCATAAGTCAAGTCTGTAGCTGTGATGTTATAGGCTGTTATCTTTTAAAGTCTTTAGTTTCCAAAAGTTTGAAAGAGCCACAGTCCCTCAGTTTAGAGCAGGAAAGAAGAATCTGGAGATAATGGAAGGGTACTTTATACTGTCTGCTTGGAATTTTACAGTTCCCAAGCAAAGCTCACAGCACAGTTTATGGAAAGTTACAGGCACAAGATGGAGTCCTGGGCCACATGAGCATGTCACATGGCCTTCTATGGCTGTCTCTGTGAGTTAGCAAAGCCATTACCCATGTTCTGGCTGAGGCATCCATAGGAAACTCCATCAGGCAGAACAAGCTTCTTCTATGGTCCATTGAGAGAGTTAATTGCCTTTGATGGGCCATAAACAGAAAGCTGTTTCACTTCAATATAGATTTTACCTGGTGGGTATTACCCAAGGGAAAAAATGTTCTTGGGATCCAGACATGTATAGCCAATATTCCTAACTTCAGATATGGTTATGATGCATGGATTTAAAGAGGCTAACTCATCTTTACTGAATCATAAACTTTCTCATTGACACCTTACATGATACACTTTGTGCGAGTTTTGTTGTATTGTCTAACAGTGACAATATTAATTATATAAGTGGTCATATTTCAATCATATAGCATCTCACTAGGTCTGCCCGGTACTCTGGGTCCCAACCCAGCAACACTATACATAGCAGCTGCCTACTGCTTCCCTTTCTAAGTTGTTGCTATTATTCCCTGGGCTGCTTCCACTCGGTTTCATCCCTTCCTTGGGTTCTGTCTGTTCCCAGCTTGAGCAAGATCTCCCCAAGACCTCCTCACCTGGAGTGTTTCTCTGTCTTCCAGTCCTTCTTCCCCCTTCTGGTCCTAGCCAGCAATAGACTGAGGAGCTCTCCAGGCACCAAGTATGTAATCCTCCCAACCTTTGTGTTTAATATTTACAGTTTTTGATAAGCTGTGGAAAAGCGATTAGAAAGGTTGGCAAACAATAGGTGGAAGTAATGCCTCATGAACGTGGGGAGTGCTTCTGTATGACAAATGCATGCTCACACTAAAGCATGGCAACTAGCAAAGAATGGATGATACAAACCCATTTCACTAAAAAGAGATTTCAGTCAATTGTCAAACCCCCCCCCCCCAAACTGCGGCCAGTTCTTTTACCCCTCTGCCATGTTTTTCATGTAAAACTTTTTTAAAGTTTAGGATAGTTTTTTTGTTTGTTTTTTTTTAAAAAAAAATTATTTCATGGGATTAAAAAACGTTTTTCATCAGAAGTTATCACAGACGCTAGCGAGAGTCTTTCTTCTTGGTCACCAGTAGGACTGTGGTGAGGAGGATCCAAGCTCCTGTGCTCTGGATCCCCCAGGCGTGTCACGTTTCTAGAATTATAGCAGGCTGGTTCCTCCTTTCACTTCTCTGGCACATTCCTGGTCATTGAATCTGTTTAGTTACCCCTCCTTGGAAATGGGATTCCTCAGCACACCCTCCTCTAGGCCCCAAGATGAGCATTGATTTCCAAGATACCCGGGTTACTTAAAGACATCCCTCTCTGAATTCCACCCCAAAGGCATGAAGCTTCTAGTTTACAGCCTAATTCCCTCGGGACATGCCACTTCTGCAAAGCAGATAGACTCTGTACCAAGTGTGTGCATATTCACACCTTTAGACCCTTTTTAGTTTTAGCCACATAAAGCACAGGAGAGTAAAGAACCTTCAAAACAGTAAACACTAACACATGTCCCTGCCTCAGTTTCCTCACCACTGCGGGGAATTCTGTGGGTTAGGGTTCAGGTTCATTGGTTGTCCAGAGTCCTTGGGGATATCTGGACTCAGAGAGGTGAGCAGGCCCCCACTGAACTCCTGGGCCTCTCATCCAATCTAATTTTGTTCCCTCTTACTCCAAGCTTCTTCTTCCTGCCTGGGCCGTGTTCCTGTGTATTTACTTTAAAACCTTCCTGCTCCCCTGATTTCTGCTGCTTCGGGGCTAATTAAGGACTATGGATTTTTTTCTTATTACAACAAGTGATTTGACCTCAACTTCCTCTATTTGCTGTTCCCCAGTGTTTGAATCTAAACCACTGCATTGATTTGGTGTAACAGTCTGACCTGATCCTATGACTTACACTTCCCTGCATTTATTTTCCTCCCATTCTGTAAATTCTCCATCTTCAAAGCAACTGATGAAGTGGGATTTTCTCCCATGAAAGCTTGTGTGATAAATAAACTTGTTAGTCTTTAAAAGTGTCCCAGGACCCCTTGTTTGTTTTACTGTTCCTGAGTTCCCTTTCTCTCCAGAGGAATCAGCTAAACATTTTTTCCTCTAAGGATGTAGCTACGTTTTTTAAATAGCCTTTGTGAGGTTGAAGAACTGTTGCTAGCCTTGAGAGTATTTCCCTTTGAATCTGCATGGGTATTAATGCTACGAGCCTGTCTGTAATAGTGGGTCCCATACATGTAGGCGTTCATGATGCAGCAGATTTTCATAATGCAACTTCATACTATCAATTGGAATTCACAAGTTGTACAGATGGATATGAAGGAAAAGGCAGTTCTGGATTAAAAAAATTAGGAAAAGAAAAGGAAGGAGTGTGGAGTGCAGTGTCTGTGGGAGGCATGTTCATATAGCAGTGACAGAGGCTACAGTCTTTATTTTTATACTTCATGGAGACATGAAGTTATGGCTTGTCCTAAAAAATTATTTAATTGTAAAATGCCTTTGTAAACTTTGATTTTTTTTTATATTGTACCCTGGAATCTAAAGGTTTCTACACAATTTACAAATGGCAAGCCTATTAAGAGGCCTTTACCCTGTATTTGTAAACTACATTTAAGACATTTTTGTTTGGTTAAGGTTTGTACATGCTGAGGGAAAGAGCATTTAGCTAAATGCTAATTTTTTTTAAAGGTTGAAATAATATATTTTCCGTGCATTGTACTGCAACTTTTATTTTTATGTCTGCTTCCTGTTTGGTTAAGAAATCCTCAAAAAATTTTTATGAGAGGCGAGGCTGGGCGGAGGGGCATGTTAGAGGTTACAGTTTTAAAGAGCTTTGGAAAAGCACTGGAAAATTAATTATTTGAGGCCACTTCAATGTGACGATGCATACAATGGAAATAATGGTAATTGTTTTGTGGATAGCTCTATAAAATAATTGCTCCAAAAGTAAAGAGACTGTTGCGCTTTGATTACCTCACAGAGCTTTATCACCAGTCTCAAAAAACCCATAAAACCTCCAAAGTTCTGTCTTCGGGTTTTGCATCATGTGGCTGGCTCTCAATAGTGCCAGTTGCTTTCTACCCCATCATTCTGTTTGGGTTCATGTTCAGTCACTGCTTCTCTTTTACAGTGTAGTGTCTTTTGAGGTACTAACAACCAAGAGTGGTTGCATGTGAAATAAGTCTATAAAATATTACAAAGCAGGTAATGACGAATATTTTTATGTTGTTGATTTTCATCCCAGTCAGAAACAACCAGTCTTACAGTTTTCCCCGGTATATATTCTCATTCCTTGTGTTACCTTCGTTGAGGGTTATTTAGCTACAATTTCTGACCCCGATGAAACAGCAGTTAGAAAAATTAGAAAAGCAGGAGAGGAAATATAATGCCTAATGAGGCTGAGGAGAGTTTCTGTATCACTCATATTGTTATATTCCCACCTGCTCCCTCAGGAATCTCAGATCACTCCCGTGGACTCATTATTGATTTCAGAGCAGGAAAGAAACTGAAGCAGCATTGTTTATTGGTTAAAGCAGGGTGCTGGGAGTTGGAGGGACTCCTGATTTCTATTGCTCGTGGTGCTGCTGAGTCACTGTGTGGCTTTGTTGTTCTCATCTGTAATTACCACCCCCTTTTGGAGAGTGGTTTGATTAGTTGGGTTGAAATGCAGAGCTGGAACACAGCCACAACTTAGAAACTGGCCCAGATCTCATGGCTCCTTGTGCTGACGATCCCTGCTCCTGGCTGATTCCTTATGATGTGCAAAGTGTGCATCACTGCCTTGTGAGACAGTAGAGCATCTATGGAGCCTCCCCTCCATTCTCAACGCCTTGTTTCAAGCTTTAACACATTTTTGGAAACAAAAATGATCCTGCATGTTTCCAGTTTATATATTTTATTAACAAAACAAAATAACTAAGCAAAAGCTTAAAACACATATAATGTAAGCCACAGTCTCGTGCTCTAGAGAGAAAGAACTGTCTATGCCATCTGTTGGTGAACCAAATTAGTGGACCTCATTTGCATAGATGAAACCCATAGTGCCAGTGTGATCATTTTTGTCTGTTTTTAGTTTCAAATTCACTGAAGTCTTGAATGTAGGGATAATGAAATGTTATCCTTATTGCGTGACTAAGGGGCAGCAGAAGCCCTGAGGGAGAGATCACCCTAATGTATACCTCATTCTCCAAGCAATGGGCAATAACAGCATTGCTTAGACTCCATCGAGAGTCGCCTTCTCTCACCCAACAGTTACTAGAGAAGAAATTACTAGTTATGGGGCAGGCTGGAGATGATTTTGTGAGCAGAGATGATGCAGTGCCGAGGTGCCTCCTACCCAGTGAAATCACTGCCTAGTCCGACTCTTAGTGAAGCCTCAGGACCTGAACTTGGTATCATGGCTGAAAACAACATGATGCTGAGAGATGACGCAATGGAAGCTGTAGCAGTGAGATGCCCCCAGCAACTGTAGAGCTGTAGTTCTAATAACTAGGCTGGGGGGAGGATGAGGGGCACTATACGACGGGACTGGCAAAGTGGTATGGTTGGCAGCATTGTGGCTAAAAGTGGCAGTACAGAAGCGGCAGCAGTGAGAGATGAGACTTAGCAGCACTCATCACTCCTTCCCCTCTGTGACCCTCCCAGCCTAGGGTAGCCATCTGAAAATGCCAGGAGCAGAGTAGACTGCAAGTGGAAAACAGATTCTCCCAGTACTGCTGGGTGACACTGAAGTTAGACTTCCCCAACCAGCTACAAATAATGCTTACGATTCCTCACATTGTCATCAAGAAGCCACAACAAAATATTAATAACCCTCGACTGCATTTCAGCCAATGGTTCCCAGTCAACCATTGAGTCTAGTAAAGAGATAAGCTACTTAAAATTCCATGTTCTTTACCAAAAGGGTTCTTCTGACCCCAAAGGGACAGCCACATTATGAGATCAATATAAGTTTGGATCTAACCCAAAATACCACTTTGCCAGCCAATCCTTTAGTAACTAGAACTAAAGGCTTATTATAAAAGGAAAGAAACATACTATGAGAGAACTATTAAAAGATTAAAGCAATTAGATACTTAGGTTATTAAAAGTCCATTTATATCAAGTCCTTGGCAGAATTTGGAGTTTGTAGACTCGGTTAGTTCCTCTGGTGTGCATCCAGTACTTGGATGGGTCTCAGTACTTTTTTCACAGATTCAGTTGTAGATGAATAAATCCAGAGGTAGGTGGTGATTCTAGATTCACTGGAGACTGAAAGAAATGGTGGTGGTGCAGCTGCCTTTTATGTCCCTTGGCCTTTTTCATGCTGTGTATGGAAATTTACAGCAGTAAGATGGAGTCCAGAGTCTCATGGGCAAGTCCTGGTGATTCATTAGGTTTCTCTCTGTGCCCGTTGTACCTGACAGTTTTCTTAATGGGCCATTTAGCAGGTTATGGCTGCAGTCATTCAGTCTGGGATGTGGCCCAGAAACACAGCACAAGTTAAAATACAGATATGAATATGTCTGATATAACTTCCAATACAGATATGACATATATACAAACAATATAATCATTCTAAGCTAATTATAACCTCTTTAACAGTACCTGACTTGCCATATCTCATATAGATTATTGTAATTTTGGAATATTGATATTAAATAATATTGTAAATGATCCCCATACTACATCCAGTGTCACATCCTCTCCTGCAGGGCCTGGAAAGGAATCCATTGAAATGCTCCTCCAGACTCTGGGACGTGGCTAACCTCTGACTACAAACTATGAGCAAGGTGCAGTGGAGGGAAGGGAGAAGTGGAGTGTCAAACACATTTATTCGTTGGATAGGTCCACTGGCAGGTAAACAGAGGTGAACTGCTGAAGATACTGCAGAGGTGAGTGTATTTACTTATTATTTACATACTATTGAGTCATTACTGGTTCCCTCTCCCCTTAAATACAAGTTTTCTTTTTGTATTTGCAATCCTCTAATTTTGGAGACCATTTTTTAAAAATGGGGCCCTAAGTTAATTCTTCTGTGTCAACTTAGGATGGATGTATGGCAGTCATTCTTCATTTGATAAATCAGCTATAGAAATCTTTAGAGATCATATATCACTGAAACCTCTTCAGCAGTTGGTCTTGCCCATCAAGCTAAAGGGTTGGTTCCAAATCTCATCGCTGTAGAATATTACGTTTTCACTCTGATCTTATCACCAGCATTGAGAAGGATCAGTTAACACAATGGTAAGAGCCACCATTCTTACCATCAGGGGGGCTGTATTGCTGGAAAGTACATGTCGTAGTTTTCCCTGTTTAGACAAAAGTCAAGAGACTGTCTTCCTTGATGGGACCACTGAGGGGTTCTTTAGCAAATGTGTTGCTCTAGTTGGCTGAATTCTGTCCCTATTTTGAGTGAAGTGTGTCAATGCTGGCAGGGTGCAGGGGATGAGAAAAAGAGACAGGCATGAATAAGCAGGGAGAGGCAGAATTTCATTGGTCCTTAAAGGCAAGAACAAGAAGCTTGATGTGGTGGAGGAGGGGAACCGAGTGCAAGGATTTAAAGAAGATGACCATATACAAACCTTCAAAGAAACTAGTGACTGAGGAAAGAGCTACAAAATCTTGCTTTCTGTACCAGCAACTTGGTTAAAGATGATGCAAGCAGGACCAGATGACAGAGTGGTAAAATTACCTGAGCTCCGCCTAACAAGTGTTACCACTGGTGGAATTGCATTTATGGTGAATTATGGGTTTGAAGCTTGCTAATGTAGACAAGGCCTTAAAGACTAAGGGTATGTCTGTACTACAATCATGGGTGTTCCTGTATCTCTAGTAGACGTACCAACTGGCTTTAACCTAGCAAGCTCAGGTACTGGAGCAATGAAGCCCCAGCCCCAGAATTAACTACCAGAATTCGTGGTAGGTTTGTACAGCTCAGGCTGAAGTGTACATTGAGGCAACTGCACTGTTCTGCTAAATTAAAGCTGGCGTAGATATGTCTACTTGAGCTGCTGTCACATCCTGTGATTGTAGTATAGATGTGCGCATACCCTAAAGGTAAATTGGTGCAAGAAGACAAGCTCCACTGAAGTCATAACAGTTAAGGAACACAGTAAATGCCACACTGGATTAGACCAATGGTCCATCTAGTCCAGGAGATGGCCAGGACCATCTGCTTGTGAGGAAAGTGCTAGAAAGCCTACATTAGACAGTTATAGGATAACCTGCCCTTGAGAAAACTTCTTACTAGCCAATTCTAGCTGTTGGGGGTTAAAGCTGTGAATCATGAAACTTTGCATCCCTTCAAAAATCCTTGATTACTTACAATATTTACTATGTGGATATTTTTGTTATACAGATTAAAATCAAGTCCTTCCGGAGCCCTGTTAGGCTCTTGGCCTTTGACATGCACAAATGATTCGCGTGGCACAAGTTTGTTTAATCTTTTGATTTTCCTTTTCCTATCAGAGTTTTGATAGGACAGCTGGGTGATATTCAGTCAGAACCTGAATATCAAAGCTAGATTCAAAATGTTTATTTTCTCTGCATAAGTCTCAGGCAAGGTTCAAATTGGGCCAGCTTGGAGAACCACGACTATTTTCTTGAGGGCGACATCTTGTGCTTCAGAATCTGAGCTTTCAGTTTCTTATTAATAATAATAATTGTATTTTCAAGTAAGATTTTAGTTGTGACTGGCTGAAACAGCGAGGGAAGGGCTAAGGGCTGCCTGCTTGTCATATGACCCTGCAGGGGATTGAAGGGGTCCTCCTTTCAGGACAGAGACGAAAAGGGGAAAGGCCTCTCAGAAGTGCAGCCTGCTTTGGGGAGGGGAGCTGTTTAGAGTTATGCAGTAGTTTTGTTTTTGGGCTCCTACAAGTGGCTGGTTCTTGGGAGGACCTGTTACCCCCCCCCCCTGCAATATCTGACCATTGGAGCCAACAGGCCGGAAGGAAGAAGAGCATGGAGGGGTGGGGACATATGAACTGAACCAATTTAAGAAGCCTGAAAGAACCCAGAGGCACATCTGAGCCCCAGCAAGGGGGGGGAGCCATTCCCGTGTATACCAGAAGAGCATGTATGAATATGTATGTATTTGAGAATGTATGTTAACTGGCTGTTGAGACTTGCCCACGTGCTCAGGGTCTAACTGATCGCCATATTTGGAGCAGGGAAGGAATTTTCCCCCAGGGCTGATTGGCCTGGGCTCTGGGGGTTTTTTGCCTTCCTCTGTAGCACCAGGGCATGGCTCACCTACCGGTGAATTCTCTGTATCTTAAAGTCCTTAAATCATGATTTAAGGAGGTAAATAACCCAGTCATAGGTTGGTGGCCTATTGCTGGAGTGGGTGGGTGAGGTCTTGAGGCCTGCATTTTGCAGGAGGTCAGACTAGATGATCGTACTGGTCCCTTCTGACCTTAAAGTCTATGGCTATGTCTACACTGGCAAGTTAGTTCGAATTAAGGAAGCTTAATTCAAACTAACTAAAGCCATGGCTACATTAGGCTTTAATTAGTTTGAATTAAGGGCTTCCTTAATTTGAACTAATAAATTCGAATATGCTATTCGAACTAAGAATAAGTTCAACTATTATAGTTATAATTAACTAAGTTAATTCGAACTAGTTAACTAATTGCTTAGTTTGAACTAAAAGGCCCATTGAACTCAATGTAATTCCCTAATTCGAACTAAGCAAGTGCCATGAATGACACTTGCTTAGTTTGAACTAAATTTTTCTAAGTTAATTCAAACTAACTAAAATTAGTTTGAATTAACTAATTCAAACTAACTTTAGTACGTGTAGACATAGCCTATGAGTCTATGAGTCTTTTTAAACATCTGTAAAAAGTCCTGTGAAAGGCATCTGATTTTGGCATCTCAAGTGTGTGGAGTTTCATTTGTGGGTAGGATTTGAAGAGTTCAGTTTCACTTTTTTCCAAATCAGTCCCTGCTCTCAATACATCTTATGTTTCTCTACAGTGATCACTTACCTTGTCACGTCCTATTTCTCAATCTTCCTGTGAAAATATGATAGTCAAAGAACTTAACATCAAAATATATTTGATCAATTACCTTACGGAGACCTCATATTTCTAAAGCAAATGTCCTGAAAAGGTTAATAGATTCTCAGATTGAAATAAAGGGTTTTGAGGTCTTCAGATATTATGGACCAAATTTTCAACAATAGCCTCTCAACGTATGCAACTAAATTTTTACATGTCACATTTCAGGCACTGGAACTTTTATACCTGCAAAGTGAGTAGTTGGACGTTTAACTATTTGACTGTCACATGGACAACCCAGTTCTTGGATGTCCAAAAATACATGCTGTCAAAAGTGTTCTCTCTTTATGGAGACTGCAAAATCAGAGGCATGGTTGAAACCATTTTGAAAATTTGACCCAGAGGCATCCTTTCCAACATTGGATTCTTTAAAAATGTAATAGCAAAGGAAACAGATGTACATGTGCTTCCTGTATATTTCCCTGAGGAATGATCTGATTCACTTGTATATGTGTGGAAATATATTGTTGTGTCTTTTTAGTATGTTTTCCGTGAAGTCTTGATTGATGTGCCACTTAGATGTATTTTGGTCATAATGAAGGTTGGCAGCTGATCGCAAATATTAATCTCTGCACACCCTGCTTTTGATAGTCACCTTTTTCATTCTAATAACACTTGCATTGAAGTCACTTTTTCATAAACATTTTCCCCACAAACCTCTATTTAAAAAGAGATTATTCAAACAGCTTTTAAACAATTAGTCTTTTGAGGGGTTTAATTGGAGAAAATAAACCTGTAGAGAATCTAACTGAACCAAAGATCTCCAGCATCCAAGATTATCTATCTGTCACCTTGTGACCTATTTCCTTCACACTACCTTTTAATTTTTGTAGCAATTATAGTGTATATGGATAATACCTATTAGCATATTTATGGTCATTGCTTCATATTTATTGTCTGCACAACTCATTAATCTTCATCTAGTGTGTGGGGCTGACAGCTCAATCTATTTTGCAATCTCTGGGCAGCAGCCATATCCAAAAAGCCTTTGTTTCTCTGTAAATAAACTGTGTTCAGGAGCAGAGGACAATGGTGCATCATACAGTGATTGACACAAGCCATGGCTGCTAATCAAAAGTAGATTTTATTACCAGCTGAGTCAAGTGCATTATGGGGCCATTGTTCTAGTGCTGTCAGGGCAAGAGCATACGTAGTCAGTCACCTTCTCAAGATGGGTTGATTGTTCTCCAAGATTACACAGAGTTGCCTTATTATCCATCCTAGACAACAAGGCATCTCACCCAAACAGACGCTTTTGCAGAAACTGCCTGTACGTTGAATTGATTTGAATTGCTAATGTGTAATCTGTCCAGCACAGATGTGCAATGAATATTTGGATGTTGTTTTGCATGTCAGTTGAGAAGGCTGAATGATGAGGTGATGATTATTCAATGATTGGTACTGGACATTCGCCAACAGTTGAGTTTGAGCACTCACACTGACAGTAATCAGATCAGCTTCCAAAGTCTCTTTTCTTCAGTTCGGTGACAATTTATGTTAGAAGATAACACAACTCTCTCATAGTTAACCGAGTTGGCAGTAATTTGCATTTTTTTCAAATAATTACGTTTTTCACTTCACTCAAGATAAGGTAAATATAGGCAATATGCAACTGAGGTGTATATTCCTAGACACAAGTAGACCAACTTGATTTGAACCAGAAAACTGTTTTGGGAAGTCCAAAAATACATTTTCATTCTTTTTTTCACAAATATAGATGGCACATGTTTCATTAGTTGCAAAACTGTATACTTTAAAGATGCAGCTGTATTGTGAGCAGGTAGGAAGATTGTTATGAAAACATATTAGAAAAGAATCCAAAATGACAAAATACTAATCATAGGTGTTAAAATATGGATATGACACTACGCCTGAGCAAAAAGGTTGAAAGGGTACCTTCTGGATTAACGTGATACAAATAGTGCCTAGGGGCTTTTATTTCTGTACTTATCACATGTCATCACCAAGACTAACACTACACATGAATGAAAGCCGAATCTTTATAACGATTCATACCTCAAAAAGCAGAAAAAAGGTACATGTAGAATATACTAGCTTAACAGCTACTTTTAGACTATCATGAAACTCAGGTGAAATAGACAGGTAGATACCTCTTTTTCAAAAGACACCTTGAGCTTTATTTTTCGTCTCAGATGCTTTTTCATTTGAAGATCCCTAGTCACAAGCTTGCACATAATAAACCTGGAAGCTAGTACCTCCATCTGCTCAGCACCCTCAGTCATGAACCCTTTCTGGCAGTTAGGCATCTGAACCAGGTCAGATGCTGAGTTAGCCTGGGCCCTAGCAGCTGAGACCATTCTGTGTGCTCTCCTTTGTTTCTAGATCATAGTCAATACCTCTCTTGTGCTTTACCATATGTTTCCCCCTGCCCCTGACTGTCTTTTGTGTGGGTGCTCTGCAGCCCTCTCACATGCCTCAGTGGTTTGTGTCCAGTCCTCCTGCTATCAGGACTGACTGCTTTCAGTCACAGACTGCTTTCAGTCACAGTCACATCTGCTCACAGATAGGGCTGGCCCAAGGGTTTTTGGCGCCCTAGGCTAACTATGATTTTGTCGTTCCCTCCCCCATATGTTATAAGAGAGAACATATGTAAAAAATTCTCTTCCATCTAATTTGGTGCCCCTGAAAGCCTGGCGCCCTAGGCAACAGCCTAGTCAGCTATATGGTTGGGCTGGCCCTGGTCATAGGCATGATCAGAACATGGCAACAGGCTTAGGCCCCATTGGCAAGATAAGCATTCCCCGTCTCCCTGCCTCTCCCACTTGAGAATCTCACTTCAGGGCCTGTGGATCTTTGGTTTGAGGCTGGGCTCCAAGCTGATCATAAGCTGTGGAGCCAAGTCAGTGCTTTGGTGCCTTTGTGAATGCCTAGTAATAGAAACGTAGGCACTTAGAGGACTTAAATGTCTAAGGCTATGTCTACACTGCGGAATTTAGGTCGACTTAAAAAAGTCGAATTTAATACGTCTACTTTAAGTCGACCTTATTAAGTCGACTTAGAGAGTCCACACTGGACTCCTAAGTCGACTTAAAGGGGGCCTTACTAAGTCAACTTAGAGAGTGCACAGTGGACTCTCTAAGTCGACTTGTTTGGTTCAGGGAGAGCCAGCCCCGCACAGGGCTGGCTCTCCCCGGGGCAGCAAGCCCCTGAGCGGTCCGGGGGAGAAGGGAGCGAGGAGCTCCCTTCTGCTTGGGACTTCTCAGGTCCTGGGCAGAAGGGAACCCTCCTAGCCTGGACCACTCAGGTCCCGGGGAGAACTTCCCCAGGACCCGAGTGGTCCGGGCCAGGAGGAAGAGCCAGAGACCCGCGCTCCAGCTGCCGGCTGCTGAGCAGCTGGAGTGCGGGCTGGGACCCACACTCCAGCTGCTCAGCAGCGGGCAGCTGGAGCGTGGGTCTCCAGCTCTCCCTCCTCATTGGGACTGCAGGGGCTCGGCTAGGAGGGAGCATGTGGCTTCCTTCTCCCCAGGGTCCGTGCTCCAGCTGCTCAGCAGCTGGAGTGCGGGTCCTGGGGAGAAGGAAGCGAGCCCCGCGGTCCCTTCTCGCCGGGACCTGAGTGGTCCTGGCGAGAAGGGACCCATGCCCTATGTCGACTAAAGTCGACTTAAGCTTCAAAGTTATTTTTATACGAGGTGTTATAAGCTGCTTAAGTCGACTTAAGGAAACTGTAGTGTAGAAGTGGGGTAAATTAAGTCAACTTAATTTTCAAGTGTAGACGCACCGTAAGGGATAAGGTGGTATCTGAACAGTGGTTTTGAAAATGTCAGAAGTGCCTAAATGGTGGATTTAAGCACCTAATTAGGCAAATAGGCACCTAAATACATTTGAGGATCTGGACTTTAATGCCCAGACTGTGACTCAACCACAAGATCTTTGTCCACCCCTGGAAATGAAAACTTTTATTTGCCACAGTATCATAAGCAGCACACAACTCCTGCCTTTGGGGAGGAACCAACTCAGACCAGGGTCCTACCCCCTGCTCTGTCCCTCTGACTGAGATCCCATCCATGCCCTGCCCTCAACCCCACTTCCACTCAGCCCCCTCACCCAAGAGTCCTTAGGGGAGGTGTCCTGAGAACCTAAAGGGTATTTGGAGTCTGGCTTGTGCCCAGCCTTTCCAGGGGCTGGTGCTGGGCACTGAGGGAACAGAGTACCAGCTGGCTGGGTGGGACCAGAGGACTGTCCTGCATGATGGAGCTGGGGGGCCAAGCAGCTCCAGGAGCAGCAAAGTGCCTGTTTTCTGCTTGGAGCCCTGGTGCAGGGCTCAGGCTGCTCCCCAGGTGGTTGGGGCAGGACAGAGTTGGAGGCACAGCAGAGAATCAGCGTGTGTAAATCCTGGCAAGTGGTCCTGGAGGTGGGGTGTTTTGGAAGCATGCTGGGACAGGGACTGTCTGTCAGGATACTGAGGAAGGCAGGGTTACAATGGTTTTGCCCCAGTGCAGCTGGGGAGAGGCGCAGGCTGGGGACACAGGTAAAACTATATCATCTGCTGATTAAAAGTTCCATTTGGTCATTGGTGTATAATCTTCCCTCATATGAAAGTCTCTTAACTAAACAGCCAGCCTTAAATGGTATGCACACTTATAGCCAGAATATTTGAAAGGAAAAAATATATTAATTAGTTCCTGGGATCTGAAGGAACAGGGACACAGACAGAAGTGAGACAATGAAATCATGATAATAAATCCTTCAGGAACCTAGAGGGCAAGTTCATGAAGCCAGAAGATTAAGCATATATGCAGCTAAGTGGCTGTGGCTCTCTCCCAAGACATTATAAAGCTTCCTCTGTGAGAAATGTGGTGAAAATAAATATAAGCGTTGAAGAAACTGAATTACTCGGTAGAGTATTACTTACTTGTAATAGTGCGGAGCTCCTTGCTGCTATTCAGATATATTTAGAATGGTTTATTGACTGTAACCCCCCTGCCAGATATGCTAATTGTGAATATTCCATAACTATTTTCAAACTGGAGGTCATTAGTTCACAGACACTGTCTGAGTACCCCAAGGACATGGCACAATGTAACAAACAACAGGAAGCTGAAAGGGAAGTCTGGCTCCCTAGTGAAGGTGTAGGGTGTTTGTATTCATGTACACCATGTGGTATGCCGGGCAGGAGACATTCTTATCTCTGTGTTGTTCTGCATATGGCACAGATGTCTGTTTGGCTGTGTGTGTGAGTCTCTGTATGCGTGTCCCTTCAGGATTAACTTAGAGGCTATGTCTACACTGAGAAATTAAGGTCAACTTTACCAAGTCGACTTTAAGTCGACCTTATTAAGTCAACTTAGAGAGTCCATACAGGACTCTTAAGTCGACTTAAAGCTGGCCTTACTAAGTCAACTTAGAGAGGTCCAGGGGGAGGCGAGGCTCCTTTGAAGCCTCAGCTCCCCAGGCTAGGGGGGGCGTGTCCTGGGGCAAGCTAGCAAACCCTGTAGCGGTCCGGGGGAGAAGGGAGCATGGAGCTCCCTTCTGGCCTGGACCGCTTGGCTCCCTCCTAGCCAGGACTGAGCAGACCCAGCCAGAACGGAGCCCTGCGGCTCCTTTCTGCCCGGGACCACACTCCAGCTGCTAGGGAGCCCCCGAGGTGCAGATCCCAGAAAAGGTATTCCATTTCTCAGATCAATCAAAAGTATACGAATACTCCCACCTACAGGTCATTAGCATAGAAGCCCACAGTTTAGCGCCATTTCTTGTGCTGTCAAATGCTGTGCTAAGTATGTGCAACATTTATAGTTGAATTCTGTTCATTCAGTTTTCAACCTAAGACTTCTTTGGTAGGGGTCTGCTGACCAAAGATTGAATTTCTAAAAGGCTTTGCATCTCCATTTGGAATTTTTTAGAGTCTGCAAATGGGGGGGGGGGGGGGGGAGGGAGAAAGGTTGAAAACAATTACTGTAGGCCATTACCTTTCTTTCCAAATATACCAGCCTTCTTCCATGGCCGTGGATTTTAATACTTCTTCCCATTTCAATACTTAATACTTTTAATACTTCTTCCCATTTCAATACATTTTAATACTTCCCATTTCACCATGTTTACTAGGTTTCTTACCTCCACTATATTGACTTCCTTGACACTTGCTATCTGCATAGTGCAGTGTTCTATGAATTCACTCTTTCGTTTCAATATTTTGTAAGGGCTATCTAAAGAAATCAGTGGAACCAATGAATCACTGGTCTTTGATCTTAATTTTTGAAATGCCTAGAATAAGCTCTTTCACTTCACTACTTATTAGTTTTTAAATAGCCTCTAGGGACAGTAGTTGTATTCAGATCCAAATATTAGCCCAGAGAATCTCAAATGAATGTGAATGTTGGTTTCTTTGCTGTCAACCCACATGCACACATAAGGAATATAAAAGAAATGTTAATGCATAATTATTACCATCCGATTCACATATACTGTCTAACTTTTCTGCATTGCCCCTACTGATCTTTTTAAATATATGCCTCCAGTAATTCCTGTTGTGTTGCCTCTGTTTGAAATGAGTGCTTTGGTATTCATTCAAACTTACATTTTACAGAGCAACTCAACAGAGTGGTCAAAAACAATTTACCTGCTTCAGGCTAAACAAACTAATGTAAAATGAAAGACTTTAACTTGTCAGATATGAGGATTGAACAATCTATTGTCTTTTCTTACCAGATGTATCAGCTACCTGTGACTTAAGCTTTTTACTGATCAAGGGAAACATTTTATATTCTGTATGATGAGACGTTTATTTCAGCTTCTGGAAATTTTGGTCTTATTAACAACTCAGTATAATATTAGGCCTTCTTAAGAACATAAGAAAGTTTATTTGCTAAGAATCCTAAATGGGGAATAAGTGACTGCTTTTGTTAATCTTTGCTTACAGGAAATTCACACAAATGTGCATGTGGGTTTTGCTTTTCAAAACATTTTATTGGTGACAACCTCTTTGAGCTCATGATGTGAATGAGATGAGATCCTCGGTACTCAGAAAGCCTTACATTTTTGTCTTAACCTTCTCTTTGTTGAGGGGTGATTTGATTCCAGGGTATAAGAACATACATGGAGAACAAATATTTAATAAGGGGCTCTTCAATCTAGCAGAGAAAGGTATAATATGAGTCAGTGGCGGAAACTCAAGTTAGATCAATTCAGACTTGAAGCATCTTTAACGGAAAGAGTAATTAAATATTGGCACAATTTGCCAAGGGTTGTGATGGATTTTCCATCAATGACAATTTTTAAATCAAGACTGGATGTTTTTCTGAAACAGTAGTGGGCAAACAGTCCACAGGCCATATGTGGCCTGCAGGAGCCTTTCATCAAGCCCTCCAGTTGGGTCTTGCAGGTGCACAGCAGCCACTCCCCACCCCCAGCCCTGCTCCTTACCCACATCCCTCTCCCACCTTGTGGGCCCAGCAGTGCACTGGCAGGAGCATGGTAGCTGCTTCCTCCCTTCTAGAATCCCCTTCCCACTGTGTGGGTCACCATACAATTTCTAGACACAGATGTGGTCCTCAGGCCAAAAAGTTTGCCCATTCCCCTTCTAAAAGATATGCTCCAGGAATTATTTTAGGGGAAGTACTATGGCCTTTACAATATAGGAAGTCAAATTAGAACAGTGGTTCTCAACCTTTTGCAGGTTGTGACACATTTGGTGACATGTCGTGACCCTACAGGACACACCAGCCCACCCAGCCACCTCCTCAGCTCTCTGCGACACACTTACTGATGTGTGGTGACACAGTAATGTGTCCCGACACAGTGGTTGAGAACTGCTGAATTAGATGATCACCAGGGTTCCTTCTCACCTTTGAATCAATGAATCGACATGCCCAGGTTTGTTTGTGGATTTTCACAAATATTCACTAAAATACTTTAGTTCTGTTTTATAGGCAGTGAATTTGGTATTGACGGTGGTTAAAGTATAATTTGACGGGCCCCGGAACCCTCCTAATCTCCGGGCCCTCTTCCCCTATTGTCTGGGCCCCCTTCATGCATGTGCGGGTCCCAGCCCAGGTAGGCATTTGCAACCACTTCTCAGTACCACATGCATTGGTTATCGCTCCATAAAAATATTTATAATTTTATATGATGTTTATGTCTATAGCAATTATTGTCACAAACTAGCAAACACTGCATAACACAATAAGTATTGTGATTAACAACGAAGGCGCGTAAGACCTGCCAGCAGCCAGGGCAGGGCCGAACATGCGTTCCGCCGGATTTTTCTATTTTTAGGGGCCCTGGAACTCTGGCTCCTCAAATTTGTGGGCCCAGAACTGTGTTCCAGTGCGTTCTCCCCTACTTTAACCACTGGGTATTGATCAGAACCCCTTGGTATAGTTAAGTGACAAAAAAAATCACAGATGACATGACAATATTTGGTATTACTATTTGATCTGTTCACAGTAAGTCATAGATCAGGTCAATATGGGTGCGTCTACACTTGTAAATTAAGTTGACTTAAGCTTGCTTAAGTCGACTTAATTTACCCTGCGTCTACACTACAGTTTCCTTAAGTCGACTTAAGCAAGTTGCTTAAGTCGACTTAAGGAAAATTAAGTCGACTTAATGAAAATTAAGTCGACTTTATTAAACCTACTTTTAGTTCGACTTCAGCCTAAAGTCAACTTTTTAAAGTTGACCTAGGGCTATTCCAGGTCTACACTGGCCTAAGTTGACATAGGGCTACTCCAGGACTCCACCACTGCCCTCCCTGCCGAGGGGGGGGGCACAGGGGAAGCCTGGCATGCCCCCCCACAGGGCAGGGCAGAGCCCTGCCCACCCTGCCCCTATGTCCTGCCAGGGTCCCTGTCCTCCTTTGCCCCGTTGTACCCATGTACAATGGGGCAAAGGCTGAGCCCCCTGGCACTGGGCAAGGGGTTCCCCTCCTGCCCCCGTGGACCTGCCCTAGGTCCCCCTAGCCCCTAGAAGTCGACCTAGGCGTCCAGTGTGGATGCTCTAGGTCAACTTTGTAAGTTCCCCCCAAAGTCGACTTTAAATTTAAGTATAGACATGCTAAGTCAACTTAACTAAGTTGACTTAAAGTCGACTTAGTTAAGTCAACTTAGCTAAAGTTGACCTAAATTTACAAGTGTAGACATAGCCTATGATTTGGAGGTGATGTACCAGAGGGAGAAAAAAGAGGGAGAAAAAAATTCTTATAGATTGGTGCTGGTGACAGAATATCCTCCTGTAGATCACATTTAAGATATATTTAGCATTTGGTGAATGAACATCTTCTCTCAAAGAAATAGTCTGTTCTAGAACCCTCCATCTGTAGCATTTTGTATGATGTCTAGATTCTCTAGGAGAGGATCTTCTCGAGGGAGTGCAAGGGCATTTTTTTTCTTTCCTTTGAGATCAGTATGTGGTGTTTTGGGGTCTCATCCTAACCATTGAAAGAGGAATTAAAAACTTAAGGTAAGTGAGTTGGTAATACAAACAAGGAGTCTGGTGGCACTTTTAAAGACTAACACATTTATTTATTGCATCAGCTTTCATAGGAGAAAATCCCACTGCGTCAAATGCTTGAAGATGGGGAATTTACAGTTGGTAATGCTAGTTTTAAAATAGAATTAATTTTCAGCATTAGTTGTAAGCTCTTTGGGGCAGAAACTGTCTTTTTGGGGCTGTGTGTGTGTCCCCACGCACACAGCATCTCGAGACCTTTTTCCATGTGATCCACTGCCACAATAAAAATAGCAATAATTATGTTAATCATAGCACTCTGCTTAGTTAATACACAGGTCTGGGAATACATAAAGACCGTTCAGGATCCCTGTACTTATCTAGGGGAGCCTCTTTGCATATGGTGCATTTTATTTTTTGCCAGTATTCTGTTGTGGGCTGTTCATTTTACCTATGCAAGCACCAACCTGGAAATGTGCATCCTTATGTGAGTGTCTCACAGAGCTTCTGTATTACAGGCTTCCGTCGCTGGTGCAAAAGGAGCTGATCCCTCCTGTGATGAGAAACAAAGCTACCGCTACCACCTTCAGAAGACCGTTGTGGGTAAAAGTGTGAAGAGCCTCTGCAACCACCTGCACGCTAGTCTTAGTCCTGTTACATTCTGAGAAGCAGCTGTTCACTGCCTCTGTTAGTTTTCTGAGACTGAACTAGAAATGAAATCTGTGGTTAACCAGAGCTGCCAAGTTCTATGCAAACTCTATCTGTGATGTTTTGCAAAATTACTTAATAAACTCATTTGCAAGTTTGTACATTTCCATAATTATGAACTTCCAGTTTTTAAAAAAATGTTGTACGACTGTATTTGTAAAATGCAGTCCTAGTGAACAATCTTCTGTTTCCTTGTGGGGCAGTAACAGGGCATATGTGCTACCCACATTCTGCAGCCTTGACCCTTGTTGGGGAATGAATGGGTGGAGACTGGACTTTGTCCAGTGATATAGAGATTGTTCTGTGTCCCTGGCCCACACAATTCTTGCTAACTCTGCAAGATGTTACAGTGTGATAGTGAAATGTTCACAAGAGCTGGAATTGAGACTGAAACTCAGACTGAGAGAAAGAGAGAGAAAGTATGTGAGAGATGGGGCTGCGAGATGCTATCCCTATTCTGCCCGTTTCCCACTATCCTACTCCATTCAGCCACCCAAATTCTGCTCCAGTTCCCATTATGTTCCCTTTCTAACTTCATACCCTTAGGTGGAAAAAGCAGAAATGTGTGTGGTGGTGGGGAGAATTTTTTTTTTTTTTTTTTTAATCTGGGACAGGTCCCGTGTATTTCCTAGCCATGGAATTTGCCTTGGAATTCATCCTTTGTGTCAAAAGTATGCTCCAGAATTGCAGCTCCCATTACATAATAATTATAAAAAAAATTCTTGCCTTAATGTGAAGTTAATCTTGAAAACATGAATCAAGTGTAAACTGATGCGCTTTTACTTCCCTGAATCTTCAGACAGCCTGAAACAACAGCTCTGAGAAGCATGAAATCCCCCATTGGTTCCACTATATTGCTAACACTAAAATCTAAAAATGACAATTTAAATCCCAATGTTAATTGTTTCACTGTTGGTCACTTTAGCAGAAACATTTTAAGATTATGATACAGCTTCCTTAGAAAGAGAGATTATAAACACTGGGACTTTCTAGTTTGCAAAAAAGGTGACTAAGAGGGATATGATAGGGGTCTAAAATGTTGATTGGTGTGGAGAAAGTGAATAAGGAAGCGTTATTTACTTTTTCACATAATACAAGAAACAGGGGTCACCCAGTGAAACTAATAATCAGTGGGTTTAAAACAAATACAGCTATGATGCACAGTCAACCTTTTCCAGAGGAGTAGCCATGTTAGTCTATTTCAGCAAAACAAACAAGGAGTCCTATGGCACTTTTAAAGACTAACAAATGTATTTATCGCATGAGCTTTCATGGGCATAATCCTATTCAGCAGATGCATGAAATGGAAATAGCAGTATGTAGGTGAATATATTCAACCCGTAACAAGGCCCAGGTATCCCTAATTGCCCCACAGCTGTTTCTCCTTTGCCTGCTGGGAATAGTGCTTTCAGCATTCTAGGGCTGACAAACCTGCCTTCAATTATCCTTCTAAAGCCATCTGGCCTGGCTTTGCCACATATCCCGCCCCCCTGCTCAACACCACGGGGTTGGGCTACCCGGGTCGTGCAACAATGCATCCTCGAGAGGCCGTCTGCATTCGCATGTTTGGCCCCCGGTCCGTGTTGCACCTGGAAGTGGTACGGCTGTAGTGACAGGAACCACCGGGTTACTCTAGTGTTACGGTCCTTGTTTCGGTGCATCCATTTCAAGGGGGCATGGTCCGTGACAAGGGTAAACTTCCGCCCCAAGAGATAGTACTGTAAGGTCTCCATCGCCCATTTTATAGCAAGGCATTCTTTCTCTACTACAGCATATTTTTGTTCTCGGGGCAGGAGTTTCCGGCTGAGGAACAACACTGGATGTTCTTCTCCTTCTATTATTTGGGAGAGCACTGCCCCTAGTCCAACTTCGGAGGCATCCGTCTGTAGGATAAACTCCTTTTCAAAGTCCAGAGCTATCAATATTGGGTCGTGGCAAAGGGCAGACTTTAAGTCCACGAAGGCTTCTTCAGCAGTATCCGACCACTTCACTATGTCTGGCCCCCGGGATTTTATCAAATCTGTCAGTGGGTAGGCCCGTGTGGCGAAGTGGGGGATGAACCGTCTATAATAACCAACAATCCCCAGGAACGCCCGTACCTGTTTCTTCCGAATGGGTCGAGGCCAGTCCTGTATGGCCCCTAATTTGTCAAGCTGTGGTTTAACCACTCCCCTCCCTACGATATATCTGAGGTACTTGGCCTCTGCAAGTCCTATTGTGCATTTGGTAGGATTGGCGGTAAGGCCCGTGGCCCTCAAGGTATTCAATACTGCCTCCACCTTCTCTAGGTGGGTATCCCAATCTTGGCTATGTATCACAATGTCGTCGAGGTAAGCAGCAGCATACTCTGTGTGGGGTCGCAGAAGCTTGTCCATGAGACGTTGGAAGGTCGCTGGAGCTCCATGGAGTCCAAAGGGGAGAACAGTGTATTGGTACAGCCCCTCGGGTGTAGCGAAGGCAGTTTTTTCTTTGGCTTCCTCAGCCAGAGGAATCTGCCAATAGCCTTTGGTGAGGTCAAGGGTGGACAAAAATCGTGCTTTTCCCAATCGGTCTATTAGTTCATCTATCCTAGGTATGGGGTAGGCATCGAAGCAGGATACCTCGTTGAGCTTCCGGAAGTCATTGCAGAACCGAATGCTGCCATCTGCTTTAGGGACCAGAACGATGGGGCTGGACCACTGACTATGCGATTCCTCGATGACCCCTAATTCTAGCATCCTTTTTATTTCTGCCTTTATTTCTCATCTCTTCGCCTCTGGGATTCTATACGGCTTGACGTTTACCTTCACCCCCCGGCTTAGTGACTATATGGTGGAGGGCACCCTTGGTTCTCCCAGGTATTTTCCGAGAATACATCACGGTTCCGGTTAATCATTCCTATAACCTCCGTCCATTGCACGGGGGTCAAATCTGGGGATATTTTCACTTGCCCCTGTGCCCCATCCTCTTGCGGTAGGGGTTCTATGGCCACCATATAAGCACTCCTGTCTTTCCAGGGCTTTAGCAGATTGACATGATAGATCTGCTCTGGTTTCCGATGGTCCGGTTGTCGGACCTTATAATTAACTTCTCCAACCGCCTCTATAACCTCGTACGGCCCTTGCCACTTTGCTAGGAGCTTGCTCTCTGCTGTGGGTACCAACACCATCACTCTGTCACCAGCCTGAAATCTCCGTGCTCTGGCATGGCGATTGTAGTAAGTCTTCTGTGCTCCTTGGGCCTTTTCCAGGTGCTCCCGCACTATTGGGGTGATGCGGGCAATCCTGTCCCGCATCTGGCTTACATGCTCGATTACATTTCTCCCCTGATTGGGCTGCTCCTCCCAGTTTTCTTTAGCAATATCCAGGATGCCCCAGGGGTGACGGCCGTATAACAACTCAAAAGGGGAAAAACCCGTAGATGCCTGGGGTACCTCTCTAATGGCAAACATCAGGTAGGGCAGTAAATTGTCCCAATCTTTCCCATCACGGCTTACCACCTTTTTCACCATGGCTTTTAGGGTCCGGTTGAATCGTTCAACGAGGCCGTCAGTCTGGGGGTGATAGACAGAGGTCCGTAATGCTTGGATGTGGAGTATCGTGCATAAGTCTTTCATCAACTTGGAGACGAATGGGGTTCCTTGGTCTGTGAGGATTTCCTTGGGTATTCCTACTCGTGAGAAGATGTGGACTAACTCTTTAGCTATTGTTTTTGATAGCATATTGCGCAGCGGAACGGCTTCCGGATACCTCGTGGCATAATCTAGCACGACTAACACATACTGGTGGCCTCGAGCTGACTTCTCGAGGGGGCCTACCAGGTCCATGGCTATCTTCTCAAAGGGAACCTTGATAATTGGCAAGGGGACCAGCGGGGCCCGTAACTGTGGTCGGGGGCTGTGGAGCTGGCATTCAGGGCATGAGGCACAGTATTGTTGGACCTCCTTATACACCCCTGGCCAGAAGAACCTCCTCAATACCCGATCAAGGGTCTTGTCCACACCCAAATGTCCCCCAAACAGGTGGCTATGTGCGAGGTTTAACACCGTTCGCCAATGACACTGGGGCACCAGTAGTTGTTCTACCACTTCCCCCTGGGTGTGGGTAACTCTATATAACAAGTTCCCCCGAACCACAAAGTAGGGACCTGGCCCTTTGGATTTCCCCTCCACCGGGGTCCCATTTACTTCTACTACCTCTTTCTTGATGTTATCATATATCGGGTCATTGTCCTGGTCTTGGCTGAAATTCCCAAGGGCAGGCCCTATGTCCTCAACCTCGAGAGGGGCTGCCTCATCTCCGCTACTCGGGGAAGCTCCATTAGCGTTATGACTGGTGCCCGGTTCCTCTACAGACTGCTCCGTCTGCCTACCGGCGGGGCACAATCGTGTCCCCACGAGGGCAGCCTGCTGGTTCTGGGCTAGTATCCGGGTTCCTAACCTTTTGGCAGCCCTCCTTTCTCGACGGGTTTTCCCCTGCCTTTCAGTAACAGGAAATAGGTCTTGGTCGAATTCTGAGAAGGGAATCAGTGGATCAGCGGCCGGGCTCTCCCCCTCGCAGGTGGAGCTACAGCTAGCTGGGGGTTCCTCCGTGGGGAGCAGGTGCCTAAATCCCGGGAAGTCCTGACCTATGAGGACCGGGTAGGGCAACTTAGGAACTACACCGGCTGCTACCCTAGAAGTATTTCCCTGTACTTCTATCTTGACGGGGATGGTCGGGTAGTATTTGACTGTGCCATGTACGCAGGCTACACCTGTGTGTTTGGCACGGGTTAACTGATCGTAACCCACCAATTTCCCCGAGACTAATGTTACTGCACTCCCAGAATCCACTAATGCCTGGGTTTTGATGCCATTCATCGTCACCGGCCGAGTATATCGGTGTGGGGTCTCTGCTACTCCTACGATGCAGATGAGATTACAAGGGTGGTCGAGTTGTCCGATGCTACACTGCATGGGCTCCTCAGCATTTGGGCACTGGGCTGCAATGTGTCCTAGCTCCCCACATGCATAGCACCGATACCCTGACCTCGTCAACCCCTTGTTCTTCGGGCTGCGGGGTCTCTGTCTATCATCCTCTTGTCGGGCTTCCTCAGCCTCTTTAACAGGCCTAGGGCGCTCTCCAGTCTCTCTTCTCCCCAGCATGGGTCGGCCTACTGCCTTGGGAGCCTGAGCCCTGGGCCCCGAGTTTGGCCTTTTATCGCGGTGCCCATCTTCCCCAGGTGTCTGGACCATCTCCCTGGCTGTCACATACCTCTCGACCAGGTCCACTAGGTTATCGTATGTGGTGGGGTCTTGCCTACTAACCCATCTACGTAGTTTTGGCGGCAGCCCCCTTGTGAATCTGTCCAGTACGAGGATCTCGATCAGTCTCTCAGCACTATGGAGGTCTGGCCGCAACCATTTCCGGGTCAGGTGGGCGAGGTCGAAAAGTTGGGACCTTGGTGCTTGGCCCTCCCGATACTTCCACTCGTGGAATCATTGGGCCCTCGTACCTGCCGTCACCCCAAACCTGGCCAGTATTTCATCCTTCAACTGTGGATAATCAGCGGCCGCTTCAGGTGGTAAGTCATGGTAAGCTTTTTGGGCCTCTCCGGATAAGAACGGAGCTAGTATACTGGCCCAGTGCTCTTGAGGCCAAGCCTCCCGCAGGGCTGTTCTTTCGAAGGTGAGCAGGTATGCCTCTATCTCATCTTCTGCTGTCAGCTTCTGGAGATAATAGTTGGCTCGTAGGGGCCGTCCTCCCTCGGGTCCCCGGGTCTGGGTGGTCAGTGATTTTACCTGGCTCACAATCTCCTGCAACGTGGCTCTGTCTTCGGCTGCCTGGCTGGCCAACAACTGGTTGGTTTCCTGTTGCACCCGTACTTGAAGTGTAGTGTAGTCGCAGAGTAAATTAAGTCGACTTAAGCAAGCTTAAGTCGACTTAATTTACAAGTGTAGACACACCCATAATGTCTAGTCTGTATATGTATCCCAGCTCTACAGTTTCATGCTGAAGTCTGTTTTTGAAATTTTTTTGCTGTAATTTTCATGTCTGTTATAGAGTGTCTAGGGAGATTGAAATGTTCCCCTACTGGTTTTTGAATGTTACCATTCTTGATGTCTGATTTGTTTCCGTTTATTCTTTTGCGTCGAGACAGCATGCTGTCGCTATTGTTAATAGCTCTATTAGCTCACCTCAGATTCACAGGGGCAACCTTTTTGGTCTTTCCTCATAACAAGCAATACTAAAACCTGGAATCATCTTGGTCAATCTGTAAAATATACAGCAGTGTAGAACTGAACTGTCATAAACCAATATAAACTGACCTTTGATTTCTTTCTCTTCAGGTCACATGTGCTGCTTTAACCATAAAGGCATACAAAGGTGACTATAATTAAAATGTCTTTCTCCTATCTGTGCTAATGTTCATGTAATTGGGTATGTTAGTTTCATAATATCACATTTTCTCTGTATTCTGTAGCACTTGTTTCATTGAAAAATCCCTCTGTAATAGTGACTGTATAAATTACAATTCAAAATAAAATATCAGCAGTTTCATCCAAGAGAGAGAATAAAGAGCAATAAAGTTTAACAATATGATAATGTAACATGAGGTTTTTATAACCTCTAAGTAAATACTAAAATCTATAATTTTCTTGTATTGTGAAAAGTTGCATAAAACAATAACAAAAGGAGAAAAAGAAAGCAATGTTATGAGACTAGTTTCAACCTGAGTGTGTGGTTACTTCACGTTGCAATTTCTGTTCATGGTCTAACAAATGGTGTATAAAAAGGACTATTTTGAATGGTTTGTTCACAGTTCATCTTATTTACCATTGGTGGTAGAAGCAAACTAAGTAAACCTGCTGTTTTTTACTTTGCAGACCATCATATTAGAAATTGGAGAGACCATAAAAACAAATTGCTCTCTCTTCCATTCTTTTGTTAACTTTCAGCATTTCCCCACACCCACTCAGTGAGAAAACATTCTCCTACGTCCCCTCCACATAGTTATCCCTTTATTCTGATTAATATGATTTTTCTGTTCACTGGTGTCTTCCAATTAACTGGGGTTCCAGTTGTATGCAGGCAAATGTGAGTCAGGGGATTTCTCCTTGCAACCACTTTAATCTGGTTTCATCTTCTCACCCATCAGTTCTTGTATGGGGCGTGATGTGTGAATTTAAATTCTTTATTAAGGGTCACGTCCTGTAATTGATTTTCTCACACAACTGCCTATGCCTTCCATGGCAAAACTATCCTTTTTTCAGGGACCGTTGTCTGTCATTGTGCCTCTGAGCTAGTCTTCACTGACGGTGGCAAATTCACTGCCGTCAGATCGGTCTTCCCAATCACCTGATCGGGTCTACGAAGACTTGCTCAGCCGCTCAGGAAGTCGATTGCTGAAGACCACCCCGGCAACTGAAGACACCACAGTACGTAGGTGGTAGGAGGTACGTAGGTGGTAGGCAGTTGAAGGAAGATACGCAATGTATTTTTAAGTACTTTGTGTACCTCCCTTTGACTGCCGCCACAGTGTAGACCTGCCCTCTGTCTTTCTGTGCCTTTACTCAGTCTTTCTCTCCGCGGTATATGGTCTTATTGTCTCTCCTTTTTGTCATTTAACAAATGAATATGGCACATGTAAGAAGTTACTCATTTTTAAGCCTTTAATTGGAACAGAATATATAAGCACAACAGAGGCATATTTCTAATCTATAGTCCTGGGTCCTTGTAAGGATCTGGGAATTAGAACACAAGTCTGTAGAGCCACTATTCCTGCAGTGGCAGCAGGAGCCTATGCAGAAGTACGGTCAAGCAGTTCTGTGGAGAGTAGGAAGTACTGCCCTAGGAACTCAGAGTGATGGTGCCCTGCAGTCCTCTGAGTGGCCCAGAACTCTGCTTAACCTCAAGAGTTCCCTCCCAAAGTTGTTTGGGCAACCATCAGGGCTGGATTAATGCAGGGGCTTAACCCCTGGGCCCCGGCCAAAAAGGGGGCCCCGGGCTCAAGCCCCGAAAACCTCTGCAATGATCTGTGCCTGCCCGGCTCAGTGCTGGCAGGGCAGGAGTGCTAAGAGCACTCCTGCCCTGTTGGCGCTGGGGAGGGGATGCCGGAGACAGAAGCCAGGCTCTGTGCTCCGCTCCGCCCATGGGCCGACTGGCTCACCTCTGGGGGCGGAGCGGGCTGGGCCAGCTCCTGTTTGCTCCACCCGGGGTGGCTTGGGTGGCCAGCCGCAGCAAGACCGCCCATGCTGCTGCTCCTGCACAGCTATGTTGGGGGGCCCCGCGCTATGCAACAGCTGGCCTGGCTCCCAGCCCCAGTCCTGTCTCCCCATACCGACTGGCCAGAGCGGGGATGGGTGGGAGTGCCCTCTGGCCTCAGGTGACCCCCAACGATGGCGGCCTCCTTGATCAGGGGGTAAGCAGGGGGCCCTCACAGTTGGGGAGTAGGGGGCCCCTGCAGTCAGGGGGCAGGCGGGGGACCCCTCGCAGTTGGGGCTAGGCAGGGGGGCAGGCAAGGGGGCCCCATGGTTGGGGGTAGCCTGGGGTCCCCGGGCCGGTTAATCCAGTCCTGGCAACCACATAGATTTTGACCTGCTGCAGTGCCTGATTTTGTTCGATCTCCTGTTCTTCATCCTAAACTTACCAGGTACTCTGACTCTTGCTTCCTGATTCCAGCCTACTACTACCTCTGGCTTCTGACCTGGGCCTGACTCTGACCCTGACTTTTTCCATTCCTCCAACTTCTGCTTAGTGACTACCGTCCTGGGTGGACAGATCTCAGCCCAGCTGTGACCACTAGGCCAGACTTCCTACGTCTTGGCTCTTACAGTGCCAGTGATGTTTGAATAAAAATCTATTTTTAGGAATAAAAATAATATTTTATAAATTGCTATCTTGGAAGCTCTGCACGTGCCTAGTTGTTAGCGCTGTTAATGTGGTCTACAGAGGACATTAACTAGTTTCATGAAAATAATGTTTCACATTATTTGTTTGTTATAATGTTTCACAAGTTGGCTCTTAAACTGTGTTCTCTGAGGCATCTCCACATCGTTCATGGTGCAGTTTCTGTTCAAACAGCAAAGCAACTACTAATGGAGCAGTGAGGTTTCCTGGTAATTATGAAACAAATCAAAACTCTTTTAGGATTTCCGGGGCGGGGGGGCGGGGGGGGATCAGTACCAATAAATGTACAGTATTGTGCCAATGGAGAGGAAATATATTGCACAGACACAAAATAAGGAGATATAATCAAGCACCTGCACCATTAGAAACTAAGGGAGTTTATTTTCAACATTTCTCCGTAATATTGCCTTTGTGGTTTTTTTAATGTTTTTAAACACAGAAGTTGCCAAGGGTAAGCATGGGATTATGATGAAGAGGTATCAAAGAGACCAACTCTATTTTAAGACGTGGTCTATAATCTGGAAAAATTTCACACACTCTGTACTTTTAGTTTCAAAGGATCTCAAAGTTTATTCTAAGAATTATATACCTGATTCATCTCACCAGTATAAAAGCCTACCCACTGTTTGTCATGCATGATGCTCAGTTATTTAGGATAGAAAATGAAGATGAATACTTTAGCTAGTGGAAATGCCAGGGGGCTTTACATAGATTAAATGTAATTACCCAAATCGGAATTCAGCCAGGACATGCACAAAGATGTTACCACATATTAGGCACCCTACATTTACCCAAATCCATAGGGCTCAAGGTATAACCCAGTTAAGGCACCCTCCACCCTTTCCCAGTCTGTAGGGCTCTGGGGGAAAGGCACCTACCCTTACCCAGTTCACAGTCTAAGGCTCAGGGTCACCCATTCCCAGACCATAGGGCTCTGGTTGTAACCTGGTTGATTGAAGTACCCACCATTTCTTAGTCCATAGGGCTCTGGGTGTAATTCTCTGTGGATTTTCAGGATCTTTTACCAGTGAAGGAGCCTTACACAGTAATATCCTTATTCTCTATTTATTACCAATTACCAAAACAGAATACACACACTAAGCATGCAATGCTCTCCACTCCCAATAAGTCAGACAAACTTCTTCTGATGCCCAGTCAGGATTAGATCATCTGGGGACTCCAGCTTCTGCTCGGTATAAGCGGCAGGGTGTTCAGGTCTCGCAGCCCTATGTCCTGGAGTTAGGTTCCCAAGAACTTCCTTTTGAAAGTCAGTTTATATAGTTAAAACTTGGGTCCTGCTTAGCTGTACCTTAACCAATCATTTTAGACTAAATGACTACAAAACACCACTCTTAGCCCATTACGAAACAGTCCTTTAACCAATCAGACCCCACCACCTTAATTGATTTAAATAATGCACTTAGTTATGTAACAGAGAGAAACAATCAAAGAACCAGACAGAAATCATTCAAACACACACTTGAAAAGTGGAGACCATAAAGACAATAAGAAATGTTGATTTTATAACCACAACTATTGATAAGCAATGCCTTGCCAGAAAGCATGCTATTAAGCAAAGTTTTCTTTAAGCAGCTAAAGATGTGTTTCTTTGTTTCTTGGTTGTGGTCGGTACCATTAGGATAGCATCACCTTCTTAACAGCCTGACGCAGCACTAGAGCTGAGGCCTAGCCTGCACTGAAGAGAGCAGTCCTGTCATCTCCTGTGACTTGCATGCGATAGCTCAGTTAATGCAACCTGAAACTGACTTTGCTTTTTTTGCAACAGAGTTGCATGGCTGACTCATGTTGAGGTTGTGACCCACCACAGCTCCTAAATCCTTCTCAGCAGTTCTGCTGCCAAGCCTGTGAGCCCCCGTTCTGCATTTGTGATTCAGCTTTGGAGGAGAGGAGTAAGGCAGAGGCAGCAGGTCCAGCGGATAGAGCAGGAGCTCTCTGGCCTTATTTACAGTTGAATTAATGGCTACCTGCCCTGTCATGTCTCCCCCAATATGCTGGGATGAATGGGTCTGTCCCTGGAAACTCAATAATTCCCTCAAGTACCTTCCTGTCACCCAAACCAGCTCCCTGTCCATGTTTGTTTCAGAGATGTTACCAGATTTGCCTGTCACCAGATTTGCCTGTGTGGTGTCTCAGGTTACCCTGGGCCTTGCCGGGGCCATTGGGGTTGCCATAGTGATAAATGGGAGGGTGCTTGGGAAAACCTGTTTGTCTAGTCTTGCAGTTTTTCCAGACATGTTGAATAAAGCCACATAAGGGAACTTCCAAGCCTGTTGTTTTTATTAATCCCAAAATATTCCTGATACATATCAACCGGTGACAAGATGGGATGATGAGAGAACATCTTGTGAACCCAGGAAATCCTAAACCATGTAAGAATTAATTTTCATCTCACTGTTTGCATGCCTGTGCTATGTGACTGAAGGGGGGTGGTGACTGGAGGTGAAATCTGATATATTTGTTTGGTGAAGCCAACGGATGGGAGATAAGCAACCACAAGAGGGAACCATAGCTCCACTTACTGGTTCAGCCATGGCTTCACGCACTGGTTCCCTTGGGAACTTTGATGCTGCCACAGACACGTGGAATATGTATACTGCACGCTTTCAGAACTTTGTGGTCATGAATGATAGATGTGATTAAAAGAAGGTACCTGTTTTCTTGACCACTATAGAAGCTAAGACCTATAGTTTGCTATGTAATTTGCTTTGCTAGTTTGCTATGTAATTTGTTCGGAGAAGCCCGAGGCAAAATCGTATGATGAGGTGGAAATTCTGGAAGCACATTTTCCCCCAAAACCATTGGTAATAATAGAGAGATATCAGTTCTACCACAGGAATAAAGGTGAAGGTGAATTCGTTGCACAATTCATAGCAGCTCTGAGGAAAGCTGGCTGAACACTGTGATTTTAAGAACATGTTAGATGGAATGATACCTGACAGGCTAGTGTGTGGCCTGCACTGTGAACCAACAACGAAATGCCTGCTAATCGAAGGTCAGCTCACCTTACAGAAAGCTGTTGATATTGTGGTCTCTATGGAACGGGCCACTCAGGATATGCAACTAATCAGGGCTAATGCAGAGATGCATAACGTATCCACAGAACCTACCACTCGGACCTTGGGAAGGCAGGAATGCCACCAATGTGGAAAAGCAGGTCATCATCCATCAGAGTGCTGGTATAAGGGCAAGAAAGGACACATTGAATGTGCCTGCAAACACAAGAGGAATGAGCCAAGCAAAAAGGGCAGACTGGAGAAAAACAAGCCGGCGGTCTGACAAAACAAGAGGTGTCATGTATTGAGATTAAATGATGATCAATAGACAAAGCAGGCTTCAGAGTTCCCTTACTGAACTTTATTCAGCATGTCTGGCAAGGACTGCCAGCAGACACACAGGTTTGTTTACCTGAGCCCTTAACGAACCTCCCATTTATCACTATGGCAACCCCCAATGGTCCCAGCAACCTAAGACATAACATATTCCTCCCCTCAAATGAAAACGCCCTCCCCCCTCTCCAAATGCCCTTTCCCCACCAAAGAAAGAATAAACATTACACTGGGAGATGAGGGTAGACTGCCCCATTTCCAGGCGAACCCTCGGGGGATTATTCTGCTCCATGATGAAGGGGTCGCCCCTAGCTAAAGATCCAGCTGAGTAGGTGGCCTTCTCACTCTAGGTGAATTTCTGGTGAACCCACATCGGAAGGAGGTATTGGTGCTGGAGTGGCCACAGCTACCGGAGAAGTGGCAGGCTCTGGCGAAAATGTTGTCTGGTTGGGCTGGGGTGGAGGCCAATGGTGTTGAAGAGGTGGCTGGAGAAGGAGCCATATGAACCACTGAATCATGACTCGATGATATATCTCCAATAAGGGTTAAGTCAGTTAAGTAGGTTTGAGATGTACCCACAGGTATGACATGGCAACAACTGATCAACATGCTGCTGCCAAGACAGGCCATCTGCTGTCTGGACAGAGTAGGAAACAGATCCTGTTTTGGCACTGACTATTGCTGGAACCCATTTAGCTCCGGAAGCATAGTTTCGAGCGAGGACAGGCTGGCCAATTGTGAAGATGCGGTCCTTCATTCTTGGCGCATGTCTGATGACCTCGTACTGCTGTTGGTGTTGAACCACTAGTCGTATTCCTGTGGTTTCAAGAAATGAAAGCAAGAGTGCAACTGCTGTCCCATCATAAGGAAAGCTGGAGATGCTTTAATCATGGCCCGTGGAGTGTTTCTATAGGATAACAAGAAGTTGTCCAGATGTTTCTGAAGGATTAACGTCCCCTCGCAGATTTTAGAGCTTCATAGAATCATAGAATCATAGGGTTGGAAGGGACCTCACGAGGTCATCTAGTCCAACCCCCTGCTAAAAAGCAGGACCACTCCCCATAAATCACCCCAGCCAGGGTTTTGTCTAACCGAGCCTTAAAAATCTCCAAAGATGGAGATTCTACCACCTCCCTAGATAGCCCATTCCAATACTTCACCACCCTCCTAGTGAGCAAGTTTTTCCTAATATCCAACCTTGACCTCCCCAGCTGTAATTTGAAACCATTGCTCCTTGTTCTGTCCTCTGTTACCCTCGAGAACAGCCTAGCTCCCTCCTCTTTGGAGCAACCCTTCAAGTAGTTGAAGGTTGCTATCAAATCTCCCCTCAGTCTTCTCTTCTGTAGACTCAATAAGCCTAGTTCCTTCAGTCTCTCCTCATAAGTCATGTGCCCCAGCCCCCTAAGCATTTTTGTTGCCCTGCGCTGGACTCTTTCTAATTTGTCCATACCCTTTCTGTAGTGGGGAGCCCAAAACTGGACACAGTATTCCAGATGCGGCCTGACCAGTGTTGAATAGAGGGGAATTATCACATCCCTCGATCTGCTGGCAATACTCCTACTGATGCAGCCCAATATGCCATTGGCCTTTTTGGCAACAAGGGCACACTGTTGGCTCATATTTATCTTCCCGTCCACCATAACCCCCAGGTCCTTTTCTACAGCGCTGCTACTTAGCCAATCGGTCCCCAGCCTGTAGCAGTGCATGGGATTTTTCTGTCCTAAGTGCAGGACTTTGCACTTGTCTTTGTTGAACCTCATGAGGTTTCTTTCGGCCCAGTGTTCCAATTTGTCCAAGTCTCCCTGGATCCTGTCCCTGCCCTCCAGAGTATCTACCATTCCCCCCAACTTGGTGTCATCCACAAACTTACTAAGCACGCAGTCTATTCCATCATCAAGATCATTAATGAAGATGTTGAATAGAACCAGCCCCAGGACCACCCTGGGGCACTCCACTCATTACCGGTTGCCAACCAGACATCGAGCCATTGATTCCTACCCGCTGAGCCCATTGATCTAACCAGTTTTCGATCCACCTTACGGTCCACTCGGCCAACCCATACTTCCTTAACTTGCCAACGAGAATGCTGTGGGAAACCGTATCAAAAGCCTTGCTAAAGTCAAGGTATACCACGTCAATGGCTCTTCCCGCATCCACAAATCCAGTCATCTCATCATAGAAGGAAATGAGGTTGGTCAGGCACGATTTACCCTTGGTGAATCCATGTTGACTGTTCCTGATCACTCAGGATGGATTCCTTGAGGACCTGCTCCATGATTTTCCCAGGGATTGAGGTGAGGCTGACCGGTCTGTAGTTCCCCGGATCCTCCTTTTTCCCTTTCTTAAAGATAGGCAAACATAGTACCTTTTTCCAATCCTCCGGGACTACCCCCGTTCGACACGAGTTCTCAAAGATAATGGCCAGCGGCTCTGCAATCACTTCCCCCAACTCCCTCAGCACCCTTGGATGCAGGTCATCCGGCCCCATGGACTTGTGCACATCCAATTTCATTAAGTGTTCCCTAACCTGACTTTCCATCACCGAGGGCCGCTCTTCTCTCCATTCTGCGTTACCCCGCATAGTAGCCTGGGAGCTGGCCCTCCCTGTGAAGACTGAAGTAAAAAAAGCATCGAGTACTTCAGCCTTTTCCGCATCATCCTCCACGAGGATGCCTGCACCATTCAGTAAGGGACCTACACCACCTCTGATCCTTTTCTTGTTGCTGATATATTTATAGAACCTCTTTCTGTTATCCTTCACACCTCTTGCTAGCTGCAACTCCAATTGTCCTTTGGCCTTTCTGATTTTATCCCTACAGTCCCGAGCAATATCTTTATACGCCTCCCTTGTCATCTGTCCAAGCTTCCACTTCTTGTAAGCTTCCCTTTTATGTTTCAGCTCCTCGCAGAGTTCCCTCCTAAGCCACGCTGGTCGCCGTCCACATTTGCTGTTCTTTCTGCACATTGGAATGTTATCTTCCTGTGCCTTAAACAGGGTTTCTTTAAAATACAGCCAGCTGTCTTGGACACCTTTCCCCTTCAGATCAGCCTCCCTTCAGCTTGCTTCATAGTCTCTACGAATCTTTCAACGAGTCCATTGGTGGATGGATGATGGATGATCTGGTGCTGACCGGATGTGATGTGTCCTGTTGGCCTTCATAAAACTTTCAAAATCCTGGGAAATGAATTGCGGTCCATTGTCACTCACTAGCTGCGCTGGGAGACCATAACAACTGAAGAAACCATGTAGGTTTTGGATAGTGTTTTCTGTAGTAGTTGACTGCATTACAAAGACTTCCAGTCATTTGGAATGGGCTACAACAGCAAGTAAAAACATACATCCTTCAAATGGGACAGCAAAATCAACATAAATACGTTGCCATAGCCTTTCTGGCCAGTCCCACGGGTGGAGGGGAGCTAACTGAGGTGCGTTCCGGACACTCGGGCATGAGGTACAAGCTCTAGCCGTCTCTTCAATGGCTCTGTCCAAGCGCAAACACCAAAAATAGCTTTGTGCGATTTCTTTCATGCACACTATGCCACAATGACTGGAATGGAGCTGTTCCAACAAATGTGGTCTTAATGAAGGCGGAATAATGACACGTATGTGTGACGGGATGCACATCTGTGCAGCCCTTGGGCGTGACCTGTATAATCTTTCTGTTCAGTTTTGCAGTGTAATTGGGTTATTTGATGACAATTACGCTATACCAGGTTCCTCTGTGAACGCTCAGAACATGTGCCACGTGATTACCAGGGTGCCATGTTCCCTGCTGCGACATGTATGTATAGATGTGAAGCATGTTACAGGGTTCAGACTCTCAGGGCTGTCTCTAGCACAATGGCTGAAGATTTACACATCAAAGGGAATGCTAATGCCCTCCCCTGCTCAGGTAGGAGTGAAGAGAATCTCACAACAGGACAGTGAGGGGGAGGGGCTGTCAGCAGTTTGTTAAAACAAAGACAGAGACTGTGAGGGGGGAGAAGCTGCAGGCTTTGAGCCGGAGAAGACACCATCCTGCAACCAACTTCAAGCAAGATCAGGGCCCTGCCTGGGAACAGGCAGAGAATGGCTGCAAGACATCAGACAGCCAAACACCATGTGCATAATCTTGGACTCTGAGGTTAGTTTAGGTGAAGATGTTAGAGTAGTATGCGATTTATACCTTTTATTTGATAGTGGTCACTCCTGACTCATTTATAGTATGGTTCTGCCTTGATTGGCCATGTTCTCACTTGAAATCGGACTCTGATCAATAAACTAGTAGTTGTTTTACCTAAAGCTGTGTGGTCTTTAGAGGGTGCGGACGTGGGAGGCTGGGCACAATCCACTTCTTTGTTAAGTGGACGGACTGGAGACTAAGGTGATTGGGAGTGGGTCCCAATCCCTGTAAGGCAGTGGCTCCCAGTGTAGTGTCTGGGGCTGGGTGTGCTTGCTTGGGGACCAACGTCTGTGTGGCTAGTGGATTTACACCCACTGCCTGGGACCAATTACACGCTGGTGGCTGGTGTGGACTGACTCAGGAGTGAGTGGTCACCCAGCAAAGCGGGGTAAATTGGGGTTCAGGAGCGGGGTTCAAGTGGTCATAGCAGCACACCAGACTGGATTTGGGGAGCAGCCTGTCACACAACAAACACCCAGACTGGGTTGATAACTCTATCCACATAGACATATAGGGGTGGAGGTCAGGTGCGACCTGGGAGTCAGGCAATGATATTCCGTGCATCATGAGATCCATAAGTTGAGACAGTATTGGGTCAACATGTGTTGCTCTTCTTACTTGAGTAGCCGTGATAGGTGTGTTTTCCACCTGATCAAAGTAAAATATTCCTTCCTGGCCTGAATCTTGACAGGCTACTGGTAATGGCAGTCTTGAAAGACCATCTGCATTGCAATGCAAAGAGGATTTCCTATACTTGATCTCGTATGTATATCCAGAAAGTATCAATGCCCATCGTTGCATACGACTAGCAGCCAAAGGTGGAATGCCTGTGTGTGGTCCCAAAATCGATGTTAGGGGTCAATGGTCAGCGAGGAGCACACATTTCTTTTCATACAGGTACTGGTGGAATTTCCCGGACACCAAAAACAATTCCCAGTACCTCACGTTCAATTTGGGCATAATTAGTCTCTGCCTTGCTCAAGGTGCATGTAGCAAAAAGCGATAGGCCTTTCTTCTCCTGCAGGCATAATGTAGGACAACATGGCCCCAACTCCGTAAGGGGGGGGCATCGCAGGCTAGCTGTAGAGGTAAGGATGGATCAAAGTGTGTCAGAACCCTTGAATTAGTCAGTGCGAGTTCCATCTTGTTCTAGTTCCTCTTGTTCCATCAGACAACCTGCTCATCATTTTCCGGTCTGCCTTTTTTGCTTGGCTTGGTCCTCTTTTGTTTGCAGGCACATTCAATGTGTCCTTTCTTGCCACATTGTCGACACAGTAGTTCCTTACACCAACACTCTGATGCATGATGACCCATTTTTCCCCCCCGTGACATTCCCGCCTTCCCAGGGGCCAAGTGGTAGGTTCTTTGGATACCTTATGCATCCCTGCATTCGCCCTGATTAATTGTGTCTCCTGGGTGGCCCGTTCCATAGAGACTGCAATATCAATGGCTTTCTGCAAGGTAAACTGAGCTTCGGTTAGCAGGTGTTTCGTTGTTGATTCACAGTGCAGGCCACACACTAGTCTGTCACGTAGCATTTCATCTAGCATGTTTTTGAAATCACAGTGTATGGATTCACCTTCACCTTGATTCCTGTGACAGAACTGGTAGCTCCCTGCTATTACCAATGGTTTGGGGGAAAAATGTGCTCCTAGAACTTCACAAAATCATCATACAATTTTGCCTCAGGTTTCTCTGGATAAAGCAAATTACATAGCAAATTATAGGTCCTAGCACCTATAATGGTCAAGAAAACAGATACCTTCTTTTCATCGCATATATCATTCGCTACCACGAAGTTCTGAAAGCGTGCTATGTACAATTTTCAACTGAAGGCAGTAGAATCAAAATTTTCAGAAAAACCAGTGAGTGAAGCCATGGTTGAACCAGTGAGAGGAACTATGGTTCCCTCTTGTGGTTGTTTATCTCTTGTCCCTTGGCTTCACCAAACAATAGATCAGATTTCAACTTGTCTCCCCCTCCAGGCACATAGCACAGGCACGCAAACAGTGAGAAAAAAAAAATCATTCTTACATAGTTCAGGGATTCCTGGGTTCACAGATGTCATCTCATCATCCAACCTCGCCGTCACTATCATGTATTGAGATTAAATGATGATCAATAGACATAGCAGGCTTCAGAGTTCCCTTATTTAGCTTTATTCAGCATTCCCTTATTTAGCTTTAGTCGGCAAAGACTACCAGCAGACACACAGGTTTACCTGAGCCCTTAACAACCCTCCCATTTATCACTATGGCAACCCCCAATGGTCCCAGTAACCTGAGACACCACAAGAGGGAAATTCTTCGTACAGTAGAACAGACAGAAGGTGATCACGGCGACATCCAATCTGAAGAGGAAGAGTCACTTCATGTTTTGTCTATAACAGTTGGCCCACATGAATTCTGGGTGACACCGGTGTTGGATGGTAAACCTCTCCGCATGGAACTGGACACTGGGGTGCAGCTGTTTCATTAGTTTCCAACATTGTGTATGAGAAGGACTTCAGACATCTGACACTTGAACCAACAACAGTTGTTTTGAAGACGTACACAGGAGAGACTGTACCCGTCGGGTACTGTTGATGTGAAAGAGAAGTTCAATGGACAGGCCGCAAGTCTACAACTGTTTGTGGTGAAAGGCAATTACCCAGACTTAATGGGAAGGTCTTGGTTTAGGAAGATCCAACTCAATTGGGCAGAAGTGCATCAAATGACTGAAGAAGAAATAAGTCTGGCAACAATACTAGCGAAACATGCTGCTGTTTTCAGAGAGGACTTAGGCAGCATAAAGGGAATCACTGTGAAATTAAATATTAAACCTGACTGCCAACCAAAATGTTTGAGGGCCAGACCAGTGCCATTTGCCATCAGATCCAAAGCTGAAGCAGATTTGGAGCAACTAGTCAAGGAGGGAGCCTTACTGCCAGTTACTCATAGCCACTGGGTGACACCAATCATCCCAATAGTGAAGTAAGATGGCTCCATTTGGATTTGTGGAGATTTTAAGGTCACCGTTAACCCAGTGTTACTTGCAGAACAATACCCCCTTCCCTGAACTGAGGACCTCTTCATGGGTTTGGCTGGGGGACAAAAATTCAGCAAGATTGATTTGAGGCAAGCATATTTACAGATGCACGTCGAAGAAGAATCTCAAGAGTTGTTGACTATTGTAACGCATAAGGCCTGTACAGATACTGTCGCTTGCTTTTTGGGATTACTTTGGCCCCAGCTTTGTTCCAGAGGGCCATGGACCAGATCTTGAGTGGCTTATCGGGAGTACAGAGCTATCTTGATGACATCCTGGTCACTGGCAAGAATGAAGAGAAGCATCTTATGAACATGAGAGCTACCCTACAAAGATTGGAAGAATACGGCCTACATGGTTGCTTAGACAAATGTGAATTTTTCCAGCCTTCTGTTGAATATTTGGGACATATAATTGATGCTGCTGGTCTCCATAAGTCTCCGGCCAAGGTGAAGGCAATTGTGGATGCGCCACCCCCTCAGAACATAAACCAATTTCGCTCTTTTCTAGGGTTACTGAACTATTATGGCAAGTTTATTCCACAGTTAGAAATGCTTCTGAAACCCTTACATGAGCCCCTTAGGGCAAAGAGGGGCCAGAACTGGACTGAAGCCTGTGACGTTGCGTTCAACAAGGCTAAACTCGCATTGACAAATTCAAGGGTACTGACACACTTTGATCCGTCCTTACCTCTACAGCTAGCCTGCGATGCCTCCCGTTATGGAGTTGGGGCTTTCAGGAGAAGAAAGGCCCATTGCTTTTGCTTCATGCACCTTGAGCAAGGCAGGGACTAATTATGCCCAAATTGAACATGAGGCACTGGGAATTGGTTTTGGCATTCGGAAATTTCACCAGTACCTGTTCGGAAAGAAATTTGTGCTCTTCACTGACCATCAACCCCTGACATTGATTTTTGGACCACACACAGGCTTTCCACCTTTGGCTGCGAGTTGTATGCAATGATGGGCATTAAAACTTTCTGGATATACATACGAGATCTAGTATAGGAAATCTTCTTTGCATTGCAACACAGATGGTCTTTCAATATTACCATTACCAGTACCTCGTCGAGATTCAGGCCAGGAAGGAATCTTTTACTTTGATCAGGTGGAAAACACACCTATCACGGCTACTCAAGTAAAGAGAGCAACATGCATTGACCCAGTATAGTCTCGAGTTATGGATCTTGTGATGCACGGAACATCATTACCTGACTCCTAGGTCTCACCTGACTCTGCCCCTATATGTCTAGGCGGATGGAGTTATCAACCCAGTCTGGGTGTTTGTTGTGTGGCATGTGTGTCATTATTCCACCTTCATTAAGACCATATTTGTTGGAACAGCTCCATTTCAATCACTGTGGCATAGTGTGCATGAAAGAAATCGCACAAAGCTATTTTTGGTGGCTGGGCTTGGACAGGGCCATCAAGGAGACGGCTAGAGCTTGTACCTCATGCCAGAGTGTCCGGAATGCACCTCAGTTGGCACCTCTTCACCTGTGGGACTGGCCTGAAAGGCTATGGCAACGTATTCATGTTGATTTTGCTGGCCCATTCGAAGGATATATGTTTTTACTTGCTGTTGATGCCCATTCTAAATGGCCAGAAGTCTCAGTAATGCAGTCCACTACTACGGAAAACAGTATCCAAAACCTACGTGGGTTCTTTAGTCATTATGGTCTCCCAGGGCAACTGGTGAGTGACAATAGACCACAGTTCATTTCCCAGGATTTTGAAAGTTTTATGAAGGCCAATGGGATACATCACATCAGATCAGCACCAGATCATCCATCCACCAATGGACTTGCTGAAAGATTCGTAGAGACTATGAAGCAAGCTCTAAAATCTGCAAGGGGGCGTTCACCCCTTCAGAAACGTCTGGACAACTTCTTGTTATCCTACAGAAACACTCCACAGGCCACAAGTAAAGTGTCTCCAGATTTCCTTATGATGGGATGGAGCTGTGCTCTTGCTTGGATTTGTTGAAAACGCAAGAAACATGACAGGTGGTTCAACGCCAAGAGCAGGACCAGGTCATCAGATGTGCAAATGAAGGACTGCACCCTCAGAATTGGCCAGCCTGTCCTCCCTCTAAGCTATGCTTCAGGAGCTAAATGGGTTCCAGCAACAGTCATTGCCCAAACAGGACCTGTTTCCTACTCTGAATAGATAGTGGATTGCCTGGCTTGGTGGCGGCATGTTGATCAGCTGCTACCAGGTCATACCCGTCCTGATGGTACATCTCAAACTGACTTATCTAACTTCACCCTTGTCGGTGATGTACCATCGAGTCACGAATCAGCTGTTCATGTCTCTCCTACTCCAGCCACCTCTTTCACACCTTTGGTCTCCATTCTGGCCCAGCCAGACACATCTTCTCCAGGTCCTGTTACTTCTCCAGCACCTGTGGTCACACTGCCACCAATGCCACCTTCCAGTGTGGGTACAACAGAAGTTTGCTGCAATCCACCTAGAGTGAGAAGGCCTCCTACTTGGCTGGATTTTTAGCTAGCGGTGACCCCCTCGTCATGGGGCAGAATAGTTCCACGGGGTTCGCCCAGAGATGGGGCAGTCTACCCTCATCTCCCAGTTTAGTGTTTATTCTTTCCAGGGGAGAGTGTGGGTATTTTGGGGGGGGGGTGCATTTTTCAAGGAAGAGGGCATTTTCATTAGAGGGGACGAATCCCATGGCCATTGGGATTGCCATAGTGATAAATGGGAGGATGATTGGGAAAATCCGTTTGTCTAGTCTGGCAGTTTCTCCAGACATGCTGAATAAAGCCACATAAGGGAACTTCCAAGCCTATTTCTATTAATCCCATAATATTCCTGATATATATCACTTGGAGTTCTCTTATGTGTTAAAGGTTTTGTTCTGGGGTCCCTGTAATTCTATTAATATGCTGTTGTCTATGTTGAGCTCTATTTTTCTCTTCAGCAAGTCCGTGCCACTCCCAATAGAGCTACCCTGCAGGCTTAGTTCAACAGGGTTGGGTTCCTCCAGACCCAAAGAGCTTGGCTGAGTAGGCTCAGCACCTTCAAGCTGACACCCTCATTTGCCACACACTCGGCACCTTCCTCCCAGTGTTATGTCGTACTTGTCCTAGTAGTAATTCCTTCGATGAGCAGACCACATAGGATTTTGGGATGTTAGGGGGCTCTTTGGCTTAGTTTAGAGGAGTGTTGCTGCAGAATAAATAGGGAAGCTGAGAAAATGAAAGAGGTAGGACAGGAGAGAGTCTGGCAACCAGTTGATCATAAAGTTATTTTATTGCCAGATATATAAAACTTAATGATACTAGCAGTAATAGCCATGCAAGGAGAGACAAACAAATGAAACCGTCACAATATTAGATGGTTTTAATTGGGGTACTGGGGAAATCTAACCCAAGCTGATTACAAAGGTCAGGTTTAGAAACTTATACATGAAGTAAGGGAGTGAAAGAAAGAGATCAGGTTAAGTATGAGCAGGGAAAAGTGGGCTTAAGCAGAGAGAGAGAGAGAGAGTATGTGTGTGTGTGTTCAAAGGTTCGCAAGAGACAGGCTGTTCAGCTGAAAGTCTGGAGTGCTTGAGACAGACAGAGCCCCCAACATGATCAATGAAGGTATTTCAGTCAGAAAAAAGGTGATGTCCCAGTGGAACTGGTGCAGTGTTTGGATCCAAGCACCAGAACAGAAACTGAAGCTTGGGTAGGAGTTTTTGTAGGGAAACAACAATGGTATAAGGGAGAACACTTGATTTGTTTATGGATAAAGGGTGGCTCAAGGGAGTATACCAGACTTTTTTTGTTTAGGCTGGACAATAGAAACAGATCATTTCTGGCTATGGGCACTGTTACTTTGAGGGATCTCACAGTGCAATCAGGCAGATTCTGTATTTTGCATAGCAATACAGAATTCATTACTACAATTGATCTGTTAAAGCTGAGCTGGCTGTGTTCAAGCAAGGGTTGATTAGCATCTGGAGCAGAGATCCACCATCATGCAGTGCTTCCCTTCTTCTCTGGTCCCAAAGTTCAGTACGGTTTCTGTTGTGGAATCTCTGTTCTCTGCTCTGAATGCTAATAGAGATGCTTCCCTGTCCCATTTTTGATGTAAATGATATTACATTGTTTTGAAGTAGTTTCAGAAATGTGGAGATATGACCACATGCTACTTAGCTTATGACTGCTGTCTCTCCTGAGATGGCTGCTACTGCTTAGTCCAAGAACAAGGCTTAAGCTCAGCCAAAAGAACAAAGCCTCATACCTTACAAAGATGGCTTTATCCCACAGGCACTTTGGGTCAGGTTCATCCTGTGCCTAAGGGAGGTGGCGGTGGCACTGCTATGGAGGCAGTACAATGGCTCCCTGTCCCTGGGTGGGCGAACCCCATACACCTGCACTGGGACCCCTTTGTGCCAGTGCAAAGGGGTGAAGGGCAATGCTGAACTCAGCCCCCTGCATTAAATACAAGTACAAAGGAGCAAATCTAACCAGATACCTTCAGCTGCTGAATATGATGTTAGTCAGAAAACACTGAAAGAGCAGAGAATTTCCCTACATTAATGATGTCGGTGAAATTGGTCTGACTCATTATAGAAGTGTTTAATCATAATGAAACAATAAATAAATTACTGATTTACCCTTGGAAGATTAGATAATTCTCATGTGCATTTCACAGAGCTCTTGGCTTCACTAGAAAGAAAAAATATGTCCTTTACTCATTAAGGCACTCAAAGTAAAGATAAGGTAGTTTGTACATGAATTAGCAGGTTTGAGGAAGACTGTGAGAGAGTCTACTCTTGCCCTCCATCTGTTAATGTATGTGTAAACCTATAAATTGCCTCCTCTTTATTAGGATTTTACCCTGAGTGAGTTAAATCAAGTTAAAAATACCTCTTTGTATCCTAGTGAAGACAAGGCCCCTAAGGTACATCTACACCGGCAACTTAGGTCGATTTAAGGACGCTTAAGTCAACCTACACAAAGCTGCGTCCACACTGGGCTTTTATTAAGTTGACTTAAGCGCTTCTTTAACATGACTTAATAACAGCCTAAGTTGACTTAATAACACCAGCTCTGAAGGTCCACTTAAGCCTTAAGTTGATTTAAGAAGTCAACTTAAAGCCAGTGTGGATGGGGAATAGCGCTAAATCGACCTTATTAAGTCAACTTAAAGCCAGTGTGGACAGCTATGTCTACAGTTAAGTTGACTTAACAAGGTCGACTTAAAGTGTAGCCACTCTGTTAAGTTGAACTAACAAGGTCGACTTTAAGTCGACTTAACAGAGTTGAGTTAACTTTACAAGTGTAGACATGGCCCTAGGGACTAGCTAATCTACAGATTTTTATTTTGCAGCACTGGGCTGGGGCATCAGGAAGATTTTCAATCTGCTGGAAGTTGGCACTGTGTTGGGACTCATGCTTGCACTCTGCTGCAACTCCTCCTTTCTCTTCATAACTGGCCTTCCAAAGGACTGTTCTCCCACACTATCCCCCATTAGGCTGGGAACCACATGGCTAGCCTGTGCACACCATGACAGCCAGGGCAGGGAACAACTAATTGACACAGATCTTCAACTGACTGTGTAGGAGGAAGATAGGGCTGGCAGCAGGGGAGAAATGCAGCTCTATTTCTTTGTGGGGTGGATTGTGTGGGAAAAGATACGTACATGTCCTTGACTAGATCTGGCCCTGAGACTGTTTTGCCCAGCAATGTACGCAGACTTAGTAATTGGCTATGCAAAGACGTAGATCCGGGTAACCTTGCAAAATCAGCAGTAGCAGAGAGTTCCTGAAGCTGTTTCAGACTGGCAAAAAAACCCCACCCAAAAGTAAAAACAGAACTAAGGAATGATTTTTGCAAGCATAGGGGTGTGCCTATAAAAGCAGCGCCCCGAGAACAGCAAGGGCGGAATCGACAGGAGTAGCGCCCTGAAAAGCCATCGGACTGATCACCCGGAGGCAGCTCCCCGGTCCTAGAATCTTTGGACCGAAAGAAGGCCACCCTAGAATCGTTTGGGTTGGTAACCATGCACGAAAACCGGAACCAGTCAGCACTGCTGACTGATGATAACCCACGGATGAAGTACCAAAACGAATAAGAAACCTGTAACCAGAATGCTATTGCAGCTGCTTCTGCTTGTTGTTGGGCAAATATGTCTGCAAATGATACTAATTGTGGCCAAAACTTACTAATGGGGTTATTTGTGGGAATAGAAGGAGGAATAGTTATAACCTTGCTTTAGCTTGTAGGATATGGTATGTTTGCTGTGTTGTTTTAGGCGATTAAAAGACAGTGATTTGTTTTAAAGTATTTAGTCAATAAAAGTTACATAAACAGTGTACACCAAAATCAGTGGTCTCAGGCATTCTCCTTGAGTCCCCGCACACCACCCTTGCATCACAAAAGACAGCAGATTGGAGTAAGTCATTCTCTTTGTTGCGAGGACACAGGGAATAAGATGGAGGAAGGAAGCCAGATCTTGTGGGGAGCAGAGATTGGTAATTAAGGCAAACATATTTTTCCTCAGGCAAAATGCTGAGGACAAGCTGCAAAGCCAGCTTGTGGAACTCATTGCCATGGGATGTTGAGGAAGCGAAATGTGTAACTGGGTTTAAAAAAGCTTAGACAACTTCAAGTATAGGTCTATCAATAGCTATTAGCCAAGATAGTCAGGGATGCAACCCCCCTCTCTAGATGTTCTTAAACTTCCAGTTGCCAGTTGCTGAGATTGGACAAGGGATTGATCACTTGATGACTTACCTTTCTGTTCATTTCTTCTGAAGCACCTGGCATTGGCCAATGACAAAGTGGAATTTTCTTCCATGAAAGCTCATACGATAAATAAATGTATTAGTCTTTAAAGGTGCCACAGGACTACTTGTTTGTTTTGCTGAACTAGACTAACAGGGCTACTCCTGTGGAACTTGTCAGAAGACAGGATATTAAGCTAGATGGACCACTGATTTGACCCAATATGACTATTCTTACATTCAAGTAAACTTGCCTTCAGGTTACTAAATGGTTTAAGATCCTTTAATAAAGCTGATAGGCAGCAAAGGAACAGCTCCTCAGGCTTCAGCTAGGGAAGTTTATGGCAGCAATGGAGGGAGCATACAGCCCAGAATATAAATAGAAAAGCATATACAGTCTAAATATTATGTGATGAAACCGGCTCACTGTATGAAGTAGCTGCATAAAACTATTTGTAAGCGTTGGTTTTGTTTTTTCTGTTCTATTTCTGATCCTGATCCTACAAACACTTACTATCAATCACAAGTACTTGCTTCCAGGATTAGTCGTCATGGTAGCAAGCTCTGCACTCAGCGCAAGACATGTCAAAAAAGAAGTTTGAGGTGATGAGTGGGTTGACTGCGGCTAGTTCACCTGGAGCTGTTGGCTTCTCCTCCTGAGGCAAATGAACAAGCCTGTGGGTGGTGATTATAGGGGTTAGTGCTTTTTTAAGAGAAAGGGCACAGGAACAAGGAACAGAGCTCAGCTGCTTCCAGTTTTCTCAGGACAGAAGTCAAAGAACAGGGAAGCTATTGCTCTTTTACGGGAACAAAAAGCAGAGCTAGGAGCAGATGGCTGCCATAGAGGTATGCACCCAGTTTCGCATGTTAATGGGAGTTTGGTTGGCATGCAGGTGAGACCAGAGCAGATGAAGGTGAGATGGAATGAGAAGATAAATTTCAGTATTGGACCAGAATGAAAACATTTTGGGAAGAAAAAGGGACAATGTGTAGGGGGACAGTAGAGAACAGAAGACAGCATAGTGGGGAGGAAAAGTATATGATGGATGGAGAATGCAGAAAGAGACATATGCTCTGTTTGCAGGAAATAAACAGTAGGAAACAATATAAGGAACTGGAGACAGAAATGTACTTAAAAATGTTTATTAATAGAATATTAATTGACAATACCACAATGATGAAGAGTCCACAGATGTTCTGTTCCTTTAAATCACAGGGACATGGTATTTTGAGGGCTCAGTGATGAAGATATTTTCAAGTTGGCTAGTAGGTGTCAAAAAAATGTCAGTCTCTGGATAATGCTATGTTAAACTACTTCAATGCTGAAAGCTTCCTGTGCTGAACTGAGACAGGTCCTCTATCCCTTCTAGAAGGTACAGGCTTTCCCACTCAAAGGTAAGTGTCAAGTCTTTGATCCATGCTCCATCCCAGCTGTGGTAGTTCATATAATGATTAAAAGCTCAGCACAGACCATTGTTGATTTTTTAAGTACTGCGTTCCATAGACAGGGTCTGCTGAACAAATTCCACAATACTCCTTGAAGATGTGAGAAGCCTCACATAGACAGGTCAGCATGAAAAGATCACAGATGAAGGACCATTCTTGTATGAGAAGTGGCAGCACAGATACAAGGGAATAAAGGAGACTGTTCAGAAAATGTGTGTATTGAAGTCCCCTTACAGGAATCACTGTATAAAGAAAGCTTTTTCTGTTTAAACCAATGGGAATGAAGATATACCTGCTCATACCCCCAACAAATGAATTCCTCATATAAAGAGCTCATATATAAAGCTTTCTAAAAGAAAAGGCACACCGAGATTTTAGATAAAACAAACAATTTTAGAGTTTAGATGCTGGCTTTCATAGCAATGTTTTGAATCGACATTGTTTTTTTCCCCCTCCTTTTGGCTTTGATTATAAAAATATTACCATTACTAAAATACTACTATTTGAATACTGATATTAGTATCGATACTGATAATACTGAATACTAATATTACAATCACTAAAAATACTAGTCATTGGTATGTTCTTTTCATTATTGACTTCATTCCTGGTTTTTGAAAAATACTAGATGTGAAAATTTCCTTTTGCTTAAAAACTATGACACGCCATGGTGGCAAGTACTTACTAATTCCAAAAATATAATTTATTTTAAGGAAATAAGGATACAAGAAAATAGTTTTGAAAATGTCTGACGTTTCTAATAAACTATTTAAAAACTCTTTATCTGGAAAAGCATCAATTTCCTCCAGAATTTCAGGAAAAAGCTTTTTCCTCTTAAGAGTCTCTTAAATTTTGAAAATATAAACTTATATTTTTTCTAAAAAAAAAAAAAAAGTTTGAGAGGGTTTTGTAGTTACACCCTAGTTATGTTAATTTTCCCCTCATGCCTTTGCAATTGTCACAGAAAAAGGATAATAGTATATATGCAATATACTACAGTACATTACCCCAGTATCGCTGCAATTATCAGTGAAAAACAGCTGCAACATTGTACCCTGGTTGATGCAAAGTCCAGCATAGAATTTCAGCTGACTATGTAGACCTCTGACAAGTTTGCATTATTCATCTTAATAAATTCAGTAAAATACTGATCATTTGAAAGTTGAAGCTTTCATTGATAGCAGCTATTCTAGTAGGTATTGGTGCTCTTAACGCTCCATGTTACCTATTGTCAAGGTACTGGGAGATGTTAGACCTAAATTACAAGGCCAAGGGCCTGGATTTGTGTGGAAATAGGTACCAAGCACCCCAAACTCTCTTCTCTTCTTCAGTTCTCTAACCATCCATAGCAATTGTCTCTTGAAGGTCTATTTTCAGTGGAAAAAGTGCCTGCTTAGCAATGTATTAAAAACCAGCTTCCCCTTCTTCCTCTTGCTAGTCCTTTTTACTCATTCACAATTATGTAAAAGGGATGAATTTTCCCTACAGAAAAATTTACATCAAGGCTAGTCAAGTATTCTTTGTCAAGGTCCAAATCTCTTGGTCAAGGTATAGTCATGGTCCAGACTCCAAAAGAAATATTTTTTTCATACTGCAATACCCATGACATCAAGTAAATGAAATGATTTCACAGTCTGTTCAAAAGCATTTGGCCTGCATCCTACCTATTGATTGATTAACTTGCTTTACATGTTCAAACTTTGTCAGTTTAGGGCTTTTCTTCACTGACGGCGGCAAATTCACCACTGTCACACTGGTCTCCGATTGGATCTGTGAAGACCTACTTAGCCGATCAAGTAAAATCACCCCCGCAGGAGTTGCCCTGGGTCAGAGGAAAGGGGTTTCCCCCCAGCTCAGGCTACTAAAGACACTGCGGTAAGGTGGTAGGCAATCAGAGGGAGGTAAGGTATTTTAAGTACTTTTCATATCTCCCTTTGATTGCTGTGGGAATCGTGTGGTGATATAGACCAGGGCTTGCTACCTGTAAAGGAGAAGGGGTGAAGAAGGAAGCCTGAGGCTTAAGTGACAGCAGGCCACTGTCTGAATGGAGGCGGCTTGCTGCAACAAGTCATGTGACTCCCATTCCAGTGCCTTAGCTACTGCACCATGCTGCCTGCATATTTAGTTAAAAACTGAGACAGGTAAAACAAAACCAAAAACTTTACAGTAGGATCTAGGCTGCAGTCCTAATAACTGAAAGGTTAAAATTACTGCATAAACAGAAATTCAGTTCTAAAATTCAGAGAACTTCTACAGCCAGCTTGGAATAAAGCAGTGGTTCCCAACCGATGCAGTGTGCCGCGACAACTCAAGTGTGTTGCGAGAATCTGCTGGGAGCTGGGGTGATTTTAAATCTCCTGCCCTGCTCAGCCCAGCTCAGCCACAAAGGCTGTACAGGGAGGAAGCCTGCAGCAGATACAGTTGGTTGCAGGTAAGTGTGGGCTGAGGAAGGGGGTAAATAGAGTTATGGGGGGCATTGGGGATGGGGGCTGGTGGGGACCCCACAGGGGAGGCATGGGACAACAGGGGCCCCTGCAAAACCCATGTAGGGGGGTGGAGGGCTGTTGCTGGCCCCTGTGGGAGGTGGGGGGCCCCGCTCAGCCATTCCCAGCCTGATCTGGCCTGTTAGGGTTCCCGGAGTGCTGGCAGCAGGATGCGGCCCTGTCCAGGGTCCCCAGAGCTGCCAGCAGCAGGATGCGGCCCCAGCCAGGGTTCCCGAAGCTGCCATCAATGGGATCTGGAGCCATCCAGGGTCCCTGGAGCTGCCAGCGGCAGCGGCCAATCAGGGGTCCCCTGAGTCAGTGGCTAGATCCAGCCTCAGGTGGGATCCCCAGAGCTGCTCGGAAAGGGGGTGTCAGGGGGTGCTGCAGGTGGCAGAGCTGCTTGGGGGAAGGGGGCACTGTGCCATACTCCCCTGCCATCCCACATAGCCACTCCTGCTCTCTTCCCCTCTCCTCTCCTGCCACCCCTGCCCTGCTCCCCACACTCTCTTGCCACCCTACAAAGCCATTCCTGACCTCCCCTACCCTCCCCTCTCTTGCCACCCCTGCCCTGATACCCCTACCACCCCACATAGCAGCATTTCCCAACCAGGGTCATGACCATGAATATTCATGAGTTCATTTGAATATCCATGAGTTTATAATGTAGGTGTGCCTCAACATAATTGGAAGGCATCAAGGTGTGCCATGGCAAAGAAATGGTTGGGAACCACTGGAATAAAGGTTAACTATCCCATAAGTGTACACACACTGTGGTACACATAGCGCCCACACAGAGTAAGTACAGAACCTAAACTCACAATATGAGGAAATTATGCAACTTACATATCCATTTACAAAATTAAATTAAATTTTATTACATAAGACTATTATATTGTAGGTCAAAACCATTTAAGACGACAAAGCTCAATAAAGTGAACTAGGACTTCAAAGATCAATAAAATAATTTGAGGTATTTATAAAATCAGAAGTTCATTGTCCTGAGAATGAGTTGTTACGAAGTTAACATTCTTTCCCCCTTGATAGACTTTTAGACCAAAACACAACTTGTACAATGCATAAAATATAAACTTATTAGCAAACTTCCAGCAAACCACTATAACATTACTAACAAACTATAATCCCTTGGAATCTTTCAAAGTGATGTTCTGATACACTGCACTCTATGAGAATCAATACATACAAAATACATCTAAGGGCTGCTCCACACCGATGTCTGGCTGCATACAGAAACAGAATGGCTGTTCTTGAACTTCACGCATTTATTTGTTCTTTATATGTCTAATTTTCTAAAACCAAAAAAAGAGGCCTGTATATTTTTCTCACTGATTTCATCTACCACCTTAGTTTTACAAGGCATAACTAAGCTTTTATGCAGTGATAGACATACAAGTATACTACCTTTTCTTTTAAAAACTCTATTTTTGAAGTCTCGATGGTGGGAAATGTTCATTCAAACTACCAGGATTATGGGATATATCTTTACAGGGACTAGAAGAAAAATGTCAAGTTTTTTTCACACATGTAGCTGATTACGTGGGGAATAGCAAACCAGCAAAGGAAAACTGTATCAAGACATGCTTCTAATAAGCAAAAATGAAATGTAGTACTTTAAATATCTTTATTTGTTCTTATTTTTATTTTAGCAAGATGCAAACCCTATTTCTTTCCTCACATAAATGTACAGGAAATATAAAATTAACAAGAATAATTTGAAAGCAAAAACTCTGTGGTCAGAAATTATATTCATGTTTTAAAAGCCCTTAATTATAGCTGGATAATCTATAGTAAATGTAGACATTTAGACTGATATCTGATATTCAAGAAGATTTCAAGGACTTTTAAAGTGAGATGGACATAAATCCTGACCGCATTTTTGTCTGAGGGATTTTGACAGTCTTGGTTTTATCCTGCTCTTGCCTCCTTCTGCTACTGCTCCAAGAACAACAAACAGCTAGGTCCTGGGATTATGACATCAGAGACTGATTCACTGATGCAATTCAAGGAAAGGCATTCACAAACAAATAGATAGTTTAAAACAGTTCAAGATTACCAGACCACTAACTGGGCATTAAAAAGACCCCCACGCACCCGTCGGACTTATTGCATATGTATAGCTCCACACCAGAATTGGTGGAGACCTCACAGAGCCTTTCAGCGGAAATTCAGATGGAAAATTATAGTTCAGAGTATTACAACAAAACAATTGCACTGTAATTTTTCTTCTTGAAACTTTCTTCTCTACACTTGCTATGAGGTTCATCCATTATTTTAACTTTCCCTGGGTTTATGCTTGGAAGTCTAATAAATGTAAATGATTTATGAAAATATTTTCCAGTACATGACACACGATACACAGTAAAAAAATTCAATGTAGTCAGTGGCAACCAAATAAAACAGTAAACAAATCTAATTTCAATAAAAATCTTAATTTTGTGGCAACCAGCATAAAAGATATCAAAAGTGTAGTTTAAATACTTCAAGTTTTCTAACAGTTTCATATATAAATTACAAAACAGAGTTACACTATGGAGTGTATGTTATTGTGTTAATCTACATACATTTTGGTACAGCTGTTCTGTAAATGCTTTTGATGAAAATTTTTCTGAAACTCTGGCTCTTCCAGCTGCTCCCATTGTACTTTTTAAGGCAGGATCTTTCACGAATTTTTCCATGGCCTCAGAAAACTGTGTTGGAAAAGGATCACACAAAAATCCTGTAACATTATTTATAATAGATTCCAAAGGACCACCTGAATTAACTGCTATGACTGGACATCTCATATACATAGCTTCCAAAGGAACGATGCCAAAGTGTTCATTACTTGGTGTGTAAAGAACACACACAGAGTTATTAAGGAGAGAGATTTTTTGCTCATCTGTAAAAGATCTCACAAAAGTGACTTGCTCGCTAATATTAAGCTTGGTTGCAATATTCTTTAGCTCTTTATAGTGTTCCACATTTTCCAAAACCCTTTCATCATAACCACCAGCCAAAACTAAATGAACTTCATTCCACTCTTGAGCATTAAGCCTTCCACGAAGATCATGTAATGCTTCCAGGGCTAATGTTAAGTTTTTTTTCCTTTCAAATCTATTGATTGAAAGGAACAAGTACTTTTTCCCTTTGGGAATTATATTAGTTATGTCTGCAGGAACAATTGTTTCAAAGCTACTGACATGCAGTGAGGGATATAGCACATCTGGTTTAATGTGATTTAAGGATTTAAATGTATCCCTGAAGACATTTGCTGTAAAATTGCTGTTGACAACAATGCAATCTGCCATGCCTGTTGTGTACTCTTCCAGCCAGTCAAGTGGAGCTCTATAGATGCGTTTAAGGAAAGATTCTCTCTTGGTCAGAAGCTGATCAGGAAAGTGGCAGTAAAACAAAACCTTCTTCCGAGTTCTGGCCAGTCTGAGAATTGGGATACAAGCAGATACCTGAATAAACCAGAGAGGGAAGGAGAAAATATTATTTAATCCCAAATTCTATAATAAAATCTATTCTGGAGCTACACCAAAATTTTAACTCTGTGGGACTTGTGGGCATCTGATCAGTTTTACCGGATGTGCGTTTAGTATCAGTGATGGGCAGCGGCAAGGGGGATTTCAGATGGTGACAATCCATCACACATGTATGCTACCAATACACACACGCCGGGGAACCTGGTTACATCCCTGTGATGCCAGGAGGTCCCATAAAAGGATGCAGTGAATGGCAGCGGCACCAGCACAGCACTGTGTTAACCAGCCATGCTGGTGCTGGGTCTCCACAGGGCTGCCAGCCCTCAGCCTGGCATGGGCTCGGCACCCCCTACCACATGACAGTGGCCCTGGTGGGAAGGGGGAAGGCTCCGCAAGTGCTCCTGGCTCCGCCCGCCGCACACACCTGGTCGCAGACGAATACGTCCATCTCCTCCCCGCTCAGCAGCAGAACGTAGAGCGCCACATAGGCCATGCGCAGGGCGGCGCAGAGCGCGTGGCCCCGCCCAAAGAGGCTGCGGGGCAGCCAATCCCCCACGCTCCGCACCGCCAGGCCGCGCGTCTCCGAGAAGCAGCGCGCGGGGTCGTAGTGCGCGGTCCAGATCTGCACGCGACAGCCGCGCGCCCGCAGCGCCAGCGCCGCGTCCACCACCAGCCGCTCAGCGCCGCCCAGGCCCAAGTCCGGGTGCAGGAAGAGCACGGAGGGCCCCGAGTCCGGCCCTGCCGCCATGCTGCCGCTCGTGTCGCCACCGTTGGCCTGTCCCCGCCCCCACCCTGTCACTACCTCCGGCGCCAGCGAGGAAGCGACTGATCCTGGACCTGCCCAGCCACGTGTCACTGTGGAACGCACAGGCGCAGCTCCGCCCCCTATCTGTGCTGAGGGCTAGTACGGACACATCAGCGTTAGTCTCCATAGCTGCCCTTGGCGGTGCCTGCTGCCTCAGCCCGTACGTCCTGCGGGGTCTCCGTTATAGGAGGGGTTCGGGCAGAGCAGAGGATCAGGACTCTGGCGGCGGGAGCCATGGGCTGGGACAGCTGCCCCGGAAACTGTCCCCTGCGCGGGGGTCGGAGTTAGGCACTGTTGAAGTCAGCCGCGCGGGGGCCTTGGCAGGAGGCGAGCCGTGACGGCCCTGGGGGCGGGGGCAGCCGGAGCGTCTGTAGGCAGCCGACGCCGCGAATTCACGGTCCCCAGAGTTCTGACTTCTGAGCCCCGCGCGCGCTTCTTCAGAGTCGTCGTTGCCATGGTGAGAGCGCGAGACCCCATTCCCCTCGTCCCCCCGCCGGGGCTTGTGCTGCGTGTCCCGGCCCGTCTCACGCGCTCTCTGTTTTTCTCCGTAGCCCGGCCCGAACCCCAGCGGCACCAACGTGGGCGCCTCCGGCCGCTCCCCGAGCAAAGCGGTGGCGCCTCGAGCTGCGGGATCGACCGTTCGGCAAAGGTAGTGGACACCGACCTCGGGACTGTGGCGACGCCCGCCCCTTGGCCGCCCGGGGACCCGCCTTGATGGGTATCGCTCCCCTGTGCCAGGCCGGGGAGGGAGGGTAGATGGGGCGGGCTGCTATCCAGCCTCTCACCCGTGCTGCAGAACGGAGCCTGGCGTCGTCATGAGCCCTCCGCCCCCAGTGGGCAGCCACCGTGGGGTGGGTCTGAGACGGGCAGAAGCCTGGAGTTGGGTGCTGGGTTCCTTGGCAAAGTCGGTGGTCGGGCCGCTCAGTATGTTGCTAATACCAGTTGGTTCCTGGTTGCCCTGTCTCTCCCTCCCAGGAAAAATGCCAGCTGCGGGACTAGGAGCGCAGGCCGCACGACGTCTGCGGGCACTGGTGGCATGTGGAGATTCTACACAGAGGACTCCCCTGGGCTCAAAGTGTAAGTCGAAAATGATGTGACAGAGTGACCTGTGTTGTTTTAGATCTGTGTTCTGTTGTCCGGGCTCCAAGTGTCATTTTCTTCTGATGTGCACCTAATACATGGAAAGGGTGGAAAAACCACAGTTGGTTGGATAAACCAAGAAGAATGCCTTGAGGAGACTTGGTTATAAAAGCGTAAAAGATTAATCTTGTAGGTAGGTGTTTTAAGTTTAAGTCAACGCAGTCTAGATGGATACTTGAATTTAAGTACGTATGAAGTCTAAGGTATTACAGAGTTACAAGGCTAATCTCAGCCTTGGTTTACACCTTTTGCACAGGTTTGTTTTACTGCCTCATATTTCCTTGGTCTTTTGTTATAGGGTTGAAAACACCCAGGTGCTCTTAGCTTTTGCATGTGCTCAACACTTCAAGATACCCTTGCCCTTTTCAAAATAGTGATGGATTTACCCTCCCCCTCCCCCCACCTCTAGCAGGGCTCTTCCCTTCTACGCTCACCCAGGAAGGGATGATGGGCAAATACAATCAAGGAGTAGGGAGAAACAGCCTGTTTCTATGGAATCACTTTGAAACAAAAGGCAGGAATGGCATGGTATTTACCAGAGCTGGTTTTTACCAGGAAAAATTGTGGGTTTTAATACACAGGGAAAAACTAGTTAGAAAATGCCTTAAACTGGAGTTATCTTAATTACTTTAATACAGAGTGCAGTACACTTAGTTTTAGTTGCATTCAAATTGCGGTTACTTGAGGCAATAGATTAAGAGATTTATTTAGGATTGTATAAATGAAAAATAAAACTGCAATGGATTTAATACTAATAAATAATTGTAATACTGAACATCTGTACAGTTAGACTCAATGTTTTCTCAAAGATGCACATTTTGACTCAGTTTTCACAGATATATAAAGAAAAGTCAAAGGTTTGATTAGATGAAAATGATGACAATGCAGAATTTCAGACATGAAGTATTCAGCAATCTAAAGCATGCAGAGTTGCACCCAACCACTCCAAGTCCATTTGGGCATACAACATTCTGTAGTAGGCGACCAACTTTGATTTAGTTTCTAGACAGCCTATTTTCCAGGTTTGAATGGATGTATTCATAGTTTTAAAATATTCGTTCTGTGCATGCTCAAGGCTGGAATTGCACCATCAGTTTTATTAAGTTAGAGTGTGAACATTTCTCAGAACTTTCCAATGTTAGGGGGACTTCTTCCTTGAAAGGAGATGAAAATATTGTTTGTTTTTGAGGTTTTGCTTTTTTTAAATACAGACCTACTGTAAATGTAAGTATATATGGCAGAAAGTTAAGGAGTTTTTGGCTGAGCAACCACTGTCTTGCAATTTCTTTTGTTTAGATGACTGTTCCTTTCCTGCATATTTTCAATGAAGAAAGTTGTCTGGGAGTGGTTTATCCAATCAGTTTTGCACCCATCTTATAGTAGCTCCATCCAGGTTGTACTTTCCTAGTTTAATGAGAAGGTAATGTGGGATGGTATCAAAAGCCTTACTAAAGTAAGTTATCAGTAATGGTGTCTAAGAATTCACTTACTACCTGCTTTTGACTAGGTGCTTTGTAGCCTGGACTTAGGCAGTTGATCATTCCTTGAAAAGTTTGATGCTCAGTAACAGAAAATGGACTATTGCAGCCATTTAAAAAAAAAAAAAAAAAAGCAGTCTTCAAGTATATCTCTTTGTTTCAGTTCTGGAGTTGTTTTTGTTACAAATGTATCTATTTGTAGTTGAAAAACAGTGCTACTTCCTCCACCTATTCTTAGGCTGACCTGGATCTGGCTTTCTTTTGAGGTACTTGGCAATGGTAGTGCAGTTTTTAGCAGGACCTTTGCCCTCCAGTTCTGATTGTAATACCCACATGCGTTTAGCCAAAGTCAGTGGTTCTGGTGTTTGTTCTTTCCACTACATGTTGCAAAATGTTTCCTCTTATGATCTGCCATCCCACTGGCTTTTTCTTTGAAGTTTCTGCGTCAGAGCCTCTCCTTGCCATCTTCATGAACTTTCTCAAAATAACCATGAATTGGGTCAGGTGCTCATGTTGAAATATTTTGACTTGAGTCTGTACTTAGTTCAGTTTCAGCAGTTGCCAGCCAGACAGTTTGGCAGTCTACCTCAAACAAACTGAAGCTTCTGAACCTGGGAATTCCCCTTCTTTGCTAAACAAGGAGGACAAATGCCCAGATTCAGAAGTTTTTGTTTGAAATAGCCAGGGCAATAGCATACATCTTTTAGACTGAAATGCTCTTTTTTGTTTTATTAATTTAAAATTAAGAAGACCGCATCAGCCTTGTGATCACCCTTCCCCTGTGTGCTGAATGAGGGGCAAGGGCTGACCTAGGTGGAGAAGGCTTTAAAAGCCAGTGACTGAGCAACTGGGGGAGCTTGCCAACAGGGAACTGCAAACGGGAGTTTGAGCGGGAGTTTGTGTGACGTTTGTGGGGCCGCTATGGTGAAGAAGAGCTGCACCGGTTGTGCCAGCACTGCTTCTGTCTCCTCCACCAGCGCCTTTATCCAGACAGGCATTCTGACCATGGATATTTCTACCGAGATCCTGGTGTGGACTTGCAGGGACTGTGGCCTGCATTTCCCACTCAGAAACAAGCAGGCTGGGGAGATCATTCAGTGTGACAGGTACCTTCTGGTAGAATCTCTCAGGAAGCAGGTGGGTGAGTTACAGGAGGAGGTGGCTAGGCTCAGAAGTATCCATGCCCTGGAGAAATTCCTGGATAGCATCCATGAGGAAACATCCAAGGCTGAGGAAATTATCCAGGTGCAGAAGTCTGCTGCCACTATTGGAGAAGGATGAGATGGCTCTGGCACAGGGAGGACACTGGCAGCTGGTTACTTCTGGCAGCAGACAGTTCTCCACCCCAGCACCCATCCCATCCTCCATGGTGATGAAGAATTGTTATGCAGCGCTAGAGACGAGGGATGAAGTGGAGGAGGAGAAGCTATGCACTCCCAAGGCTGGGAGGATCACAACCATCACAGCCAGGGGTAAACGTTGGGTTGTGGTTGTTGGGGACTCTCTTCTGAGGGGGACAGAGGCACCCACCACCCTGACAAGGCCTCTTGGGAGGCATGCTGCCTGGCAGGGACCTGTATCCGAGATGTTAAGGATGGATTGTCGAGAATCATCCGCCCTTCTTACTACTACCCCATGCTACCCATCCATGTGGGAACCAATGATAATGCGAGAGGTGACTCTCAGCAGGCCAAAGGTGACTACAGGGCTCTGGGAACACGGATGAAGGAGTTCAGTGCACAGGTGGTGGTCTCCTCGATCCTTCTGGTCAAGGGTAGGGGCCTGAGCAGAGAGAGATGCTTCCTGGAGGTGAATGCTTGGCTGCGAAGATGATACCAGGAGGGCTTTGGCTTCCTTGACCATGGGGGGGGGGGGGGGGGGTTCCTAGGAAGAAGGAGTGCTAGGCAGAGATGGACTCCACCTATAGAAGAAGGGGAAGAGCATATTTGGATGTAGACTGGCTAACCTAGTGAGGAGGGCTTTAAACTAGGTTTGAAAGGGGGAAGTTGACCAAAGCCCACAGAGAAGTCACAATGAGGGAGACCTGGGGGAAGGGTTGGCACTTGGGGGGTGCTGGGATTGTAACAGCAGGGATAAAAGAGAGACTAGTCAGAACTGTGGTGGGGGAATCAAATCATTGTCTTAGGTGTCCTAGTGAAGTCCTAATACTTGAGGTGAGTGAGGAAGGAGGACAGAGGGAGATAGTGCAAGGAGAAAGATGCAACAGGAGAGAGAATCGATGGGAAAGTAGAGCAATTGGCCCAGTATTTTAAGTGTCTGTATGCCAATGCAAGGAGCTTGGGAAACAAGCAGGAAGAATTGGTAGTACTGGCACAGACAAGGAACTGTGATGTAATTGGAATAACAGAGACATGGTGAGATAGCTTGCATAACTGGAGCACTGCCGTGGATGGGTATAAATTGTTCAGGAGGGACAGGCAGGGAAGAAGTGGGGGAGGAGTAGCGCTATATGTGAAAGAGCTGTATGACTGCTCGGAGCTCCACTATGAAAGTGGAAACAAGCTGGTTGAAAGTCTGTGGCTTAAGTTTAGAGGAGAATGCAACAAGGGGGATATCCTGGTGGGTGTCGGCTATAGACCGCCAGACCAGAAGGAGGAGGTGGAGGAGGCATTCTATGGACAACTAGCAGAAGTTTCCAGATCACAGGCCCTGGTTCTCATGGGGGATTTCAGTTATCCTGACATCTGCTTAGAGGGCAATACAGCAGTGCATGGGCAATCCAGGAAGTTTTTGGATAGTGTTGAGGACAACTTCCTTGTATACAACAGAGAAGAATTGATCGGGGAAGAAGTGAATGGCAACCTGGGCAGCAATCACCATGGGATGGTAGAATTCAGGATTCTGATCAAAGGAAGAAAGGAAAGAAACAGAACACACACCGTGGACTTCAGAAAAACAGATTTTGGTTCCCTCAGGGAACTGATGGGCAGGATCCCTTGGGAGGCTAATCTGAAGGGGAAAGGCGTCCAAAAGAGCTGGCTGTATTTTAAAGAAACACTGCTAAGGGCACAGGAAGATATCATTCCGATGTGCAGAAAGAACAGCAAATGTAGAAGGTGCCCAACATGGCTTAGCAGAGAACTCTGTATTGAGCTGAAACATAAAAGGGAGGCTTACATTGAGTGGAAGCTTGGGCAGATGACTAGGGAGGCATATAAATACATTGCTCGGGACTGCAGGGATAAAATCAGAAAGGCCAAAGGGCAATTGGAGTTTCAGCTGGCAAGGGATGTGGAGGATAACAGGAAGGGGTTCTACAAGTATGTCAGTAACAAGAAGAGGATCAGGGATGGTGTAGATCAGGGGTCAGCACCCCCCGGCACGCGTGCCGAGCCTGAGCAGCATGCAGTGCCACTCAGGCTTCCCTGCTGGCCCGCCCCCTAGCGTGGCCTGGGGCCACAAGAGCCACGTGCTGCAGCCCAGGACCCTGCTTGCCACGCTTCCCCACTGGGGAGCATGGCCAGGAGGGAAAACAAGCTGTGGCGCAGGGCTTCTGGCCCCTGCTGGCCCCGCCCCCTGGTGGGCAGGACTGCTGGATGGGAGTGGGGTGGGTCAGCCCGCCCAGACCCACCACTCCTTGCAGGAGCCGGCCCCGGCCATGGCTGGGAAAAGGGCGGATCGGCCCGCCCAGAGCCGCTGCTGCCGGCAGGAATTGGAGGCCACCCGCCGGCGGGTGCTGGCCCTGGCCGGGAACCAGAGGCCTTGCCCTGCCCCTTTTTGGCCCCGCCCCCCGATACCTGCTGAGGGTGCATTGGCAAAGGATGGGATGGGGGCCAACAAAGGTTGCTGACCCCTGGTGTAGGTCCCTTACTGAATGGGGCAGGTATCCCTGTGGGGGATGGTGCAGAAAAGGCTGAAGTCTTCAATGCTTTTTTTACTTCAGTCTTCACAGGGAGGGTCAGCTCCCAGGCTGCTACCCTGGGGACCTATCAGCTAAGTAGCAGCACTGTAGAAAAGGACCTGGGTGTTATGGTGGACGGGACGCTGGGTATGAGTCAACAGTGTGCTCTTGTTGCCAAAAAGGCCAGTGGCATATTGGGCTGCATCAGTAGGAGTGTTGCTAGCAGATCCAAGGCTTTTAGGAAGGACCTTCCTTGGAATTGGAGAATTTGTTGTATTTTATGGAATGAGGTCTGTTTCTGAACTCTTTGTAGCCAGTAATGTTCCTGTGTATAACCACTGTGGCATAAAGACAAGTAATGTATGCAGCGGATCATACTTCAGGAAAAATAGTAAACAAATACATTTTTTCACGGGAGTTTAGTACTCCTTAACAGTGATGTTAATAGCAAGATACCAAGTTTTTACATAAAGGTTAATGTACTTAGGAGTTTTCGGTTTTGCATATGTTGGACGGAGCTTACGTAGGATCTCTGTCACATGCAGTTTCTTAAAGAGGGAACATGTAATAGTTGTCTGATTTAAGAAGGTCTAGTTTGCCTTCCACTAAGTGCTAATATACTTTGACCAAAATAAAATCTTTTTTTTTTAAAGCTAGTGTATAAAACCTGTCACATCAACATTTTAATGTAGTAAAGGCTTTTTTCCCCACCAGAGTATTTTAATAGTCTTAAATCAGATTTGTCTGCACGTTTCACGTGCGTTTACACAGAGTCCTTTCTAAATGACTGGGTCTGTCTTGTGGCACTCTTATTGGTCATTGGTTGTCATATTTCAGTCAAGTCAGTTGTTGAGAGAAAAACTTTATTACTTGTGTGTTTACCAGTAGGAGCAGCTGCTTTTTCTGTTTTGTGCTTCTTTGAGATTATGAACTTACAATGAAGCAAAACAAATGGGCTCTTTTTTTAAAAAAAATTAGGCACTTCATGGGGTATTGATCTGAGACTAAGAACAAAACTGCTTTACAATATTTTTCACTATTTAAAAAACTGGAAACTAAGCTAGGCTTCTGGCAAGTCTAAAATTAAAATACAAAATTCTGTTGAGACTGGAGTCTAATAAAGCTGATGTCTAGTAGTCTATGATTGTCATCATTAACTATGTTGAAGTGCCAGTCTCCTAATGGAAATACGGTAGATAAATTGTAATTGTTGTTGTACCTTTGGAGAGGATGAGAAGTGGGATTGGTCCAAAGATGGTATTTTTATAAGGGTAAGAATGATTTGATTTATTCAGTTGATTCAAGTGGCAAGTCAAATATGTTGCGAGGTGGTTCCTCTTAATTTTTGTTCTTTGTTCTTATGATTGTGGAAGATCCTAGAGCTTCATTAAATATGGATACATAAAATTCTACTTTGGGGGGTCTAGAAATAGATTATGAAGATGGGAGAATGATGGATCGATTTAGAGGTACTTGTGGAATATCACTGAGTGTGCAAACTAAAATATGTAAGTGCGTAGTTAGACATCTATATCCTGTTAGATAAGATTAGGATTCTCCACAAAAGCCAATTTAAATCATAATTATCTACTGTGCATAGTCTAAAACAGTTTGTGAGAGAAGGATGTTCAGAAGTCTATGAATTAGAAAACTGGGCTGTTAAAACATCATGAAACCCGTATCTTGAAGGGAATCAGTTACTTCAGTTTCATTCTTTGTGGTCAAGTATGGTCTGCTTGATCATAAAAATCTGATAGCATAAATCATATTGTTGGAAATCCATTATGCTTATTATGGTTTGAAGTTTGGGATAAATTAATCTCATGATGATACCTCTAATGAAGAGAAATCGGGTTCGATACTGTGTTATGGGATGTACCGTAAGAAAATTGTGTTTTTATTGTGCAATAGACTTGTGTTAGTTTGAAGGGGATTCCAAGCAAGTTAGTCATTTCATAGAACAGCCAATTTAACACAGTCTAAAATTAAAATGGTCTCAGATTTCCAAAAATATATCCTAATTATAATTTCTTAAAAATAGCTAGTGATCATAAGAGATTCCAACATGAAGTTCTGCCTGGAAGTTTTGGATAAGGATTTTATAATGAACAGAACTTCTGCTTGTGATCTTTTCAGTGTCATTTTCAGTAACTTTAATCAAGTTGAAACTGGTGTTACCGGTATAAAAAGCCTACTTGAAAAATGTTGCCTTGCAGCATTTTAAATTCAGTTAACTTCTTAAAAACTGTGGAATTGGCTATAAATTACTTTCCCAAGCTAAAATACCTAGCTTTGACTAGCCTGTTAAGGGACTTTAGTGTTACTTGTACACAGATAGAGCATAAAAATGTTCAGGTCATTAACTCAGTTCTAGACCTACTAAAATGGGGAGATGGAAACCTGAATCAAAAAATGCGTAGATGAAATTTACAGTCTGAGAGTCCTAAGATCGTGTGTACAAGAAGCATTTAGCAGTGAATGATTAAGTACTCCCTGTAATTGTCAGGATACAAATGGAAGCATCGATCTTCTTTTGGCAACTCAGGGTTTTAAAAATTAAATATTAGATATCAATTTGTGTTAATCTGAAAGTATTTACTGGAATTCAGATTTTAGTTGTACAAGTTATGTTTGTATTAATATCTTTGCAGTAGATTAAAAAAGTAATCATCACTGTAATTTGAAGGAGGTAGGGGAGATGGGAGCAGGAGGGAACTTTGGTATTAAGTCTAGGTACTTACTGAGGAATTTGGATGGTTCTACCTGACCTTCAAAATAAGCTGTTTTTATGTACTGCTGCAGTTAACTGACTCTCTTTTTTTTTTTTTTTTTTTTTTTCCATTTCTAGAGGTCCTGTTCCCGTTTTGGTTATGAGTCTCCTCTTTATTGCTTCTGTATTTATGTTGCACATCTGGGGCAAGTACACTCGCTCATAGATTCAACTGCATCCATATGTCTGCCAATTTTAAAATACACATCTTGGACCAAAAGTATGGAGGATTTTGTTTGTTCCTGGAGAGAGAATATTTCAAAAGCTTCCTGTTTAGCTGTTGAGGTAGTCCCTTATCACTTTGATTTGGCAATGGCGTTGAATGAACTGTTCAATTTTTCCCTTTTGTGCAGGTGTTGAAGCCTTTCTATAATGGTTATTGTGTGTTTGCACCTGTAGACCTAACAAATCACACGTCTCGTGATAAAATTTGTATACGTAAATGGAAGTAATGTATTCTTTGTTCTCCTCTCCCTCCCCTTCCCCAAAAAATGGAATTTTATGTAGTGAACAATGTATGTAAAAATAAAATCATACATCAGAACTCTTTTTGGAACAGAACTTGTGGAAGACATGAAAATGTTTGAAATCACACCTGCAAATGCACTTGGTCATTAAACATACTCTGTTAAGGGTGCTGATAGATTACACCAGCTGTTTGGTATGATATTCCATAGCAAAGATACTGTAATCTTATCATACAAGGAACAGAATAAATTTCCTTAATATAAATTGAATTATCTTGTATTCATTTCACTGTAGAGATTGAAAGTATTTGGTTCCTAAACTGCATTTTGTGGAAACACTTTACAGGTTACCTAGTATGGGTAAAAGAAAATTGAACTGAGAAGATTACGGGGGATTTGATAGATGTCTATTGGCATTGAGTAGTAGTAGTATTTACTTTCTCCTTCTGCAAGAACTAGGGATCACCAAATGTACTGAAAGGCAGCATGTTTAAAATGAACAAAAGGAAGTATTTCTTCGCAGAATGTACAACCTGTGCAACTTCTGGCCAAAGGATGTTGTGAAGGCCAAGACACTACCGGGTTCAAAAAAGAATTAGAAAAGTTCATGGAGGATAGGTCTGTGGTGGTATGCAGAACCCCTGGCCTGTAGCGTGGGAACTGTGGAACTACTGGGTACCCTTATCAACTATCTAGCTTGAGGTGGGCTCTCCACCGTACTCTGGCTGATGGCACATAGTCGCTGCAGACTGTTATCACCTAATGTGACAGCAGGTGGTGCCACTCAGCCAACTTAGTTCCATGAGTGCTTTCCCCAGCCACTTAGGAACCAACAATGGAGAAGCTCCAGCTGGCTCCCCAGCCTGGGACTATACTATCTTGCCCTGGTCAAAAGCCTGACCAGTGAAGTTTATTCTCCAGTCCATCTTTTCCTCAAAGAGGAAGAGACATGTAACAGCTTTTGTTCCTGAACTAAGATTTGCCTAAATACTTCACTCAAAACCTGGCTAAGATAAAACATTAAACAAGTTTATTGATTACAGAAATATAGATTTTAATAAGTTGCAAACCTAAAGGGACTAGAAACAGTTATCAAAGGAAAAATAAAAAGAATACAATCTAAGTTTTAATAGGATTTCAATTTGGAAATCTCATTTTGGGAGGTGGTACAAGCAGGCTACAGATATTCAGTTCACACAGGCAGACAGAGTGCTTTGTTGCCCTGCCCCTGACTCACCTCCCTCAGTCCACAGTTCCTTGTCATTCAGCTTTTTCTCCAGGTGGAGTAAAGACAAGTGATGATGTTACAATTCCCAGCTTGTTGGACTAGTCCATGCATGTGAGCTGGGGATTGCTCTCCACTGGTCAATCTGTATCCCATTATGAATGTGCTCCTTAAAGTGAAACCTTCACTGTAAACTAAGCTACCTAGTGCAGTGCTTCTCAAACTTTTAAAATGGAATCCCCCACCGTGAACTTCTGTCTAATAATTGTGCCCCCTTCCCCCAAATTGCATCCCCCTTTCCTGCTGGGGGAGGGAGGAAAGAGACTTTCATAAAAAAGGTGGTTCTTGCTGCATTTCAAGCCCTGTTTTTTTCCAACTGTATGCCCTAACAGTTGTCCCACCATTTCCCTGAATCCCCCCTTTCAGAGGAAAAAACCAGGGGCCTTACAGTACGGGATGCAGGGAACATGGCAGCAGTAATGCGGGGAACAGTGGCAATGAGCTGCAGCAAGTACCAACAACAGCGTGGGGGAGAGGGGAGCGTAGCAGCATGCAGAGTATGCCTGGCAGTGGCAGGTGGCTGCTGCTGCTGTAGGAGGGGGTTGGTGGTGGCAGATGTTGCTTCTGTCTTTGGGGAGTGTGGAGCTGGACTGACTCTGTCCCCTGCTCCATGCCTCTCCATGATCCATCTTGTACCCCTCACTTTGAGAACCACAGTTCTAGTGGATTGATGGCCCATTAGCACATCTGGCCACTTCATTGTTGTATCTGACAGGTTGGTTTAGGTGTTTCCCACATCACAATGTGTTCTAGTAGCATTTTCAGAAATATTTTATATCTTCCTGTGCAATGATAGCACACACTACTTAAGTGTTTAATGTTTAGCAGATTAAGACCTTTACAGTGATGTCAAACAAGGCATGCTTTGTACGGAGTCTATAATTGTATGACTTGTGACTATGGGGGCTTCTGGGGTATTGCTTTCAGACACTGAGCTCTGCTCTACACTGAGAGAAGTTCAACATAATGCTGCTTACCTCGACCTTCTGCACTATCAGTCTCTGCTGTGCTAGGGGCAGTAGTACTGAGGTTGAAATCTACAATTTGAATTTAGGTCCCTGCCGGAGAGTAGCTCTAATCTTGCTTTTCCTGTCTTTCCAGTCTGCTGCATCATAGCAACATAGCTCTTCCCCTGCCTGCAGCCCTGAAATGTTTTCAGTTATTTCTTCTCTTTGCATGCAGTACTGTACTTCTCTGTTGTGCCTGCAGCAGAGAAACAGCAAGGAAAGCTTTTCCTGCTATTTTTTTCTTTAGAGAAGAGGGGAGAGGGAGTGAGCAGATGACTGCCTCACCGCAAGCTCCTGTGTCTACTACCCACAGTGCAATGTGTTTCAGGAAGTAATTGAGCAGTAAGGACAGGAGACCCCAGCAAGAAATTTGCTGTGTGATCCCTTGCCTTCGCCTTCTGTAATTTGACAGCCAAAGGACGCTTAAGTTGACCTACACAAAGCCGCATCCACACTGGGCTTTTATTAAGTTGACTTAAGCACTTCTTTAAATGAACTTAACACCACCTCTGAAGGTTGACTTAAGCCTTAAGTCAACTTCTTAAGTTGAGTTAAAGCCAGTGTGGATGGGGAGTAGTGCTAAGTCAACCGTATTAAATCGACCTAAAGCCAGTGTGGACGGCTATGTCTGCTGTTAAGTCGACTTAAAGTGTAGCCACTCTGTTAAGTCGACTTAACAAAGTCTGCAAGTGTAGATGTAGCCATAGACTTTAAGGTCAGAAGAAGGAACTATCATGATCATCTAGTGTGAAGGCCCCAGAACCTCGTCCACCCATCTTTTTGAAAACTCTTGGCCTGGAGGCTGATAACTGGTCCTTTCTTTGTAGCAGTTACTTTAAAAAATAGTTATCTCCTTTTTGCCCAGTGAGACAGCTGGCAATTCAATCATGCATTTCTGTTAATTAGTGTTGGAATCCCATCGTATTGGGTGCTGTACAGAAACAGACACAGTCCCTATGCTGGGGAGCTCACATTCCAAAAGCGGCAAGAACAGATAAATAGAAAATTAGATTTTAGTGATAAGTTGCAAAGGCTGGGGACAGAAATTTAATGTGCAATAAATGAACATGGAATTGGTTCAACAAATGCATTAATAAAAGGATGTTGTATTTCAGGAAAGCAAATTCTGGTGAACTAAGTATCCAGTACATAGAGTGCTGTGGAAAAAATATTTAAGTTTAATAGTCTAGAATAACTCTAGAGAATCCAAACCCACAACAATTAATTCTACTATAGCACTAGGTGAGAAACAGGAATAGCTACTCTGGCTGCAAAAAGCACTGCTTTTAGCTGTGAGGGAAATATACTCAGTTCTGGAAATGGAAACTGGAAGAATCAGTTAAATAGAAATACTCAGTCTGTTAAATAAGGCCTGTACCCAAGAGAAAAGGATTGCAAAATGACCATGTGAAGTGGGAGGAAGAAAGTTATTTGGATCAGGAAAAACTGATAGGGAGAAAATAGATCTCATTAGACAGAAAAGTGACATGCCCGCTGGCTCAGTAGGTTGCGATAATGAACTCTTGTTTAACTGTGTTCATAAAGAAAACTATAGAAAAAGGTTTGTGCCGCTAGGAAGCCACACTTACCATTGACACACCGCAGGAAAAGGAGTACTTGGAAAATAAAAATATATCCAAGTCAGTTGGACTGCTGGACTTGGATCCTATCTAAAGGATGTATATTTACCAATTTTCTTTTTTGGGGGAGGACAGAGAAAAATAACGGACAACTGAGAGTTAATGAAAGATTGAACGAAAGCAAATTTAAAAAAAAAAAAAAAATCCTTATAATTACAGCTTCATAAATCTAACTGTCCCCCAGTAAAACCATGGAACAAACAGTAAGGAATTATGGACTACCCAAACTGTAATGGAATTATGAGCAACAAGAAGTATGATTGTGTATGTTATAGAATTACAGTCTGTGGACAAAGGAAATGTGATGGAATGGAAGTAGTCTTAAAATTTACAGGAAAACAGGCAATAAAGGAAAATGAAAAATTGATTGAGGAGGGAGTTGTCTAGTATATGCCATTGCCCTGACCAATGATAAGCACTGAAACATCCTGTATGTACACAGATCTTATAATTTTAATACAATATGCAAATAATTGTAATGAGTTCCTTATTTTATGGGCTTATAAAAGATAGTGTGTGAATCTACTACTGACTTTTTAAATACAGAAGGAAAACTTTTTTGCCAACCAGGTCAGGCTTATAAAAGATAGTGTGTGAAACTACTACTGACTTTTTAAATACAGAAGGAAAACTTTTTTGCCAACCAGGTCTGATTTGCATGAGGCATCTTTATGTGAAGTAGGGAATGCTATATTTGAACTTAAAGCTATTACTAAATTTTTTAATTCATTTTTAGTTTTCAGTGGTCTAAATCCAGATTTCCTTATTCTGACAAACCACCCTGTCATGCCAGTGGGCTTTTGTTCGCGTAAAGTTCTGCAGCATTTTTAAACTTTCTAGAAGCTATTCTTTTTCCAGCATTGCAGTTGATTAGATCACCTTGTATGCCAAGCCTCCCCATAAATATGGATTTTGAATGAAAGTATCAGAAAATTTATCATTAAGTTTCCTTTAGCAATCTTACCCATCCCTTTGGTACCACATGTTTGGGGCTAATTTGTATTCTGTGCTGTGTTAGGAGTCTCTTGTTTCAAGAGAGTACTTGAAGAAACAGCCATCTGATAAAATGCATGTCACAAGCCTAAGAGAGCCTTTACTTTACATCAGCATCCAGTTTCCCAGCTAGTTAGCGTGTATCCTAAGGACAGTACTAATCACTAGCTGGATGTAGGTAGCAGCACACTGTGATCTTGTTCAGAGGAAATGATCATCACATTTCCTCTAGATGTGTGGCAGACACCACTCATTTGGTTGACTTAATCTACCTTCTCCATACATATACACATCATACCTCATTAGGAAGCTTTATGTCTACTTTAAGGCTAGATTGATATGGAACTGTCAAGTGATGCCATTGCCACAGAAATAGGGATAAACAATGACTCCAACACAGCCAAATGCCCTTTTTGAAATATTTGCTTTTGTTTCTGAATAACTGTGTGTTATTTCGAGACATAAAATTGGATATCTTGGTGATCTCAAAGTATGACAGCAACACGCTCAAGAATAAAACAAATCTATGGGTGCGTCTACACGGGTGCCTTAGGTCGACTTAAGGACATTTAAGTCGACCTACAGAAATCTGTGTCCACATTGGGCGTTTCTTAAGTCGATTTAAGCGCTTCCTTAAGTTGACTTAATAACACCACCTCTGAAGGTCGACTTAAGGCTTAAGTCGACCTTATTAAGTTGACATAAAGCCAGTGTAGACAGGTATGTCCACACTACAGGCTCTGTTAAGTCGACTTTAAGAATAGACGCTCCGTTAAGTCACTTAACAAGGCCAACTATAAGTTGACTTAAAGTCGACCTTGTTAAATCGACTTAACAGAGTCAACTTACCTTAACAAGTGTAGACATAGTCATAATGCATACAGGTATCGTTGAAATGTAACAGCACTGGTGAGATTTCTAGTCAACATTGTTGTTATCATCTCGTTTATCGTTATGATCTTTTTGAGAGTGTGTGGGCTACTTCAGTCTTCATTGCCTTTGTATGTACTTAGTCCGGGGCAGAGAAGATTCTTCTGACTACAGACATAGTTGATTATGCAGTCACTCCTACTGGTGCAAGCACAGATAAGGTTTTGTCAAAAGCACAGATGCCACTGAGCCCTTGAGCATACAGGAAGTAATTCATCATCCACGTGTTGCCATTTGTGCTACAATGGTGATCTAATATCCAGTTTCCCTGTGTGAAGATACCCAAACCTTTGTTTGCCAAGATGTTCTTTTGATGTGTTCTTCAAAACTCTTCATGGTGGGGGGAGTTTTGCTAGTGAGTTGCCTTTTTTGACAGCTAGATTGAGAGGCAAGCAATTCAAGTCTGTTTTCATTTTTGCTCAGTTGTGCAGCGCTTCCTCCAACTTCTTTGCTGCATGACTTGAGACTTGTCCGTCACTTTCTCCCAATTTGGCAGGCAGTGGTACATTTCCATTGTTTTGACATCAAACACAGATACTTTTTCCTGTTACCAAATAGGCAAGAGACAGAATCACATCCTGTTAGTGTGTGTATAGCAGGCAGTGTGTTGCAGAAGTTAGGGAATGACCGTGTCGCAAATTGCACGCAGAGGTATGAAGTGATGCATGCCAGCTGTGCTGATGATAGATGGTACTTGTTTGAATCTACATGTTATTGCATGTGTTCCTGTTTTGGAAAGCCATGAATAGCAAGGACCAAAACATCTGTACCAGGTGACCAGACTATTTTCCTTTGACACAAAGAGACCTAAAAACCATTTTGGCACATACACCTTTCAGAAGCATCCTTGTGTCTGCTTCCTCTTGATTACTGTACAAATCTTGGATTTCTTCAACACCTCTACTGCAAGGAGTGTTTGTGTTAAGTGTGCTCCTAACCTTTCAGGTGTGCTTTGAAGCATATATTCCCAGAGGAATTTTAGAAGTGATTGCTCTGTTGGATGCCACATTTAGAAACTTTTTCCATGGAAGCTCAGAGCATCAACAAATCACTTGGTATTTTTTGCATCCAACTTTAGATCCTGTCCAGTACTGTTGTTCAGAGTTATTACAGAATTAGCTTTGTCAAATCCTTTTAAGACCTGCCTCAAGTACTCCTCAGCCAGTTAATCAAATGCATGAATTTGGTTTCCAGCCATCATTTGGTATTTCTGATGCATATGGTAGTTTCTTGGGTGCCTGCTCTTAATTCATGGCTTCTTTTTCAGCTTGAGCTTCCAGCTGCTTCCCTAATTGAGTTTTGTATGCTGTGTTGTTGTAGCTGTGTTAGTCCTAGGATATCAGAGAGACCAGGTGGGTGAAGTAATATCTTTTATTGGACCTACTTCTGTTGGTGAGAGAGACAAGCTTTGGAGCTACAAAGAGCTTGTGTCCCTCACCAAAAAAGTTGGCTCAATAAAAGATATTACCTCACCTACCTTGTCTTTCTATTCAGCTCTGTCTGTTGTTCTCATTGCTACATCAGGATGGGACACAGACACAGTTGGGTGACTAAGGACAGTTGCCATTGAAACATCATTTCTATATCTTGCTAAGGACAAGGCTCTGCAGAAGACAATTTCTGGACTGATTGTTGCTGTGATTGTTCCTCCCTTGTTGGGACAGTTTGGTCTTGGTTATACCATGAAATGTTTTGATGCCAGATTTCTTGACTGGCTTGACAAACTGTTCCTCTCACAGACTTCTTGACTGGGCTAAATTAAGTGCTTCTTTCACAAATCTCTCCATTGTCCTTCACCAACTTCTGTTGTTCTCAGCAAAAGCTCTTATACAACTAATGTTACATGCAGTTCAGTAGATATGTTGCTAAGCACCTCTGTATGTAACTCAGAGTCAAAGGGTTTGTTTTATTGTTGATGACATAGCTGGGAAGAGCTGTAATAATGCTGTTTACCCAATTTCAGTGCAGAGGCAAGGACGTGTGTGGACTTAGTAGTCACTGCTTCTTATTAGGCCACTTCTTTCTCTTCTGGTTTTGCACACTCAGGACATGTCTTGTGAGGGTCCATCTGCTAAGGGCTGACTTCTGTCTTGTCTGTCCAACAATCTCACTGTTGCCCTTTGAGTCTTTGATGATAAATCTGTGTTTCCGGGTCACTCCAAATTCCACTGAAAGAACCAGGAATCTGACACAGCAAATTTCGTGTAACCTTTGGGTGGGCTAAATTCATTTAGTTGCCCTTCTCCAGTGCCCCACAGAAATCAATCACAATCCCTATGGGGAAAGCAGCTGGAGACCCAGGATCCAGTCTGTACAGGACTCACGG
>ML685756.1:28391842-28418954 GCA_007922175.1 Pelusios castaneus | reverse complement strand
CCCTCAGCAGGTCTCTCAGAGATAGCCTTTTCAGGCATATGGGTTACATTCGCACATTCAGAGGCACAGTGTAGATGCCACCTTGTATGTACAAAAGCTTACAATGGAGAAGCAAACATTACTTTAGGAATTTATGTACATTTATATCTACCCACTGTGTAATGCAAACTATGGGAATACAACCTGCTGCTATTGCTGGGCAACCTTCAGTGTGAAACTGATCTGGACAACAAATTTCAGTTGAAAGTATAGAAAATGGCTTGTGGGATACTTTGACAATTGCAAATATGCAATGGGAGAGCATCTTATGTTAGCAAAATGACACTTGCCATTTTTGCTAACTAGCTTCATCATTTCTGAAAAACAAAATACAGGCCCATGCAAAACTTAGATCTTTGAATACATTGTCATTTTGATGCTTTGACCAATAATCACCGCATTAAAGGTGTCAAAATGAATTTAAAACAGTGAAAACTGTAGTCATAGTATTTCTGTAACTGTGAAACAATAACACTCATTTGTTTCACTTTATCTATAGGCTAATATAACCATTTGACAGCTCCATGTCACACCTCATCTATATGTGCATAAAATAAACCTCCAAATGAGATGTGATTTGGGTGTGGCTAGTGTGCATACATTAAACTTCCAAAATATGGCCATTTTTGGAGAATTTCTGCACACTTACTCAGCCTACCCTAACAAATCTTGCCCTGAGTGGTAGGAATAAGGGAGTATAACATGCATTTGGAAACTTCTTTACTTTCTGTTTCTGTGTATATGGGTACAGGAATTAGCCTATAATCAGCATTAAGAATACTAATCAAAATATTATTCCATTTTCTCTTTATTGCCTCTAGTACTGGAAAATGCCTCATTTCTACTGACTTACAAAGGGAAGCTCCTTCAGGGAATTATTCTCCTCCAGGGAATTCTGTGCCAAAATATTAAAAATTATGCACACAATATTTTAAAATTCTGCAAAATTATGCTTATTTTATTTGTCAAAAGAACACAGTGTAATCATGCTATTTTCAATTATTTTGGTAATTTATGTCAAAATACGACTTAGCAACTGCAATACAGACAACAACAAAAAAGATTCAGGAAATGTTTTTTGCCAAATAGAATCCTTATTAGACATATTAATACAGAACGTTGAGTAATAATTCATTTAAACTACAATACAGAAATGTATTTCCTGCACTCAGAAGCAGGGAGCACTTGGGGGAGTCAGGGATAATGGAGGAGTTGAAGGAGAAGAAAGCAGTTTCTGGAAAGGATCCTGGTAGAGAATGTGGAGGGTTGTTGGGTGTGGGTGGAAAAAGTATGGAAAAGGAATTTTTTCAGGTTGGAGGGGGGTTGTTAAGGAATTGGGAAGCCTCTCCCATGCAGACCATGGCTGACCCCTAATCTCTCCCTTTCAGTCAGACACATCTGCTCATCCTTGTGTGTCCCTTTACCCGCCCCCCCTCCATCTCCATGGCTATGTCTACACTGAGGAATTTAGGTTGACTTAAAAAAGTCGACTTTAATAAGTCAACTTTAAGTTGACCTTATTAAGTCGACTTAGAGAGTCCACACTGGACTCCTAAGTCGACTTAAAGGGGGCCTTACTAAGTCGACTTAGAGAGTCTACACTGGACTCTCTAAGTCGACATATTCGGTCCAGGAAGAGCCAGCCTCACGTGGGGCTGGCTGTCCCCGGTGCAGCAAGCCCCTAAGTGGTCTGGGGGAGAAGGGAGCGAGGAGCTTGGCAGCTGGAGCGCGGGTCTCGGGGAGAAGGGAACCCCACGCTTCCTCCTAGCCAGGACCCTGCGGTTCCGACCAGGAGGGAGAGCGGGAGAGCTCTCTCCTGGCCGCGACTGCTCAGTCCGGCTAGGAGAGAGCCCGGGGCTCCCTTGGCCAGGACCACTCGGTCCTGGCTAGGAGGGAACCCCATGCTCCCTCCTAGCCAGGGCTGCGCTCCAGCTTCTGAGAAGCCTTTGGGCTTCTCAGAAGCTGGAGCACAGCAGTGCCAGCGAGAAGGAAACCCCGTGGCCCTGAGTGGTCCCGGGAAGAAGAGAGCCCTGAGGTCCCTTCTTGCCGGGATCCCCGCTCCAGCTGCCCGCTGCTGAGGAGCTGGAGCGTGGGTCCCAGTCCGCACTCCAGCTGCTCATCAGCGGGCAGCTGGAGCGCGGGTCTTCAGCTCTCCCTCTCGTTGGGACCGCAGGGTCCCGGCTAGGAAGTAGTGTGGGGCTTCCTTCTCTCCAGGGTCCGTGCTCCAGCTGCTCGGCAGCTGGAGCGCGGGTCCTGGGGAGAAGGAAGCGAGCACCGTGGTCCCGGCGAGAAGGGACCCATGCCCTAAGTCGACAAAGTCGACTTTGGGCTACCCCACATCTACACTGGCTTAAGTGGACTTAAATAGTCGACTTAAGCCTCAAAGTCGACTATATACCAGGTGTTATAAAGTCGACTTTGAATTTCCTTAAGTCGACTTAAGCAGCTGCTTAAGTCGACTTAAGGAAACTGTAGTGTAGACGTGGGGTAATTAAGTCGACTTAAGCAAGCTTAAGTCGACTTAATTTTCAAGTGTAGATGCATCCCATGTGTCCCCGCACCCCCATTCAGCCAGCCACCCCCTCACTTGCATTTATTTATTTTTAAGTGCTCCAGAGTTGACATTTTTTGGTGAGGTGAGATGCTGTGTTAGGGCACTCCTCTTATTTAAACTTTTGGGTGGGCAGAATTCCCAGGTTATTCAAATATAAGTAAAATTTTAAAATGTGTAGTGGGAATCTGAAAGTTAGATTCAGTTATTTAATCCCTTTCCATTTACCAAATCCCTTTATCTTTCAACTGGTCAACAATGGATTACTAGATGCTCCAGGAAGTTCCTACATCTTCACCACGGTGTGATTCAGAAATGACAGTCTTTCTGACATACACAGCACCTTAATGAAGAATAGGTAATAGTCCTATGATCCTGCAAGTGTATCATCATTAAAAACTGAAAATGCTAAAGTCCACCCTTTATCTTACATCCCCAGTATCAACACCCTATAGTCAATGAGATTCCAAAAATCAAACCAAGTAGGAGGTTCTGAGAAATTTAGCTGAATAAAAATTAATAAGCATGGATATTGCTTTGCAGGCAACAGGGTGTGTTTTAAACCCTGGGAGTATCCAATCTGCCCTTTCTAAGTATAAATCAAACTGACAGATACTGACTCTAGAAACTTTAACTTGCATCTAATTTTAGGAAGTAGATCCTCAGCTGTGTAAACTGATATAGGGCCATCAAGTAGATTTTCTGCCCTTAGATTTGTTATATAAATTAGGTCTTAATGTGACTGGAAGATGTACAATAAACAGAGTAACCTAGGAAGATTTATTTTAATGGCCTGATTGCTTCTTGACCTTCTGGGATGGGCTCCTTTTGTGGCAGTAAGAATACACAGTGATGTGCAGTGGGTGGAGTGAAGAATGACTTGTCTGATTTAGCTTTATGATGCTATAAGGGGAATTTGAGATAGGGAGATATAGACGTGGGTGATTAGTATGTATTGCATTTCTGCTATGGCTGCTAAAGAGAATCCATAAATTAAGCAATTTCTTAATTAATCTATGTAACTAATCTAATCTGTTTTATTATAGAAGGCCCAGCATTGGTGATTCAAATTTAGGGACCGTATCTGAGAATCTGGCTTAAACACAGTTTCAGATAAGAGCAACCCCCAGATACTTGATCACAACCATCTGTCCAGGACTTTTTCAGATAGGATGCACTTAAACTTGTTAAAAATTAGCAAACACATCCAGAAACTGAAAAATCAGACTGTTGATCTTGTGTCACTGATAAATAGGCTGCTTTGGATAATCTTTAAGCATGTTTTTAGTTGTTGAAAGAGCTACGTAGAGGACAGTTGCTCGAGTACATGAATTCATTAGCTAAAGAAATCTGTTTCATGAAGCAGTTCTTTGTTTGCAAGCAGCAGGATTTTTTTTTTCTTTTATCACATCAAACTAGGCATTTGCCCTGCAACAAGAAAGTGTCAGCTCTTTTCATTGTCTCTTGAATCTTCCACTATCACAGCATCTTTGAGCCTATCAGACAGTAGCATAGCATACCGTATATATTGTTCAAGACCCATCACAGTATGTTCCTTCAGTGTTATGATATCTTTACCAACTATACTTCATCTTTAGAAACAAAAATATGGGCAGCTGGAAACTTGGCATGACTTGCCTTCAACAGAATAAACCATGGGCATGTCTACAGTACACAGTTAAGTTGACTTAATGTACATCGGTGTACAGAGCAGTGCACCATGGGTAGCTATCCCACAGGTCAAGTAGCCACAAGTGGATTTTGGGAAGGGCTTGCAATGTGTCATGGACCAAAACATTGTCTTGTGTGGGAATCTTCTTCTTTCATATGTCATGGATAGAGCAACGATTACAAATTTATATCTAGGTTTGATAGCCAACACATTGCTACAGCAGTGAGCTACTGAATGTCCTTCAGGTCCCCAGTGAAAGAATGAAGTGGATGCTCAGATACAATGTACTCCATCATTTGTGACTGGTGGCCACAGTTGCATACAAGTGATTAGCTTCATTTTCCATTTAAAGAGAAGTTGTCCATATCTCACATGAAACGTTCTGATGCTGTTCAATCTGCACCAACTGTGGGGGGAGGGGAGGAATGGGAACATGGCTTTGGCCTGTCATAAGGCAATTTCGTCCCTCCCTACCCTGATATCAATGACAAACAACCCATACTTTCTTGCACCTTTTTTTGAAAGCCTGGCTTAGCCACACATATGCCATAGTCTGAGAAGCATGGCCCTCGCTCAGCTGTGCACTCTTGTTTTGAGCATAAAAACCTTGCTCCTTATCCTGCAATATGTACAGAGCTGAACCAGAAGCCTCCGCATGGAACATTGCAATGTCATTCAAGCAGCCCTGCTGCAAACCAAAGAATGAAGCATTTCCCAGTTGTTGCTGGCTGTCGCACAGCAGCTGAACATGGTGGAGTGCCATTTTTGTCCTGGGAAATGAGCACTGAGTGGTGGGATCGCATCATTATGCAGCTATTGGATGATGAGCAGTAGCTGCAGAACTTCTCAATGCAGAAGGTCACTTTCGGGAACTTTGTGCAGAGCTTTTCCCAGCGCTGAAGCACACTAACACTAAAATGAGACTTGTTGTGACACTGGAGAAGTGAGTGGTGATTGCTCTGTGAAAACTTGTAACACCAGACTGCTACCAGTCAGTGGAGAATCAATTCAAGGTTGGTTTTCAGGGAGAATGGATCCACTGCTTGTCTGCCTCCCATTCTCCTCATCATCATCATCCAGAATGGCCTCCTCGTTGTTGCATGAGGTGGCCTGGGACTCACTCCTGGAAAATATCCATGCTGTGTTTGAGGACAGTGTGGGGATGCCGTCAAGAACTGCCTACAGCTCATTGTAGAAGTAGCATCTTTCTGGTGCAGAACTAGAACAATGATTTATCTTCCTTGTCTTCTGGTACACCTGCCAAAGTGTTTTGATTTTCACATGGCACTGCTGCATGTCCCTGCTGTGGCCCTTCTCCCACATGCCCTGTGCAATCTTTACAAAGATGTCTACATTTCTCTGGCTTGGATTAGAGTTGTACCTGCACAGCCTCTTCTTCCCCACAAACTAATAAGGTCCACCACCTCCTGTATACTCCAGTCAGGATTGCATTTGGAGTGTTGAGGTCCCATGACCAGCTGGGCTGGTGAGCTCTTCACACTGATCAAACAGAAAATGGAAATTCAAAAGTTCCTGGGCTTTAACAGGAGAGAGGTTGTTTCCTGTGTACCCAGAGGTGGATCATGGGCCACCAGGCCTCTGGGCCTCCCCACTAGTGGGCCCCCACCCTGCCTGGGGCTGGCCCCCCCCCCCATCTGAAACCCCAAACCCTCCCTCCCTTCCCGGCAGCCTAAGGTTCTGGCCCTCTGCTGCGGGGGGGCCTGAGGCCAGACGTAGCCTGGCTGGTTGGCCCCCGGAGGTAGCAGGGCCAACTGGTGCATGCGGTGCGGCTTCCGGTGCAGTCTGAAGGTTGTGCCAGAGACTGTACTGCACGCTCCAGTCAATCCCGTGCCACCACCCCCGGGGGACAACTGGCCAGGCCGCAGTCAACCAACCCTGCCCTCGAGAGTGGAGTGGCCAGCCCGCGGCGGGATGGAAGTGCAGAGCCTGGCCTCTGGGCTGTCCCAGGTGTGGGAAGGGAGGAAGCACAGAGCCGGCCTCTGGGCCTGCCTATCCCACTCCTACTGAGTCCCCACAGTGCTGGCAGGATGGAGTGTGTGGGCCCCTGGGATGGGCCCAGTTGGCCCATGTGGTAATCCGCCCCCGTGTGTACCTGACTGCTGTGCAGAAGAGTTGAAAATGATCTCCAGAATGGTTGTAGTGGAGTGTCATGGGATTTTTCCTATATGCCAGTTTAGTCAAATTACACGCTGCTGCATCGAAACTGCCTTTCTGTTAACTCACCAATATCAAATGAAGCGCTGTTTCTCTCATGGAGGTGGAGTAATGAAGTCTATGTTACAGGCGAGTTAGGTCAGCAGAAAGGACCTGTAATGTAGATGCGTACACTATTAGGTCAATGTAAGGTGATTTCTATCGACCTAAGTTTGTAGTGTAGACCAGGCTCATGACATATTCGATACGCATTAGAAAGTAAATTTAACAGCATGTAGTTTTCTGTTAGTCATGCTGGTTAGAGATTAGCTGGTTAGAGATTGCTTTGCTCACCTGATGCAATGAGGGCTACATAATTTCATGGATAGACTGATAGATTCAAGGGTATGTGGACAGAGAGCTTTGTCATATTTTTTGTGGAAAAATTATACAGCTCTTGTTTCCTCTGAGGCAAAGTTGCTTAGATATTGCTATGCATATGATACTTAGCACTTTGGTAAAAGAAAAAGAAAGGGTGCCATTTTCAATTGTTTCCTCAGTATTTATTCATCTTGTATTCATTTATTAAAGTGCCCATTTCCCTTTTCCTAAGAGCAAATGATGTTGTAATGTTAAAAGAAACACAGGCAAGGTACTTAAAAATTCTGCATCAGCATAATTTTGTCCATTTTGTTAGAAATCTGGTTAAAAACTCTTCCATATGTAACAGCAACTCAAATATTATTTGTTTATTATTATTACTATTATTATTAATATTGCGATCAAGCCTGTATTTCTCATCTAGGAAGTGCCCAAACATAGAGTAAATGACAATCTCTTATTCCAAGGCCTTTCATATATAATCTAATTGAACTTTTACTCATAGAAGTGGGGTGACATTGGACTAGATTTTCTGGGCCAACCATGAGCAGCATTATTAAGGGATGAATGCAGAAGTATTTAGATAGTAAATATTGGAGGGATCTGTTTAAATAAGAAGCTATTTCAATCATATATTTCAAAAATAATAAAAACATTTATTTAAATTAGTTTTGTACAAGCATTTATTTCCTGAAAGAATGTAAGTTTTTTGGGACAGGGCCCTAATAGTCGGTTGGAAAATTTTTGTTTTGTACAGCACCATGTATGTAAGCTTGACAGTGTTATTCATATCAATAAGAACCTTAATTAATCTGAATTTTGGGACTGGATTGAAGTGTATGCCCATCAGTTGATTTTGACCTTTTTTATTGGGAAAAAATGATTATATGACTTCAGTTTATTTCTTTTTTGTTTTCTGAATTTTATTCAAAGAAAAGATAGGCATACCAAGCACAGAATTTGTGAACCTTCTGCAGACAGCTCATTTCAGACCTGCATCCTCCTTGTTACACCTCCTGAAATGGCCAGTTATACTGAGTTGTGTCTAGTAGTAGAATAGTGTTTTGATGCAGTGTAATGTCAACTGGCGTCAACAATTTACACAACAGACCCATTTCACTAGTGACAAAATCTGTGGTTGAACTCTCAGCTCCAGCAATCTGATGTGTCGATCCATTGTGCTATGGCGCATAAATAATCACTCTTCCCAATGTGTAATTTGGAAAGATTTTAATGTCAGTTGCTTCCTTTCACAACATTATGTCTGAGGTTCTATCAGCCATAATTGGAATCCATCTAAATTACATTTAAAGCTCTCAGATTCAAAATTAATGTTGATAAATTGACATTCTGGTTTGTCTGGTTTCTTCGGTTTTTAAGGTAGACTCTATTCACTGAGTGCTGGTCTACACTGCCATGCTGAGTTGACAAGAGATATGCAAACTACATACTGTAGAATGTGTATCTCTTGTTGGCTTACTTATGCTCCCTTACTGCAGTGTCTTAACTGCACTGCGCTGAAGGGAAATTCCCTCCAGTTGAAGTAGCATTACTCTTTTCCAGGGTGCTGGAGTTACTGTGTTAAATGGAGAGCACTTCTGGGTTCAACTGAGTGGGTCTTCACTGGCCACTCAATAGATCCTGCTGTGTCAATCCACGGAGCCCAACGCAGCGGAAGCAGTGTAGACATATCTTGAGTTGCACAAACCTAGCTCACACATTACTTCTGCTTGTACCACAGAGAAAAGTTAATGAATTTGCGAGAGGTTCAGAAAAAAGCAATTGTCTAAAATATTGAAAGGCTTCCAGAACAGAATGATGAGGGCTCAATTTAGTTCTGAAATCAGCAGGCTCAGCTATCACTGAAGTTTATAGGAGTGGCACGCATGCTAGCATTGAACTGGTTCCTCACTGTCTATCAAATGTGCATCATTATCTTGGTGCTGGTTAATTCTGGTCAAATTGTTTGCTTACTGGCCAAATCTCAGGAAGCACCAGAAAATGTGCCCGATATGGCAATGTGTTCTGCATTATTGACACTACAAAGGATGTTTTTTTCGATACTGTTAGTGTGCCGTGTAATATTGGAATCAATGCAAAAAAGTAAAGTGTGTGTTTCCTCTATCAGGAAGAAGAGGTTTTGTAAGGAAATAATTTCACCAGCTATATTCTTGTAATTGAATGCTAAACTGTATTGTTCTGTTCAGTCACAAGGTGGTGCTGTTTGTAACATACGTTATTTATACTATCTTCAGCCAGACCTGGCATAACATTAAAAGATCTTACACTGAACATGTCAGGTGTATATCTCTTCGGGAGATGGAAGCTCTGTGGCCAGTCCATACCTGATACGGAAGCTTGGCCTGCGACTAGCAGCCCTGTAACCTGTCATGTACACAGTGCACAGGATAGTGCTAAATAGAGGGTCTCTGAAGGCTGCGAAGTTCTGAATCAACTTTCCCCATGTGTGAGAATGGTCAGGCCCAGATTTTTTGTTTGTGTCATTATTATAGAGAGGTTGTCTTCATGGTCTCATTGAAAGGCTGATCTTTTAATCCAAAGTAAGTCAAAACTAAAAAAGCTTAATGCTTTCATGTTTGGGAAGGTTAATGTCTTTGGCTATGTCTACACTAGGAAAAGTTAGGTCAACTTTGTTAAGTTGACTTAATAAGGTCGATTTTAAGTCGACTAAAAATCGACCTTATTAAGTCAACTTAACAAAGTGGTGTCCATGGACGTGGACTAAGTCCACTTTGTTAAGTCAACCTAACTGCCATTAGGTCGACTTAACAAAGTAGACTTAAGTGTCCACACTGGGTTTAGGTCGACCTAAAGAAGGGTTAGGTCGACCTAAGGAGGCTTAAGTTGAACTAATGGGTGGTTCTTATTAAGTCGACTTAAGCTTTCATTAAGTCGACTTAAGGAATTTCTTAAGTCGACTTAATGAAAGCCTGGTGTGGGCGTGGTTTAGTTTTAGTCGACTTAAGCCTCCTTAAGTCGACTTAATTTACCAGTGTAGACATAGCTTTTGAGATTAATTTATAGGTGAAAGCTTATAAATGATGATTTACGCCTGTGAGACATGACACACAAAGAGACTTTTGTCCAGGTACAATTAAATAACCTCCCTATAATCCACATGTAAGACCAACTTTCTCCAGAAGTTCCAGTTATGTGGAGATTCTGTGGAAGGCTCAGGGACCTTCAAGCCTCCTTTGCTGTCTAAGGTATCTTAGCTTAGGGCACCTTATCCCGCCCTGCCTCTTCAGGGTGCATTTGCTTGGCAGGCCCATTTCCCTGAAGTCCACCTTGTGGTTTCTTCTGGGCAATGAGGCTATGTCTACACTTGTGAATTTAAGTCAACTTAGCATGTCCACACTCAAAATTTAAGTTGACTGAAAGGGGACCCTGCCAAATTGACCTAGAGCATCCACACTGGATGCCTAGGTCAACTTCTAAGGGCTAGGTGGACCTGGGACAGGTCTATGGTGGCAGGGGGGGCACCCCTTGCCAAATGCCAGGGGGCTCAGCCTTTGCCCCATTGTACCTCGGTAAAATGGGGCAAAGGGGGACAGGGACCCTGGCAGGGCATAGGGGCAGGGTGGGCAGGGCTCTGGCAGGGCATAGGGGAAGGGGGGTATGCCAGGCTGAGGCTGTGCCAGCCACCCTGGCAGGGAGGGCAGTGGGGAAGCCCTGGAGCCTCCTATGTCGACTTAGAGTTGACTTAGGGCTACTCCACGTCTACCCTGGCTAAGTCGACTTTCTAAAGTTGACTTAGCCAGCAAAGTCGACTTAAAATAAGGTTTAGTAAAGTCGACTTAATTTTTCCTTAAGTTGACTTAAGCAGCTGCTTAAGTCGACTTAAGGAAAGTGTAGTGTAGATGCAGAGTAAATTAAGTCGACTTAAGCAAGCTTAAGTCGACAATTCACAAGTGTGGACGCACCCTGAGTGACTTACTCAACCCCCTCCTTCTGTAGGAACAGGTCCCAGAAGACTCCTAAATGTTTACATTGCAATAAAAGAACCACAACATGGCTGTGGCTGTCTCAGGTCAGTTGACTAGGACTCACAAGGCTCATGTAGAAGGCTAAAAATAGCATTGCAGGTCTTTGGGTGTTGGCTGGAACCCAGGCTCTGAGACCTTCCCAAGATGGAACATTGACACTGCTTGTTTTGGTCCTGCAGCTGGACTCTGCAAGCCTGAGTCAATTGATGTGAGCTCTGAGCCTTGGTTCAGCAGGTGTTTTATTGCAATGTAGACATAACCCTACACAGTCCAACAGCTGCCAGTGCTCCTGACCATTTAACTCCTTCTGATACCAAGGTAACCCCAGGCTATCAGGAAAACCCTACAACTTACACAGTTCGCATGTTCATCAAAGATGATGCTCCCAAAATAAAAAAGCCATGGCCAACCACTAAAATGCCTACATAATACTTTCGAAGACATGAGTTACTGGATAATGTGTTCAATCAAAAAGTGTTTCTCTGTCTGAGTCCTTTGGGGTTTAAATGTAGACTGGGAGAAATATTGAAAGTTCTGAGTGCCACAACGCTTTATGCCACAAGTAGGATGAGGCCCTGCTAATTGTTAGACAAAATGGTGAACAAAAAGTGCAGTGCTCTCTGGGAGATTTTCTGTGTTGAGGACTCTAATCCAGCACAAAGTTACTGCAAAGTGTGCAAACACAGCACAAGTGTCAGGCTACCCCATATCGGCTATGTATGAGTAGATATCCGTCCAGCGCATTCAGGAGTGTCATGATATCACAATATGAAAGGATGAGGGAACTCCGCATCTCAGGAATATTTATCCAACTTCAGCCATTCACAGCTCAGGAAAATGTACAAGATGCAAGAATGTGCAGCCCAGAAGATGCTTTGAAGATTAATTCCTCAGAGGATAATTTAGAGACATCTTTCCTGTTTCAAGGTGTGGATGGTTTGTACTTTAGTGGATCATAAAAGTACTGAAATCTCATTAATGGCTGTTTATGAACTTTTTTTTTTTTTGCTACCAATGTTATCCATGTGTATGAAACATTTTGCCAGCAAGTGATCATTCCAATTTTTTTTAAAAAAACCCCATGAACTGCAACTCATTTTCTGCAGATAAGGCGACACAAAGAAACACCTTGCAGTCCTTTCTGGGGCTAACATCAGACTAGATAGACAGACAATGCAGTCACAAGAATAGTTATGCTGTACTGTGTGACTTTCAACAGCAAAGCCTGTTATGGAGCCAATTCTGGGCATGTATGATAAAAGGCAGATTGCCAAAGATTTTATTCACATGGTGCTCTGAGACAATGGGTCTGACAAAAGAAAAGCTTTTAGTGACTGAGTTAAGGATTCTTTATTAGACCAACCATCTGCTCATCCCTATTCAGCCAGAGGCTGGTCAACATATTTCAAGAAACAGTCAACTGTGAAATAGGTGAATCTTCATGTTATCTGAAATTTGTGTTTGCCCCATATCCAAAATACCCAGTGGAACTGAAATTTGTCTTTACATATCCTTACATTTTAGGCCAGTTTTAGATCTACTTCTCTGACACAATTGTAAACATAAGGTTTACCTGTACTCTGCTTTCACCCTCTCCAAATTGTACCGTGAATGTGAACACCTAGAAAATAATAAGGTAACAGTCAACATGGATTTTTCAAGAACAAATTTTGTCAAACCAACTTAACAGCTTTCTTTGACAGGATAACAAGCCTTGTGGATGGGGGGAAGTAGAAGTGATATATCTTAACTTTAGTAAGGCTTTTGATACTGTTTCACATGACTTTCTCATAAAGGCTATGTCTACATTTGTTAATTTAAGTCGACTTAGCTAAGTCGACTTTATTAAGATGACTTTAAGTTGACTTTGTTAAGTCAACTTAGCATGTCCACACTCAAATTTTAAGTCGACTTTGAGGGTACCCTACAAAATCGACCTAGAGCGTCCACACTGGACGCCTAGGTCAACTTCTAGGGGCTAGGTGGACCTGGGACAGGTCCACAGTGGCAGGGGGGCACCCCTTGCCAAGTGCCAGGTGGCTCAGCCTTTGCCCCATTGTACCTTGGTACAATGGGGCAAAGGGGGACAGGGACCCTGGCAGGGCATAGGGACAGGGTAGGCAGGGCCCTGCCCTGCCCTGTGGGGGGGCACGCCAGGCTGTGGCTGTTTCAGCCACCCTGGCAGGGAGGGCAGTGGGGAAGCCCTGGAGCCCCATAAGTCGACTTAGAGTTGACTTAGGGCTACTACATGTCTACACTGGCTTAAGTCAACTTTCTAAAGTCGACTTAAGCAGAAAGTCGGCTGAAAATGGGGTTTTACAAAGTCGACTTAATTTTTCCTTAAGTTGACTTAAGCAGCTGCTTAAGTCGACTTAAGGAAAGTGTAATGTAGATGCAGAGTAAATTAAGTCGACTTAAGCAAGCTTAAGTCGACTTAATTTACAAGTGTAGATGGACCCAAACAAACTAGGAGAATATAACCTAGATGGCGCTACTATAAGGTGAGTGCATAACTGGTTGGAAAACCATTTCTAGAGAGTAATCAGTGGTTCTCAGTTAAATTGGAAGGACATACCAAGCAGGGTCTCACAGAGATTAGTTCTGCGTAGAGTTCTGTTCAACATCTTCATCGATGATTTAGATAATGGCATAGAGAGTATGTATAAAGTTTGAGGATGATACCATTCTGGGACGGGTTGCAAGTACTTTAGAGGACAGGATTAAAATTCAAAGTGATCTGAACAAACTGGAGAAATGGTATGAAGTAAATAGGATGAAATTCAATAAGGACAAATGCAAAGTGCTCCACTTAGTAAGAAACAATCAGTTGCACACATACAAAATGGGAAATGACTGCCTAGGAAGGAGTACTGCAGAAAGGGATTTGGGGGTCATAGTGGAACACAAGCTAAATATGAGTCTACAATGTAAAACTGTTGCAAAAAAGCAGACATTCTGGGAAGTATTAGTTGGAGTGTTGTAAGCAGGACAGAAAAAGTAATTCTCTGCTCTACTCTGTGCTGATTAGGCCTCATCTGGAGTATTGTGTGCAATTCTAGATTCCATATTTCAGGAAAAATATAGACAAATGGACAAAGTCCAGAGAAGAGCAACAAAAATTATTAAAAACCTAGAAATCATTGCCTATGAAGTAAGATTAAAAGCACTGGGTTAGCTTAGTCTGGAGAAGAGAAGTCTAGGAGGCATGGGGACATGATAACCATTTTCAAGTACATAAAAATTTGATATAAGGAGGAGGGAGAAAATTGTTCTAGTTAACCTCTGAGGATAGGACAAGAAGCAATGGGCTTAAAGTGCAGCAGTGGCAGTTTAGATTGGACATTAGGAAAAATTTCCTAATCATCACTGTAGTTATGTACTCAAATAAATTGTCTAAGGAGATTGTGGAATTTTGTCATTGGAGATTTTTAAGAGCAGGTTGAACAGATATCTGTCAGGGTTTATCTAGATAATACTATGCAGGGGACTGAAATTGAAGACCTTTTGAGGTCCCTTCCAGTCCTACAAAAAGTATATAAAAAAGAGTGAACTGACTGCTAGTTGTAGATGTTGTAGCCAAGTGGAATGTCACCTAAACCATCCTTGTGCATCTGCTGGAAAATGAATGGGATCTCATTCTTGGCTGCCGGAAGGAGCCTGCACTGATCTTTTGGTTCTGGGGAAATGCACTCCTCTTGGGTTCTTAGGCAGCAGTTCCCTTCTGCAACCAACAGGAGGGGAACTGCGAGCCACTTTGAAGACCCTGCAGGCCACATTTGGCTCCTGGGCCACAGGTTGCAAACCACTGAGTTAACACATGTTTCAAAGGACTATGCAAGGTGAAGTGGCCTGCTAACACTCTCCAGTCAAGGTGGGGGGAAATGCTGGGCTTGTATGGGGGTTAATGGCTTACAGATAGTTGTAATAAGTCATAAATCCAGAGTCTGTTCAGTTCATGATTTTTAATTTCTAGCAAAGGTGTAAATTTAAGCTCCCAGCGTCATCTTTAGAAGGTGTTGTGCAGGTTTCCTTTGAGGATCAAGACTGAGAGTTCAGGTATAGAGTGGTTGCTTTGTGAAGTGTTTACCCACAGGTGACAGGATGTTATTGTCCTTTTACATTTTTCTGCATGGGTTCATTGAAAAGTGCGTTGATTGTCTCATTTAACCCACATAGTTGTTATTTGGGCATTTAGAGCACTGGATAAGGTACAGCACACATTGTTATAAAATATAGACAAATGTAGTATCCATGGATTTTGCAAGGTGTGTTGTGGGAGATATTGATCATTGTAGCTGTGGAGATATTATGTATCTGTTGTTCTGTCAGGGTATGGTGCTGCTTTAAGTTGGTTTGTCCTGACTTGTTTCTCATGATGAACTTGGAGAGTTGGAGGGTTGTTTGAAGGCTAGAAGAGGGGGTTCAAGAAAGATTTCTTGCAGCAGGTGGTCTCCATTGAATATGGATTGTAATTGTTTGATGATACCCTGCATGGGTTCTTGGAGTGGTTTTTGTGATTATTAGATCTATGAAGGTAGATGTGCTGATCCGTAGGTTTCTTGTGTGTAGTGATGTGTAGGGTTCCATTTTTAAAGCTGATCGTGGTTTTCTGGAAGTTGATGCTAGTGTGGGAGCGTTCTAGAGAGAGTTTAATGGGTGGGTGGTGGCTGTGGTGGAAATCTATGAGGGAGTTTTGACTGTCTCTGTCCAGAGGATGATAATATCATCAGTATATCTCAGGCATATAATTGATTACATGGTGCATTTGTCCAGAAGTTCTTTTTTAAGGTGGCCTTTGAAGAAGTTGGCATATTAATGTCATCCTGGTACTCATGGCTTTTCCCATGGTTTGGACACACTATTTTTGTTGTTGGATGTAAATTGTTATGGGTGAGGATGAAATGGATGAGTTTGGAAATGTGTTTGGGGTGGTTATCTGAGTGTTGTCTGTTACCTTGTAAATATCTGAGCTGGTAGTGATCTCATCATGGTGAGGGATATTGGTTTATAGGGAGGTGACGTACATGGTGGCAAGCATGGTGTTTCAAGGGAGGTTGTTAATATTATTGAGTTTCTGAAGGAAATTAATAATCTCCTGGAGGAAGCTGGCCCTTTGTGTGGTATGTGGTTTGAGGATGGTTTCTATAAGTCCTGATATTCCTTCAATATGACTGCTGGAGACAGATATGATGGGTCTTCTTGAGTATCCTTATCTGTGTATTTTGGGAAGCATGTAAAAGGTCCATTAGTGGGCTCATGGAGGATGAGTTTGTAAAGTTTCTCTTGGAGTTTTTGGGGGAAGGTTTTGATGTTATTTTTAAATTCCTGGGTTAAGTTGTGGTGTGAGAACTTCTTTGAATTCTTTAAAGTAAGTGGCGTTGGAGAGTTGTTGGATACTAGCCTCATTAATGTAGTCATCACAGTTGAGAACTACTGCTACGTTGATCAAAACACCCACAACACACCTTTCAAGATCTATACCTCATCACATCAACATGTGATCTACCTCATCTCATGCACTAAATGCCCCAATAACAATTCTATAGGTGAAACCAGACAATTACTATATTCACAAATGAACTCACCCAGAAAACTGATAAAAGAAGACAAAACCATCATATCACCTGTGAGTAAACTTCACAAAGAGATCACTCTGTATTTGACCTCTCAGTTCTCATCCTCAAAGGAAACCTGCACAACATCTTTATAAGACAAGCCTGGGAGTTTAAATTCCTAACTTTGCTAGACATTACAAATCATGGAGAAACTTGATTTATGGCTTATCACAACTATTTATAACCCACTAAACTACTCCAGCATTTTCCCCTTATGACTATAGGAGGGTTAACTTGCCAATTCACCTTGAATGGTCATTTAAAACCTATATTAGCTACTTGTGCTAAACAATCTGTTCCATGTTATATTTAGCTGTGACACTCCATGTACATTTCCCAGGCCTGAAGAGAGTTCTCTGTAAGCTGAAAGGCTTGTCTCTCTCACCAACAGAATTTAGTTCAATAAAATATATTACCTCACCAACCTTGTCTCTCTCATTGACTTTATTGTAAGCTGGCAAGTTCCAAAGGGGTAGCCGTGTTAGTCTAGTTCAGCAAAACAAGCAAGGAGTCCTGTGGAACTTTTAAAGATTAACAAATTTATTTTTCACAAGAGCTTTCGTGGGCAAAGTCCCACTTCATCAGATGACACAGAGAAAACTTACATTGAAAAAAAAAAACTTACAGTATTGGAGGGGAAGATAAATCCAGGGATTGCATTTTACTGCATCAGGTCAGATTACTTCAGCAAATCAAACAAGTTGTATAGATTCAAACACAACATATCAAAAGTGGTGAGGCTGAGAGAGGTAAGAATCATTATTAGTAATGAAAAACAAAGGAGGAGTCCCATGGCACTTTTAACGTCTAATGTTTGTAGTGGGAAAGCCAGTTCATGTCCTTATTCAGACCAAGGCTGATGGTATCAAATTTGCATATGAATTCTAACTCTCAAGTCTCTCTTTGAAGCCTTGATCTAGAGTAAATGTGTTTGAGGATACTTATACAGAAGTGCATTACTGAATGGCTTGGGAGATTAAAGTGATTTCCTATTGGTGTTTCAATGTTCTTATTTCTGATGTCAGATTTGTGTCCATTTATTCGTTTGCATCGAGACAGTCCAGTTTGTCTGATATATAGGGTGGAGGGGCACTATTGGCACATTATGGCATATATCACATTGGTGGAAGAGCAGGTGAATGAGCCCCTGATGGAATAGCTGTTTCGATTAGGTCCTATGATGGTGTCATTAGTGTCAATATGTGGGCAGATAGGCAGTGGGGTTTGTTGCAGGGATATGTGCCTGCCTGACTGTTTCTGTTGTATGGTCTGTAATTGCTGGTGAGTATCCATTTAAGGTTGTGGAGCTGTCTGTAAGCACAGAGAGGTCTGTCTCCCAGGGCTTGGGAGAGTGAGGGATCATCTTGTAGGATAGGCTGTAGCTCCTTGATGATATGTTGTAGAAGTGTGAGTTGTGGGCTGTAGGTGGTGACCAATGGCGTTCTGTTGTTTTCTTTCTTGGGTTTGTCCTGTAGAAGTTGAACTTATTGGTATCTGTCTGGTTCTATTAATCTGTTTCATCACTTCCCCAGGTGGGTATTGTAGTTTTAAGAATGCTTATTAGGGATCCTGGAGGTGTCTGTCTCTGTCTGAGAGATCAAAGCAAATGCAGTTGTATCTTAGGGTTTGGCTATAGAGAATGAATCATGTAGTGTATTTTGGATGAAAGCTCAAGGGATGTAGGTGACTATAGCGGTCAGTAGATTTCCGGTATAGGGCAGTAGTTATGTGTCTGGTACTTCTTTGAACTGTAGTGTCCAGAAAGTGGATCTCCTGTGTAGAATGGTCTAGGCTAAGTTTGATTGTGGAGTGGAAATAGTTGAAACCTCCGTGGAATTCTTCAAGGGCCTTCTTTCTGTGAGTCCAGATGATGAAAATGTCATCTATATAGAGTAAATAGAGGACTGGTATTTGTGGATGAGAGCTGAGGAAGCATTGTTTTAAGTCAGCCATAAAAATATTAGCATATTGTGGGGCCATGCCGGTACCCATAGCAGTGCCGCTGACTTTAAGATATAAATCATCTTCAGACCCATGGATGTCTCAAGTGTCAGTGCAACATGAGTGGGATACATTGAAAGCCAACAGTTTACCATTTCAAATAGACTTTTCATGTCAAATTCTATCAGCTTAAACTTTTGGGGCTTTCTGAACATAAATACAGAGACAGACAGAAACATTCAGCCAGTAATGTTCCCTGTTGTGTTACAGCCCTACCACCATTCTTGTTATGCTTCTATGTGCCACAAATATAGGGACCTTTCTATATAAAAGTCTTTATTGAACTGGAATTAAGCTTTTAAAAATATATCAATAATTTAAGGGGAAAATGATTAAGAACTTTGCCTTAAAAAACAAACAAGTAAACAAACAAACAAAAGAAATAAAACAGATTAGAAAGCCAGGAAGGACACCAATTGAAACTGAAAGTTAATCTTAAGGTTAAAAATCACACTCAAGCAACTGCTCAGACTTGAAAGTTGTGTTTTCTTTTCTTCTCTGGCATGACACCATGCACACGTGTGCACTACATCCTACAAAGCTGTACTTTTTACTCTCAAAAGTACACCAGTCCATACATCTTTTAGACTCATAGGGTATGTCTACACTTGTAAAGTTAAGGCGACTCTGTTAAGTCAACTTAACAAGGTCGACTGTAAATCAACTTAAAGTTGACCTTGTTAAGTCGACTTAACAGAGTGGCGACACTTTAAGTCGACTTAAGTCGACCTTGTTAAGTTGACTTAACAGTAGACATAGCTGTTCACACTGGCTTTAAGTTGACTTAAGAAGTCGATTTAAGGCTTAAGTCGACCTTCAGAGGTGGTGTTATTAAGTCGATTTAAGATGTTATTAAGTCAACTTAAGGAAGCACTTAAGTTGACTTAATAAAAGCCCAGTGTGGATGCAGCTTTGTGTAGGTTTACTTAAGCGTCCTTAAGTTGACTATGTTGCCAGTGTAGATGCACCCATAGATCAGACACATCCATAAGATTAGAAGGGACTAATATGATCATCTAGTCTGACCCCTTGCACAATGCAGGCCACAGAACCATCCACTCCTGGAATAAACCTCTAACCTATGACTAAATTATTAAAGTCCTCAAATCATGATTTAAAGACTTTACGTACAGAGAATCCACCAGCAAGTGAGCCATGCCCCATGCTACAGAGGAAGGCAAAAACTGCCCAGGGCCTTTGCCAGTCTGCCCTGGGGGAAATTCCTTCCCTGCCCCAAATATGGTAATCGGTTAAACCCTGAGCATCTAGACAAGGCTCACTAGCCAGACACCCAAGAAAGAATTGTCTGTAAAAGCTCAGAACACACCTCACCAAATGTCCTATCTCAGGCCATTGGCATATCTATCAACAGTAGTCTAAGATCAGTCAATTGCCAAAACTGGGCGTTCTCATCATATTATCCCCTCCATAAATTTATCAAGCTCAGTTTTGAAGCCAGATAGGTATTTTTTGTCTCCATAGCTCTCCTTGAAAGGCTATTCCAGAACTTCATTTCGCTGATGGTTAGAAATCTGCATCTAATTTCAAGTCTAAGCTTCCTCATAGCCAATTTATGTCCATTTGTTCTTGTGTCCACATTGAACAAACAAGGAGTCCTGTGGCACTTTTAAAGACTAATGAATTTATTTATCGCATGAGCGCTCATAGGAGAAATCCCACTTCAGCAGAGGCTTCCACTTCACTGGGTTTATTTTTCCCTCCCATGCTGTGAATTTTCCATTTTCAACCATCTGCTGAAGTGGGATTTCTCCCACGAAAGCCCATGTAATAAAGAAATGTATTAGTCTTTAAAAGTGCCACAGGACTGCTTGTTTGTTTTGCTGAAACAGACTAACAGAGCTACCCCTCTGGACCATGTCCACATTGGCACTAGACTTAAATAATTCCTCTCCCTGCCTGTTATTTATCCCTTTGATGTATTTATACAGAGAAATCATATTGCCTCTCAACCTTCTTTTGGTTAGACTGAACAAACCCAGCTCTTTGCTTCTCCTCTCAGAAAGCAAGTTCCAAAGGGGTGGCCGTGTTAGTCTATTGCAGAGAAACAAACAGAGTCTTGTGGCATTTATTTAAGACTAACAGATTTATTTATTGCATGAGCTTTCATCAGATGCTTTGAAGATGGGAAACTTACAGAATGGGAGGAAATTAAATGCAGGGAAGTGTATGACATAGGATCAGGTCTGAAAAGGGGATCATGGCTGATCCTATGTCATACACTTCCCTGCATTTAATTTCCTCCCATTCTGTAAGATTCCCATCTTCAAAGTGTCTCACAAAGTGAGATTTTCTCCCATGAAAGCTCATGCAATAAATAAATCTGTTAGTCTTTAAAAGTGCCACAGGACTCTGTTTCTCAGAAGGCAGGTTTTCCATTCCATAGACCATCCTCATAGCTCTTCTCTACACCAGTTCCAGTTTGAATTCATCTTTCTTAAATATGAGGGACCAGAACTGCACACAATATTCTGGATGAGGTCTCATCAGCGCCTTGTATAACGGTACTAACACCTGCCTATCTGTACTGGAAATACCTTGTGTGATGCATCATAGGACTGCATTAGCTTTTTTCACAGCCACATCACATTAGTGGCCCATAGTCACCCTGGGTGTGCTACACTTGTAAATTAAGTCAACTTAAGATTGCTTAAGTCGACTTAATTTACTCTGCATCTACACTACATTTTCCTTAAGTCGACTTAAGTAGCTTGCTTAAGTCAACTTAAGGAAAATTAAGGCGACTTTATTAAACCTCCTTTAAAGTCGACTTTAGGCTTAAGTTGACTTTCTAAAGTTGACTTAAGCCAGTGTAGACCTGGAGTAACCCTGAGTCGACTTAGGGCTCTCCATGACTCCCCCACTGTCCTCCCTGCCGGGGGGGGGGGGGCAGGCACAGGGGGAGCTTGGCATGCCCCATCACAGGGCAGGGCAGAGCCCTGCCCCTATGCCTGGCCAGGGTCCCTGTCCCCCTTTGCCCAATTGTACCCAGGTCCAATGGGGCAAAGGCTGAGCCCCCTGGCAATTGGCAAGAGGTGCCCCCCCTGCCACCGTGGACCTCTCCCAGGTTCACCTAGCCCCTAGAAGTCGACCTAGGCATCCAGTGTGGACACTCTAGGTCAACTTTGTAAGTTCCCCCCTAAGTCGACTTAATTTTATAGTGTGCACATACTAAGTTGACTTAACAAAGTTGACTTAAAATCGACTTAACAAAGTCGACTTAGCTAAAGTTAACCTAAATTACCAAGTGTAGACATAGCCCCTGTGATCAACCAATATGTCTAGGTCCTTCTCCTTCTCTGTCACTTCCAACTGACGTGTCCCCAACTTACAGCAAAAATTCTTATTGTTAGTCCCCAAATGCATGACCTTGCATTTTTCCCATTACATTTCATTCTATTCCAATTATTCCAGTTTACAAGGTCATCCAGATCTTCCTGTATGATATCACGATCTTTCTGTCTACTGTCAACACTTCCCAACTTTGTGTCATCCGCAAACTTTATTAGCATATTCCCACTTTTTGTGCTAAGGTCAATAAAATAAAAAAGTTAAATAAAATTGGTCCCAAGACCAACCCCTGAGGAACTCCACTAGTAACCTCCCTCCAGCCTGAGAGTTCACCTTTCAGTATGACCCATTATAATCTACCCTTTAACCAGTTCCTTACCCACCTTTCAGTTTTTATATTAATCTCCATTTTTGCCAATTTAACAAATAATTCCCTGTGTGGAACTGTATCAAATGCCTTACTGAAATCTAGGTAAATTATATCCACCACATTCCCTTTGTCTAAAAAATCTGGTATCTTCTCAAAAAAGATCGTGTTGGTCTGACATGATCTACCTTTTGTAAAGCCATGTTGTATTTTATCCCAATTACTGTTAACCTTGATATCCTTAACCACTTTCTCTTTCAAAAATTTTTCTCAAGACCTCAAATACTACAGAGGTCAAACTAACGGGCCTGTAGTTTTCCTCCTCTATAGAGCTATTCAGTGAGTAAGGGTCGCAAAACTGGGCCCACTCAGTGGCCAATTACCAAGTATTCCTTTTAATATTACTATCATACGGTTAATATTTCTAATAACATGAATGGAGTTAAAAATAAGATATAAAATCCCTTACATCTAATTACAAAGCATAGGGGAGAGCCTATGACTAGTGAACCAAAGTTAGGCTAAGAGGGACTTCAGCTATGGAATAATAATTTAGGGCAATTCTTTTTGATTAAATTATGTATTAATGAAATGTGCACATGTAGTAGAAATAAGAAAATAATACATTGTAAATAGTTTATGTGATTAAATTGTCTTCCATTTTTATTTGCAGAATGTCTGTGAACAGATCATGTTTTTCTCAAATTTATTCATTATTCAGTTTTACTTAACTTTTTTTTTGTTTGTTTCATTTTTGAAAAACTTTTAACAAACATTTTGTCATGAGTATTCTCTACTTGACCCATGGCAGTCAAGTTGTTCTGGTTAGCTTTGATTGGTCACATAATTATAATTATTTTATAATTACATAACTATATTGCTTCCAGTCTAATGCTTTCCATAGAGGGAAGAGGTGTAACTGTTATAAACATAAGGTGTAGGTTGAAGACACCCCAGGGGTTTTAAATCTCTGAAGAAGAGATAACAGGGAGAGGCTGAAGTAGCCAAAATTAAGGTTGGGTTTTTTTTAAAAGACCTTTTTCTTTCTGCAGCATCTTGACCTCTGATGAGGCATTATTCCTAGAAAAAAGTCAGTTCCTGTCAGATTTGTTGGCTGGGAGCAAAATTTAAATTTAATTTTCTTTCCTCTCACTCACAATAACGCTTTGCTCGTGCATAGTCCTACTTCAGTGCGTATGGTCAGCTTTTTGCCTGACTCATTTCACCATCTCTGTCCCAGGGTTCTGCTTAGGGTTTTTAGGATTGCTGTGCTGCTGGTGTGAAAAGCAATGTCCCATCCTATATAAAATATCTCTGAGTATTCAGCTTGTGAACTTACATGTCCATTTTCATGAGCATTCATGCAAGAAAAATTCTATATCAAATATATGTGGAAACAAATACAAAATAGGGGCAAGGATGGCTGAAGCAAATTCATCTTCACATGTTAGCCCATAGTGTGAAAAATTGTACGTGGTAATCACCCAACTCCAATCAACACATTAGAAATGGAGACAGAAAACGTTAACCTTTCTCAGCCCATATCTGCTTACCACAAATTCCTCCAGGCAGTCTAATTTTCACCCACACAGTGGTTCAAATGGAAACTATGACTGAGTAACTTACTGAGAAGTCAGTCAATGCACCTAGAGTTACCACCAATATGGAGAAATGCTAGCTATTTAAACCTTTTTTATAATCCTGAAGAGTCCCTGTGACAGCCACAATCAAGAGTAACATGTTTTTCTGCACTGTTACTTCTGCTTTCGGCTCTAGATTTGTTTCCCAATCTAGAATGATGATTTCTCCTGTTCCATGGGTGTAAATTACAATTTGGCTCCTACGATATATCAGTTCAGCTACCTCCCATACACATCTTAAAAATAGAGTTACCACTTGGCTTGTGTTTGACCAGCCTGGACATTTTTTTGTGGGTTTGCCAGTTTCCAGAGAAATAATTAAATCTGCCAGATTTTTTTTCATGGGTCTAAAGATTTGCATTATTATCACAATACACTGAGATTGCTAATGTTAAAAGTTTCTGCGTTCAGCTAAAGATGCTGCAGTGTTCCGACTTCTGCAGTTTGAGCAATAACAGATCAAAACTGTTGAAAATACTGCAGCTCTCTGCCCACCAACACACAAGCACACTGTGTGTGTGTGAGAGAGGGTTTGAGTCACGCAAGAGTGAGGAGATGTGTGAGGCAAATTAAATAATAGACAATCAGGATGAGGGTGTTAGTGATCTTACTACATCCCTGAAAAAAAGCTTGCATCAGAAACTGCATATTCAATAACAACTGACTGAAGAAAACAGACTACAAAAAAGACTGGCTATCATTTGTTATCAGTGATGTTATCAATCTTATCTATATGAGTTATCTCTCTAGATACTATAAGTGGCTGTTGAAGGGTGGGTGCAGAGTTGTAGCGAGCTTGCCTTGTGCAGGGGAGGAGTGCCAGGTTTTTTACATTTTGAAGTTAGTAACCCTAAGTCACCAGGACTCTTTTCTCAGCCAATTCTGCTTCAGACCGAGACATAGGGTCCTTCATTCCTATTAACTTTAGTGAGGCAAGATTAGGCTCAAAGCGTGCAAAAGTCCTTCCCACAATGCTTTTGTACCATATAAGTTCCTCAGGAGGAGCCATTCTCCCAGTTCCAGATGCCCTGCTATAATGAAAAAACAATGAAAGTCCTGTGGCACCTCAAAGACTAACAAATTTCTTCAGGCATAAGCTTTCGTGGGCTCCAGCTCACTTCATCAGATGCCCACAAAGCTTATGCCCGAAGAAATTTGTTAGTCTTTAAGGCTATGTCTACACTTACAAAGCTAAGTCGACTCTATTAAGCCAACTTAACAAGGTCGACTTAAGTCGACTTAATGTCGACCTTGTTAACTCGACTTAGAGAGTCTACACTAGACTCTTAAGTCAACTGGCTAGGTCGATGGAGAGCCACAGCTCTGAAGGGAGCCGAGGCTCCCAGGGACAAGGGGAGCCGTGGCTCCTGGGGAGAAGGGGAGCAGGACAAGAAGGGAGCCACAGCTCCTGGGGAGAAGGGAGCTGCAGCTCTCCCCGGGGACAAGGGAGCCATGGCTCCCTGGGAGAAGGAAGCCACGGATCCCCTTGGGAACAAGGAAGCCCTGCGCAGCTCCCTTGTCCACGGGGGGAGCTGCGGCTTCTTTGTCCCCAGACCTAGGTCGACTTAGGGAATTAAGTCGACTTAGGGCATCCACACCAGTTTTAGGTCGACTTAACAAATTGACTTAGGTGTTAAGTCGACCTAAAGAGTGGTAATTATTAAGTTGACTGAAGGAAGTGCTTAAGTCAACTTAATGAAAGCCAGGTGTGGATGTGGCTTTGTTTAGGTTGACTTAAGCATCCTTAAGTCGACCTCAGTTGCCAGTGTAGATGGTGCCACAGGACTCTCATTGTTTTTGCTGTACACAGAATAACATGGCTACCCCTCTGGAAATTGTCACCTGCTATAATGGAATACTAAACTGTGTTATACTGTTCAGCCACTAGATGGGACTATATATAAAATGCCTTATTTAACCTCAGTTCTACCTTTAGGGCATTAAAATCATCAACAGAAAAGCCGCAGATCAACCACTCTGCAGAGATGCCAATATCCATTGATAAAGTAAATGAGATTTAACCCAGTTGCTAAATATGTTCCTGGCTTCCAAAGGATTAGCTGTGTCAGTCTAGTTCATTAGTTAGTCTTTAAAAGTGCCACAAGCCTCCTTGATGTTCCTGGGAAAAATCTGGTAGTAGCTGACATTTTGTCAAGAAGTCCAGCAACACGCTCAACTACCTGGGAGCTCAAAGTTGGCATAGATGTGTACATGGATGCTGTGGACATAAACAGAGCAGTGCCTAAAAGGCACTATGGAAATGACAAGAGACTCCTTTGAGTTATATGGACAAACAAGCGCATCAGATGGACTCAACATTAAGGGTGATTGCATTGTAACTCCAAATGAGAGGAGAAATCATAAAACTTACGTATGAAGGACATCAAGGATTAACTAAATCCCTTGAATAGGTCAACAAGTCAGTGTGGCCAACCATCAGCAAGGACATAAACAATAAAATATCCACATGTGAACACTGCAGAACTAAGAGACCAACTTGAACCTTTAATAACTCCCCTGCCAGACAAACCTTGTGAGATACTAGCCGCAGATGTATGAGAATTCAGATGATATAGTTATTGGTCATAGTGGACTATTTTTCCAGGTATATAGAAATAGTGTAGTTGAAAGACATGTTCAGTGTTATAGAGAAACTGAAGTTCACTTTTCTCATTTTGGTATTCTGGAACAGGTAGTGACAAACAATGGGCCACAACTCACTGTAGCAGAATTTAAGTAATTCCAAACAGAATATTATTTTGGTCATCTTACCCAGAGATGAATGGAGAGGCTACAGACAGCCAAGAAAATCCTATAGCAGGAAGATCCGTTCCTTTTTCCTCTGAGTTAAGGATCAACACCAAAAGTAGTTGCTGGATATAGCCCAGCACAACTCCTGATGGGAAGACAACTCAGAACTTACGTCCCAATTTTGTAAAATAATCTATCTCCAAAGAAACTAGATATGAAGAGAGTAGTCAAATTGGATAAAAAGCTAGAAGAGCTTAGGGACATTTTTGCAATGGATGTCTCTTAGGGCTTGCCTACATGAGCACCGTATTGCGCATTAAAAAACATTACCGCGCGTTAACAAGCAAACTGTACATACGTGAAACGTTGTTGCTGCGCACTAAGTGCCTTGTTGATGCGCATTCCAACAACCACTCCGAGGAGAGTGGTAACAGCTGTTGCGGATCATCTGTTGCGCGTTTGAGCTCGTGTGTACCCTTACCGCACACTGATTGGCCTCCGGAAATGTCCCAGAGTGCCAATGAAGGCCACTCTGGGACATCGGAGCTGTCATATGTCAATTTCACTGCTCTAGCTGAGCAGTGAAATTGACATATGGGCTCCGGGAGTCAGCTGAAGCCTCGGC
>ML685756.1:28281524-28381842 GCA_007922175.1 Pelusios castaneus | reverse complement strand
GGCTTCTCGGTCCTGGGACAGCCAGCCTTGCAGGGCTGGCTCTCCTGGGACAGGCCACCCGGCTGCTTGTCCCAGGGAGAACCTGCTGGCTCTTGCTGTGGCAAGCTGCCAGTGGCTTCCTGGTCTAGGGAGAGCCAGCCCTGCACCTATCAAGTCGACTTAGAGTGTCTAGTGTAGACTCTCTAAGTCGACTTAATAGGAGCACCTTTAAGTTGACTTAAGAGTCTTGTGTAGACTCTCTAAGTCTACTCAATAAGGTTGACTTAAAGTGCTCAGGGTTTAACTGATTGCCATATTTGGCGTCGGGAAGGAATTTTCCCCCAGGGCTGATTGGCCTGGGCTCTGGGGTTTTTTTGCCTTCCTCTGTAGCACAGGACATGGTTCACCTACCGGTGAATTCTCTGTATCTTAAAGTCCTTAAATCATGATTTAAGGAGGTAAATAACTCAGTCATAGGTTGGTGGCCTATTGCAGGAGTGGGTGGGTGAGGTCTTGAGGCCTGCATTTTGCAGGAGGTCAGATTAAATGATCGTACTGGTCCCTTCTGACCTTAAAGTCTATGAGAGACTTTAGAAAGTCGACAAGAAAGTCGACCTAACTTTGTGAGTGAAGACATAGCCATAGAGGGCAGTGGTGACACACACAGCAACCCATACTTTGCAGGACAGCTCTGAAAGTGCTTGTCTTTGGAAGCAGTTTCACAAAAGTGAAAGATCTGTGACTTCTCAAGGTCAGGGAGAAATCAATCAAACAAAGGTGTCTGAAACGAAGAGGAAACCAAGCTGCTCTAGAAGAATGGGGAACAGCACACCCACTAATTAAAAAAAAAAATCTTGTAAGTCATTCTGATGGTATTTCCTGTGAAGTCAGAATTTTATCCCCATGATTCTCATTTCTCTTCCCATATGCAAAGGACAGATTTAGATCAAATAAAGAAGGAAACATTGTGAAGAAGGGGAAGATAGTTAGCAGCTTACTTCTTGGCTGCTAACATCGAATCATTAAATGCTAACAGCCAAAAGTAAAGCTGTTATTTTTCTGATCCAACTACTCAGCCAGGAATAAAACATTAAGCAGCTACACTGATGAGGCCTTTCCATTTTTTTTCCTTTTCATACTACAGACCAGTAAATTAAGCAGGTTTGGCTTTGAGCATATGATGTTTAAGTCTATTTATTAGGATGCAAATCCTTGGTGTACATTTTACAAGCTATTGAATTTATTAAATTAAAAGTGGTCGGATGTCACCTTCCACCTCCTAAATTCATTTCTCATCTGTGGTCATTAGCCATTTTACGTATATCTGAAGGACCAAAACCTGGAAAGCAATACATCTTAGGGCAGTGGTATTCAGACTTAGGGCCGGGACCCAGTAATGGGTTGCAGAGCCCCAGGTACTTGGTTATGGCACCCCCTGCTGCTGCCACTGAAAGACTGCAATGCATTGCTCGAAGATGTAATTGTTGGGTTGCGGGCATAAATGATTTTTTTTGCATCTGAGTCCTGAGAGAAAAAGTTTGAAAACCACGGCCTTAGCGGAGTGGACACCTTAGTTCAGTGGTCCCTCAGGTACTGGGTCATGGTGCCCCCTGCTGTTGCTAGTGAAAGACTGGAGTGCATTGCTCAAAGATGTAATTGTTGGCTCTCGGGCATAAATGATTTTTTTTCAACTCGGTCCCAAGGAAAAAATTGTGAAAACCACTGCCTTAGTCTGTGCCTTTATTATCTGAGAATTACAAAGAGAATGACTCAAGCTCCTTTTTATCACTCTTACAGGTTCAAGATTATTTCATGTATTTGCAACAATCTGTAGGAAATTTCCTGAGGAACAGCTTAAAATAATAATAATAATAATTAATAATTAATTAATTAATAATAGCCAACTCATTTATAGCACTTTTCATCAGTACAACTTCAAGCACTTTACAAAGGGAGTCATTATCATTATTCCCATTTTACAGACGAGGGAAATTGAGGCACAGGGAGGTGGCATGCCCAATGTTATCCAGTAGGTCAGTGGCAGAACGGATAGTAGAATTCCTGAGTCCTGGGCCAGTGCTGTCATAGTCACTAGCTCACACTGCCTATCAGGACTATAGTAAACTATCTTTTAGGATATGTTTTAGGTGTGCGAAGGCAATCAAAAAGATAAGGATTATAGTGAAATGAGTATAGAAAGGAAAATACAAGCTCAAGTCATATTCAGAATATCATACAACATTTGACTTTTGTCCACTGCTTTTATGTTATAAGAACACTCAGAGAAAAGGAACCCAAGAAAAGAGAAGCCAGACGTATGAAATGAGAGGCAATGGTATTAAGAACTCAGCATATTTGACACAGGAAATAGCTGCAGAGCCGAAAAATTGTCATCATAGAGCAATGCCATCCGGCTAAAGCTGTCTCCAGCATTGTTTCAGCTGGCCTATCAACAGAGTTCCTCATACACATCACCATCCCAGAATCACCTGTCTAACAGCTCTGATGTTAACGACTAAATGTCATTACATTTGTGCTGTTCCTCCCTTCCTTTTTATGTGAGATCGGCCATCACACTAAATGCATTGGCCTAGTTTTCTATCCTGGGCAAAGAGGTACTTTTCAGTATTGTAGTTTCAGATCTTTGGCTTCCAGTGCAAAATTAAATTCCATCATTATTATGTGAGGAGTCTGCGCTGTGGGAAAAGTCAGTTGCTTACCTAGAATGTAGGAACAATGGATATTAAAAACCATACCATTGCATCTAACCCCTCTTGTTACACTTCCAATATTAGGTCATTAGCTTAAGAAGTGGGAGCTCCAGGTTCAAGTCCCCCTCACTGCAGTCTTTCTGTGAAGCCTTGGGGAAGTCATTTAGCTTTTCTGTGCCTTGGCTTTCTGCCTGTAAAATGGGGATTACAGCACTTCCTTACGTCACAGGAGTGTTGTGAGGATAAATACATTGATAACTGTGAAGTGCTTTGACATCTACCAATGAAAAGCCCAATGTAAGATGATAATGACCAGTATTATTTTATTTGAGAAGTTGCCACAATAATTATGCTTCAAAAATATCAATTTTGCCAATACTCACAAATTAGACACTTGCTCGTCAAATAGTTTTGTCCCAATGCAAAAGTAGCCTTGGAATTGCCAGACTGCAAAAATGGGTAAGAAGAACAGGGGAGTATGCCGGACCTACTGTGCCACTATGTTCTAATTTAATGAAGGCCGCAGAAAAAATGTACAGAAGGGCTTCAAAATAAATGGCGTCAGGACACAACAGTGAAATAAAATTGACCACAATACAAAGAAACCTTCAATGAATGTCCAGTTTCTTCTAATTCACCAGAAAATTATTTTTCACTTGTGCTAGACTTCAATCCATATGTCTACAGAAGGTACCAGAGGTACAGACAGAGGCTGGATTCCCTGGCTCCTTCCTCTCTAGTCCAGCTGCTATTGGAATAGGTGGAAAATTCTATTAAAAATTAAAAGAATTTTAAAAAAGGCAATTCTTTTTGTTAAGTTCCCCTCCCACCCCGACCCTCATATTTTGATCAGTCTTAGATGCTGGAAACCTTATCTACATAATGTACCTGTTGGGTCTGTTGAATCACATCAAATACAGTCTTGCACCCCTCGGGAATGCCTCTCTCAGTTCCCTTTCTTCCTGGATCATGGTCTGGCCAGAATGTCAGAAAATCCAGTGCTGGGTATCAAAGTGGAATCTTGACTCCATTGAAGTCAATGACAAAATTCCCACTGATTTCAATGAGGCAAGGATTTATCCAAGGTGTGTGTGTGTGTATTTTGGTCATCTTTCCCCTCACCCCACTGGGCTATCCAGTGTCACTCATTTGCACTTTTTAAATTACTTTGGTCTCCTCCTCCCATGTTACCTTCCATCTCAAGATTATTTCCACGATGTACTCTCTGAGGAGGGTAGGAGAGTCATTGTATGTTTCCCAAACCCAGGACTCTATTCATTGCTCTGGATGAACATGCCTGGTTCCTGTTTTTCCTGCACCACCTTTACAAATTAAAGTGTTATTGTGAAGGTAGGTGTAGCCACACAATAGTGTCGCCAGAGCCTCCTCCATGTCTTATGTCCAAATCAGCATTCCTCACTCCTAGAAGAGTCTGCTCTTTATTCTACTTTAAAAGCCAGGCTTTTGAATATTGATTGTCTTGGCAGGAGACAACATCCTCAATCCAGTTCTCTTGTCTGTGAAGCCCCTGACTTTGAAGACAGAGAATTCGCATTTTCTTATAACACTTTCTTATAGCTCTTTAACATTAATTTAGTTTACATCCACTGTGAATTACTGGCAGATTAGAGGCGATCTGTCACATGTATAAAAGCAGATGGTGTAATACAGATCCCCTCCTCCTTCCTTGTGATGGCTGAAAGGAAATACTGAAACATTTCTACAGTCTCAACATTCACTGAGAGTTAGTCTATCCGATATATTGGGATACACACACACACACACACACACACATATACATGTATACTTACTAACTCTTTTATGGACAAATGTTGGCCTGTTTTTCTGTGGAATACTTTGGAATGTAAGACTGACTGAAAGGAAAGTGTATGCTGTGTTGGTCCCAACATATTAGAAAGGGAAGGTGGGTGAAGAAGTATCTTTTATTGGTCCAACTTCTGTTAGTGAGAGAGACAAGTTTTTGAGATACAAAGGGCTCTTCAGGTTTGGGAAAGGTACCCTGAACATCACAGCTAAACACAAGATGGAATAGATAGATTTGCATAGATAGTTAACACATATTCTAACGGATCATTCGGAACAGACTTGAAAATCTGCTGGTGAGTAATTAAACTTGCAGCGTACATTGTCTAGCAATAGACCCTCACATGTCCATTTCTCTACATAACAGCAATCTGTGTTGTTTGTTTGTTTGGGCCATCTTTGGCATGTGACCAGTCTTTCTCTGCTGGACGGCTTTCTTCAAAAATTTCTTTTTGAGAAAACCATCCTGCAGGTCACACATACATGTGGCTCAATTCCTTTTCATATTCTTGCACTATAAATATTAAAGCTAAGTGGAAATAAAACTTGTCTAACGAGGAATAAGAGGTAGCTTGGATGAACATTAAAAACACCTCAAGCTCCCCTTCATTAAGCGTCTTCCACAACAACATTAATTTTTTAACAGTTTTTGGGTCCATGGGAGATGGCACAGGATGGGACTCATCCAGGACAGCACATTCTGGAGGTGGTACCCTCAACAACTAGCAAACAATGTATATAAGCTCTTCTCATGCCTCAGTTTATAAAGCTGAGATCTGGAAAACCTCTTTGTGGAACACCTCCTTCCTGCTTCTGAAATTGCCAGTTCTTGAGGATCTTGACAGAAGTACTTTCTGTTCAACCTTCAGTTAATAGTATTTGTTCTTAGAGACAGCAAATTAGCACTGAGTGAATTTAGGTCCCTCCAGGGTTTGGCTTTGGATTGCATTGGAGCCCAACTGGGATTTAAATGCCTAAACCTGAGATTTAGGAGCCTAAATCATGTGTTTAGGTGCCTAAATACCTTTGTGGATCTCACCTTTAGTATCTATCAGTTGCAAAGTCATTCTTATTGATTTATTTTTAAAGTTTTTTAAAAAATACATCTGTGATGATATCTTAGCACCTGCGTTCAATCGAAACACATTAATCACTGCAGTAACTACACGAGGACCCTGAGTTGAGTGCTCCATTAGACTGAAGACACTGGCTAATCCAAATGGAGCTGTACAATAATTCTCTTTGTGCCATCCTAGGTTCTACACTGTACACTCATCTTATTAATAATGACTCAGTTTTTGACAAACATTACTGATCTTATTTCATGAGTAATAGCTTCTCTTGTGTTTAGGGGCCATAGCCACCCACTGTTGGGTGTGGGTTACCTTGCTGGCTTCTGTCACATTCCTTGTAGGCAGGGTTTAGCATAATATTCAACTTAATAGAAATCTCAGGAGATTTCTTAAGCCAGTGTATAATTGTAAAGATCCTATGAGGGAAGTTACTCTAGAAGTGCAATGTTCTATTTTCAGAGGGGTAGCTGTGTTAGTCCGTTTTATAATATACTAAAGTTTTATTTCTTCTTATAACTTTGTAATAATAAAGTATGAATGTCCAATGAGGAGTGTTCAAAACTTTTTAGCAAGGCCACTTTCACGCTCATCATGTGCTGCATTTAGGCCGATACACACTTTTAAGGCCTTTTTCAAAAGGAGCAGCATATGTTGTGAGAACCAGATGGCCCTGCCCACACAATAATTCTATATATTTGTTCGAATGTAATCAGGAAACAGCCATGATCCTCTTCCCACTCTGGAAGGAATGATTAGCATTCAGTTGTACCTCGGCTTAACTCCCAGTGGCTAGCATGCTGACACAACATGGGCTGCCATGGATCTTTTTCTTGTGCTGCTGATTTTTTGCTGGTCTCCCTCCACCTGCAAAGGATTTACTGCTCCTTAGTTTGTGCTGTGGTTTATCTATATTGGTAGTACCTGACATGCTAACCATTCATGTTCCTCCACTGGACCCTCTCGGCTTCATGGTTTTTGCTCTTTCTGGCACTTGGTGTTACCCATTTGCCTCTTGTCATTGCTCCTTTGGTGAGCCAACCCCTCCTCACTTCCCCCCAGTGGCACAGAGATTGTGACCTTTTCCCAAATACAAAGTATACTCTACTGCCTCTGGACGTGGGTTGCTTCCTCCCCCCTCTTCCGTTCCTTACCACTGTTAATCGATGCCTCAAATTAAAACTTCCACATAATACAGTAAAACACCAGCTTTCATTTCTGCAGAGTCTTCCCTTCAGAGAAATCTTATTTTTGAGGTCACCTCTATGGCACTGCCGGTCTCAGTTTTCTTACAAAAAACCAACAGAGTCCTGGGGCACTTTTAAAGACTAACAGATTTATTTATCGCATGAACTTTGCTGGGAGAAAATCCCACTTCGTCAGACGCTTAGAAAATGGGAAATTTACAGACTGGGAGGAAATTAAATGCAGGGAAGTGTATGAAAGGATCAGATCAGGCTGTAACAGCAAATCAAAATAGATGTTAGGATTCAAACACTGGGGAAGTGGGATTTTCTCATGAAAGCTCATGCGATAAATCTGTTAGTCTTTAAAAGTGCCACAGGACTCTGTTTTTCTGCAATAGACTAACATGGCTACCCCTTTGGAGCTTGATTACAGTTTTGTTACAAGCTCTCCCCTGGGGTGTCTTTTCAGCACTAGCTATCATGATAGCATATGAATGTCCAGAATCCAGATGTCAGTCCAGGTTATATCCTTGTTGTAAAATATCTTTGGCTTGTCCTGAAACAAGATATTGATTTCCTTCTGTGCTGGATGGAGATTGTGGTTCAAGTGCTTTCCTAGTTGCTCATCTAAAGGGGGCAGAATTGCTCCATCTGGGAAGGTCGACTAGCTTCAGGTCACACAGTCAGTGCAGTGTCTCCTCTCTCCCAGTCTGCAGTTCTAAAGAATAGAAAAAGTTTGTGTCTATAAACAGTAAATATTTTGATGAGGAAGACTGGCGTTCCTCCAGCTAAATGAACTACATTTCCCAGCAGCCCCTGGGGCTCAATGCAGTCTCCCCAGTTTTTCTATCAAGCTTTGTAATAACAGACTCAAGCAGTGACTCTTTTGCTCTGAAATACATGAAATCAACAAACATAAACAGTAGGACAGTAGACTAGGGTTGCTGGGGTGTGGCAGACCCCCAGGCTTGAGGTACAAGGGTGCTGTGCACCTGCTCTGCTCCCCACTTTGGGCATTGCAACCTTTTACACAGCATAGCAGCATTGCTTTGGTTTGACATGTCTGCCTTTTGTAGATGCAGGCAGAGGGGTGAACAGGCCAAATCTGATTGATTTTCAACACCCCCACTACAAAGGCATTTCAGACTTCATGCTGCAAGAGTACCATTGTACCACCCCAGAGCAGAGATCTGAGTATTAAAGATAGCACAGAATGTGCCTAAGTGGCTTGTACATGTGACATCAACACATAAGAGGCCCTGTCCTACAGCCACTCCAAGCATAGAACTGTTATTGATTCATGATAAGTTGTGTGTGAAAAGCAGCTATAGGATCGGATACTTGGCGTTTCCTCGCTCAGTCTCCAGACACATTGGCTTTTCAACATACCTTATATGCTTCAGTTCCTGGGCACCATTTCCTGGCCTCCATGAATTTATGTTATGAACTGTGTTATATTAAAATGTTACCGCATTTCATTTTTTTAAGAACTCTGAATATTGGCACCATAACTTTAAAGAATGTTGTGTGAGTACTCTGGCAATTGTGCTTTGTTAGAGAAATGTTAAATGTTTGTTAAAAGTCAGTATAGTTGATTCAGTCACAGGAAAAAGACTTCTTTTCTCCTTCAGATCTTATTTTGTCAAAAGCTCTCTTCCTAACACTTTTAACAGGGCTTGTTTGCACTAGAGAGCCCTTTGCTGGTATAGCTTTGCCAGCAGAGTCCCCTAGCAAACACACTGTATAAATCAAGAGGAGTTGCATAGCTACATCACCTCTCCATACGACATTGATGAAACTGACAGAGGCACAGAATATTCTGTCACCATCGTTTCAGCTACACCAGCGGTTGTGCTGGCACAACTATGGTGATGTTGGAATGTGATATTTTCCAACCACCTAGCTAACACAGTTATGCTGGCAAATGTTGGTCGTGGAGACTGGCAGTTCTCAACCACTGTGTCACGACACAAAAGTGTGTCATGGCACAGTGGCTGAGTCTGTTGCATGCAATCAGCCTGCTACTGAGAACCCAAGGAAAGCTGCGGCATCAGGCTGAGTTTATGCCGCTGGCCCTTTAAGAGCTGAAGCTGTGACGGATCTCTGTAAGAGCTATGTGCAGTGGCGGAGGATGCCGATCAAGCCTCCCAATGCTGAAAAATTCCTTCAGAGGGAGATTTCTTCAGCAATGGGGGCTACTGTGACTTGACCTACCGCCAGAATTTGGGTGATGGGGGGAGCAACAGTGGCACAGTGGCTATGTCTACACTTGAAAAGTTAAGTCGACTTCGTTAAGTCGACTTAACTTTTCAAGTGTAGACATAGCCCCTTTTCAACCTTATTAAGTTGACTTAACACTTTAACTCGACTTAATAAGGTCGACTTAAGCGTTAAGTCGATCTAAAGCTAGGTGTTACTAAGTCAATTTAATTTTTCCTTAAGTTGACTTAAGGAAATACTTAAGTTGACTCAAGGAAAGCCTAGTGTGGACAGGACGTAAGTTAGGTCAACTTAAGCCTCCTTAAGTCAACCTAACTTGTAAGTGTAGATGCACCCAGTGTGTCTTGCACAGCTGGGAGCCCTCCCAGCTGTACCGCGACAGTGAAGGGGTTGAGAACCACTAGACTACACCTTAGATTAATTAAAAATTATTTTATAAAAATCTGTTCTTCAATTAAAACCTTGCTCTTGATTTTAAAAATGATCTGTTCTCTCAATCAAGCTTTATGGGGTTGAGAACAGTTTCTAAACATGCCTTTCCTTCCTGTGGATAGTTATAGAGGAAGCGAATTAATTAGTCTGGTGAATGGTATTTTCTTCAAAACACCTAATTGGAAATCATCATTTAATCTTGGTCTACAGTTGGCATTTCTGTCACACCAACAGAACAATGTTTATTTTGTGAAATTCAGCCATGTGTCATGGGATGAATTATTAAAGGTCAGAATTTAGATTTAGAAGGAAAAAGACCTCATGTACAACAGCTAGTCTAAGCTGGGTGCCTGGAACCCAAGTGGGTGGACTGCCCCCAAAGATCTGCATAGGAAGGGGAAAGCCCTTTTGAGCTCAAAAGCCTCCAAGTATTACCCATCAGCAAGAGCTCAGAATCCAATCTTGTGCATCCTACTGTGGAGAAATTTCCCATTGACTTCATGAAATGATTTGCTTGAAAGGGGCACACAAGCCTTGGTCTTTGTGATCAGAGTTTCAGAAGTGCTGAGGAACTAGTAGCATCCATTGAATCAATGGATACTGTTGGTTTCTCTGTACTCATGAGGATCAAAGTCATTATTCAATATGTTAAATACCTGTAAGCAGGGTCTGAATGAGCTCTCCTCGACATCTAGCAATGAGCAGAAGAAAAGAGCTTCAGGAGCAGACCTTATTTGCATGGGCACACCCACTCTGCCTAGTGCTCAGCATGATGGGGCTGCTGTACCCAAATGATCACTTTTGGCTGCTGTTGGATCACAAGTCACTTTGGCTATGTCTAGACTACAAAAAGTTAGGTTGACTTTGTTAAGTTGACTTAATAAGGTCGACTTTAAGTCAACCTTATTAAGTTGACTTAACAAAGTGGTTTCCATGGACGTGGACTTGATCCACTTTGTTAAGTCGACCTAACTGCCCTTAGGTCAACTTAACAAAGTGGACTTAAGCATCCACACTGTGCTTAGGTCAACCTAAAGAAGGGTTAGATCGACCTAAGGAGGGTTAGGTCGACCTACCCGGCAGGTCTTATTAAGTCGACTTAAGCTTTCATTAAGTTGACTTAAGGAATTTCTTAAGTCTACTTAATGAAAGTCTGGTGTGGACGGAGACTAAGTTAGGTCAACTTAAGCCTCCTTAAGTCGACCTAACTTGCAAGTGTAGACATAACCATAGTTATTAGGATAGGGGTATTAAAGGGTTGTTATCCTTGTTGTGTGAATCAAGGACAGCAGAACTGTCCTGTGTGATATTCCCTTTCCCTCCTGCAATCTGGACTGGTGTGCAGCTGTGTCACCCCAGTTCTCCATTCCTGGTCCATAACTTACCCTGCCTTGCTGTGTGAACCCCCACTCCTGGATCAGCTCACGTGCCTCCTATGTATAATCGGTTCCTCACTCAGTGGAGGAGTCCTCTGGCCAGCCATTCATGGGATAGACCCCCAGCAAACACCCCCAGTCCCAGATGCAATCCCTGGGAACCACCATCTTTCAGGGTTCAGTGCTGCCCACTTGTCCATCAATTTATCCAAGAACTGATATACACCAGCTCTGTCACTCCAAGTGAGGTATCTGCACACACTCATTCCACATGCACTGTTTTAAATAAAATAAATGAATACGTTTATTGACTACAGTAAGAGTGTAAATGATTTTAAATCAGAATAATATAAATCCAGAGATTATTAAGTCAAGGAATCAGTCACAATCAAATAAAAGATAACTCTTGTTCTAAACTAGGATTACTGTTCTAATCTATAATCATTTTACCACACAGGCCAGCTGCACTATATTTTTCAGCCAGATCCTGCCTCCCTCCCCAGTGGGTAGGTTCTCAGTCTTTGATGTTGCTTAGAGGATGGATTCCAGGGGAGAGCTTCTAGACAAGAGTGCCTCTTCAACACCGCCTGAGGTGATTGTCCACGTCCTGCAATGAGTGTGATTCCTTCCACTTGAGCCAAAATGCTCACAGGTGCTTAGGTCAGTTCATTGTTCCTGGATGCACATCTCCACTGGGTGTGGAAATACAGCTTTGTGTTTGTCTGCATCTATCCAAGACATGTGAGACACACATTTGGTGACATGACATGGCAAAGTTTCATATCTGTACATATGGAAAACATGCTACCAAACCAGCAATGTTCAGTAAGTCGTGAACATTCCAGAAACACCTTATACAACATAATTTGCATCAGGCCATACACAGTTACACTGTAATGCTGAACACGAATGATACCCAGATCACACCACAAGGGTATGCAGCATGTCATACTCTGATTGAGGGACTCACCTTCAACTAGACCACACTCGCTGGGCAGAGGGCACGGGTGCCAAAGTGTAGTAAAGTTTAGAGAAGGTGGGCCTTGCCTAAGGCTTGTAGTCAGCCTTTTGCTCTCCCCTGTTGAATAACAGAACTGATTAAAACTCATTTGAGGGTCTTGTTACCCCCACAAAGCTGAAATCACTGATAATCAAATATAAGCGTTACACCTGCTTTGGGACAGTGTCTCTGATGCAAGAAACTGCCCAGTCTGCACTAGCAGTGAGGGTCTTTCACTACTAGCTGAAATCATTGAGATTTGTGTCAAGATATCCTGTTTTCCAAACCTCATATGCAATAGTAAAAACTCTTTTAAAGAAATCAGAGTTAAATCAAATTATTCCAACAAGGATGAGCAGAAATTCTATTATATTCAACTTCATTATGTACAAGAGAAAGCCAAAAGGATTCAAAAGTGATTGGTAATGGCAAATTAATGACCGTATTTGAATGTATCAGTAATTATAACAACACTAGGCAGCATCATTGCAATTATAATGTCAGAAAAAGGGTGGCTCTGGCAGGTTCAGATCCCATACATAATTGGAATACAAAACATTACCTACATTTTCAAGGTAAAGCTAGGACTGCTATAGAGTGTTACTACCAAATACTTGCGAATGGAATTTGAAATGTCATATTATGCAGTCTGTTTTCATCTTTCCAACAGTTATTGAGTTCTAAGATCTGGGTTCTTAAACTTTTTCAGAGTGAGAATCATCATCTCTTCGCTATTTATATTTATGCAGACCACTTCCCCTTCTACAAGCAAGGGGTGTGTCTACACTGGCAATTTAGGTCAACTTAAGGAAGCTTAAGTCAACCTAAACAAAGCCATGTCCACACTGGGCTTTTATTAAGTCGACTTAAGCATTTCCTTAAGTCGACTTAAGGAAAGCTTAAGTCGACTTAATAGCAGCTGGTTTTAGGTCAACTTAAGCCTTAAATCAACTCTTTAAATCAACTTAAAGCCAGTGTGGATCGGGATTAGCGCCCAAGTCGACCTTATTAAGTTGACTTAAAGCATTAAGTTGACTTAATAAGGTCGAGAAGGGGCTATGTCTACACTAGAAAAGTTAAGTCAACTTTGTTAAGTTGACTTAATAAGGTCGACTTTAAGTCGACCTTATTAAGTCGCCTTAACAAAATCGCCTTAACTTTTCTAGTGTAGACATAGCCAAGGATTCTGGTGGCACTTTTAAAGACTAACAATTTTTTAAAGTGTCACCAGAATCCTTGGCTATGTCTACACTTGTAAAGTGTAGTTGACTCTGTTAAGTCAACTTAACAAGATCGACTTTAAGTCGACTTAATGTCAACCTTGTTAAGTTGATTTAACAATAGACATAGCCGTCCACACTGGCTTTAAGTCAACTTAATAAGGTCAACTTAGTGCTGTTCCCCATCCACACTGGCTTTAAGTCAACTTAAGAAGTCGACTTAAGGCTTAAGTCGACCTTCAGCGGTGGTGTTATTAAGTCAACTTAAGCTGTTATTAAGTCGACTTAAGGAAGCGCTTAAGTTGACTTAATAAAAGCCCAGTGTGGACGCGGTTTTGTGTAGGTCGACTTAAGTGTCCTTAAGTTGACCTAAGTTGCCAGTGTAGACATACCCCTTGTTTATTTTGCTGAACTAGACTAACACGCTACCCTTTTGGAACACTTCCCCTTCTAGACACCATCATGCGGTATCCCTGTGGCAACTACAACAAGTGCTTGTGTGGAAAAATAACAATAGGAAAATTCTAAATTACTTTTAAGATGACTTCAATGCAATTTAGTGGCTGGAAATAAGGACCAGCTAGCTCTCTGGACTGCCAGCAGTCAATAGCCAATTGTTTTGAGAATTGCTCTTCTAAAGGTTGTGGTGGAGGTTTGTCCTTCATCGATACCCCAAATTCAGTTGAACTACAATCTGTCTTTTCAGATTTTGTTAATACTTTTCAATAAATGCACTTCCAGTTTGTTTGCTCCAAGGTAATATGTTTCCCACTGTACTTCACTCAAAGATTAGCGGAGGACAAATCGCTACTTCCATTTGAATATCAAAAAAAATTTTTTAAGTGAGACAAGTGCCTAATTTTTGCCTTGAGCAAAAAGGAAGAGAAGTAGTGAGTTATCTGTGACAAAGAACAGCATTATGACGCTTGATTTAAAAAAGTACATACCTGTTACCTTTGCCCTTTTCTTGATCACCCCCACCTCGCCTGATGTTTCCTTTAAGAGGCCAAACTATACACCAGTGTCAGAGATTATTCAGGTCTTTCAGAAAGCTATGGACAGATTGACAAGTCCTTTGATCAAAATATTTCGTGACTATTGCTGGGAAAGAAACTCTCAGATATGAAAATTCTTGACATTCTAATAAATGAATATGCAAATTCTACCTTCCCCACTTCACCAAAGTCCCACTCTCCATGTGTGAAGGTGTCTGGCTTCAGAGCAGGGTTATATTTCCTGTAAGTACTATCTCCTATGTTTTAAAAAAATCCAATAATGGGACAGATTTCTGCTTTTTAATCCCAAACTCATCATGCAGTTGTAAAATATTATATTTTTTAAATGATTCTTGGTAGCAGGATAGTCTTTTAAATAATCTACGGCTGATTCTTTAGCATTGCTGAAGAGTGGTGTGCATAGCTGTTTATGCAATTATAGCCTGAAGTCTATTATACAGCACCCAGAGCTCAAGCATGAGTCACACTGCAAAGCACTGGAAGATTCAGAGATACTTGCCGACCACAATGTGAGTAGGTAGATTGGTGAGTTTCTCTAGAGGAAGGCAAGTTCCTTTTATGTGCCCAACATTCACTTTTATGAAGTTCACTTGGCATGAACAATAATTAGACTGTGGCTAGTGGCATGGAAAATGAGATGGGCATATACCTCTAATCATTTGCTGCACCTTAGAAAAAGACTTCTCCAAGTGAACATACCTCCATTCAATCACATTTTCCACTGGAAATTCCTTTTCCTTGTATTGAGCTTTCAGCCTCTGAGAGTGTGTCTAATTGAATTTGAAAGCTTGCCACAACAGGTACCTCAACTGAGGCCACAGGCTGGAGCCTCAAAGGGAGCGGAAATAGTATTTTAAAGATCTACTTTCTTTCTGATAGTAAAGTTGAAGCAGTCTCTCCTGCAGCTTTCCTGGTCTTCAGAGGGTGGTCAAAGAAGGTGCTTTGCTCATTAAGAACAATGTTTCAAAAAGTACTAGCTTGTTTTAAAACATACCAATTTATAAGGTGCAATCGGGTTGTGATACCAACAAAATCCTTATCAGAAAGGGGTGGGATCACTATTTAAAAGCTTGCCATGTGCAGTTGGCCTGCATTTTGTCAGCATCCTCTGCACTGCGCTGACATATCTGTGTGAGTAGTTGGAGGCCGGGGGAGGGGAGCTGGTGGGAGGAGCAGTCCAATCTCTAAAATGCCGAGCCAGACCCATGCTTGGCGGCTCCATGCAGAAAGGAAGCAGTGACCCTGTTTTGGAACAGAAAAGTCAAAAGGACAGTGAGCAAAGAGATTGGAGTCCACAGTTAACCCTTTACAGCCTGTCCCTGACGATTAGTTCTGGTCATAAAAGCAAAGATCTCCAAACAAACAAACAAAAAAAAGTTGTACTTAAAAAGTAAAACATAGCAGGATATCAGGGGGACAAGGCAATATGCCACTTTTATTATGAGAAAACACAATTATGTTAATAGCTAGTACCAACACACACACACACACACCCCTCCCCCAAACATTCTGCTGTTGGTCATGTATAGTTACTGGGCCTGATTGTTGCTTGTGATTGTAGCTTGCTGGTGTTCGCGGCTCATGGCAGCTACCTGGCCAGGGAAGCAGGACATGAGGAAGAGCAGGGTCTCGGTCAGGCAGACAGATGTGCACCAAGGCTCTTGGATGCTATGCAGAGCATTACCCAAAGCTATGCAGTCTCACCCATCTTTTATATCATTTAGTCTTGCTGATGTGACTTTGATCTTGTTCTTAATGGGGCTTTTTATCTCTTTCTTTTTAGGGTGGATTCTTCTTGCTTTTGCAGGCTTTGTCTGCATTGTTGGCAGTTTGTCATCAGGACAGGCTGGAGTTGGAGACTGATCCCATCTCTCATACACACACGCCCCTCATTCACAGATCTGGAGGTCACTAATGAGATCCCAGAGTCTTTTCTGGTCCCCCAAGTGCACACCTTTCAAGTGGCAGGCCCTCATTTCCAGTTCTCTTTGGGATAGGATCCCGCAATTCTACTGCTTTCTGACTGGCTCTCCACATTACACCTGGACTCCACTGGAGTTCTCCTTTGGGAGCCAGTGGTGAGTAATAATGTCAAGTGACACAGAAGCAATTTCACCAAAGCCAAGTATAATTTTGCATAAATGGTGCACAGAGAAGTAGGTTTAAAAATAACAGAAACCTGTACGCATATCATCTTACCTATGCTTTGCATTCTCTTCAAGTCTCAAGGTAGTTTTGGTGCCTTCTGCTCTCGCTGGGCACAAAATAACATCTTGTTTGCTGTTGACCCTGACACTCAATCAGTCTGTCTGTGAGTGAGCCTCTTAGACGGCTGACACTACATTTCAATCTTCCTGGCCATTCTTTATCAGACATGAAAGTTACAGTACTTCAACAACAAAAAAATTTAAACCAGACAACATGAAACTGCAGAGCTGGAATTCATATGCAAATTTGACACTATCAACTTGGGTCTGAATAGAGATTTTGAATGGCTATTCTTTCTCATTATACCATGTAATTTGCCCTCTTTTATCATACTATTGTTCTTTAAAGGCCACATGGACACTATTTGAATCAAAACAACTTGTTTGATTTGCTAAAACAGGCTAAAAGCTACCGTGTGACTCATCCTTCTCTGCATATAACATATTGCACTTTCCATTTCATGCATCTGATGAAGTAGAATTATACCCACAAAAGCTCATGCAATAAATATGTTTGTTAATCTTTAAAAGTGCCACAGGACTCTTTGGCTATATTTGCACTGGCAATTTAAGTCGACTTAAGAAGGCTTAAGTCGACTTAAATTGAGCTACATCCACACTCGGCTTTCATTATGTCGACTTAACCCTTAAGACGACTCCTTAAGTCGACTTGTGGACATGGAGTAACCCTTAAGTCAACTTTATTATGTCAATTTAAGGGTGTTTAGGTCGACTTAACAAAGTGGACTAGGTCAACTTAAAGCTAAGTCAACTTAGTCCACTTTGTTAAGTCGACTTTAATAAGATCGACTTTAAGTCAACTTAAAGTCGACCTTATTAAAGTCCACTTAAAGTGACTTAACTTTTCTAGTGTAGATATAGCCCTTGTTTGTCCCCGTTCCCTCCCTCCCCTGCTCCCTTTATGTCACAGCCACCTTTTTAATTTTTCAGGATCATTTGAGCTCAGGCTTAGTCTTGGGAAAAGAAAAATATCTTAATTTGGATCGTGCCAGCTAAGTAGTTCCCTTTTCCAATTGAAGGCCCAGCCATGGTTCTCTTACCTCCTTTGCAGGTGAGTACGTGATAGGCTGTTTTATCCTCTGTGTTACCTTTCCTGTGTTTCTTAACAATCCCTCTTTTACAACACCCTTTGATTTGACTAAAGGCATTCAGATAGTTAACAATACCAAATTGAAAAGGCAAACAGAGTCATAAATAATTCTAATAAGAAATAATATGGACATTTTCTTGATTTGTCACAAAAACTACCAAGGGAAGTAATGGATTCTCTATCTCTTGGTGTCTTCAAATCATGACTGGAAAACTCCATCAGTTCCTTAGTTCATCAAGCAACTCCTCCCTCCCTTGCCCTGTTATGAGTATTTCTGCAGATGGAAAGTGTATAATCTTAGGTGTTCTGAATCTTTCTAATACACTATTTTCTCAAATATACACATTTTTTGCTGGACTTCCTGCAACTTACCTTTGAGTGTTGTGCTTCCCATTTCCCCTGAGTGTTTGTTATTATATTATTATATAGCAATTATATTAGATTATATATCTGCCGCCCTCCCCCTGCATTGTGCTAGAAGTTGTATAGATAAGTAACAAAGAATGCGGTCCATGCCTCCAAACAGTTTAAAAATCAAACAGGATTAAATATGTGGAAGAAACAGTCACATTGTGGGTTGAGTGTGGGGTGGGGAAATGAAGTAAGAAAATGAACAGAGGTTAGCAGGAAAGCAGAAGTCTTAGCTTGTCATTAGAATTCCTACTTATTTCATTTTCCTAAGGTGTTTTTGTGTAATAAATACACACACTTTCTCAGAAATTGCTTTCCAAAATGGTACATCATTGTAGTTCCCTTTCTGGGACTTGCCCTGACCTTCACTTGAAATCTAACTCATTATGATCACTGTTTTCTAGGTATTACATTTGGTACTTTCCCCTCTATCCTGCACCCAAGAGAACTGGCGGAGGAGTTCTCTGATCCTTTGATGTTGATACTGAACGAATCTTGGAACACTGGAGAAAACCCAGAGGACTGGGGGGAAAAAGAAAAGCTGTTCCATCAATTCCAGACAAAATCATGGAAAAGCTGATAATGGATGCAAGCAACAAAAATGAAAAGATGGTAGCATAAATTAATGCCAGTTATCAGAAATGTACGTAAAATACATCTAGTTAATATGATACTGTTTTTTTCTGATGAGGTTTTCTGATGAGGAACACTGTCGTGCCATAATCTACTTAAACGTCCATAAACCATTCCATTTAGTACAATATGACATTCTGATTTTAAAAAATCAGCTCTATACAAAACCAATGTAGCCCAAATTAAATGGATTCAAAACTGGTTAGCCAATAGAGCTCAAAAAGCAATTGTAAATGGGGCATTATCCTCCTATGGGATCCTGCAGGGATCTATTATTGGCCCTGTGCTATTCAATATCTTTATCAATGATCTGGAAGAAAATATAAAATCATTGGTAGTAAAGTTTTCTTAAGACACAGCTGGATGGAGGGATAAATAATGAAAAAGACAGGTCAGTTCTATAAAGCAATCTGGTTCACTCAGTAAATTGGATTCATTTGAACAACCTGGGTCTTAGTACAAGCAAATACTTCTAGAAATAAAAATACAGGAGACATTTACAAGGATAAGTTCCAGATGGGTAGCCATGTTAGTCTGGGTACAGCAAAAACAACGAGAGTCCTGTGGCACCTTAAAGACTATCAAATTTCTTCTGGCATAAGCTTTCGTGGGTTCTAATCCACTTCATCAGATGCACTGATGAAGTGGGTTGGAGCCCATGAAAGCTTATGCTGGAAGAAATTTGTTAGTCTTTGTCAGGCTATGTCTACACTTACTAAAGTTAGTTCGAATTAGTTAATTCAAACTAATTTTAGTTAGTTCAAATTAACTTAACTCGAACTAGAAAAATTTAGTTTGAATTAAGCTTGCTTAGTTCGAATTAGCGAATTGCATTGAGTTCAATGGGCCGGATAGTTCGGACTAAGCAATTAGTTCGAACTAACATGGCTACATTGGTTAATTCAAACTAACTAGTTCGAATTAATCCTTAGTTCGAATAGCATATTCGAATTTATTAGTTCGAATTAAGGAAGCCCTTAATTCGAACTAATGAAAGCCTAGTGTAGCCATGGCTTTAGTTAGTTCGAATTAAGCTTCCTTAATTCGAACTAACTTGCCAGTGTAGACGTACCCTAAGGTGCCACAGGACTCTCGTTGTATTTATAGGATAGGGGTTTATATCCTGGAAAGGTGTGACTCTGAAAAGGCCTTGGAGGATCATGATGAATAACCAACTATGAAATCTCATGCGATAAATAAATTTGTTAAACGTTAAAAGTGCCACAAGATTCCTTGTTTGTTCAGCTGAATATGGTCTCCCAATACAATGCTGTGTCTAAGAGGGCTATTTAAAGCAGAGGAATATTGAATGTGACTTGGTATTACTTCTGTACACAAAAAACAACGAGAGTCCTGTGGCACCTTATAGACTAACAGATTTTCTTTGGCATAAGCTTTTGTGGGCTATAACCCACTTCGTCTGGAAACTTCTGTACACAGTATTAGTAAGTCCATTACTGGAATAGTATCCAGTTCTGGTGTATGCACTGCTAAAAGGAAGTTGGAAAATTGGATAGGGTTCAGAAAAGAGCAATGTATGCAGTGTAGTTGTAGCTGTGTTGGTCCCAGGGTATTAGAGAGACAAGGTGAGTGAGGTACTATCTTTTATTGGACCAATATCTGTTGTTAAGAGAAACAATTTTTCAAGCCACACAGGGTATGTCTACACTGCAATGTCAGCTAGCTCACATTAGGAAGGCTTGAGTTTAAGCATCTCTACCTTGTATTTTAACCCTATGTTAAGACTTTTCTAACCTGTGCTCAAACTTGGGGCCGTGGCATCCACAGGCCTGAGTCAAAGTAACCATATCATAGAGTTCCTAGAGCTCTCTCCCCTCAAAATGTGGTTTCTGTTATCAATGGAGTAGATTGGATTCTGGCTTAATTTGAGCTTGGACTCTCCAGTCTTGCAAGGCCTGGGACCCTGAGTCTGAGCCCTGGGTTTGCCCAAATGCCGGATAGCTGCAAAGGGAGGAGGGTTAGGTTTCAGCCTAGATTAAAGCATGGGCTTATGTTGCAGTGTATGCATACCCATAGAGCTCCTCTTCAGGTCTGGGAAAACTACTCCAAGCTTCACAGCTAAATGCAGGATGGAACAGATTGTTTAGCATAAGTAGTTGGCACATATGCTAAGAAACCATTCAAGGCAGAGTGGCCCATTAACACCTCTGCAGTCCTAGGAAAAAAGGGGGGTTAGTGGGTTTTAGATTGTTGTAAAACACCATAAATCCAAAGTCTCCGTCAGTCCTTGTTTTACTCTTTGTATTGTAAGAGATTAAATATACAGTCTGTGATTTTGGATTTAAGTTTGCTGCATCCAATGAGAGTATGGTATTTCTTTGTGCAATTCCTCCCACTGGAGATTTGAGAATGCTCACCTTTCGTATATTACTGTTTTGTGTAGGCAAGATCTGAATTAATTGTGTGAACTCTGGCATGTTTTTTTAAAATAACTCCTTTGACTAATAGCAGTAACTCACCCGTTGCAGGGGATGGAGAACATAGGAAGGCAGAAATGCTTCCAATATGTTCTAACAACTCCTTTAAGAAATGTGGTATGTATTCAGTATAGAATGGGTGGGCCCATGAGTTCCTGTCATCCTTGGCTTCTTAGAGATGATTAGTACTACTGGTATACTCAAAAATCTTGGATTCTGATCATTAGGATGTGCAAATCCTGGGATTTTTACTGTCCTGCACAGGTGTTCAAGAGATCAGCTGTTTGTGCTCTCTCCTCTTCCTCCTTGCACATTCACATACCTAGCTCTCTGTGTCTTGAATCTCCAGTATTTCCTAACAATTAATGCCTACTTGGTCTAGGAAAGGGTCAGTTTCCATGCTTTCACCTCCTAGCCTATCATGAACACAGTCTGTAACCTTCTGCTATAAACCTAATTAGCCTGGGGTAATCCCAGAAAACATAGATAATCCCTCATTCAAAAGCAAAGCATCTAAGGTTAAATCTTGCTTTTGCATGGATTCATTGAATTCAATGGGAGTCAGTTTGGGCCATTACAAAGGGAGTAGCTTGTAGGGAAACATGATACATTTTATGTGGATTCCATATAAGTTAACTTACGATTTTCCAGCATCTGAGGATGAAATGGGAGCCACTGAAGGTCTATTGCAGCAACAAAGCTGGGGAGATTGAAATAACTGTTTGTGTGATTGAATTCAGCTTTTAGCTGATCAAATGGCTCAGTTTTACTTTCTAAATTGTGTCTTTTAGAGGGTCAGTCTTATTGTCAGCAAAGTTATGATTGTAGAAGCCGAGAATGCATCTAGCGCATTGCAGCTGGGATACACTCGTGTGAGCTTGTCTATTCCAAAGGCTTCTTGTATTTCTTCCCAGGATCTTATGACACAGGCAATTTTGTAGTGATAGTGACCATTCCCGTTTCTTCAAGAGGAGACTTTTAAAGGAGTTTGTGAGTCTCCTTGGACAGAGGTGTGGACGAGAAATGGATGAATCACTATTTAGATAAATGGGCTAGGATGTGAAGCCTTGTACCCAAAAGTAGAGATAAGGAGGTAAGGAGAACTGAGAGTTTCTTTGTTTTTCCTGAGTGCCTTTTGCAGCATAGGAAAGATATATACTGGTGCGATGATACCTACTAATCACCAACATGTGGCATTAGCTAGACAAGATAGAGATCAGTCTTCAGCTTCTCTGCTAAGCTAAACAAACAAGGAATCCTGTGGCACTTTTAAAGCCTTTTAAAGTGCCACAGGACTCCTTGTTTGTTTTGCTGACCTAGGCTAAAACAGCTACCCTCTGGAACTTGTCTACGAAGCTGAGTTTCGTTTATTGTTATTTTCCCCCTCACCCCCACCCTGCCACATCCATTGGTTTGTTCCATCCATCAGTTACATCCTGTCTAACACCTAGGGTGTGACATGTTAAGAAAAGAGGTCAAGGTTAACACCTTTTACCTCAATTTAGCTGGCTCCTTGTTAGGGTCAATTGTGACCAACTAAATTGAGGCAAAAGATATTAGCCTGTCTCTATTCTAGGGAAAGATTTGTGGTTAGCTCAGGATTAGATCAAATGGATTAGTTAATACTGAATTCCTCTTGACTTTTTTTGTAATATAGGACTGCTCTAGCCTGTTAACTCTTTGGGGCGTGGCTTGTCTTTTTTTAGTTGTTTGCACAGCACTTTCTGTGCAATAGGGCCCTGATCCTTCACTGAATTGCTGGGTGCTACAGTATGAGGTCTGGTCTACATTACAGACTTACATGGTTATAACTGTGTCACTCAGGATGTGAAAAATCCACATTCTTGAGTGATGTAGTTATACTGAGCTAAACCCTGATGGTGAAGACAGTGCTATGTCGGCAGGTGAGCTTCTCCCATCGACATAGCTAATGGCTTTTGGGGAGCTGGATTAAGTACACTGACAGGAGAGCTCTCCCCTGGCAGCATAGAGCATCTTCATGCCTACAGTGGCACATTTGCATCAATGCAGCATTTAAATTGTGATATTTTGTTAGTGAGATTCGAACCTAAGGCTTAATACAATGCTCACTGAAGTCAGTGGAAAGAAGTCCTTTGACATGAGTGGGCTATGGATCAGGTACTAGCTGAATAATAGCTAAAGTGTGAAACATGTATTTTTAAATTCAATATTATGTGGTAACTGATCTTCTCCAATGTGGTTCTGAAGTATGTCTGAATGTTGGATTTGTCTTTATACATTTTTAAAAAATGAGACAAATAATATTAATATGGTAATATTTTTGCATGAATAAATGCCAACTCAGACAAACACACCCTCTCCTAAATTAGGCATGGTCATTTATGTGTGAACCCAAATTTTAAATGTGGATTTACTCAATATATTTTGGTAATCTTTACGAAATATGATATTATTTGTAATTGACTGCCTTTTTATAATAATTAAGCAATGCAAGACTAATGAAACATGCACAATGCATTATTAGTGGACAATTACAAAATCTTATCAATTCTATATCTTACGTGATCAACCATCTCATTGTTTGACTTCCTGAGACTGCAACAAGTTTCTCTCTACAGCAGACAGCAGTGCAGTAGCATGACTGAGAAAATAATAAGAACCAAAAAGCATAATTAAAAGAAAGTAGCAAATAAAATATACTTCTTGTCTTCAGTGTTGTCTTTTCTATCTCTCTCACACACACACATGTGGGCACCCTACTTTCTCTTTCCAACGATCCTCTTCCAAACTCACCCTAAGACAAGCATCTGGCATTTGGTGTGTTCTGTAGATGGATCACCAGTGACACACATATAGTGCAGCTGTCCATATCTGGCACATAGGTGATTATTTACCAGCTGACCAGCTAGTAACCAAATTAGTTTGAATTGCTGGGTGTGTTTGGGTGATTAAGTATACATAAAGAGTGCCTGTGGTGTAGTTATGTATGCAGCTATGGGCAATAGCCACAGGAGAAGAAAGGATTGTTACCGTAACCCTGACTGTAACAAAAATTAAATCTACAAATACAAAGTGCATTTCCCTGAACTAATCAAGTGCAGTTTCCTTAATTAAGCCTTAATTCGACCTAAAATGATGTGTTATTAAGTCGAATTGAGCTTTCCTTAAGTCGACTTAAGAAAAGCCTAGTGTGGATGTGGGGTAAGTTAGGTCGATTTAAGCCTCCTTAAGTCGACCTAACTTGTAAATGTAGATGCACCCTCTGTTATTTCCAGTCATATTTTGCTTATATTTAGCTAGGAGAAAAACAAGCCCAACATATTTTCCCCTCCATAATAACAACTGATGCACTGGATAAAATCTGGCCCCAAGTCAATGGGATTTTTGGTTATTAAATTCAATGGAGTCAGGATTTTACCCATTGTTTTTGGTAATATTTTGTTGGCTTTTGTTTTACCAGATTCCTTCTCCTTTTCAGTCAACCTCTGCCAACTTCCAAATAGCCATTCATCCAAGAGGAAAAAAAGGACACAGTACTCATATAAGTTCAGAGGGGTAGACATGTTTGTCTAGTTCAGCAAAATAAATAAGGAGTCCTGTGGCACTTTTAAAGACTAACAAATAAAATAAAATTTTTAGTCTTTAAAAGTGCCATTAGTCCTCATACAGGAGTCTCTCTAGAGTTACATGAGTCACAAGGGGGAATTTTCTGGGACAAAGGCCTGTTTTGAAAAGTGTCCCTGAAGGAAAGCCATTGTGGAGTTCCATGTTTACTGTCTCTCACTGATTGGTTAGGACCAAAACCAAAATCCTGACAAACAATCTGGGATCCAAGAATCTACTGTTTCTCTTGGCGGGGAAATAAAGATTGTGCAAGCTAAAATCTGCTCTCAGTGACATCGGGGCAACTTTGTACACTTTGATTTTGCAATTCCACCTCAGTTAACAGTCCTGGTGCTGATGTGCAAGCCAAAATAGAACCCTGCTATGACCTCCACAGCTGCATTGGCTCTTACATGGGCCACATCAGTACATCATATGCACAGCCTTGCAGTGGGGATGGTATCAAGCGGCAAGGACCCTCAGAGGCACCTTGAGAGGGATTCAGCATCAAGGAGATGGAATTCCTCCCAGACCTGCATGCAGTGCAGGGCAATATACTGGCTGCTACATTTGTGTTGTACTAAGCCCATTCTGTTGACCTGTGTGAGGGGATGATTGATGTCCAAGCTCCACCCTTCCCCAACCCTTTTGAGTGACGCACATGCCATAGAGCTTGGCTGAGCCCAGTGTTCCAGAAGAGAGTGATGAACCAAGATCACCTCCTCACGCATAAAACGTTTTAATGGATTCCTGAAACCTGCCTTAAACTATGTTAATGTTAGCGCTAACCATCTCCACCAGGTGCAATAATGGGTAAAATCCTGCCCCTGCTAAAGTCAACAGGAACTTTGCCATTGACTTCAGTTGGGCTAGGATTCACCCAATGAGCACTAAATAGCTATAGGATGCAGTGGAGCAAGGTCTATGCTGAGCCACTAGGATACAGGGCACCGGCTCTAGTTCCTGCTGCTCGTGTGCATGTTCATTTTGAACAGAAGCTTGCTAAGTCTGACCCTGCATCTCGTGTGCAGTGCTGTCTCAGTATTCTTACTGCGTCTGTCATTTGCTTGCTTCCAGGCCGTGTTTTTGACTTCAAGGCTACTGACATGCTGTTACTAAAAATAATGCTTCTCAGAATGAGAGCCCCGTTCATTACACTAATTAACCTGTTCCGTTGCTAGATTTCTGCTTCCTTGAACTGCTTCCTTTCCTTGTCCTCCATAGTTATTTTCATTCACTGAAGTATGCAGCTATGGCACACCACGAGGATAGATAGCTGAAGCCAGTCAATGCGCTCTTAAAGCACAATTCTGGACCCATATTATGTAGTGCAGTCTGTGGCAGATCAGGAAGCAGAGAGACTATAGCTGGAAAAGACTGTTAGACCACCAAGTCTCTCTTACTGCCAGTGCAGGATAGTTCCCTAGAGTAGTAGAGGCAGGGTAATCTCTCCTATTCTCCCTTCTGGTTGATGGGAGAATTTTATAAAGAAGCTCTTGGGAATGCCCTCGGCATGCCACTGTCAATCTGATAACTAAATTATTGTTTCATCTCCATTCGTGCTCCCATCCCCTTGTCAGTTTTTCTTTTTCTTGCATTTTATACCTTTTCTTGTGCACTTCACAGCGTGTGTGTATGCACTGCAATTAACACCCCTGGCTAGTCCACGTCAGCTCGGAGGGCTCAGACTCTGGGTCTATAAAACTGAGGTGTAGGTGTCTGCCCTTGGGCTCTAGGACTCCATGAGGGAGGAGGATCCCAGACCTTGGGCTCTGGACCAGGCTCAAGTCCAAGCCCAGATAGTTACACTGCAATTTTATAGCCCTGCAGTCCAAGCCCCTGAGCCTGAGTCAGCTGACAAGGGCCAGCCCTGGGTGTTTAACCATAGTGTGGACATATCTTAAGGGCCTTGCAGGAGATCTTGGAATCTCAGATAAGTGGTTTGCCCAACAATTTTTTAGGTGACCTCAGAGTGTGGTGACCAATTCTTCAATGGTTGTTGCTCTGACAATTTTTTCTAAAATACTTAATTAACCTTAGGAAAAACAAGTAAATATGAACCTGCACATGTCCAAATGATAGTTTATTTATGTAGAGTTGTTTTTATTTTGGCAAACTCATAATAATGTACAGTTGTCCTTACAGACAATAATATACAGTTGTCTGAACAGAAACAAAAATAAGGTGCTTTGCATGTTTTTATCTTTTGGGGGTTTTTTTGTTTCTTTTGCCTTTTTTTAATTTTAAGACTTACTAGCTGGTAGGTCTGCTGCTGTGGAAAGAGACATTTGTATGTTTGTTAATATCATTTTTTCATAGCTTACTTGCTAGCTGGGAGGCAGAGAAAAGCAATATTAGCAAGCATAGATACCACTATTTACATCAGATTTACTCATCCCCAGCTAGCTGGGGGACTAATTAGGCCCTGAAGGGAGAGATGGGTAGGAAGGCAAAGGCAGCAGGGGCCAGGGGTAAGGTGAGGGACAGGGGAAGTTAGTGCGGGACAGCAGCTATGACAGGAGGGAGGACAAGCCCAGATCTGGAGCCCAAAGCTGGAGACCAGGCCCATCACATGTGGCTGAAGTCCAGGGCTGGAAGATGCAGTGGGGGCCCTGGGTGATGGAAAGGTTGAGCCAGGACCAGAGCCTGAAGCCCTACAGCTGGACCCTGAGATCCTGCAGCTGGAGCCCAGAGACTGTGCCTGCTGCATGATCAGTGCCTGGGGATGGAAGAGACAATGGGGCCCAGGGGCAATAGGCAGGGATGAGGAACCCAGGGATGATACCCACCACTGCATGGCTGAAGTCAGCAGGCCCAGCTCCACGACCCTCAGGGAGGTGGGAAATTCACACAGGCTACTGGTCCTCTGGCGTTTTTGGCTCCAGAGGGGAACAGGACCCAACCCCTGCTGGCAGCCTCAGGGTAGAGGCTGCTGCTTCCCCATCTCCCATCAATCACTGCCCAATAGGCTGTGGCCACAAGAAAAGCCCCGGGGGCCTCATGCATCCACATTTGAGAAACGCTGTCTTAGATCATCAATAGTAGTATCAGTCAAAGCCATTTTGTTTAGTTTCCAATGTCTTTGTTTTCCATGGCAGGCTGACACATACTTCTCTGGACACTCTTCCTGATATGTGAATAGCTGTGTCCATTCAATGGGCCTTTCTGGCTTTGTCATCGTCTAAGGTCTGGTCTAACGCTACAGGGCTAGGATGATGTAAGCTGCATTGTGTCTTCACTTATATGTGGCTCCCACTGACGTAACACACCAATGCAATAATGCCACCTCCCCAAGCAGCATGGAGGCACAGTCAATGTAATTAGGTAGATGCAGTATCAGTGTAGACCCTGCGTTGCTTATATCAAGTGTTACTGGCTTCTAGGAACCATTCTACCATGTTCCATACTGACAAACGATCAACACAAGCACTCCTGGTGAGGACACGCACCCCTGACAGATGGAGCCGAGTGTGCACACACACACAAAGAAGCAATTTAATAACTGGAGAGGCTGTATGCAGACGTTAGTTAAGTTGGCATATTTTTTGTAGTATAGACCTGTGCTAAGAGCAGGTCTACGCTTAAAGTGCTGCACTGGTCACTGTAGTTAATTCACTCTCTGAGAAGTGGTAGCTATGTTGAGAGGAGAAGTGCTCCCATCAGTATAGCTCTGTCTACGCTGGGGGTTATGCTGATATGACGTCACTCAGGCTGCGTCTACACTGGTAAATTAAGTCGACTTAAGCTTGCTTAAATCGACTTAATTTACCCTGCATCTACACTACAGTTTCCTTAAGTCGACTTAAGCAGCTTACTTAAGTTGACTTAAGGAAAATAAAGTCGACTTAATTAAAATTAAGTCGACTTTATAACACCACCTTTCAATTAGACCTAAGGCTTAAGTCAACTCCCTAGAGTCAACTTAAGCCAGTGTAGACGTGGGGTAGCCCTAAGTCGACTTAGGGCTACCCCAGGGCTACACCACTGCCCTCCCTGCTGGGGGGAGGGCACAGGGGGAGTCTGGCATGCCCCCCCACAGGGCAGGGCAGAGCCCTGCCCACTCTGCCCCTATGTCCTGCCAGGGTCCCTGTCCCCCTTTGCCCCATTGTACCTAGGTACAAAGGGGCAAAGGCTGAGCCCCCTGGCATTGGGCAAGGGGTACCCCCCCTGCCCCTGTGGACCTCCCCTAGGTCCCCCATAGCCCCTAGAAGTCGACCTAGGCATCCAGTGTGGCCACTCTAGGTTGACTTTTTAAGTTCCCCTTTAAGTAGACTTTATTTTTAAGTGTAGACACACTAAATCGACTTAAATTAACAAGTGTAGACATAGCCTCAGGGATGTGGATTTTTCACCCCCCCAGTAATGTAGCTATATCATTATAGCTCTGTACTGTAGACCTGGCCTTCATGTTAAAGGGTGCGTCTCCACTTACAAATTAAGTTGATTTAAGCTTGCTTAAATCGACTTAATTTAATCTGCGTCTACACTACAATTTCCTTAATTCGATTTAAGCAGCAGCTTAAGTCGATTTAAGGAAAATTAAAGTTGACTTTATAAAATCTAGTATAAAGTCGACTTTACTGGCTAAATCGACTTTACTAAGTCGACTTAGCCAGTGTAGACGTGAATTAGCCCTAAGTTGATGTTAAGTCAACTTAAAGGGCTTCAGGACTCCCCTACTGCCCTCCCTGCCAGGGTGGCTGGCAGAGCCAGAGCCTGGTGTGCCCCCCCACAAGGCAGGGCAAAGTCCTGCCCACCCCGCTCCTGTACCCTGCCCCTGTCTCTGTCCTGCTCAGCCACCATTGTACCCAGGTACAATGGGGCAAATGCTGAGCCCCCTGGCACTTGGCAAGGGGTGCCCCCCCTGCCACCCTGGACCAGTCCCAGGTCCACCTAGCCCCTACAAACTGACTTAGGCGTCCAGTGTGGACACTCTAAGTCGATTTGGCAGGGTCCCCTTTAAGTTCACTTAATTTTTGAATGTAGACATGCTAAGTTGACTTGTTTGGCCAAGTGTAGACATAGCCAAAGAGTCTCTCTTTGATGACTGGTGAGAGGAGGCTCTAGACCTTATTGAGCATTGTCTTGCTCCTTGTGTAGTGATCCACAACCGTTCAAAGTGCAGGTAAAACCTTACCAGTTCTGATAATCATTCGCCCCCACTTTTTGCTTTGCCCAGGTGTAAATTACTGCAGAAGGTGAAAGGCAATGGGGACTTGGATCAAATCCCTCTAAAGTTCAATGGAGTATTCATTTCACCTCTGTCTATTGTGACTCTATTGTATTGTGCAATCAAAGTGCTGAGATTGTTAAAGCATTTAGAATCAATACAAAAATACAACGACCCACACTTTCTCTGTAAACCCTTTCATCACATACAGGCATTTTCTTCTCTCAGGCAGCATTACTGGATGTGTGGGTTTCCAATATCAGCCTGTTTAACCAAATAAGAACAGCGTGCCCAGAGATAGGGACATCTTATAATGTTACCCAAAATAGAAGGGAGAAATGGTTAGAAAAAACCTGACAATTGCTGTAATTGTAGCTTCCTCAAATGGAATGGCTTTGATGTCAGACACAGGGAAAGAGGAAATAAGGGTTGGCATAAGTTATGACTGAAACATTTTGTTCTCACTTCCTGATAAAATTTCTTTTGTGCAAAAGAAAAATTTAAATGGAGGGCTTTTAGAGAGTACTCAGAGCTGTGGTACTGAAGAAAGAGCGATTCCAACAATCCACAGGACTGGCACAGCTCAGGCTGTGTGAACATGAGCTCTTTCTGAGTTCCCCTTTATGTCTCAGCCTTGACCTAGCAGGATCCCCATAAAACAGAGCCTTAACTTCCACTTGAGGAAGCCACAGTTGGCAATTGTGTTCAAACTAGCTGAAATAATAAAGTCCAGAATCTGGTTTTTCTGGTAAGAATACAAGGATATTTATCTGCTGCCTGCATACAGAAATCCCTCCATCTGTATATAAAATTCAGTTCCCCTTGGCCATTTTGTGAGTAAGGTTAAACATCTCACTCTTCTTGTTTTGTGGATAGATACGAAGTCTTGTGTTAATCAGGAGTGTGAGGAAGCTGGTAGTGAGTAAGTTTAATGTGCTAAACCTTTAGGTTAAGAGTCTTGGTAACTGGGAGCTAATCTACGAAATTCTTTTGCCATTACTCACCTTTCCTTAGCCCAGTGACATATTCCCAACACACACCCACTCCCCCACACACTCCCTACGATTTTTTCCCCGACTGGTGACACCTATGCCGTGGTCACTTGTGACCCATCTAAGTTTAGCAGAAAAGAACGGGATGGTCTGCTGTGCACTCAGCAGCCACAGAACATTATTCTTGTGACATTTGCTCACTTCATCATGATGTATGATGCCCATTCGGTGATGCCAAGGAAAGTAAAATACCCCAAGGTCCATGCCAAGAAGTCACAAGGGAGCTTTCTAAGCCCATTCTGATGGAATTTAAGAGAAAACAGTAGCCTTTTTAGAAGGTTTTTTAAATCATACCACAGAATTTAATAGAACTTTACCTATCTTTTGTGAAAATGTCTAAGTTATATTATATATCATATATATAGAGAGATCATCCTTTATTAAATTAAATGCTGTAGGATTTTGGAGTAATTCCTATAGAACCCCTCTTGATCTCATCTCTAGTAAATTCTATAAGACTTTCTCAAAAAGGCAAATTTGCTGAGTCTTTAAGGCCAGTTAACCTGTGTATGTTGCAGTAAAGTCTCCATAGTTAAGCACTTCTGTAGTCTGAGAGTCTGTAGTCTAATTATTAAATTACTAGTATATGTACATTTGTTTTTTCAGTCCTAGAAAAGGAGATTCTTTTCTGACCACAGATTTTCACAGGTCAATCATCTTCCAAAGAAATATCTCCCTCAGGCTATGTTTACACTTGTTAATTTAAGTCAATTTAGCATCTCCCCACTCAAAAATTAAGTCGACTTAAAGGGAACCCTGCCAAATGGACTTAGAGCATCCACACTGGATGCCTAAGTCAACTTCTAGGGGCTAGGTGGACCTGGGACAGGTCCATGGTGGTGGTGGGGGGCACCCCTTGCCAAGTGCCAGGGGGCTCAGCTCTGTCCTGCCTTGTGGGGGGGCACACCAGGCTCTGGCTCTGTCAGTCACCCTGGTAGGGAGGGCAGTAGGGGAGTCCTGAAGCCCTTTAAGTTTACTTAAAGTCAACTTAGGGCTAATTCACGTCTACACTGGCTAAGTCGACTTAGTAAAGTCGATTTAGCCAGTAAAGTCGACTTTATACTAGGTTTTATAAAGTCAACTATAATTTTCCTTAAATTGACTTAAGCTGCTGCTTAAGTCGACTTAAGGAAAATGTAGTGTGGACGCAGATTAAATTGACTTAAGCAAACTTAAGTCGTCTTAATTTATAAGTGTAGACGCACCCTCTGTGTATAAAACCCAGCGTTGTCATATGTGTGAGAATCCAGTTTCTTTCCTTTAGCTGCTTAGTTCAAACACATTCTTACCAAAGATTTTGTGATCATTTTAGTTTATAAAACTGAAGTAAAATTCCTTTTTCTCCTCCCTTCAATAATCTTCTCTTCTGCATATTACATGGGGGTCAGCCTTAAGTAACTACAGCAACTAAAATCCTATAGGCATTGATCTATTTAATATTGTAGATCTTCTCTTGTCTGGTTTCAGAATTTCATATGTAGCACCATGGGGTGCGTCTACACTAGTAAATTAAGTCGACTCAAGCAGTTAGGGGTTTCCCTATCAGCTGGAGCACGGTCCCGGGCAGAAAGGTGCCTCAGGACTCCCTTCTGGCCGGGACCGCTGGGGTCCTGGGGAGAAGGGAGCCCCACACTCCCTTCTGGCTGGGACCGCGGGGCTCCCTTCTCCCCGGGACCGCTCGGGTTCTGGCTAGAAGGGAACGCATGGCTCCCTTCTGCCTGGTACCTGAGCAGTCCTGGCCAGAAGGGAGCCAAGCGGGGGGCCAGAAGGGAGCTCTGTGCTCCCTTCTCCTCTGGACCACTCCTGGGCTTGCTGTCTCGGGGAGAGTCAGCCCCATGCGGGGCTGGCTCTCCCCAGGATGAGCCCCCCTAGCCTGGGGAGCCGAGGCTCCTTTGGAGCCTCAGCTCCCCCTGGACCTAACCAGTCCACTTAGAGAGTCTAGTGTAGACTCTCTAAGTCGACTTAGTAAGGTCAGCTTTAAGTCGACTTAGTAAAGTCAACTTAGTAAAGTCGACTTAGTAAAGTCGACCTAAATTTCTAAGTGTAGACATAGCCCATAAGAACCTTTATATTTTTGCTTGTTGTTTATTTAATATTATCTCATTATAAATTATGCTGTAGGTAGATGATGTTAAAGGGGACCTGCAAATGGAAAAAAATGGACTTTTTCCCTTTTTGGCACTATAAATTATATTTAAAAAGCCAGAAAGGCTTATACTAAGAATTAAAAAAGAAAAGTTATGTTTTCTTTTTGTTTTTAAACATTAGAAATTCAAGTCTTGTCTAGCCTGAAAGAATATGTTTAAACTAGGATAAAAAGTGTTTTTTTAAACATGTTACCTAACATGTTTTAACCAACATATTAAAACCGTAATATAGGAAGGACAGGTGGTATTTTAGTGTGTTAGATGGCTGAGATGAGCCTTAGAGTACATTAAACATGTTCACCTTTTTCCTAGAATAGACAGGGTGTCTGGTGACTGGAGAACTAGTGAAATCATGACATCAGAAGAGTCAGAAATGAAAGTTGAATAATTGTGAAGGGAAGGGAATTTTAGTTAGATTGTTTGTAAATTTTTTGTTTGTTTGTTTATTTTTCTGACATCTATTTAATCCAAATTAATTAATCCAAAAATCAGTGAGCATGTGGAACAAAAGACATCTTAATTAAAAATGAGTGTGCCATAATAATTTCCAATGGGCCTTTAACAAATGCTGAGGTGCCTCTGTAACATGTCCGGTGAAGACATTGTATGCTGATGGGAGAGCATTCTCCCATCAACATAATTGCTCCATCTCCATGAGAGGCGGCACCTATGTTAGCGGAGAGCATCTCCTGCTGTAGTAGGTCAGAAGGGATAAATCAAACAAGGGCTCTGCAAACCCTGGCTCAAATAGCAAAAGGAGCTCAAACAGATGCAAGGTAATGAGGGCTGAGTCACAGCTGAGCCTAATGAGGCATAGAGAACAGCTGGGACCTGACCCAGGAAGGTATAAAGACCTGGACCAGAAGCTGGGGAAAAGAGAAGTATGGCCAGCAGGAAAGAGCAGAAAAGCCTTGTAGTTGGTACTGAGGGAGCTGAGCTTTGAGCCCTTAGGGTATTTGGGGCATCAGTAGGTGCTTGGAATTCTGTACTGTAAATAAAAGAGCACAAGATTGGCACAGTGACCACAGTGAGTCTCTTTGGGACCCAGGGGAGCATACTCTGGAGCAAGTACATGGCTCGGTACACCCACCAACATAGTGCTGGTGTAGACAGCACTTAGGCTATGTCTACACTGGCAATTTAAGTCAACTTAAGGAGGTTTAGGTCGACTTAAATTAAGCCACGTCCACACTAGGCTTTCATTAAGTCGACTTAAGAAATTTGTTAAGTTGACTTAATGAAAGCTTAAGTTGACTTTACAACTACCATTCATTAGGTCGACTTAACCCTTAAGTCGACTCCTTCAGTTGACTTAAGGACGGTGTGGACGTGGAAAAACCCTTAAGTCGACTTTATTAAGTCGACTTAAGGGTGGTTAGGTCGACTTAACAAAGTGGACAAGGTCGACTTAAAGTTAAGTTAACTTAGTCCACTTTGTTAAGTCGACTTAACAAAGTCGACCTAACTTTTTCTAGTGTAGACATGGCCTTAGTTTGCTGTAACTTGCATTGCTCAGCGGGCTGTCTTTTTAAAAGCCCCAAGCGACATAAGATAGATTGACGTAAGCAGTCGCATAGACTTGCCCTCAGCATACTTTTTAGGCACTGATTATTAAATTATAAACATTAGGGATGAAATCCTGGCTGTGCTGAATTCAATAGTAGTCTCTTTAGTGGGCATAGGATTTCACCTTATATATTTCCTATGGTTTAAAAGGTTACTGAGGAGAAAGCCTGCTCTTGGTTCTGTTTTGACAGCAGCCAGTCTGAGCTAAAAGCAGAACTTCTTAAATCCACGGTCATTTGAATCAAATTAATTTGTAAGATCTTTATGTACCCACTGATCATTTGTCTGAGATGCTACTAATCCTCATGCTTTTGGAAGCTAGTATTTTATCAGGTGTGTAGTTTAAAATAACAAGTTCTCCATTCTGCCCTGTGTAATTAAAGAAGAGACAGAAAATCACCTGGCTTTTTCTAGTGATGTGGAGTTTAGATTTGAGAACTCACACTCTGGGTTGCATGTTATCATGTGATGTTTTAATTACCAAAAATCACACACAAAGCCAAGATAAATGTGCTGAGGGAACTGGGACGTTTGAAGAACATAGGCACACTGCCTTAAAGTCAGACATTTGAGGAGATTAATGCTCTTGGCATCAAATCCAGCCAGTATTACATTCATGCTGTGATAGGGATTTCTTTTTCCGTAGACCTCCTGATTGTAAAAGGGGATTCCAAAACCCACATGCAAGCAGCAAATGTGTCTCCAAGTACACTGTGGACTATGGCCAATAACAGAAACTCTTGTACTGTCCAGTGTTGCTGTATGCTGACTGGAAATTGGATAGCTATATGAATGTAGAGTATCACGGCACTCAGAAGTCATGTGAGAAAGACATCAGGAAACTGTAGCTGACAGTCATATCGCTATCACTCTGAGGAAGATCAGTACTTAAAAAAAGCACTGGATGCTTTCAGCACAGCTGAACTCAGTGTTAATAGGCGTATGCTTGGATTAGAAGTCACACTGCTACAAAGATGCCATTATCCACTCACTATCCATACGTCATGCTTGTGATGACAGATCCTAAATATTCTGTCTTCTACTGTTCCTCTTAGTCCAAACACCAAGAAGAACCTAAAAGACAGAGAGGCAGGCACACCGGATATAGTCTGGAAATCATCCCAGGTTTGATTCAGGTATCTGTGTATTTTTCAGATCACTGATCCTTAACACATTCTGCATATGTGCGCATCTCTCTCCTTTTTGGGGAAGGGTGATTATTCTTTCATTTGGAGTTTTAGTCTTATAACAACATTATTTGTTTATTTATTTATTAATCAGACACAGAATGGCATATCCCACCTTCTGGACTACGTATCCTTTGATTTAGTCTGATGAAAGGATTGTAAATATGGAGTGTCATATAAAGTTCACTACTAGAGCCAGTCTTCATGTTCCAGTCTGAACGCAAACACTCCTGAACCTGGGGTTTGACTGTGAATTATCAGAAAATGAATACCAGAGCTGGCGCATGTTTGTTTCTGAGTCTAAACACAAATGTGAACATGCAAGCAGAACAGCAGAAGTTTGGGGCTAGGTTGAAGTGGATTGTTTGGCAATGTGGATCAAAAACAATGGGAAGCCTGAACCTGCTAGGCTTTGTCCTGTGTTGCTGTGATGAACAAACTAAGCTAGGTTTAAATTGGGTGGCTTTCTGCTCTCTTTCTTGCACGCCAATGATGAGTGCAGTCATGAATTATAATTTCTAAAGCAGCCTGAAATAAATTTTAGAAATACACAAAAGGAGGTCTTGTTTATTTTACCACATGAATTTAAATAAACGAAAACCTCTTGGGGAAGATTGGCATCCATGCATATGTGAGCCATTACTTTTTGAAGCAGAACCCACTGTACTGAAAGCTGAATTCCTTGGTAGTCACATGATGGCTATGTCTACACTTGCAAGTTAGTTCGAATTAAGGAAGCTTAATTCGAACTAACTTAAGCGTTGGCCACACTAGGCTTTCATAAGTTCGAATTAAGGGCTTTCTTAATTCAAACTAATAAATTCGATTGCTTAGTTCAAATTAACAGTTAATTCGATCCGTTAATTCGAACTAAGTCAAATGTGGCCATATTAGTTTGAACTAAATGCTTAGTTGGAACTAATTGGCAGATAGACCTTCCTGCAACTGACTAATTTGAACTAAGCAAGTGCCCTGCATGGCCATGGCTAGTTCGAACTAGCATTCTAGTGGAGCCATGCTAGTTCAAATTAAGTTAATCTGAACTAACTAAAACTAGTTTGAATTAGTTAGTTCGAATTAACTAATTCGAACTAGCTTTTGTAAGTGTAGACATAGCCATGCAGTCTGCTATGACAGAGGCTAAAATTCCTGATCAGGTGTTCCTTTACTGAATACAGTCTCCTGATTGGCAACAGCATGGCAGACAAAATGGCAGAGTACAATTCACACAGCGATTAAGTGTCGCAAGCTTCTCTTTTTGATCTATACTCCAAACAATCAAATACACAGAATGCCTTGCAGAAAACTGATCTGGGCCACCACCAGCATAGAAAGAGGGACCATTTTGTTAAAGTATGCTGCTTTTCTCTTTCCAGAAGTCAAGTACATGAAATCACTGTCACTTGATATTGCTGTTCAAAGCACCGGTAATTACAGTTCACCTCACCAGCTTCCTAAACTGTTGCTATGTTATCGTTTAGGTCCCTTCAGGATGGTCAATCTTCATTGAGCTAAGACTATGCCATTTCTGCTTGCATCTACTTATCTGCTATGTTTACAGATTGCAAAGTGTACAGAATCAAAACTAAATGTAGTAACTTTCTGGAGTGAGGCAATCTGTCTGCTTTAGGCATCTGCAGGAACCATTATAAGGTTCTAACCACTTTTATGTCCTAGGATGGACTTTTGGGGTTTTACCTTTAAACTCATATGTGAACACAGTGCCAGGTTTTCAATAGTATTTGGATGTCTAAAGATGCTCCTAAATACCTTCAAAAATCTGCCCCCCAAGTGTTTGCAAGAGGCAGTGGTGTATCATGGGCCTCTAGCACCTGGGGTCCAAGCCTGTATTTGTGTCCCCCACTCTCCAGACCTCAAGCAACATCCCTGCATAGGACAAGAGGGATCCCTTGCTCCCATCAGAAAATGCTGCCCCCGACCTGCCCCTGGGAGAGGGGTTTGTACTTGCATGGGGGTGTGGACACTCCACTTACCTGCCCCCAACCTGGAGGGAGGGCATCAGGCCGGTCCTTCAGTTACGGCAGCAAATTTGATTCTCTGGGATTGATTGAGCGGAAGTGGAGACCCCCCTCAATCAATCCAGAAGTCAACCAAATAAATCCACCCCTGGAAAAAGAGTAATGCTGCATTGATGGGAGGGCATTTCCTGTCGGTGCAGCATAGTGGGAGCACCACACTATTTAGAAATTAGGTCGATGAGAGATACACAAGCTACTTAGAGCTGACTGCTACTGAATTTCATGGTAAGAGTAGACAAGGCCTGAGTTTTGCTAAGTGGGATTTTAGAGAGACAACCTTCCCACCCACCCTATACTGATATTGGGGAAGGGAAAAGAGGAAAGGTATAATTTCAAGGAGAACCATAAGCCCTAACTCAGGCGACATTCTAGGCCAGACCACCAGATGTGATCACTTTGTAATCTTTTCTGGAATTTACTTCATAGCACTATATGCCAACCTTACCGCAAGTCATACCACAGTTGAGGACCCCTGCAGGCATCATTACATGGTAACTAGTTTTGCCAGATTAATGCTGCTTAGTCTAGTTTTGAAAAAGTTAAAACATTAAATGGCTAAAAGCCCAGAGCCTGCCTTGTTTGATCTTACCTTGCCTACTGTACAGTTATAACCACAGCTGCTTCAGATCCTTGAAATAAGTGAGAAAGAAAGTGGTCTTTACATCAAAGACACTAGCGGGATCCAAACAAAGATATTGTATAGTTGAAACAGATGCCCTTATCTGAATTAAAATTCTTGCACTTAGGGCTTTATGTTTAATTTATGGACTGATTACCAGCTACATAACAACGAGAGTCTTGTGGCACCTTAAAGACTAACAAATTTCTTTGGGCATAAGCCAGGACTGGATTAACCAGCCCAAGGGGCCTGGGCTGCCTCCCACTATTGGGGCGCTCCCGACTGGGATCCCCAGCTGTGGGGCCCCTCTGACCGTGGGGCCCCCTCCATCGCTGGGGTGGGGGCTGGGGCCAGAAGGTGCTCCCGGCCCACCCTGGCCCCCCTCTGGCCAGTCTGCAGGGCAGGGAGGGCCAGCTGGCATGCAGCCCCGCAGCACAGAATCCGAGCTGAGCCACCCGCCACCATCCCTGTGGCAGAGCGAACAGGGGCTGGCCCACCCTGCTCCACCCCTGGGGGTGGGCCAGCCGGCCCAGGGGCGGAGTGTGGCAGAGCCCAGAGCCTGGCCCTGGCCTCTCTGGCTGCAGGGCCCAGCCCCCCTTCCCAGCACTGGCAGGGAAGGAGTGCTGTCAGCTCTCCTGCCCTGCCAGCAGTGAGCTGGACAGGTGCCAGATTTTCAGGGGGGTTTTAGGAGCTGGAGCCCAGGGCCCCCTTTTTGGCTGGGGTCCATGACTTAAGCCCCTAACGCCCCTTTGATAATCCAGCCCTGACATAAGATTTCGTGGGCTCCAACCCACTTCATCAAATGGATTGAGTTGGAGCCCATGAAACTTATGCCCAAGAAATTTGTTAGTTTTTAAGGTGCCACAGGACTCTGTCATTTTTGCTGTACGTAGACTAACATGGCTACCCCCTGGAACTTGTCAGCTACATAACATTACTGCTCAGAAAGAGACTCAGGTGGCCTGGAATGCCTGTTTGGTAACGGTGAAACCAGTTGCTTCCATGATATAGTGATAGAGCAGTTTAAGGGAAACACAATTCAGGAACTTTCCTTTCAACCAGCCCACCCCAATTTGAAAGCCCCTTGGTCTCTTCTCTCCTCAGCACCCTCTTTTTCCTATTCTGATCTCTCTCTTGATTCCTAAGGCTCAGATGCTTCTCCTTTGATCTTCCTAAACAAACTTAAGCTATAGTGGGAACCAGGAGGCCTGAGGCAGAGGAGGGGGCTGGGAAGTCAAAGAAACTATGGCTTGAGGAGAGAAGGCAGCTCAGAGGCTGAGAAGAAGATTGGTACCTTAGGCATGGATGGACCACGGAGCAGCAAGAGGGGTTGGTCAGGCATCATTGCCAGCATGTAGCTCATAATTCAGCACAGAAGAAACAGAGAAAGATGCAGGGACTTAGAGACTCCACAGCCCTGCGTCCGCACTGGCAGGTGCTAGGTCGACAGAGGAGAGGCCAGGAACTCTGCGAGGGGGTCTGGAGGCCAGTTAGGTCGACTTAAGGGCTATTCCTGTCTACACTGGCCTAAGTCAACTTAATAAGGTCGACTTAAGCCTTAGGTCGACCTTAAGAGATGGTGTTATTAAGTCAACTTAAGGAAGCGCTTAAGTTGAGTTAATAAGCGCCCAGTGTGGATGCAGTGGTCTGTAGGTCGGCTTAATCATCATTAAGTCGATCTAAGGCTCCAGTGTGGTGTACCCTAAGAGCCGCGGACTCCGTGATATATAGCTGTGCATTTCAGCTGGCCTGGCCAGTTCAGTGTACCCCAACTCACTGTTGTTGAAATCAATAGCTAAAGGGTATCATAGGATATGTTATTGGAGAGCTCATAACTCATTGGTTTTAATATCATTGTATAATGTTGGTGCCAGCGCTGAATATTAAGTTAAGGACATTAATTGAAATTATAATTCTTAAAATGAGTTTGCCAATCAAACAGGAGTTACTGCACCCTAAACAAAGGAATGTGGTTTCTCCAGCAGCCAGCTACTTCCTAAGTACTTTGAAAGACTATGGGACTGAATTTATATATCAGATAAACAAAGCTAACAAGCGACAGAAGAGCCAGCATGACTACACTCTAGTCAGGAAAGGCAACTTTATCTGAGCTACAAAGACAAGGCAGTTCTAAACTTTAAATAATAAGCAACTGAAACAATTGCTAGAATACAATATTAATGTATCATGTAAAATCTTTTATGAATGCCTGTAACATGCTGGTGTTAATAATGTTTGTGTGAACGGTACAGGAAGAATTACAAATAGTCTTGATATAATGTTTGAAAGTGTGTGGCCGAACAAAAGGAAAGAATAGCTCCCACTCAGACAGGAGGAAGAGCAGCTATTTACCTGCCTTTTATGTCAATTAAACATGGTAGAATCAAAACAATGGAAGCCCCATTTACATATCAGGGGATAGGAAGCCCATGGAAGGGTGGCACAGCTTGAGGTTCCTGGTGAGTGGGCACAGCAAGCAGAGCACACAGGACAGCTCCCTGCCTCTGAAGCAAGGTCACTGGGAGATATACGCAAGGAGAGAAGCCATTTTAGGCATCCATCACCAGACAGACACAAGTGAACAGAACCCTTGCAAGCTCATTAAGATGGGTCCTTCTACCAAGAAGGCCAGAAGTCTCTGGGAACTGAATAAAGATGAGAAACCTTCTGAGACAAAGCTTGTAATTTACTAGATTAAGTTTTAGACTTTTAGAAGCATATTTTGTGTTGTTTTGCTCTTTCTGTCTTCGTTCCTTACACTTGAACTCAGTTAATCCTATGTCTATTTTGTTCATTTCTTTTTTTATCATAAATCAACTCAGTGCTGTGTTTCGGGAAAGCTGTATTTGCCACCAGTTAGGTTAATGAGCTGTGACATGGTTTTGTCTCTTTACAGGAGCAACAAACCTTAATAGTTCTCTGCGGTGTCCAGGAGGGAAGTGGGGTGGACAGTTCAGCACACATGCTTTTGGGGACATTCAGGATTGGGAGTGTGTTGGGGTCACCTTGCTGGTTGTAACCAAGGTTGGTGGAAACCAGAATGCAACAGGTGTGTTGCTGCTGGGGTCCGACCTGCTGGACTAGGGTTGCAGCTATACACAAACACTCAGGGTGTAATTTGCCTGCTGATAGGTTGGTAATGAAAGGCCCAGATTGGGACCTGTAGCAGCAAAGCATTGTGAGGCACCTGGAGTTACAGGGTAAGTGGTGGTACAACCTACACTGGTCTGAATTTGCACTCCCGAACATCAACAGGACCATGACAATCATCTATCTTTGGAATTTCACAGAGGCACTAGTATGTGCTGATGGAGTTATCTTGGAAGTTAGCTTGATGGAGCTAGAGCATACTTATGCTCTTCCTTGCTGCTTCAATGTGACTGTTGGAGAATCGGAAGTTATGAGGAATTCCCTGAGAACATGGACATGGGCTTTCATTGAGCCATCCTGATACTTTCGTTCCATGCATTAGCCTTACTTTCCCCTCCCCTGCTGCACTTGGTTTCTGGAAGGAGGGCATAAGGTTTTTCTTTCCCTCTATGTCTTCTAGCATACGTAGGGAAGTTACTATTGGCCTTCCTTTTTAGCTATTAGTGGATTAAGGGCTTTTGCTTCTGTTCCCCAAGTGTATTTGAGCCACCAGTGGCTTTCCGTATCCAACAGATGGTCCAGTTGGGATGGATTGTGTCAGTTTATTCTTCTTCCCCAACATAATCCAGGCAGAATTGCTCCCTTTTGTTCACAATATTGACAGAAACCAGCACTATCAGTGTCGGCATCCACCAGTATCAGATATTCCTCATCCCATGCCCTCTCATCAGTCATCTTTTCTCACTGCTATTGCTTAGAAGATGTTGTTTAAAATGATCTATACATTTTGTCACATTTTAACATCAACCCTTTTATGATTTGTTTTTTTTATTTACAGCTGTTTGTCTTTCACGTGCCTTTTCCTTCTTCATCTACTCCTTTATTTCTTTCCCTGAAGCATGTATCTTGGTGAATATTTCCCTTCATATATTTCAGGTCTATTTTTCCTCAATCTAGCCTTCAGGCATTTCCCCCCAATAAATACTGCTTCTGCTTTTCACTTAATTGATTCTCTCTCTCCGTTTAGTTCCCTACTAATTCTAGTGAGAATTGCAAATGCTCAGCCCCTCTGTCTATCAGACCACTTTTATTTAGGTGCTTAAATGTGGACACAGAGTCCTAAGTTTAGCACCCCGGCTTGATAACTTTGACCTAAATTCATGAGGACTTTTATAGCATCTTCTAATAGCACCATTTGAAAATGAGTAACTATTTACTAGACTTCAAAATTACAGGGAGAGGAACTGATTTAGTGAGCGGGACAATCTTATAGACCAATTATGAAAGATAGCTTAGCTCAAGAGTCCTGTTGTGAAATAGAAAGAAGACATTGTAGTGTGAACACAGAGTAAATCTAAAAAGGTAACACCTGGAATTCAGTAAAAAAAACCAAAATCAACAACAAAAAACAAAAACAAAAAACAGGCAAAAGAAAAATAAATAAAGTAGTGGAAGCCAATGTACCAAACCTTTCCCTGAAAGGATGAAACAAGAATAAGGGCCCAACATCTCAGAATGTGATGTTATTCTAAATATATTCATTAGTGATATCACAGTAACATCTAGGAGTAGCAGTCATGACCATTGTGCTAGGTGCTGTGGACACACGCACTGTCAGTGCCTTAAAGACTTAGGCTATGTCTACACTTACTAAAGTTAGTTCGAATTAGTTAATTCAAACTAACTAATTCGAACTAATTTTAGTTAGTTCAAATTAACTTAATTCGAACTAGAAAAATTTAGTTCAAACTAAGCAAGTGCCATTCATGGCACTTGCTTAGTTCGAATTAGCGAATTGCATTGAGTTCAATGGGCCGGTTAGTTTGAACTAAGCAATTAGTTCGAGCTAACATGGCCACATTGGTTAATTCGAACTAACTAGTTCAAATTAATCCTTAGTTTGAATAGCATATTTGAATTTATTAGTTCGAATTAAGGAAGCCCTTAGTTCGAACTAATGAAAGCCTAGTGTAGCCATGGCTTTAGTTAGTTCGAATTAAGCTTCCTTAATTCGAACTAACTTGCCAGTGTAGACATAGCGTTAGAGTGTCAGGCTTGGTCTACGCTACCAATTTACGTTAATATAACTATGTCACTTAGGGATGTGGAAAGCCCAGTGTGAATCTCTAACAAACTAGAGAAGCTATATAAGGCCTATCAAGCCATGTCACTTTCCGCTCCAAAGTTTGAGGCAACAAAAAAGACAAGAGAACATTTATTTTGAAAAGTGTGCTCGGTAAATATTGTGAAGGAAAATGTATCGAACTGGCAAATACAATGTACACCACCCCCAAAGCTGCCCAGAAACCCATTTTTGTTTACAGTTGTCCTGGGCTTTGCCCATCCATCCATGCCAGAAAATTTCAGGGCAAAAAGGGAACCATGAGGGGAGTATTAGGAGAAGGTGGGATGCTGGAAGAAAGAGAAACTGGAGCACAATGGTACAAGAAAGGGGTAAACATGGGGGCATGGGGAAGATATAGTTTTGAGGGAGTCGAAGTTATTTTTCAAATAAACTGGAGAAATGAAGGCTGAAAGGGCACAGGTATGCATTCTTGTGACTTTTAGGTTATTTTCTTTGCATTCTTCTATCACACCTCTAAGACATAAGTGTGACACTGGTAAACCAAGTGATTGCTCTGGCCAACACTGAAGGTGTTAACGAAGAACTGACAAACTTATAGCTGGAAACCAAGCCAGCTCACTTGTATGTTAGTTTTTTTCAAAATAGACATTAGTCTTATAAGAATGTATTTAGTGTTTAGATTCTATGAAACGCTTATAAGGTGCCACAACCATTAATCTAACTTGTCATGTCTGTGTTCCATGACACAAGAAAATGGGTATGCTGTGCTTTATAATTTGAAAATATTTGCTTTGAACTTGTGAACCCAAAGCACAGTTCTCCTCACCTATCCAGGAAGACTATAAAAAATTAGGTGGTCCAATGTAAGATGAAAGCTTTTTTAGTTATCCCATCACCCATGGAGAAATGCTTGCAGAAGGCCTATTACCATTGTTTGAATGCTTGAGGAGGGCAATAAAAGTAGTGGTCATGAAGATTTTTCACCCATTTGCCATCTCGCAGGGCCAGAGGCATTAAACTAAGACAGAGATCTCCAGGGTTTATCCCTGAGGCTGTCCTGAAAGACATTTTGAATTGACTGATCACTACAACTCTGTCATTTTTAGAATTTAGATGGCAACTCATTTGTATGTATATGTCTGCTTGCTTTAACCATTGAATAGCTCTCTTATTTCTCTTTCCTGGACCATAAGCTTTTAGATCATTTATTACAGGATAGGCTACAGGCACTATCTTTGGTTAAAGTCACCATGACTCAGTGGGTCATAGCTGAGGATGTCAGATTCAAGACAAACTGCTGAGAAATAGGACAGACTCACCCCACACTGGTGGTTATTCTATATTTTGACTACACCACGCCTGTAAGAAATATAAACTTCTGTCTCACCACACTGGTTAACAAGAAGTCAAAGTTGCAGTCTCTTTAGGTATACCAGCACTTGTCTCACCACCCAGATACTCAACTCTGTGAGGAATGGTTATTGAAATCCAATGTTTAGGTTTCTTCAAAAGATCAGCCACTTAGCAAGTCAATATATAATCCAGCTCTTATCCAATAATGCCAATCCTTTATGAATTATAAACTAAAGTTTAATAATAAAAGAAGAGAGTTAAGAAACGTTAATAGATCATGTACATACAAATGATTTTTCAGTACTCATAGATTAGGATCAAAGGAATGCTGGAATAAATTGCTGTTTAGTACCATCCAAAAGATTGCAGCATCCTCAGGCCATAGTTCAAACACGCCTTTTAGTTGTAAAACCACAGTCTGGGGAATCAGAGCTGGAAAGACAAAATGGAGTCATTCCAAGGATCTTTTATGGATTTTTCTATGTGCCACCTGGAAATCTTCTGCTTCAAACAAAGCTCACAGCCCAGCTTGTGGAAAGTTATGAGCACACAATGAAGTCCGTGGTCACATGGGCATATCGCGTATCCTTATGTGGCTTGATGACTCACCATCTTCTTTCTAAAGTACCAACAGTGGGCAGGATGAATTTTTTCAATGTCTCATTGTTAGAGTGAAGTGTCCTTAATGATCCATCAACACATAGCTGCCTGGATCAAATGTAAATATTAATTGGTGGGTGTCACTGAGGAACAAACACATTTGGGATCAAATACATAATCAATATTCATAACTTTAAATACAAAGCGGATACATGCATAGAAACAGGATAATCATGTTGGATAGATTGTAACTTTTCCATTGACACTTTACATTACATAGTTTGTACAAGATTTATTTCACGTGTATAATAGTGGTAATACCAATGATATAAATGATCATATTTAATCATGCGGCATCACAGTGTAAGATCTTGGGTACCAAATGATTTGATAAGTAACTGGTCTCTTGTGACTGGAAGCAACCTGAATATTTTGTGATTGTTGATGTAAGTGGCAATTTATCGCTAAGTCCAGCTTGCCTGGGTGGCATTATAGACTAGAGAGTCTAAGAGGACTGTCTATGACTCCATGATTAGACAGTTATAGTGATCCAGGAGTTCACATTTATTACTGAGTTAGTGAAATCTAGTTATAGAACACACCACCAATTTGGAGTGCCTGCCCTGTTTTTGACAGTCTGCCCTGAGTTAGACACTTAGGGTGCATCTACACTTAGAAATTAAGTCGATTTAAGGAGGCTTAAGTCGACTTAATTTACTCCGCGTCTACACTAGGCTTTCCTTAATTTGACTTAAGCTGCTCCTTAAGTCGAATTAAGGAAAAGTTAGTTTGAATTAATAACACCTCATTTTAATTCAAACAAGCGCTTAAGTCGACTTTATTAAGTCGACTTAAGCCAGTGGAGAAGTGGAGTAGGGCCTAGTTGAACCTTTTTAAGTCAACTTAAAATGTTAAGTCGACTTAATAAAGCCAAAAAGGGGCCACGTCTACACTTGAAAAGTTAAGTTGACTTTTGTTAAGTCGACTTAATAAGGTCCACTTTAAGTCAATTTAAAGTCGACCTTATTAAGTTGACTTCATAAAGTCGACCTAACTTTTCAATTGTAGACGTAGCCTTACAGTCATGAACCACTCTAGACAGTATGGCAGTAAGGAACTAAAATTTGACCCAACCTCTTCCTCCCCTCTCCCCGTCATCCCAGCAGTTTGAACATAGTGGCCTCAGGTCCTTATTTATCTAGGGGACGGTTCTTGGAAAAAACCCATGTAAAATGTTGCCACTACATTAGAGGTAAGGACAGTCCAAGGAAAGCAAAGTCTTAGCACAGTCATTCTTCCCAAGGAAGTTACGTCAAAGTTTTCAAAAGCTTGAGATGTCAACATAACTTTAGAAAATTAAGGGAATTAGTTGGGGAAGTGGACTGGACAGAAAAACTCAGGAATGTAAAGGTAGAAGAAGCTTGGAATCACTTTAAATCAAAGTTGCAAGAACTATCTGAAGCCTACATTCTGAGGAAGAGGAAAAAATTCATAAGCAACAGTTGTAGACCAAGCTGGATGTGTAAGAATCTCAGAAAGGTGATTAGGAGGAAGCACAGAGCCTACAAGGAGTGGAAAAGAGGAGGGATCAGCAAGGAAAGCTACCTTTTGGAGGTCAGAACATGTAGAGATAGAGTGAGAAAGGCAAAAAGTCAAGCTGAGCTGGACCTTGCAAAGGGAATTAAAACCAACAGTAAAAGGTTCTTTAGCTATATAAATAGGAAGAAAACAAAGAAAGAAGAAGTGGGGCCGTTAAAAACTGAGGATGGGGTGGAGGTCAAGGATAATCTAGGCATGGCTGAATGTCTAAATAAGTACTTTGCATCTGTTTTCAATGAGAGTGAAGATGAGCTGGGGGATAGAAGTAGGGTAGCTAATGGGAACGAGGTCATGAAAGTGGAAATTACCATACCTGAGGTAGAAGCCAAACTTGAGCTGCTGGATGCGACTAAATCAGGCAGCCCGGACAATCTCCATCCAAGGATATTAAAGGAACTGGCTCAAGAAATTGCCAGCCCATTAGCAAAAATTTTTAATGAATCTGTAAACTCAGGGGTTGTACCGTATGAGTGGAGAATGGCTAATATAGTTCCTATTTTCAAGAAAGGGAATAAAAATGATCCAGGTAACTACAGGCTTGTTAGTTTGAACTCGGTAGTATGCAAGGTCTTGGAGAAAATTTTGAAGGAAAAAGTACTTAAGGCTATAGAAGATAACGGTAACTGTGATAAAATACAACATGGCTTAACAAAAAGTAGATCATGCCAGACTAACTTGATCTCCTTTTTTGAAAGGGACAGATTTTTTAGATAAAGGGAATGCAGTGGACCTAATTTACTTAGATTTCAGCAAGGCATTTGATACAGTTCCACATAGGGAGTTATTAGTTCAGTTACAGAAGATGGAGATTAATATGAATATAGTAAGGTGGATAAGGAACTGATAGAAGGGAGGCTACAGTGGGTCATACTGAAGGGTGAACTGTCAAGCTGAAGGGAGGTTACCAGTGGAGTCCCTCAGCGATCGGTCTTGGGACCGATCTTATTTAACCTTTTTGTTACTGACCTTGGCACAAAAAGTGGGAATGTGCTAATAAAGTTTGCAGATGACACCAAGTTGTGAGGTATTGCCAGTACTGAGAAGGATCAGGATACCATACAGAAAGATCTGGATGACCTTGTAAACTGGAGTATCAGGAATAGGAGGAAATTAAATAATGGGAAGTGCAAGGTCATGCATTTAGGGACAAATAAGCATTTTTCCTATAAGTTGGGGATGCATCAGTTGGAACGGACTAAGGAGGAGGAGGATCTGGGAGTACTGGTTGATCATAGGATGACTATGAGCTGCCAATGTGATGTGGCCGTAATAAAAGCTAATGCGGTTCCAGGATGTATCAGGAGAGGTATTTCAAGTAGAGACAGGGAGGTGTTAGTGCTGCTGTACAAGGCAATGGTGAGATCCCCTCTGGAATATTGTGTGCAGTTCTGGGCCCCCTTGTTTAAAAAGGATGAATTCAAATTGGAACAGGTGCAGAGAAGGGCTACAAGGATGGTCTGTGGAGTGGAAAACCTGCCTTATGAGAGGAGACTCAAGAAGCTTGGCTTGTTTAGCCTAACCAATAGAAGGTTGAGGGGGGATATGATTGGTCTCTATAAATACATCAGAGGGATTAACATCAGGGAGGGAGAGGAATTATTTGAGTACAGCACCAATGTGGACACCAGAACAAATGGTTATAAACTGTCCATCAAGAAATTTAGGCTTGAAATTAGACTCAGGTTTCTAACCATTAGAGGAGTAAAGTTCTGGAATAGCCTTCCAAGCATAGTGGTGCGGGCAAAACCCATAACTGCTTTCAAAACTGAGCTTGATAAATTTATGGAGGGGATGGTATGATCAGATAGCATATTTTGGAAATTGACTGATCTCTGGCTACTGGTGGTGGATATACAAGTGGCCTAAGAAGGGAGGGTACATGGGGTGGGTTCTGAATTATTACAAAGAATTGTTTCTTGGGTAACTGGCTGTTCAGACTTGCCCACATGCTCAGGGTTTAACTGATCACCATATTTGGGGTCAGGAAGGAATTTGCCCCCAGGACAGATTGGCTTGGGCTCTGGGGTTTTTTCGCCTTCCTCTATAGCACAGGGCATGGCTCACCTACTGGTGAATTCTCTGTATCTTAAGGTCCTTAAATCATGATTTAAGGAGGTAAATAACTCAGTCATAGGTTCATGGCCTATTGCTGGAGTGGGTGGGTGAGGTCTTGAGGCCTGCATTTTGCAAGAGGTCAGACTAGAGGATCGTACTGTTCCCTTCTGACAAAGTCTACGGGTGTGTCTACACTTACAAATTAAGTTGATTTAAGATTGCTTAAATGAATTTAATTTAATCTGAGTCTACACTACATTTTCCTTAAATCGACTTAAGCTGCTGCTTAAATTGACTTAAGGGGAAAATTAAAGTTGACTTTATAAAACCTACTTTAAAGTCGACTTTACTGGCCAGTGTGGACGCAGATTAGCCCTAAGTCAACTTTAAGTTGACTTAAAGGGCTCCAGGGGTCCCCCACTGCCCTCCCTGCCAGGGTGGCTGACACAGGCAGAGCCTGCCATGCCCCCCCACATGGCAGGACAGAGCCCTGCCCACCCTGCTCCTATGCCTGCCACTGTCCCTGTCCTGCTCAGCCCCCATTGTACCCAGGTACTGTGGGGCAAATGCTGAGCCCCCTGGCACTTGGCAAGGGGTGCCCCCCCGCCACCGTGGACCAGTCCAAGGTCCACCTAGCCCCTAGAATTCGATTTAGGCATCCAGTGTGGACGTTCTAAGTCGATTTGGCAGGGTGCCCTTTAAGTTGACTTAATTTTTGAGTGTAGACATGCTAAGTTGACTTAAATTAACAAGTGTAGACATGGCCCTTGAGTCTATATGAAACTGCTTGATTCATTTAGAGTCACCGATTTATAAACAAACTCACCAGCCATCTAGTGTTTAACACATACCAAAGTAATCTGGTGGTTTCCTTTGCATAAATATATTGTTATTTCTATTTTTTAAAAACTTGGGTGGTGTCATTTCAGTCTTGAAGAGATGAGGGCCCTATAATTACGTAGAACTCTGTTATATTCTATCAGTACTTAAGTGGTATGCTAATCAGCTAAGATCTTATAGGCTCTATTTTAAAAAGGAGTTAACTATAGTGTCTTCATAATAAAGCTGTGAGACAGTTTTCACTATAAGACTGATTTTGGCCTTTCCCCCTACTTTTTAAACTTTTGGTACAGAGCCTCCCACATGCAGTCTTTGCCCAAAGGAGAGTTCTTCTGGAACATTCTACAATTACGGTAAGAATTGTCAAATTAAGAATTTTTGGCATACTGAAAACTGCCAATGAAGAGAGATCATACAATAAATGGAATTTGATAGTAAAGTAAACCACACAGGGACTATTATACTGCCTGCTCTGCATTATACATTTTGATATTTATTTAAATAAATATCTTTTTAAAATGTAAATGAAACTGCAGCAGAATTTGCATTCTGCTTCATCATATTGCTGCAGAGTCCAGGAACTCTCCCAACAGAATTTAGATCCAGTTTGCTGTGGAGGACATGGGGCTTTGACTACCAGCCGTGGTAAACTGAGGCATGACCATATCTCAATGCCAGAAAGATAAGAGATCCTTGACACGCAGCTACATGGTATGAGTTGTATAACAGGAATTACAATAGAAATTCATTATCATTATTAGTTTTAAATTTGAATGGCTTCCTTCCAACAAATGATTCAGTGCACTTTATAAACTAAATCCAAGAATACACAAAAAATGGATAGTGGGAGAAGTAAATGGGGGATCAGTAGTGTTCATGCTAAGAAAATAAAAGCACTTAACACTTTTCTGTTTCAGAGACATCTTTTAACAAATTAGAGAAAAATGGGCAGAAACATGTCAAGGGGGAGCAAGTGCCATGTGTAGGATCCACAACAGAAAGGTATGATCAGTTGACCACTTGTGCAAGGGTGGGATCCCTTACAGGCAATAAAACTGAGCATAGATACCCTAAGGACAAGATGTAAGGAAGAGTTCTCAAGTGTGACTACAGCCAACATCATTTAAGGCGGTGGTCTCTAAACTTTTTACCCCACCCCTCCCTTACTCCTGTCCATGCCCCCTTAACATCTCCCCAGCTGGAGTTGGAGCTTGGGACTGAAGCTGGGAGCAAGGCGGTGGCTGGGAGCTGAGACTGTAACGATGGGCTGAGGTGCGGGCCAGGGGCCAAGGCCACAGCCAGATGTGGAGGGCTGAGGTAGAGTAGGGTGCTGGGCAACAAGACTGAGACTAGGGGCCAGGTGCTGAGCCTGCAGCCAGGCACTGAGGGCCAAGGCAGGGGCCGCGTGCTGAGGCCGTGGATGTGGGAAGGTGCCAGAGCTCAGGGCAGCATGGTGCTCCCTCCCCACCCTGGGGACTGGCCTGGTCCCTGCTGTATGCCCACCCCAAGCATTCCCACAGGGGACCTCAGATTTAAGGCTTTACAGATCAAAGTGGCCAAATTAAAATCAGTCTGTCACTGAGCATGAAGGCAGCCTGGGCGTCTTTCGCTCACTTGCCGCTGCATTCTGAACTCACAGCATGCAGTGATGAACCACTGCTCTCAGCTTCACTGAAATGGAATTACAAATCATCACCCCTCACGTGTGCGAGGTCAGAAGTTGCTGTTGTTCAGCCACCACAAGGTAAATAAGGGCAAAGCTGTGCAAATTGCAGAAATGAAATCAAACGCTTTTGGATCACACATCCAATACCTGGATTTCCAGTGGAGCAACAGTGAGGCCACAATTGCTAACTCAATAAACAGGCACACAGAGGAAACGAGAAAATCCTCATAACCATGGCATTTGCCTCTACAAAGGCTGCTGTTTCCACACTGTAGAGGCTGTGATAGCTCTGATGCTTTCAGCAGGCAACATTGTCTAACAATTCCTCCACAGCAAAGACTAGCTTTGCACACTACATATTAAGGAAGAACTTGTTGCTACAAGACATCATGGAGGCAAAGGCTGTTGTAAATTCCAAAAAGGGATTAAACAATTATACACTCAAAATTGCACTAATTAAGGGTGCGTCTACACTTGTAAATTTAAGTCGATTTATGTCTGTTTAAGTCGACTTAATTTACTCTGCATCTACACTGCAATTTCCTTAAGTCGACTTAAGCTGCTGCTTAAGTCGACTTAAGGAAATTTTAAGTCAAATTTATAAAACCTAGTTGAAAGTTGACTTTACTGGCTAAGTCAACTTTATTAAGTCAATTTAGCCAGTGTAGATGCGGATTAGCCCCAGTTCTCCCACTGACCTGCCTGCCAGGGTGGCTGGTACAGCCAGAGCCTGGCATGCCCACCCACAGGGCAGGACACAGCCCTGCCCACCCCATTCCTATATCCTGCCCCTGTCCCCGTGCTGCTCAGCCCCCATTGTACCCTGGTACAATGGGGCAAATGCTGAGCCTCCTGGAACTTTGAAAGGGATGCCCCCACCCCCACCATGGACCACTCCCAGGTCCACCTAGCCCCTAGAAGTCGACTTAGGTGTCCAGTGTGGACGCTCTAAGTCGATTTGGCAAGGTCTAGTTTAAGTCAACCTAATTTTATAGTGTGGACATGCTAAGTCAACTTATTTGGCCAAGTGTAGACATAGCCTCAGATATTTGTAAGGGATATATCAACTCTTACGCTTCAGGGTATAAACCAATTTTCAATTACCTGGGTTTAGGAGGACAATTTCCCAAGATCAGTGTTATTGCATAATTGTTCATAATGGCAGTTTTGCAACTGCCTCCGAAGTATATGATATTGCTCACTGCTAGAAACAAGATATTGGTCTAAATGGACCATTGATCCAATCTATCATGACAATTCTCATGTTCTCATTAGTGCTCCCCATAAGATATCTGTGTTCAGGATTATTTTTCACTAGATGTATAGGCTTGCATTTCTTCAAATCAAATCTCCTACTGTCATTTTCTGGCCCTGTTTTTAATCTCACTAGGTCTTCAGTGAAGTCTTGCAATCTTCCCAAGTGTGGGATCTTCCCAGGGCTATTGGACTGGAGCTTTTTGGTATAGTAAATACTATATTTTAGTTATGAGACTCATCTGACCACATTTCAGTTACACCCACTAAATTATGCTATCATGGTTAGTTTTTGTCTTTGTAATAGACAGTTTGATACTTTCATACTTTCCTTTTCCTTCAAAATCTTTTCTTTCAGACTCACTTCATTTCCTGTCTAACTTCATATGTTAGAAATCCACACCACATCATTTGAATTTAAAAAAAAAAATCCCCTAGTCCTGTTCCCCTACATATAGATTGAAACCTATATAAGAAGCTCTTGCCAGTTTTGAAACTGGAAGGTTGATAATTCTTTTGCTTACATGAAATCATTTAACTCAGCCAGTTCTCATTACAAAAGGCATTTTGAGCTTCATGAATCCAAAACCCTTCCATATCAGTGTCTTTGGTCTCTATCTGACCTTCTCTTTGCTTGCTCTTATATAGTTCTCTATCTTTCGCATATGGATAATGTTCTATATACACGCTTAGAAATGATCTCACTAAGAGGTCTCGTCTATAAACCGAACGGTATGGGCAATAGAATATATTTTTAAGGGATGCCTCAGGACACCTGCCCTTATTGCTAACAGCACAAGTTACCCTTGTCTTTATATGGCCTGAACTAGTGAGAGCCAGTGCTAGGTACATGAGCAACATCCTTTAGATACCAAAGCATCAACTCTGGTCAGTAAAGTAAAAAACTGCTGGGAAAGCCATTGTGACCAGAATGGGTGGCTGACAACACTCTTTCAAACCAACATGAAATCATTCATGGCCCTGACAAATGCATTCTCAATTTCCAAGGAAGGCCAGAACCCAGAATGGAACCTATCCAGGGGTGTCACTGGTCTAATAATTGATTAGTTAGCTGAGGTGCGGAAGTTAGGGCCACTGTTGCACCCCCTGGCTTGAAATGATTTCCACCATAACAGTGTTTACAGATTGGTTCAATGAATCTCCGTACCTTCAGTACATTGTTCCAGCACCACCATTAATCGCTGCTTTCTGAATCATGTTCCCCAGAAGGGGGAAGATATGGACCAGCCATTAATTGTTGAACAGTCCAATGTGGGGACAATACTTCTGCATGTCTCAGGGTTGCTGGCATCATCCTGTCTTTAAGTGAAGCACTGATAATGGCAGCCAATCATCTGCATGGTCCCATGACTTGGAGAATCTCTCTGTTGGCTGGCTACTGCTCCATTCTCACTTTCAATTCTCCTCCCTTGGGAAAAGCCAGACTTTAACTCTGAAGGCTTTGGTGTTTATTCACTAGGTACATTTCCATGGTAGGGATTTAGGGACATGGTATTAGGGAAGTTATCTCTCTTCCGAGGTCTGCAAAATGTATACCTGCATTTTTGCACTCATCATTCCTTTGCAGCACAAATCAACATGTTAGCATCACAAATATTTGGGTTTACAACTGCAGTCAGTTTTTGCTAGTATGAAAATGTGGGTGCAAGATGTAGAGGCTAATTATCCTAGCAGAAAGGGAAACAGGACTCACTGTGGGTGGAAAGATACTTCTTTATTTCTGTTCTTTCCGCCTGAGTGTATTTATAAATTATGAGCTTGTTTTTCTTTCACTGAGGGCTTGTCTATGTGGCAAGTGAGTACAGAGCAAACCAGGGTGTGACTAGAAAGTGCGATAGCTTGCTGTGCCCAACTGGCCTTGTGAACCCTACCACAGAGCACTAAAATTTGGCCTGAAACGGGAGTATGTCAAAGTGCACTACAGAACTTCTAAAGCTCTGCAGCAATCAGTTAGCGTACAGCCAACTAGCGCACTGTGGATTCACACCCTGGTTTGCCAGGCACTACCTTGAGGCATGGACAAGCCCTCAATCAAAGAGAAAGAGGCCCACAGTTTACAATTATGGTGAGATTTAGACTGCTTGTACTCCAGCATATCTGCACTGACTTAATGAAGTTACACCTGATTTACTGTTCTGTAAATGAGAGGAGAATCAGGACTTTGTATAAAAACCAAAATATTTTCCAGTGTAACCTTTTGCTGAAGACTGAGATGAGACTTATGAGATTCATCAACTGGATAAAACTGATCTCCTTAGAAGGCACACCTTGAAATGGCCTCCTCTTCTTGAGCCCTTTGGAAAGAGATAGATGTTGAATTAAACACAGAACCAGGTCAGAAAACAAAAAGCAACTGTTTCAGAAAGTAATTTGTAGTTCTCTGAAAGGGACAGTCCCGTCTGAGGAAGGGCCTCTGAAGGTAGCTGCAAACCCATTACACTATGTGTAGGAAGCATTTTCACATTTCCTGTCTGTGGAGCAGAAGGATAATGTGACAAAGCCACAGTGACATTTTACATTGTTTTGTTGGGGTTTTTTTCAGTTTCTCTTTTTACGGCCAGACAGTGTGATTCACCAGGGTTCTTCAAGAAAGCAGGAGCAATGTGAAGAGGAAACATGTAAAACTCAGCTATTGAGAGAACGGGGCTTAAGTATTCTTGTCCAATCGGTCACCATGGTTTACAGGCAAAGCAGTAAGGAAGAGGGTTAGCACACATCTCATGCTGCAGTTGATCAGTTTTATAATAAAGGCTTTTTGAACTCTGAGGTCATGGGCTGTGCAGGAGGCCATGGCATGTTACTTCACTGCCAACTTTGCATCTGCTTTCTTCTACATGGTGAATCTGGACTGTCTCCACTAGGTCCCTCCCAATGCAAGGACATTTCTGAGTATGATGCAAACAAAAATAAATGAAATTCAAACTAAATTGTCTGTGTTAGTGGAAGCAGGGAAATATCTGGATGCTATCCATATCATATGCTATGTCTTTCTTGCTTGAATTTCAGCCAGAAATACTCATGAAGGATCTGGTTGTGTTGGCCAAATTGCCTGTCACAACCTATGCTTTATCCTGTCCTTCTTGGAAGATAAGGGCCATTGGGAAAGTACTGAGTCCTTTGCTGGTACAGATTGTCAATGCCTCCATCAGGAAAAGTGCTGATTGCTTTAAAGGAAGCCTGCATTCAGCCTTACTTTCTTGTTAAAGTTATGATATGACAACTCTGATTATGCCTCTACCTTCCTTGACCCTCGTCAAGTGGGTTCCAATCTGGGCATGATGCCGACTTATCATGCTGTCTGATTATCTTCTCCTAACAATGTATGAAGTCCAGGACCCTGATTCTCTGTTCTGATCCAGCTACTTTGCACTTCTCTGCTTCAGCAAGTAAGTTAGAACAGCCTCCAGCCTTCCCCCCTCCCTTGAAAGCCATACAGATAACTTATTGAGGGGCACAAAAATATGATTCTGACAGGAGAAGCTATGGAGGGTAGAAGAAATGATAACATTTCAGCCAGGATCCAATTTAGAAAAACCCATCCCAGTGTACGTTTTCACACATGAAACTGCAAAGTGAAGGCTGGTTGTGTTGTTCACACAGCTATAGTTGAAACAATGGTGACTCTGTCTTCAAGCATTCAAAGAGAAAATGCATACACGCTTATATGAGAGAGAAAAAAAGGTCTATAAATACATACTTAGACACAGTGTTTCTGAAGTCACATATAAAATTTTGACATTTGGAAAGTATTTAAATTAGTTAGAACTGATTATGAAATTAAACCTGAGATCTGCTTGAGACAGAATTAATGGACATAGCTCAGCTAGTCTGATAAGGGTGGTCATATAAGTGGAATGAATAAATGGAATCTCATAAGTCAAAAAAACCAAAACAAAAAAACCTAATTTAAAAACCTCTCAGGATTTCCACTTACCTGTCATATCATTTGCAGTTTATTTATTTTTAAATGGGAAAAGGGGTCGACATTAAGATACTAAATCAGAGCAGGGCGTGATGTTGGGAAATCATGAATATCTGGAAACCAGAATACATATTCTTCTATCAGCTTTGAAATAGTTGTGCAGTGTTTACGAGTAATATTGCCACAGTATGCTGTATGTAAGTGCTGGGGGAAGCACTCACTGATGACATTATATGCAAGCAACATACTACTCCAGTAACTTTGTCTTTGGGTATTGGACCACTGGCTTCTTCTTCATACAGTCTCACTTGGTTTTCTGTCTCTCCCTTTAATCTAGTTTTCAAATAATGGCCTTTTAAAAAACATGTTACAATTTCTGCCCTTTCAAAACCGCCACATCTACAAGCCTATGTAACAATATGTCTATTTACTCTAGGGGAGGTATAAAGCACTAATCACCATGGTTGTTGTGGCAAAGCACAGTAGAGGGATTTTAAAAAACAACAGGGAAGCTGCCAGTAAAATATTGCTGTTTTGAGTTTTGTGATTGAATGTAAATTTGTTATGTTGACAGAGAGGCACAAATAAATGGGGTTTTTTTACAAATATTTCAAGTGCATCAATAGTCAAGATTTTTAGCCTCAACAAGTATTTCATTTATTTATACTATAAGAAATTGGACATTTGGAGGTTGATATATGGCATGACAGGACTCCTAAATGTTCCGATCTCTTGGTTTTCCCCCCCTCACAAGCAGAATCCCAAAATGGTTTCATGAATTTTTGGATTGCCATCAGATTAATACCCCTATTCCAGGCCAATTCAGAAGTTTGAGCCTTTTATCTATTTGATCCAGTTGTGGGGGGTGGAGGGGGGTAGAGGGGGGAACAACTCTCCCCCCCAGTAGTTTTGCCCAGTCTCCAGAAGGAAGTAATAAAATGTATTAGGATTAGCATTCAGGGAAATGATACAACTTCTTTTGGTGTTTGTTATGGGATGAGGATTACAACAAAACAACAGTAAAGCAATAATCTTTCAAAATCCAGAACCTTTGGCGCCCTTGTCTACATGGGCCAATTTAGCAGCAGAATGATACTGGTATAATTACATCCACGTAGTTACTCTGCTACAACTCCCAATGTGGACATTCTTATTCTGGTTTAAGAGGACCTTTTTCCAGTCTAGTTTGTATCACTTACAAAGTGACATTAACTAAACCAGAAAAAGGCACTTTGGCTATGTCTACACTTGCTAAAATTAGTTCGAATTAGTTAGTTCAAACTAATTAATTCAAACTAATTTTAGTTAGTTTGAATTAGCTTAATTTGAACTAGAAAAAGTTAGTTCGAACTAAGCAAGTGCCATTCATGGCACTTGCTCAGTTCGAATTAGCGATCCCCATTCATTTCAATGGCTGATTAGTTCGAACTAAGAAATTAGTTCCAATTAACATGGCCACATTGGCTAATTTGAGCTAGTTAGTTCGAATTAACCCTTTAGTTCGAATACCCTTATACCCTTAGTGTAGCCATGGCTTTAGTTCGAATACCTTATACCCTTAGTGTAGCCAATCCCTGGAGTGGCTGGAGGAGCACTGGTACCCTCAGCAGGCTGGTGCCCCTGCCCTGGACCCGAGCATCCCTTGTCACTGGCAGTCCAGGACACTTAAGTCGACCTACAGAACGCCGCGTCCACAATGGGCTTTTATTAAGTCGACTGAAGCATTTCCTTAAGTCACCTTAATAACTACCACTCTTTAGATTGACTTAACGCCTTAGTCGATTTACTAAGTCGACTTAAAACCGATGTGGACGCCCTAAGTTGACCTAATTGGTTAAGTCGACCTACATGGCCTCCAGACCTTCCTCCCAGAGTTCTTGGCACTAGGAATAGCCTGCCCTGGGCAACCACAGGGCAGGACAAACCCCTGCCCATCCTGCTTCCCAGAGCTGGCCAGGCCTGCCACTGCATTCATGGCTGAGGGGAACCAGCACCACAAGCAGGCCCCCTCCTGGACCCACCAGGAGATCCTGGACCTCCTGGAGATCTGGGGATGAGGCAGTGCACTCCCGGTTGCAGGGCAGCCACCACAACCAGGAGGTATATGCCTCTATCTCCTGGGCCCTGGCAGAGAAGGGGCACACCTGGGACATCCAGCAAGTCTGGGTGAAAATCAAGGATCTCTACCAGAAGGCCTGGGAGGACATGCTCCGGGCGGGGGCAGCCCCCACCACCAGCTGCTGGTACTACCAGTAGCTGGATGCCTTCCTGGGGCAGGAGATCAGTGGCCTGCCAGCCCACATGATTGACCCACTGAGCCCCCCTCCCTCGACGATGACCAGGAGGAGGACTCGGTGGATGAGAATGTGGTGCTGGAGCCAGGGGAGACTAGCGCCCAGCCGCAGGAGGGCACCTCGCCAGTCCCAGAGCCTGCCACCAGCCCAGAGTTCATCCCTGCCCCAATGGCAGACCTGGCCCCGAGGGGGAGGAGCAGGTTCCCCCTGCCGAGGAAGAGCCAGGTGAGGGGACAGAGTGCCAGACACCTGCTGTACCTGCTGGTGAGTGCTCACTCCCTCCCGCCCTCCCTCCCTGCGGGCAGGGCCGTTCATGTCTGTGGGAAAGGGATTGCAGGGCGACATGGCTCAGGGATAGGCAGGATCAGGGGTGGGCACGGAGGCCATCCCATGGTGAAGAGGGACAGGGGGCTGTGTGGTGGTGGGGACCCGGACCCAGCGGTGCGGTGGCATGTCTGGAGATGGGGTGGAGGGACCGTAGGTGGGAGAGCCAAGGCCAGACAGCATGTGCCTGACCCTGGTGGCACATGGCCTCAGAAGAGACTCCCGGGGCAGGGCTGCCTGCAGCTCATCACCGTGGGCACCACACCCGACCTGGGCAGCAGAGCACAGCAGTGTGCACCCAGGGGTCCCTGTCCCAAATGACAGGGACTGGGAAGCAAGGGACAGTCAGGGGACAGCAGCTGCGCCCCTCACACACGGCACTCCCAGGACCCCACCAGCCCCAACCAGGCGGAGGAGGGGACATCGCTTGAGGGATGAGAACATCATGGAGCTGGTCCACCTCACTGAGGAGTGTGAGGCACACCTGATAGCCTGGCGTGAGCGGGTGGATGCCCACCAGAGGGCCGGGTGGGGGATGCTCCAGTGCCTGCTTGATCTCGTCGTGTGCCAGACTGTAGCCCTCGAGCACCAGACGGAATCCCTGGAGTGGCTGGAGGAGCACTGGTACCCTCAGCAGGCTGGTGCCCCTGCCCTGGACCTGAGCATCCCTTGTCACTGGCAGTCCAGGACATGGGGTGGATGCGTCAGGCCTGGGACCCATTTGCCTCAGGCCACTAGCACTGGTCCCCCCACCCTGACCCTCTTCCCCTACAACCGCCTTACTCCTCCCAAAGCCCCCAACCCCCACAATGCATAGCAGGTGCTGAGCACCCCCCTGGCAACTCGCTGGAATGGAATGTAGTCCATTACCTCCTCGGGCTCCATGTTGCCAGCCACAGTGGGAAAGGTGCTGAGCTCACTTCCTGTTTTATAGGAATGGCCTGGGGTGGGGGGCACTTCTCTGGTGCCATGTGGCACTCTCCCCACAATGCACCACTCCTCAGTGTGGCCATAGGCAGTCGACTTAAGTTTCTAGTGTAGACTCTCTAAGTCAACTTAACAAGGTTGACATTAAGTCGGCCTAAGTAGACCTTGTTAAGTCGACTTAACAGAGTTGACTTAGCTTTTCTAGTGTAGACATACCCCTAGAGAGTGTCCACACATGGGGTGTTACTAAACTAAACATAACTAAAGTGCTTTAACTATACCAATAGGGTTCAGCCAGTAAATTTTCTCCTGATGCCAGACCAAGAATGTATTCTCCCACTGTATGGATGACAAGTGTGGAGGGAGCCTCTCACAATTTTCAGTTGCAAAAGCCTGAAAGAAGGAAGAGGGGCTGTTTAATGTGTCCATTATGATGTCAGTACCCAGAATGCTCTTTTAACTTGCAGCCATTTCCTAACAGTTCTGGGGCTAAGCCCAGGGAGCTCACTCAAAGGCTTGTTGGTATTCAAAACCCTCTTCTCTTTTGTTTGCTGGAAAACAATACTTGATTACCCTCCCTGTTTTGTGGGAGAAGAAAAAGTATACTTGAGTTGGTTAACGTGATTATTATTAGATAATATTTTAAATAACTTTTATATTGAATTATTATATTATGCATGCTGTTGCAAATGAGATTTTTAGACAAAGTATGTGTTTATGTTGGAATTGGTCAGCAGATTATAAAAGGAGTCTTTGCTCTTAAATAAGAGGGGGAAAAGGAATTAGTATCCTGAATCTCTTTCACATTGAGATCTATTGTCAGTTTATTAAATTCAGATTTATTGCTGCCTTTCAAGCCAAAAAATCGCTATTAGCACACTATAACATGGAGCATAAATTTGAGTTCACTGACTCAAAGACATTATTAAAGAAAAAATGACTTAATGACCTGTCTGATCTAATAAATCTTGCTGTCCACATAAAACAAGACAAGAATTTATGTCTAGTAAATGTGTAAGACTAATGCAGCCATGGTGGTTAGTAGCTGAAATGATTTCTTTAACTATCTGGATTTAACCACAGGCTCTCATAATTATTTTAATTACAGACAAAAATATCTTATGTAGAAGAAATATGTTCTTATATGAGCTTAAAATTAAAGTAGCCAGATGGTTTGAGATGTCTGGGCCACCAGATTTCACAACTGGTAGACAGAATCCCCTTGGACTAAGGATCTGTCTTTAATCTGCAAACTTGCAATGCAAAGGGAAACTACACATTGTCTTTGTTAGAAAAGTCCTTGTTATAAAACTCTGACCTAAATTTCCTAAATATTAGGTCCAAGTTCAAGAGAATGTGTAAAGTGAAATCTCTCTCTAACATCCACCACGATTCCCAGAAATATGCTCTCTCGGCACACTGTCCAACTCAAATGTGTCTGCCAAGCTTCTGGGTCACATCTGCCAAAATGGACCCCTTACATTGCTATACTAATAGTCAGCTGAATGTCTGACTGAAGAAATTAATGTTACCCAGTTCTGATGTCTATCAAACACTGTCAGAGGACACAGATTCAATATGCTTTTCAGTTCCTAGGTGTCCCTGATGATCTTTCTCATTTTTCATAGACATTGAGGAAAATTAAGTCTGTCTGCTGGAATGAACTAGACAGTGTGTGTTTGCATAAAACAGAGTTACATGTGCTGCATATTTAAGGTCATTCTCATTAGCAATGTTTCTTACATACCACAATTCCTTCCAGATGTGTTATTGACTGTGATAATGATGTTGTCATTAGGTTCACGTAAATATGAATAGAGTTGTTTGGAAAACAATTTTTCCTCATACAAATGTTTGACAGTTTATGAAACCTGGGAGGCTCCACCCTCTACCCTGTCAACAATTTTTATTTCAGTTTTTGGCGACAGAAACTGAAAAAAATTGACTGAAAGTTGCAAAAAAATATATTTTGGGGGAGAGGTTGTTTTTTATGTGTTTTCACTTGCTGTGAAAATGTTCATTTACAAAAACCAATTATCCACTGAAAACACATTTTAATGGAAAAGTCGAGTTCTCAATATGAAGGTTCATGCTAACTTTTCTATAATGAAGTCCACATAAGAGACTGCATCGTATCTATGTGATATTGTAGATGAACCTAGGTGAGGGAATGGGGTGCTGACCCCTCCCTCTATGTCAATCTTGAAGGGAAGCCACACCTCCTGGCTGCTATGTCTTGTGGGAACGTTTGTCAGAGGGGAGATTAGCAGTCCTTGGGAACTCCCTGGCCAAATATGGCAGTCCAAAGTTAAAGGCCCCAACCTTTAACTCAACTCAAGTGGAGTGGTGCAAACAAGATCTCTGTAGCCCCACAGCTCTTAGATGGATGGGGCAAGCAAGCAGTCAATAGCCTCTGGCAAAGGAGCACTAAGGAAAGTCGATTTAGCCAGTGTGGACGTGGAATAGCCCTAAATCGACTTTAAGTCGACGTAGGGGGTTTCAGGACTTTCCCACTGCCCTCCCTGCCAGGGTGGCTGGCACAGCCACAGCCTGGCATGCCCCCCTACAGGGCAGGGCAGTGCCCTGCCCACCCAGCCCCTATGCTCTGCTAGGGTCCCTGTCCCCCTTTGCCCCATTGTACCAAGGTACAATGGGGCAAAGGCTGAGCCCCCTGGCACTTGGCAAGGGGTGCCCCCCCGCCACCATGGACCTGTCCCAGGTCCACCTAGCCCCTAGAAGTCAACCTAGGCGTCCAGTGTGGATGCTCTAGGTCGATTTGGCAAGGTCCCCTTTAAGTCGACTTAAATTTTGAGTGTGGACATGCTAAGTCGACTTAAATTAACAAGTGTAGACATAGCCTAAATGTTTAGAGTTGCACTATGAAATTTTGTTTATGTGGAGATGAGATCCTGACTCTTTTAGCTATTTTGCGGTTAAAGGTTTGAGATCCATTTCTGTCTGGCTACAAAACGTAAGTGTTCCCATGAAATTTCATTTGTCCATGGGACACCTAAACCATCTTTTTGAACTATGCATATTTTTGCTCAATCTCAGTCATCAAGCTTGCAGCATATGCCACAGAAAACCAAGTACCTATCTTATGTTCTATTGAAACAACCCTGTCCCAAGCCCATCCTTAGAGGAATCAGAGACCCAGGTGTGTTCGTCTAGATCAAAAAATATCAGCAAAGGTTCCTTGATTAGAATGTACTTCAGTTCCATTCATTCACACTCATGTTCTGTTTCCTTATGGTCATGCCTTGTAACAGTGTCCTTGAGCACCACAATCTTTGCTATCTTATCTATGTGAATTTTGCCAGGTACATAAACATGCATCATTTGGTTTCCTAACACAACTTCAAAATGGGCCTTCTCATGACACTTTTTTAAAGCTCTTCCCCTTTCTTTGCATATTCTATCTTTTCCCTGAGCAGGACAATCACCTTCCCCTTTGCCCCTGGTAAAAAACAACCACTTTGCACCCCATCTCTCGTCATCCAGGGAGTCAATAGGAGTCAAAAACCCACCCAGCTTCTTCCATCACCTTTTGAAGGCCTAATTCATTACAACTCCTCTTCTCTAGTTCAGGTGTAGTAGCTCCTCCATGCTTCAGAGAAGCACTAAGCCAAGGACTGAGCTGACCTAGCATTTTTTTGTGGAAGACTTGAAATTCATTCTCATTTCAAACTGCTCTCCAAAAATATGAGTTCAATATCTGAAACTATCTACTTGGGGCAAATGCAGAATTCCACATTTGTGCCCACATTTAATTGTCCATTTGTGCATTCAGGTAATTTCTGAGCATCAGTCTAGAATCCAGTTTGGATGCCCATGAATGAGTTTTCTGCTTGCAGATATTGTGGACTCAGATAAGGAGCCTGATCAGAAATTTGGCCCTGAAATTCTAAGAGTGTACACAGTAGCAGTCCACAGCCCTTCTGCCAGGCTGACTGTTTACACCACAGCCTTCGTATCCACCTTTTTGCTCCCTGGCTTATCCCATTTTGTTAAATCTTCCAGATGCACTGTTCTGAGACAGAACTCTTAGCTGGGGAGCAAGCAGGGGAGGGAAGGAGTTTGTCAAAGGAGAGAGAGGAAAGACGACAGTGTAGGTAAAAGATGGCTAGTAAGGGGGAGGGACGGCACAGTGACATGGGCATAGGACATTTGCTCTGTAGCATGGGGAATGGATCACTTGCTGGTAGATTCTCTGTGCCTTAAAGTCTTTAAATCAAGATTTGAGGACTTTAATAACTCGGTCATAGGTTAGAGACTTATTGCAGGGGCGGGGGGTGGAGGGGAGGGGGGCGCGAGGTTTTGTGTCCTGCACTGTGCAGGAGGTCCGACTAGATGATCATACTGGTCCCTTCTGACCTTTGAGTCTATGAGTCTACGGATGGTAATCTGCTGATCAGGCAAGAAAGTCTCTACTTGTAGATTTCTGAATAGTCCTGTATTTTTAAAGATTTGAGCATCTTGCTCCTTCCCTGACCAGCCAACATTGATGGTGAAGTGTCTCTGGTGATCCACCAACATTGCATTACCATAGAAGAGTAGCCCTTTCTGCTGATGTACCCTTTGGAAAGAGGTCTGATGCCAAAATAGGGATGTTTCCCAGTTCAAAAGCTCCATTGCTTCAAATCTATCCACTGTGACCTGCACATTGCCAAGAATCACAGTCCTGACCAGTAGGAGATAATTAATGGCCCTGCATATTTGCATGACAGTGGCCCCCAGAGCAGATTTTTCCAGGTCCAGAATGATTTCTCACTGACTGGTAGCAATCTGGCACTGCAAGTTTCCATTGTTAAATTGCCACTTGCTTCTCCACCGTCAATGCAGCTCTGATTCTGGTGCCCCTGCACAGGAGGGCTAGGGCAAGCTCAGCACATAGATCCAGGAGTGTGGCCTTGCACATCTGAAAGTTCTTCCACCACTACTCACCATTCCAAGCCTGCATTACAAAGCCATCCCACCAATCAGTGCCCAGACGGGCCCAGGAGTGATGCTCCACTATCTGCAGCTGCAGTGTGAATGCCAACAACAATCTTGAATTGGTTCTTGCTGTGTCCCACACTAATCTGTCCTCCAAGAAATCATCATTTCCCCCATCAATTCAGTTCTTCTCATGGTTCTGCAAATACCAGAGGATCATGTGTCCTGTGCTTACGATGCTTATGTCAATAGTACAGAGCTGTGCAGGCACCATGCTTAAGGAGGTAAATAACTCAGTCATAGGTTGATGGCCTATTGCAGGAGTGGGTGGGTGAGATCTTGAGGCCTGCCTTTTGCAGGAGGTCAGACTAGATGATCGTACTGGTCCCTTCTGACCTTAAAGTCTATAAGTAAAGAGGGCCATGGGGGGTTGTGGGATTTTTTTAAAAGGCAAGAAAATTATGGGATATAGATGATATTATGGGATAGAGACTGTTGCGTTCTAGGAAGTTGACCCCTTTCTCCTATTACTCCCTGTGTGACTCATTTCTGCTTCACCATGCATTGCTAAAACTTCCCAAAAGATGGTGTGCTGGACAGTGGCAGGGATACCTACCCAAGGTGTACCACACTGTGCATTGACACAAACACTCCTGGTGAATATGTGCAGCGCTGATGTGAGAAGTCAAATAGGCACATGCACAAGTGACATACTAACTGCAGCAGCTTTATGCCAACATAACTTGTCGTCATCCCAGGTTTGTAATGTAGACATGGTCTTCATAGCACAATTAGGTGCACCACAAACACGTGCTAGAAAGCTCTAACTCCCAGTTTTCCCACCCTTCCGTCCCATCTTATTATATCTTGCCCATTGTTGTGTAGAATGGTTTAGGTTCTGAACTGATTCCAAATGGTGGCGTTTGAAAGCAGAACCCATGACAAGACAGATTAAGTGGCTATATCTTAGAAGGTGTTTATTGGAAAACCCCTGCTGAAAGCAGTTTATGAGAGCATCTAACTTTGTAGGTGCAAATTAACATTTCACATTTTTCTCTCCCATCAAAATCTTGTCTGAGGATTGACCCAAACATTTTAAATGTTAATGCAGTCCTCTTGCCATTTTGGGGATCTACTAAAAGCAGTTTCCATGGGCAACAGCCCAGAAATAGCAGGTGGGAAAAATAGCAGTGTAAAAGTTTTACTGGTAAGCCTCCTGAAATGCGTCAGTAGGCTTTAGAAAAGAGGAGAGCTTGCAGGGCCCCAAAAGTCTGAGTAACTTGGGTGCCTAAGACCCAAATAACTTGTTATGGGTGGGCCATGGAAAGGAAGAAGAGGTGACTGGTGTGCCAGGACAACCAACTGCAGGCCTGGAGAGCCTTAATATGGCTGGCAACTGCCCAGACATACTCACTGAGCCTGAACAGGCACAGTAATGAGGGGAAGTCATTGGCTGCAGGGAATCAGTCTCCAGCAGCAGGATGAAACATAAAATTGGTCTTTGAGGAGAGGCAAGAAAGTGCACAAAAAACCCTGGGCCAATTGGTTCGAAAGTGAGCCCCCGTGCCACTTAAGAAGGAGGAATAAGTGGACTCTACTACTGTTGGGAAGCTGAGAAACATCAGGCGGGGACTACACTAGCATTCAACTGCAAAGATCCTTGCACAGATGCACTGTGTCATGTTTCTGACTGATACCAACTCCTAAGGTACCCATTCAGTGGACTCCTCATTGGTTGAATCACATTTAGGGACAGATTGTCAGTGGAATTAGCCCAGTGACTGAGAAGCCTCACATATGCAGGGGGCATTGACTAATACGTAACTGCAGGTGCCAAATCGAATCTCAAAAAGGCCAAATCAATCCCTCAGGGCGATAAAGGTAGTTTTGTTATGGAATATGAAATCGGGGCGCAATCATATGACCGAATGTGACATGAGGATCACAATTGCCTGTCAGGATTTCATGTGCAAGCACCACATATTTATCTAAATATTTTCCTGATGGGGAAACCAGACCATAGCACAGCAGACAGCCAGCTATCCAAGGTCCCAGAAGAAAGCTTAATTTCTCTGTTTCAGAAATCCACCTGTTAGGAAAACTCATCATGCGTAAGGAAAAGCTAATATATTCAGCAAGCGGGAAAGATAAATCCGACAGCAAACCTAGCTATGGGCAAACATAAGGCATTTCACTAGGCACTCCTGTGTGCCAGGGAGATTAAAGATATGAAAAGAAAATGGAGGATGCCAGTAAAGAAGAAGAATGCTAAGAAGGCAAAACCTTGCACATTAGCATTGTTAAGTAGTACTGTATGACTGAGCCCGGGCGATCAGTGCACAGTGTTTACAATATCACCAGTTACATCTCAAAAAGTGTTGTTAGCACATTAACAGACCAAATGCAAAATATATCTTCAAAACTGGAGCTAAAAACCAGACAATTTTGAGGTACTGTGTCAGCAATCCTGTAAGATGAGGATCACATCCCAAGATTAAAAAAAATAGTGATATCCTATATAGCACCTAACGTGTGATCACTCAAAATGTTTTATTCCTCACCTACATTATAACTGAGAAATGTGACTTCCAAGGCAAGGTTTCACAACGCATGTAGCAATACACAGATCTCTCCTGAAACTCAGCATGCCCTGATTTCTGTGTGATTTCTGCTCACTGTTTCTGAGCAGGGAAGAGACAAGAAGGCAAATAGGGCCTGTGATCAAATTTGGGCATAAAGTGCAGGTACAGAATGGATAAATCAAGGTGCCAATGACTTTCAGACATTAGTACCAATTGTTCTGTTGTTCTGCACACAAAGAGCAATCATAAACTTTCAGTGTAAATGACTTGTTTAAGTTGAAGAGAATCCCAAAACCAGAAGGGACAAAAGTAGCATTTCCAGAAGAGAGTGCATACACAACACGCATCTCTGATGATGGCAATCTGCACTCAGCCCTGAGAACAAAAATGGCTGCTGAACACAGGGAGAGGGTTTAGTAAAAACTTGAACCATCGGTAAACCAAATTACAAACCCCTTCTGTTGTGCATCTGCAAGCCTCTTGCCTCCTGTGACTGGCCAGTCCAGGTGCTTTATCAGAGGAAGTGGGCACGTATGCTCCTCTCCTTCTATGATTAACCTATATGAGGCGGGTGAAACAACTTGTTCTTTTTTAAACTCTACTCCTCAATTGACTAGCGTGAGAGTGCACTGAGCAATGCATGGGTTAGAGACGTGGCCATCCTGTATTTTTCCTGATATGATGTACTTGATTGGGGAATGCAATGACTGAACAATGACCTTTGACCTCCGATAATAAATTCCCAATCAGCCCCATTCTCAACACCTATTATCATCCTCCCCAAGTTCTATATTTTGTATATTATATGGCACTAGCAAAATCGCCAATGTAAGAATGTCATTTTCTCCCAATGTATTCAAAGCACCAGCTCCTGTCACAGACCTTTATCAGTATTTCAACCTTATTTGTCTTTTATGAAATACATTTGTACTGTTTTAAAAATTATTAAAATACTACAATTTTCAGACGGTCCCTATAAAATAGTGATGATGTGCAGATCTTTGTCATTCTGAGTCTGGCTGGCAAGTTATGCCGAAGGGATAATGGAAGGTGCCCCCAACATCAGGCAGCTTATTTGCAATGACTACTCACTTATGAACTTTGTGTCTCCTATGCAGACAGTTGATCAGGTTCTGTTTATGTGATATTCCAACAGGAAATGCAGACATACCATAAATCCATACACCTAGAGAGCCACCAAAGAATCAGCTGTGAAAATTGCATGAAAGGTCAGATGGGGGAGCAGTAGGATCATGGGCAGGGAACAGAGCAGTAGGAGCTTAACAAACATTCTTGTTGCAGGTCCCCAAGTCTCCTGTGTGATTGCAGTTTGATCTGTGAAATTCAGGTCACTTGCCAGGTTTGTGTTGCTACATTAAACAGCATTACAGTTGAAACAACATTACAATGTAAAAGGCTTCAAATGAGTGCTACAGCCAAGAAAGGAAGGGGAAAAAAGAAGCACAAACATTTGAAACACAGTGACCATTCAATGCTGAATTGAAAATGAAACCAAATGGGAGGTGAGCTTAAATGTGGTACTTCCCAGTGAGGAATTATAACTGAAAGTGAGGTAAAAATCCGGGGTGTAAGTGGAGCTAACTGGGACTACAATGCAACAGGGGACATTTACAATAGTAATGGATTTGGTAAAATGCTAAAAAGAAAATAAAAGTAGGCTGTCTCTACTGGAGATTATGACACTAAAACAGAAAGTTTGCAAAATTGGGAGACTCAAATGATCGTATATAAAAATATACAGGACCGAATTTTCAAAGGGGCCTCAACCTGGGTAATGAACATGTAATTTTCTTTTGCAAACAAATGAGGAGGCAGTTTTGTGGAGGCAATTAAATGTGAGCCCCAGGTTTAGAATATAATGTCTAACTATCTGATTTGTGTAGGTAACCATTTAACTTTTAATAGGGCCAACAAAATAAATAGCTGTCACAAAATTTGCTCCATAATCCTGTAGGCTATGTCTACACTTGATAATTTAAGTCGACTTAACTAAATCGACTTAACAAAGTCAACTTTAAGTCGACTTTAAGTCGACTTAGCATGTCTACACTCAAAATTTAAGTCGACTTTGAGGGGACTCTGCCAAATCGACCTAGAGTGTCCACCCTGGATGCCTAGGTCGACTTCTAGGGGCTAGGTGGACCTGGGACAGGTCCACGGTGGTGGTGGGGGGCACCCCTTGCCAAGTGCCAGGGGGCTCAGCCTTTGCCCCATTGTACCTTGGTGGGACATGGGGGGGGGAGACATGGCAGGCTGTGGCTGTGCCAGCCACCCTGCCAGGGTGAGCAGTGGGGAAGCCCTGGAGCCCCCTAAGTCAACTTCAAGTCGACTTAGGGCTACTCTACGTCTACACTGGCTTAAGTCGACTTTCTAAAGTCAACTTAGCCAGCAAAGTTGACTTAAAATGAGGTTTAATAAAGTCGACTTAATTTTTCCTTAAGTCGACTTAAGCAGCTGCTTAAGTCGACTTAAAGGAAAGTGTAGTGTAGACGCAGAATAAATTAAGTCGACTTAAGCAGGCTTAAATCGACTTAATTTACAATTGTAGACGCACCCATAGAGACAGAAAATTGCAAATATAAATAATTAACCATGACTCAAAGTGGGATTATTCTAGGAATTAACCCTTGAAAACATGTACACTAAAATTCAAAAAAGAGAGTGCCACCAAACAGAAGCTGTTGTACGTAACATCTTCTTTCACATGGGCTAAACAAAAACAGCTGAAAATATCATAATGTGGATCTCTTCACCTCTCATTCTGGTTCAGAAAGGCAAGTGTCAAACTCAGACACTGCACAAAAGATCAGATAAGAATATTAATAATTACTTCTGGGATGTCTGTTATAGGAGCTGGGCTGGTCATTCACCTTTTTTTCTAAGGGACACACAATATCCAATTAGTTTTTCTTACTGCTGAGCAAATTTCATTGTCACTTTTTATTTTCTCACAATCTCTATAAATATTCATTGAGAGTTTATTTAATCCCCTGTCATGTGTCAAATCCATAACTATTTATTCTACCTCACATTTTTCTACTGGACCTCCATGTTTCACTGTCATACTTACTCTTTTTTAGACACATTTATTTCACAATTAAATTGTTCCAAAAGCCTGAGCCACCTTTTAAAAAACTTTTAAAACCACCTTCTTTCTGGACTGAAACCTAACAAGAGGTGTGTCACCTCTAGCGGAATTTAAGATAATTATAAGCATAATTTAAAAGATTATTAGTTGTTGGGCAAAGTTTCCTGTGTGTTCTTTTTTCCTTCTGATCTTAATTCTATTTATACCAGATAAGAAAATAGTTAAATTCCTTGTAGCATTATACTTCATATAGACTCAGATCAGTCAACACTTTTAATTCCACAAGCAGCAGAACACTTTTCACTTTTGGAAACTGGTACACTTCAGATTAATGGTTCCCACTGCACTGCACTTAGACAAGCAGTTCCCAGAGTATTGGATATCAGGCTTTTAGGTTTTCCATTATGACTTACCTCCTTGCTACATCTTGTGCACTCTCATTGCTCATTCAAAGAGTCTATGTTCTAACCCATAATGGAACCTTAAATGTTCCAAATCCTAAGGCTTGTGGTAGTGTGATTTGAACCAAACCAGTTACAGCTGGTATATCTAAAGTCTTATTTCACTAAACTGGTATAGTTGCTCAGTGAGAAAGGGAGCAACATCCTTTAATCACCTTCTAATGTGATTATGTCCCAACCATTAAATTCCATTTCATGTTGCTCCCTGTCAAGATCAGTGACATCACTTGGAAGTGTGGGTTAGTGTCTTTACTGAAGACGTCCAGATATCCATTCAGTCTCTGACATTATTCCAGCTGATAACTTTAAAGTTGTTTTCATATATTTTTAAACATGTACTTAAAAAGTTCTCTTAAAAACCTTAAATACATATTTTAGCAGATTGCTGCAAATGGCTCTTTTAAGATTCTTTGACAGGTCAGAGCACACCCCCCTTGGATTATTAATGGGATGAGAAGGCAAAGTCTTTTCAAAGAACACAGTCCTTTTTTTTTTTTTAAAGCCTCCTCAATGGATCATGTATAGTTACTACCCAACATAACAGGTCCCAAGATACCCATATCCCATCTGAACTATGTTATTTGAAATAATCCAATCTGTATTGGAATCTAGGATTAAATTTCCCAATTCTTATGTAATCAAAATTTCATTGTCTGCTAAATTGCTTCAATAACACTGTATCAATTCCTAGAGTCCTTTGAATCCCCCACAAGATGTACCTCCTTATTAAGAAAACTAATCAAAATCTCAAGAACCAGTCAACAATTTAAAAAACTATAAAACAAACTAGCTTCAGAAAGTTTTAAGAATCACCTGTATGTCATAAGAAAATATGAAAATTACTTTTCTTTTCCAAGAATGTGTCACACTATAAGTATAATCTGCTAAATCTGGAGGTATGTCTGTAACTCCCTGTGAACTCTAGAGTTGAAAGCCATGCAATAAACTCATCCTAAAGCAGATTTGCAGTAAGGTCTTCAGCTTGATCTGGGACCTCAAGAACAAGATAATTTGCCTAGTCTTAATATTTACCTTATGGCAGGTGTCACCAGGTTGCTGTTACATACAGACTTCCAAGTTTTTTGCTTTTTTGTTTTCCCTAATGTGCACGCTAAAGTTCAGTCTTGGGAAGATGTGCTAGTTTGATAATGTAAGAAACAGCCATAAGGTTTACTCTCTGCTGGTATCATTCTTGCTGCAGAGCTGCTATCTGAGAACTGGGCATTTGATGTTGGACTTGGATTTCTCAAAGAAGAGACTGTCCTGAATGTTCCTTATGAGGAACACTTCTGTTCCACGACTGCTATATATGTTTACATAGATCAACAAACAGAGTCCTGTGGCACTTATCAAGTTACATTTAGACTAAGTATCCCAGACCAGTGGTTCTCAACATTTTTCCATTGCGATACACCTGATAGATGATGTTCCCCTGCATGACACACTACAATCTGCTGGTGGTGGTGGTGCTTGGGCTGGGGCACTTGGGGGCTGCGGTGCTCTGGAGGATACAGTCCTCCGGGACCTGGGTGGGGGCAGAGTCAAGCCTGTGCAGGCTGATGCCCTGGTGGTCTGGCTCAATGGGACCAGGTTTATTTTTGTGGGGCAGGTGGTGCTCCCCCCTCAGCCCAGGATCTCTAAGTCCCTTTACTCATCTGGCCTTGGCTGCTGCTTATGTCATGCAGCAGGAGCAGGCTCTTGAGGACAGCAGAGAACGGCAGGTGGCAGGAGCCCCAAACTAGCTCCAAGCTGAGCTGCCAGTTTTCCGTTGCACACCTCCCGGCTCTTTGGGTGCCTCTACACTTACAAATTAAGTCGATTTGTGGAGGTTTAAGTCGACTTAAACTGCTCTGCATCCACACTGGGCTTTCCTTAAGTCGACTTAAGAAATAAGTTAAGTCAACTTAATAACACCTTGATTTAGGTCGACTTAATGCTTAAATTGACCTTATTAGGTTGACTTAAGCCAGTGTGGACAGGGATTAGCGCCTAAATCCACTTTATTAAAGTGTTAAGTCGACTTAATAAGGTTGAAAAGGGGCTATGTCTACACTAGAAGAGTTAAGTCGACTTTTGTTAAGTTGACTTAATAAAGTCAACTTAACTTTTCTAGTGTAAACATAGCCTTTGTGACATACTTTTGTGTCTTGACACAGTGGTTGAGAACCACTGCCCCAGACTATGATCAGATTTCTCCTCCACTGGGAAGCTGAGCTGCAAGGCCTGAGAATTCTGCTACTGGTGTTAGAGCAAGATATGGGTGTCAGAAGAGAGGTAAAAGGTGCCCCCCCCCTTTCTTTGAAACATTGGATGCCAACATTTGGTGGTGCTCATTTTCAATGGATTAACATAGATTTTAAGAATCATCATAGGCTATGTCTACACTGGCAAAGTTAAGTTGACCTTGTTAAGTCGACCTAACAGAGTGGCAATACTTTAAGTCGACTTAAGTCAACCTTGTTAAGTCTACTTAACAGCTTTAAGTCAACTTAATAAGATCGATTTAGCACTAATCCCTGTCCACACTGGCTTTAAATTGACTTAAGGGGTCGACTTAAGGCTTAAGTCGACCTCAGAAGAGGTGTTATTAAGTCGACTTAAGCTCTTATTAAGTTGACTTAAGGAAGGGTTTAAGTCGACTTAATAAAAGCCCAGTGTGGACATGGCTTTGTTTAGGTCGACTTAAGCCTCCTTAAGTCGATCTAGCTTGCCAGTGTAGCTAGGTACAAGAAGTCCCAGCAGCCCTTTTTCTTCCCAGAATTGATTTGCAGGTTGGGTTTTGTAATAATTCTGAATTACATCCTCTATGGAGGAGCTCACTTCAGGGACTCTGTTCATTCAAGGTCAGATTTTGTGTCATTCAAGGGTGACATAAAGGACCTTCCAAACCCTTGTGAACTCTGATTTAGGAGCAGGCAGAACTGCAGACCTTGCACTGAAGCCCTTGCATTATAAAACACAAGAAAAGGATGGAGAGAAGTGGTTTAAAGCTATGCAAGCAGATAGAACTACAGACGTGAAACAGAATTCGGGTGAGCAAAGGAAACTTTCAGATAATATCAGAAAAAAATTAAAACTTCCTTATAGTGAAGTCTATTGGTCTATGTAATACAATTCTCACAGGAATTGACAGAAGCCCCAATGTGTGAGTATTTCAAAACTGGACTGCTTGCAGTAGTTGACCATATGCTGAAGGGAACAATCCTATACTCACAGGGAGAAGAGAGTTGGTGGACAAGGTGATCTGATATATCTTTCCCATCTCTAGGATGTATCTCTAGAGGACAAAGGAGTAAATTCTTTTCCTAGAAAAGAATCTGTAAGTTTCTGTTGTATTAAAAGAGGTTGGTGTGATATATGAGTATTGTGTTGTTCCTCTCTGTTTTAAACCAGATCTGCCTAGTTAGATCCCAAGTAGTGTTTGGCCTGTAATATTTCTCTAGATTTGTTTCTCTGCAGTGTCAGACATGGATGAGGTGACATTGTTATGCGTCAATTTCCACATGTGGAATATTCCTCCCTAAACTTTTAAGGGTCCTCATTCAGTTAATCCTACCCTCTCAGGGCATTTTACCAACTGACCTGAATGACTCAGATTGTAATATACAATATCTATAGAGATGAGAATTTATCTGTTGTAATTTCTGCTGCCACTTGAAATTGTTCGTCACTCTAAAATGTTCATAATTTGGAACAAAACTTCATGGGTTTCAGAAGGTTATACCTGAACATTGACTTAATATACCTTTGAAACTTTACTATGCAGAATTAAAAATGTTGCTTTTTAGTCAGGGGTGTTGCTGCCCCAAGAAAAGGTTCAGACCCCACCCCCTGGGTCCAATCCGGCCGGGACCCAATCTGGCTGCTGGCGCGGGTGCCAGGAACCCGGCCGGGGCCAGATTGGGCTCTTTCCAGCTGTGCCAGGATCCTGCCACCGCTGGCCCCGTCCGGGGTTCCGAGGCCAGATCCTGCCACCAGCAAGCAGCAGCCAGGCCCCAGGCCCTCAGCCAGGGTCTCAGGCCTGGGTCCTCCTGCTGGTGAGTGGGGGCTGGACCCTCAGCCAGGGGCTGGATCCTGTTGCTGGTGGGCCTCGGCTGGGCCCTAGGTCCCTGGCCCTGGTCTGGGCTGGATCGGGCTGCCACCAGTGGGCAGGCAGGCCCCAGGTCCCCAGCAGACGTGTGGGGACAGTACCAGCAACATGACAGCTTTTAGTCATCTTAATTGAAATGAATCAAGCACAGAAACAGTTTTCCCTTTATTCTTTTAGTAATTTACATTTAACACTACTGTACTGTATTTGTTTTGTGTTTTTGGGGGGTGGGGGCTGTTTTGGGGGGTTTTGCTGTTGTTTTTGTTTGTTTGTCCCTGCTGATGCATTTCCTGATTGTGTACTTCGGGTTCCCAATGAGGTGTGTGGCTGACTGGTCAGTTCCGAACTCTGGGGTTCTACTGTAGTTAAATGAATGATTACATAGTATATTATTAAGGTATATTGAACACAGTCTTTTAGTAAAGCTTTAATGTTCTGATCCTGATGGTCATTATGAGACATGTATGCAGACTGTGGTTATGAATCTATGTATTGTGTATAAAGAAAACTGCGCTCATAATCTGTGCTGCAACTTCAGCTCTCCCTCACAGTTTGGCAGTGAGCAGGTGGGGAAAGGAGGTGGAATTTCCTCCTCTGACTAATTATGACTCACCGGGGACTGAGGCAAAAAGCCTTTTAAAAGTAAGCTTGGGAACTGAGATCCACAACTTGGGGGACAGTCTGAAGGTGGGAGGCTGTCATTAAATGCTGGATCCCTCCTGTCACTAGGGGGTTTGTTGGGAAGAGCTAACAAACTCATTAAGGCAAGAGCTAACTTATTAGAAAATGGATTTTATGTAATATGAAAGTATCAAGCTGCAAACTGCATCTTTTGGTGTACCTTGTCCATTTGCCTTCCTTTATTATTTCACCTTCGAATCTGTGGTTTTTCTTTTAAATACACTTTTTGTTTATTTTTAACCTAATCAGGTTTTTAGTGGCAAACTGTGGGTGCCAAAGTGAGCTGGTAAGAAGATCTAGTTTCATGCCTTCAGGGGTGGTAAACCAGAGGGGAGTGGTCCAAATATCTGGTAGTTAAGGCCTCAGAGAGGATGGACTTGGGGAGACTTGAGACTAGAAAGGCTTACGGTCTCACCCTGCAAAGAGAATCTCTGCTGGTGTAAGCCAGACTACACTTGTGGGCGGACTGGTGACAGGGATGTGACCTGTAGCTGCATTCCCACCAAAGGCCCCTAAGGTTACAAGGTCAGCAATGACAGAACCCCTTACCGGTCTGGATAGTCCCCAAAACAACACAAATACATAGGTCTGAAATATGAGGAATGCTGATATCCATTGCATCAAGACAAATCCTGAGTGATTCATTTCAATTAATGAATTTATACCAGAATTGCACCTGTGTAAATGAAATCATAGCTTTGCCAGTCACAAATGTTCAAAAATCATGACTCAGGCTCACCAAAAATCATGAGAGTGGCTTTAAAAATCAAGAAATGATATAAAAATAATAGATTTGGTGTTCTTTTTATTTGCCTTCTGGTTTTTTGAGCCTTTACGGCGCCATGGGTGTCACAGGATTAGAAACTTAGCTTTTTCTTTATGAATGAAAGCTGAAATCAACACATACCCACCTGACTCCAGGAGCTGGGGCTTTGAGAAAAATAATGATTATCATGAAACTCATGACAAAATCATGAATGGTGGCAATTGATTCTGAACAAGGAACTAGAAAGGAGGAAAAAAGAATTTGTAAAGTAAGTGTTAATTAGTTTCACTCTTCTGAAAAACAAACCTCTTGAGGTTTTACTTAACTGTGTGACCTGCCTATCTTTCAGAAGCCTGGCTAGGGTAAAAAATTGGATGTCTCCACATATTAAGTGATAAAATAAAACCAAGAAAGTTAGTTTGATTTTGGAAGACTGTATTTGGTTGTGTGGAGAATCACATAATGCTTATCTTAAGAGGAGCTTAGTTTACATTGCCAGGGGGAGAGGTAGGTAGTTTACTTACAGTTTACTTATTATTAGTGCACAGATCAGTGTTGTGTTTTACAACCAATACCACTGATTTTCACTACTTTATAAAATAATTGTATTGCATAATGTAAGTGTGACAAATACATCTAAAGTGTCTGCACTTTGCTTTCTCTCCAAAAGCATAATTGCCCAAGGCTATAAGGAACCACACAGCTCTTTCTAAGCAAGCACATTTATTTTAAGGTAAAAGCATTCCAGAGAAAAACATATTAAAATAAATAAAAACGTACTCACATACTAATAAGCTTAGCATAGATCCCCTCCCCCTCACTCCAAAAAGGGTTCTAGTAGGTGTCAGACCTCCCTTCAAATCCCACTTATGGTGTTTTCTGTGATTACAAATTCACAAGAGGCTTAGCTCCCAGCTCACACACTCATGTATAAATTAGTCTTCCTTTTATACAAGTTGGACCTTTGATCTTGAGACTCCAGGATCTGGTGGTATTCAGCAGAGAATGATCGTCTCCATGAAGCATAGCTTTAAAAGGAAGTTTTTGCCCAACCAGAAGTAGAGAATTTGTATTCACCTCCCTCCCCCTAAGATTTCCAAGAAAACCACTCACAGTTTATCCCCCAAGAATTCTTCTCTGGTCCATTGTTCAATACAGTTCTTTGAAGTTCATAACACTAGGGTTTGCAATTTGCACAGTATAACACATAGATTTTTATGAGTCAGTTGAAATAAATATGTGTTATACTCTACAGCTGATCACATTATTATGGCATTTACTCCAGCATCCTGTCTTTAGCAGTGGCCTATATCAGAGAAGCATGTAATATTTCCATAATGGATAATTGTGCTGATAGAGAAAGCTTTTTCCTAATCCCATGCCACTAATGGTTAGCTTATGTCCTGAAGCATGAGGGTTGATATCCCATTCAAATTTGAGCTGATTTAAATGGAATACATTTATTTAAATTTGAATCTGCCTAAGTCAGGTTAGAACATGCACAGGTTTATGAATGGAAATCAAATATGGATTTTGGAAAACATCCCACAGCAGAACAAACCAAATGGCCAACAGTGGAATTCACATGAATTGTTTTCCAATGACATAAAATGCTTTATGTGGATTCTGACTGGCTGAAACATTTCTTTGTGGCAGTGAAACATCTCTTTGAAATCCTTGGCTATGTCTACACTTGAAAAGTTAGCTCGACTTTATGAAATTGACTTAATAAGGTCGAGTTTAAGTCGACTTAAAGTGGACCTTATTAAGTCGATTTAACAAAAGTGGACTTAACTTTTCAAGAGTAGACATTTTACGTCAACTTAGAAAGGTCCACCTAGGCACTACTCCATGTCTCCACCGGCTTGTCAACTTAATAAAGTCGACTTAAGCGCTAGTTCGAATTAAAACGAGGTGTTATTAATTCGAACTAACTTTTCCTTAATTCGACTTAAGGAGCAGTTTATCTTGAATTAAGGAAAGCCCAGTGTAGACTCCTTAAGTCGACTTACTTTCTAAGTGTAGACGCACCCCTTATGAAGGAACAAAATCATGGTCCAAAGACATCTGTCTCACCATATTCACTCCAGCTGTCCTTTCAGCCCATAACTCTGCCCCTTCTCAGTCCCCCCAAAATCCATAAAGGCTCCTTTCCTCCGTTTTTTTTTTTTTTTGCATGGAAACAAAATAAAAGCTTGAACCTAAAAGATCAATAAAACACACAAAAATGTGTGACTTATTATATTGAATGTTGCACCCTGAAAACATTATAAAAGTCCTCATAACATTTTGGCAGCCATTTCTAGAAAGCTGCTCTGTAGCTAAAAGGCAACATATGTACCATGTGATGTGGCAGCTGCCATGCTAAGTGAGCTTTTAATTGAATACTTGAGGAAATAAACATGTAAAACCTGTGTAACTTGATGTCAAATAATTTTTTGCTGCCCCAAGGCTCTCAATTTTTTCCATTTTTAATTTTTGGCTGGAGGTTTGTAAATACTTTGCACATGAGGGTCAGGAACACTTTATATACAATGCTATATCCACATAGAAAATATAGCATCATATTATTACTAGGAGGACAGATCCCCAAAACATTTGTAGCTATCAAATGGATCCAGTCTTGGCGTCCCTGGTAATATCTAAAAGAAAGGCATGAAACTGAGATACATTCAATTGGCTACTGTACCAGTACTAACAAGGAACATCTTTTTTGCATTACCTCACTGGTCCCTTTCACTTCTGCAATCTTTTCCACTAGAAATGTGTTGTTCTCTCTTGCCAACACACACAAATCCCAGGAAACTCATGCAGAACAGAAAGTCAGCTAAGTGGTCACATCTCCCCACAGAGCTACCCCCAAGCCCTTCCTCAGTTACAAAATGTGAGCTAGATTCTATTGCTAGAGGGCAGGCATGGCCAGCTGGGCAGTGAGAGGAGTCTGGGGACAGCTGTTACAGTCCGTATGCGGCATGTTTCCTTCCCTGAGCAGTGTAACAGACAGGTAGTTTGCTGTCCTCTGTCACCACTAGGCATGCTGCAGCATTAGTGCATTGTAATGGAGCTTCCATCTCTCTGAGCAGGTCTATACCGCAGTAGGATTTCTCGGGTATCTCCCGACTGCTTACTTATCGCAGTGTTTTCAGTGTGCTGAGTCGAAGGGAAATGCCCTCCCTTTGACTCAGCACTATTCCAGTTCAGAGGCAGCTTTGGGGGTAGGCGAAGCAGGTGGACACTTAGAATCCTGAGCAGTAAGGGGCTCCGTTGCCTGCTTCGCCTAGCCCAAAAGCCCACTGCCATCCTTGGGGGGCGGGGCCCGTGCTGCCCTTCTGCCAGTGGGACAGTATGGGGCCTGTGTTGCTGCCCCCAATTGCCACACTGTCCCCTCCCACCTTCAAATATGATTAAAACCCTGTCATCAGATCAAAATCCTGGACCCCAAGTCTCTTTAGCCTAATTCTCATCTCTCACAGCTTATATTTTGTGGTAATTCACTTAGATCAGGTTCTGATGTCATTTAACACTACTGTTAATTCAAAGTAACCCCATGATTTACATGAATTTACCCCAGGCGTGATAAAAGGCCAAGCTCATGTTTTCCCTACTGCTTTTCCTTTGCCCACACCTTTTGTGTTTCTGTCAAAGACAGTGATAAAGCTTATTTGGCATGAGCGATTCTTTACAATCCCATGCTGTTTATTGCTCTTGGCAGTGTCCTCCAGATATTTAGATTCTTCTCTTTTTCTCTTAATAATCATTCTCTTATTTTGCTGGGATTTGAAATGAGAGCTACCCAGAAGCTGCAAAGCTCCCTTTGAATGGGGTTGATGGAGCAGAGATGCTCTGTATGGAGAGTGAGGGGAATCAGGGATAGGAAGGGGAGCAGGTGGATACTGTGCATGGGGTGTGTGGGGAGCTACTGAAACTCAGTGAGTGGTGGTGGCTGGGGGGAGCGGGGGAAGGTTCTACCTGCTCCTGGGCTTGATCCCAGGTGCCATGGTTGCTGCTCCAGTCCCTCTCTACATCCCTCCCCCCCTTCCACCCTCAGGAATGCATGAAGTTTTCAGGGAACAATGCATCATGGCGGAAAGAGATTAATCCTCATAATATTTCCACTCAAGGAGTGCTAGCCCCTCCATGCCATTCCCTCAGTTCCTTCACCCCTGCAGTTACCAAACACTCTATCACAATGCTCAGTGATGGCCATGCAATATAAATGAAAATAGCGCATCATTGCTGATATGCCATGCCAAGAATGAACTCTTGAACTTCACTGCAAGTTTGACCCTCATTCTGCAGCAAGAGCCCCCCATTCTGCAGCGCCCTAGTGCAGTGGAGTGCCCATTGCGTAGCAGCTTCAGGCACATTAAAAAGAGAGGCTTTGATTGAAGGAGACAGAAAAATGAATATTTCTCTCGTTAGAGCCGTGCCTCTCTGGCCTTTATTTTGATCTGATATTCAGTTTTTTGTATTTTACTCTAAATGCTTAATTTTCAGCATGCTGCAGAACATTGCATAGAAAATGCATGCATGCTCTGTAGAAGGTGTCAGTGGAAAGTTGAGCTTTATGGCTGCCAGGTAGGAGACAGTTGGAGCATTTAGAAAATGGGTGGAGGAGGGGGGAAGTATTTGATTGGTGGGACAAGTCCATTAACAGGCTGTTATGATCACCCATGAGATAGGTCTCAATGAAATTTACAGTTTAAATATTACAGTTAATCCCCTGTTGAGATGAATGGTGGAGCCCACACTTACCTGAGTGATTGTTTCAGGCTGTCTGAAGACTCAGGCAGCCATCACTGGCACTCAGGTCTCATTTAGAGTGTTTTCTTTGCAACCAGAAGGCTAGAGATGTCAGTTTTATAAAAATGAATGCCTGAATTCTGGAGCTGCAGCAAGGGATGGGCTCTTTGGCAAACCCTACAGTCATGGTACAGTGGCACATGCAGGACCCTTGGCTATGTCTACACTTGCAATTTAAGTTGACTTAAGGAGGCTTAAGTCTACTTAAATTAAGCCACGTCCACACTAGGTTTAATTAAGTCGACTTAAGAAATTCCTTAAGTCAACTTAATGAAAGCTTAAGTCGACTTAATAACTACCACTCATTAGGTCGAGTTAAGCCTCCTTAGATCGACCTAACCCTTCCTTAGGTCGACCTAAGCCCAGTGTGGATGCATAAGTCCACTTTGTTAAGTTGACCTAAGGGCAGTTAGGTCGACTTAACAAAGTGGACTAAGTCGACTTAAAGTGTTGCCACTTGCTAAGTCGACTTTAATAAGGGTCGATTTTAAGTCGACTTAAAGCCGACCTCATTAAAGTCGACTTAACAAAAGTCAACTTAAATTTTCTAGTGTAGACATAGTCCTTGAGTCTCTCCCCCTCACACAGCTTGTCCATTTCTTTTGCCCAGCATCACCCAAACAGGGAACAGAGTCTACAAAAGAGCACCGGGCTATCCACCAGCAAATCGGGACAACAATAAGCTTTCTGTACTAGGTAGAGTCCAGGTGGTCTCTGTGCCCCATGCAGCTGCAGGGCAGGACTGCAGTCTAGTCAATGCGGGAGCACAAGGCTGATGCCTGCCCACTAAAAGAATACAACATATGGCAGGTTGGGGTGCAGTCAGGCCTCAAGTACCTTTGTAATTAGGGCACAGCTGATGGGAGCATGCTTTGCTGCCTTATGGAGTGCCAGCATATGATCTGTTCCATTTAGCTGGAACCATGCCACCAGGGGAGGATGGAGGCATGCAGGTTTCCGAGGACAATTAGAAAAGCCCCATGTTGGGTTCTTTCATTCAGCCTATGGCCAACAGCCATAATCATGGCCATGCCTTGACTCTGTTGGAATTTCTAGTGTCAAAGACAGTGCTGACAGAGACCAACATGCTCTGCTGGATTCTGAGTATCTTCTATGCATGTACAAAAAGTTAGAGAGAGGTTGCCTGTGTCCACTCTGTCTTGTGCACATCCATGTGACTAGCCAAAATCTGTCCCCAAGTCTTTAGCTCATTACAGTTTTAAAAGAGGAGGATTGCTTGTCCCATTATAGCAACCTGCTCTTCAGGATGTGCAACAGAAAATCCAGGAGACCTTAAAATTAATAATGCACTGGAGGCAGCAGGGATCCAAAGCAGAGAACAATGTAGGTGAAGTTTTCTTGGATTTTCTGGTTAGCAAAGTGCAGAATTAGAAGGTATATTTCTATTGATTTTATAGTCAGTTTGTGTTGTCCTGCTCTTTGAGGAGATCAATGTTAAAGATGACTGGGTTGAATCCCTAGAGATCACATTATCTACTCTGGCTGGTGTCTTTGCAAACACTTCAAATGCAAAAAAAAAAAATTTAGACCCCAAATCTCAAGTTCTTTCATGAATTGTTTAGTCAAGTGTGTATCTGACTGGAGTTTATTTGGGCACTCTCATCTGTTTATTGATGGTGAGTTCAAACAGTTATATTTCAGTGGGAAGCAGTAAGCTCTGCCTAAGTGCATCATAAGTGCCTTAAAAGGAACAAACTAACTTGCCACTTTGCCACAGTTTTTAGGAAAATACTGAAATAAGTTTATTCAAAACCAAATATAACAAGTATGTAGTGGAATCTTCATATACCTTAATCATGAAATAAATAAAGAGGATATTCATAGCTAAGATAGAATTAAAATATACTTGAGAATACTCTCTCTCTCTTTCCAATAAGGGTCTACCACTACAGGGTCTCAACTCTAATATTCTCTTAAGTTTTAATTTTTGCCCATCTTAACAAGGTTTGGAAGTGTTACAGGAGGATCACTGGACAATAAGCATGCAGACAATAGTCTCACCCATCTTTATTTTCAGAGCCAGTAGGACAACAAAATCCTCTTGTCTGATCCATTTACATTTGTTCATCTTTCCAAAAATATTTTCCATTTGGAGGCCTCCGAGCCAGAGTGTCATCTGTGTGGAATTCATGGGTTTGTTTTAGAGAGATTTCCCCAGAGGATACACAAATGCAAGACTGGACTATGATGCCCAGATTTTTAAAAATGAGGCCACCTCTTAGGGGGAGGTTTCCTTCTTCCTTGGCATGCAGTTGGATAGTTTTGTAGTGGCCATTATATTTTTCAAGGCATATTAAATACAAGATGCCATGTTGAAAACCTGGCCCTTATACATCTGAATGTGTTTAGATTTGTGATCTTTCTTAGCTCTTTTGGAAGGCATTGTAAGAGGACACTTCTGCTGCTGTAAGAGCTATCTCCAGCTCCCTGAAACAGCTCACCCTTACTTTTGATAGCTCCATTATATCTATGGTGCATGGTTATTGTAGAAAGACATGCAGTGCTAGATTTACACCTTATGTGCCCCATCCCACCCCCCGCATACTGCTGAACTATGTGTTTTCCATACAGGGGGCTGGTCGACCAGCTCCACATGCAGAGTGAGGAGGGACCAGAGCTGGAATGACTGACTTGGCCAGCCCTGGGTAGGGGGAATATGCTCTGGCTTCTGGCCTGGCCAGGGGGCATGGTCTCAGGGGGAAGAGAAGCAACGGGATTGCAAGGCCCTGGAGAAAGAAGGAGAAGCCGGGGGTGGGACCAGAGTTCTGGCACTTGTGCAGGGCCCCCATATTGCCCAGTGCCCCTAGACATAGGCCCCATTGGCCTGTGCAGTAATCCATCACTGTTTAGGCTTCCCTATGCACATGCCTAATTGGAAAGCCAGGCCTGAAGACATGGCCACAGAGGTTGAAGCAGCATCTGAGATCACGGAGGGCCATCCCAGTAGAGATCTGGAGAAACTCAAGACTTAGAACTGGATCCCATATACCATAGGAAGCCAGTGTAGTGACTGGAAAACTGCAAAAATATGATATGTTTACAATGGCCTGTGCGTCTTTCTAATGCTGGTTACACCAGTTGTCATTTCTTTAAAGTTCTTGCTTTTGATTTAAAGTACAGCAATCAAGCCTGAAGTTCTGTTGCCATGTCCTCATCGGTTAGGACGGGGCAAAGTCTCATGGCTAGGTGAAGAGGGAAGAAGACATTTTTACCTGTTGTCTAAAAGCTTGGAGGAGCCCCCAAAGATTTCATATGGTTCTACCCATTGGAGGTTGTCTTTGGCTGCTGAGCTCAAGCCACTTGCCTTGCCAGTCCTTTGAAACTTTTTCCTCTTTTCTCAAACATCACCTCTGTCTTTCTTTAGTTTTGCTTCCACCTATTGATTTTAATAGGCAATGGGAGAGCTGGGAGTAGGCGCTGTTAGCATTTACCTGAAAGAGATTTACAATAGAAAGTCATCTTTCTACGCTTCTTATTTCTCACAGTCTCCCCAAGTTCCTCAACTGCTATGTTGGGTAACATCTGGGAGAGTGATGAGGTTTTTGTGGCTCTCCCCACGGAGAGCTGTGGAGGGGAACGTGCACCTGCCCAATCTCAGTTCTTAGCGATTAGTTCAAGAAGAGGATTTGAGCCAGCTCAGAGGATTTCCGCCTATCCCTACTAAGTCTTTAAGACAACAGGACCTCATTATCAACAGTACTGAGAGATCTAATAGCACGAGTGTGGATATCTTCTCTTGTCCACCTCTTTGAAGTGATTATCTCCTGATGGAAACAACCACATCACTGTATGCATTGTCTTGGCAGGCATTTCGATTTTAAGGTGTTCAGAGGTAACTGGCATCAATTATTTCTTAACTTTTCATTTATATTTCTCAGGATTTTGAAACTGCCTGATGAGTGGCAGAGGGCAAGTTTGGTTCATTAAGCAATTTTTTCTTAAATATAAGCCATAACGTAGCCTGCTTTAGGGTGAGCTGCGAATATTTTCCTCAAAGGAGGCATTGATGATTTGCTAGCAATAGGCACTAGCGTTAATGACCCATCTGACAAAGCAATTTCATTAGTGCTTTAAGAAGCTCTTCTTCTCTGAATAAGACAGATTTGGCTGCTGCAAAGGATGTTACCATCTTGGGGTATGTCTACACTAGCAATTTAGGTCGACTTAAGGACCTTTAAATCAACCTACATTACTTCATGTCTACACCTGACTTTCATTAAGTCGACTTAAGAAATTCATTAAGTTGACTTAATGAAAGCTTAAATCGACTTAATAAGAACCACCCATTAGGTTGACTTAAGCCTTAAGTCAACTCCTTAAGTCGACTTAAGGACGGTGTGGATGGGGAGTAACCCTTAAGTTGACTTTATTTAGTTGACTTAAGGCGGTTAGGTGGACAAAGTCAACCTACCAACATAGATGATTGGCTGTCTGGGGACAATCTGTGAGGTCCTTAGTGTTGGTGCACTACTGCGGGAAGCTGCTCGCAGAATGGCTATGGTGCGCTATCTGCACCAGGACGGCTCCACACAACCCCCAATGCAGTGTTGTTCCTCCAAGACACAATCTCGCCTGCTACAAATAATAATACTCAATAATCATGCTGCAGAAAGGATGCTGATGTCACTTCTCAGTACAAAAGCGAATGTTCTAGGGACTTCAGAAATTAGCAACTTTTATAATCAATACGGTAAGCGGTTGCTTTCTGTGCCCTCAGGCACTGTGGGCCATAGAAGGATAATGATTATACTTAATGAGGGCCAGTTGAACGGCATAAACTAGTTCTTTAAAACAAGTTAAAATCTAAGCCAGAACCACAGAGATAGTGTGCTCAACAAGATTTTCCTATGAATAATGCACCTAATTACCAGCTGCTTTTTTTCATAACGTAGATAAAAATCTGATCACATATAAAATTCTCCCTGTGTTTCCTAGGATACAAGGTGATCCTAATTTCAAATTAGCTTGAAAACAGCAAATGAACAAACTTAATTTTAATAAAAACAAGGAAAAATCATACATGTGAAATAGAATATCTAATTTGGGCAATTTTGATTTCATGAAATGGAGTCTTTGTTTGCATTTCATATAAAATATAGCAAGTAACTTAATTAAACAAGGACCTGTACATCAATGTTTTATTCTCTGCAAGAGGAGGATTGCAGTGCCCATGTCAATGGGCAATACTAAAATGTTGTGAGGATGTTTCCATATAAAATCTATCACAATCTGATTTTTCACCCATTTGATGCAAAGGAAAAACATAAAACTCTTCTTGTGGGCATGCGTCTTTTTTATTTGATTGCTATAAGACTCATTTTGCCTGGTAAGCAGTGGAACCAACAGAAATGCTGCACAGTGGAGAGAGGAAAGCTCCAGTTATTCTTGTACTGCTTACATGAGTGTGTTGTTCTGTCTACTCTAAACCTTATAGTGAAAGGCCAAGGTACTCTGTGTCTCAAAAGAAATTCCAAAGGGGTAGCCATGTTAGTCTATTGTAGAAAGACAACAGAGTCCTGTGGCACTTTTAAAGACTAACAAACAGATTTATTTATCGCATGAGCTTTCATGGGAGAAAAACCCACTTCGTCAGACGCTTTGAAGATAAGCGTCTGACAAAGTGGGAGTTTCTCCCACGAAAGCTCATGCGATAAATAAATCTGTTTGTTAGTCTTTAAAAGTGCCACAGGACTCTGTTGTCTCTCAAAAGAAAGTCCTTGGAAGGGAGTGAGGCATGACTGGCATTCAGGGGTGTTAACTCTTGAGTGCCAGCAGTGTGCAGGGTTCTCTACTGCACAAAGAGCAGGAAATAATACAACCTTCCTGGAGTTTCCATCCTTGAAACTTGCTACTGAAAATACTGCATAACTCCTATCGATTCCAGGGGGGTTATTAGATGAAGACGCACTGTGTTTCAAAGTCTGATTCTGTCTCCCTTGACTGAGTAGCATCTTACTCATGTCAGTTGTCCTCCAGAGCAACTTACATGATTAAGTTACTACTCAATGTGAGTCAAGGGAGCAGAATCAGGGCTTTGTAGGGTGATTAGAAGACAGAGGTAGAGGTTTAAATACAGATAATGCTGTAGGTTAGATTTTTTACAGCAAAGTTTGTGCACAGTTGGCAAGGGGTGTACTCGAGTGAGTAAAGGGGTGAGCCCATACTTCACCATCTCTTAGGATGCACAGGGTCAATGATTGTTTCTGTCTCTTCAGTGGATGCAAGAAGAAGGGAAATTTCTTTGTGCTCTCCCCTTGTCCTTGCATGCCTGTGGAAGGGACAGTCAGAATCTCGCCATTTGGTTATCAAAAGACGTGGAAAAAAGGCCACAGCTGAAATTCTGATTCTGCAACAGAAGCAGCTGGGTCCAAGGGTATTAGTATGTAAGCCACTGTTCATTGGAGAAGGTTATAATTGCAGAAGTGTTTTCTTCCTTTCTTCGTTTTTGTGGTTGTGATTGTGGGAGAGAAGGAGGGTGGGGGCTGCTAGACAGGAATTGTTTTCAACCTTTGAGTGTACAAAAGGAAATAAAAAGAGACATAATGAAAAAGAGCTAAAGAGGAGCAGAGCTAAACAAGGAACAAAGCGGGGAAAGGATGAAGTATTAAACAAGCTGCCCCAGAAGAGCTAGAGGCAATGCCTCAGGTATGTGCAGAACCGGCAGCAGTTCAGGCCACAGAGCAGATGCGGAAATTATATAAGTGGTAGCATTTCCTTCCCATGTGCACCCAAGCCACCTCCAGGAGAGCTCCTCTCAGCCAGCAACTCACCTCGCTACTGGTGATGACGCCGATGGCATTACTGATGAGTTGGGTGGGCAGGATTCTGTATGATCATGAGAATTCAGCTGCTCTCAACCCCCTAGTTGCTGTATGTTGCTTTGGGCTATGGGCATGCTATTTCCTCATACTTAGTTGAGTTGAGTTCATTCCTTTGGTTCACATTACTTATTTACTATCACTAAAAATCCAGTTTTCAAATTTGGTTTTGGTGGGGGCTCAAGCACAGGCTAAACAGCTAACGCTCCAGTGGCATTGTATTGTCATGACTTCATTTCATTTATTCATTCACATATGATAGCCCTGATTTTCAAAGCTCATTTTTAATGCCTGGGCACTGGGTAGAGCAAAAGCCTTTGTGACTAGCCAGTGCCTACCTAATGCAAAACATTTCTACCTAATGCAAAACATTTCACACATGCTAGACAATAAGCTAAAAGAACAAGTCCGAGTAAATATGCATTATCACTTATTTTAGAGAAGGGCTCCAGAGCTGCATGTGGCTCTTTGGCTGCCCCCTTGCAGCTTCTGGCTCCAGCCTCCCCTCCCCCCCCCACCAGTGGGGGACCCTGTGGGCAACCCGCTCCTAGCTCCAGGCCCCTCCTGTCAGGGGACTCTGTGGGCAACCTGTATCAGGCACCAGGCTCCCCCCTGTGGGCCCCCCCCCACTGCCAGAGGACCCTGCGGCAGGTGCCCTGGCTCAGGTCCCAGCTACCCCTCCCCTCACCATGAGGGTACACCCATTGCAGCTCTCAAAACACTTGGCTATTGAAGGAATTTTTTTAAATGGCTCTTCTTACCTTTTGGGCTGCCAACCCCTAGGCTAGTTACTTTGAACTCAGTTCCCTTTCCCAGAGCTCCCATGTGTCTTTGTTGTTGTTGTTGTTAGCTCTTCGGAGCATGAGGTAAGGTATCACTGATTGTTTCTAGAAAGACAACAGAGTCTTGTGGCACTTTTAAAGACTAACAGATTTATTAATCGCATGAGCTTTCGTGGGAGAAAATCCCACTTCGTCTTCAAAGCGTCTGACGAAGTGGGATTTTCTCCCATGAAAGCTCATGCGATTAATAAATCTGTTAGTCTTTAAAAGTGCCACAAGACTCTGTTGTCTTTCTACAATAGACTAACACAGCTACCCCTTTGTAATTTGATTGTTTCTAGTTTCACCATGATGATTTAACTGCACATGCCCTTTGTACAGAAGTTATTTTACAAATAAATGTCACTGTATATTTCTAAGTCTGAAAGCCTCCATTTCAAACTTGGCTAACTTGTGCATGTCGAAAGTCTTGCATTAAATATTTCAATGCCTTTTTCTTCTTTCTTTTAAAAATGTCTGACAATTTCCAGAGGAGTAGCTGTGTTAGTCTGTGTACAGCAAAAACAATGAGAGTCCTGTGACACCTGAGGGCACGTCTACACTTACAAGTTAGGTCGACTTAAGGAGGCTTAAGTCGACCTAAACTACTCCAAGTCCACACTGGGCTTTCCTTAAATCGACTTAAGCATTTCCTTAAGTAACTTAAGGAAAAGTTAAGTCAACTTAATAACACCTCGTTTTAGGTCAATTTAATGCTTAAATTGACCTTATTAGGTCAACTTTAGCCAGTGTGGACGGGGATTAGCATCTAAGTCGACCTTATTAAGTCAACTTAATAAGGTCGAAAAGGGGCTATGTCTACACTAGAAAAGTTAAGTCGACTTTTGTTAAGTCGACTTAATAAGGTCAACTTTAAGTCGACCTTATTAAGTCGACTTAATAAAGTCCACTTAACTTTTCTAGTGTAGACATAGCCTTAAAGATTAACAAATTTCTTTGGGCATAAGCTTTCGTGGGCTCCAAACTTACTTCGCCAGATGTGAATTATTTTGCATCTGACGAAGTGGGTTGGGGTCCATGAAAGCTTATCTCTGAAGAAATTGGTTAGTGTTTAACGTGCACAAGACTCTTGTTAAAAATTTCTGATTAATAATCACCTACTTACTTGACGTCCAGCATTAACAAATAATTGAACAAAGAGAAACTGCAGGACTGCTAAATACAGTGCTCATTCATTTCTATCAGAGCAATGGAAATACTTATACAGGCAAATACAATGTGCATTTTCAGCAGCCTTCGAGCAAACTGTCAATACACACAATACATGACAAGGGGCTCAGGTACCATAACATCATCATTGCATTTAGAAAAGTCTCTAGTATAAATGCTTAGCTACACAGAGACACAGCTAGAAGACCTCCAGGATTTGGCCCCTAGTACATAAGATTAGAGGGGAAAAAACCTCCCAAATCTCTTAACCTCAGCTGAACCCATGGGCAGATTTTATTGTGGGTGGGGGGAGGCATAGTATCCCCCAAATCTTTCCCATAGCCCCCCAAAAATCCTTCCCCACCTCCTTCCCTGCTGGGAAAGCATTAGGCATGGCCTGCAAAACATCTTTCCTTGCTTTCTCTGCCTGGAGCTTGCTGGAGAGGCAATAGCAAGAGACAGGAGCAAGCTATCTGTGACACCAATAGACACAGAACAATAGCAGCCCATAGGTCTAAATTAGATTATCATTATCCTTACAGACAGCCCAGCCCAGCTGTGGAAGTTTCAGGTTACCAGTCCGGTCTACATAGCCTGTTACAAATGCTGTGAATGGGTTTTTTTACCAAATCCAGAGTTGCACTTTTCTAGGACCTGCTTTTTCCCTTCTGACTAGTTGCTGGTCCTTTAATGCTCCTTCCCCTCATCAAGTGATTGTATCTGTGTGTAATGACTGGTGTACATCCAACTACTCCTAGTAAGTAAGCTCGTCTTTTAGCTCCTCTTACTTTTTAATATTTCTGAGGGGGCCAGAGTCTCAAACTTCATGAATTTCATTGAAGTTTGGTGTTTACTCTCTTAAATCCTGACAGCTACACACTAGATTTGAGCCATCTTTAATTTCACCGCTCCCTCATTTGTTAATTATAATGCACATACACTTTCTCTCTACTACTTTCCTCCTTGAAAACTTTCATTTTCTGCCATGAGATATATACAAAACTGAATGTGATCCACAATGGGTCAAAAGAGACTGCCAGATTTGTGTTTGCTGCACATTGGAAGTGACCTTACTGAAGGCATTGACCCCAGTCAGATCATTGAGGCCTATGCTGCAAAATCTGGTGGCCATCCTCATCAGCTATTACTTCACTGATGTTTAGGGAAGACAACTGCTGTTCATTTTATTTTTATTACTGTTAGTAGTGTAGAGATATGCTTGTAGAAGGTTGTGATTTTAGAGACACTCCACAGCATGGGACAATGTTGTGTGTATTGGGAGATGTGCCTGACAGGAGGTCTAACATGGCTTCTCCCAGCTGCACACCTGAGAATCACTCCTGTCTGTGGCTATGTCTACACTTGGCCAAATAAGTTGACTTTAAGTCAACTTTGTTAAGTCGACTCAGCATGTCTACACTATAAAATTAGGTCAACTTAAAGTGGACCTTGCCAAATCGACTTAGAGCGTCCACATTGGATGCCTACGTGGACTTGTAGGAGCTAGGTGGACCTAGTAGTGGGCCATGGTGGGAGGGGTGGCACCACTTTCAAAGTGCCAGGGGGCTCAGCATTTGCCCAATTGTACCAGGATACAATGGAGCTGAGCAGGACAGGGACAGTGGCAGGGCATAGGAGCAGAGTGGGCAGGGCTGTGTCCTGCTCTGTGGGTGGGCACGCCAGGCTCTTAAGCCGACTTTAAAGTAGGTTTAATAAAGTCAATGTAAAATTTCCTTAAGTTGACTTAAGGAAATTGTAGTGTAGACGCAGAGTAAATTAAGGCTTAAGTCGACTTAATTTACAAGTGTAGACGCACCCTGTGTTATTAAAGTTCTATTCCTCACTCATTCAATGGCGTGGTCTTTGACTCTGAATCCTCATGATTGTTACAAGTAGTAATGCATTTTCACTTGTCTGCCTTACTAAATACAATGAACGTTGCTTGTTAGATAGTTATGTCACTGTATATATAACCTAAATGTTTATATAGGATAGGAAGCAATCCAGACAATTATTTTGAATTGATGTAAACTGGTTGGTGTAAGCTTGTGGGTACATGTGGTATAATATAGAAAAGGCCGTATTTTAACCCTAATGAAATGTTTAAGAGTCGGTGCTGTTAATTTAAACCATATTGACTAATACAGTTTAACTTGTCAGGGAGGGATGTTAGGCCCTTTTTTTGGTACTACTAGTACACTACTCTGCATTATTATACAATACAAACAATGCTTTAAAAGTTGCAGGAAGTGAATATGGTTTACAGCATTTATTTTTGTCCAGAAATATTTGTGATTTACATTCTCAATAGAAACTGAGTAGTAGCATGTCTGTGATTGTGTGGTTATACATTGTCCCCACGTATTTCACACAGTTCACATGGGGACAGACAAACAGAGCTGTCTTCCTTCTGGTAGGCAGTGGAGAAGTGCATAACAAAGGATGATGTAAATTAAGCTCCCCTCATCCATTCCCTGGAAAGGGGGCTGAGTCACTGAGCAGTGAGGGAATGGGGAAGATGGTTCTAAGACAGAAGTTCCAAAGGCGTAGCCATGTTAGTCTATTGTAGAAAAACAACAGAGTCCTGTGGCACTTTTAAAGACTAACAGATTTATTTACCACATGAGCTTTCGTGGGAGAAAAGGACATACACTTAGAACTGTGCAGGACAGTAAGTGCTGGGTGGGGGGATGCAGGAGCTGCTGCGGGTGAAGAGGCATGGCTGGGGGCATGGTGTGGGTGGTGCATGAGGGGGGGCCAGGGGTGGGACCTGGGTCAGCCATGAAGCTGCCGTCTCCAGGGGAAGCTTCAAAATCCACCCATGGCTGAACCAAAATTCTCCTCCCAGCACTGCATAGCCTGTCTCTGCTCTCTTGTACCGGCACTATTCTGCTCCTCTTATGTACATGCAGTCCCATTTCCTGAAAGGAGATCTTTTTTCTTTATTGTTTTTCAATACAAATGCTGTTGCCAAATCATCTTTATAGAGAAGCAGATAGAGTCTCATACCGCACAGTCTACTTAAATAAATAGGTCTTGATTCAGGGGGCTTCTGATTAGCATGCACTTTTGGAACTCCAGGGGCAGCTGCACTAAAGGATTGCTGCCAGGTGTGTGCAGATACTGCCAGGACATCATAGAAGTCCTGCAGGTGGCAGCTGCACACAAATTGCTCTTTACCCTACTGCAAGTTAGGAGTAACTCCACTGCCGTTAACAGAGTTACATTGGTGTATAACATGATAAACAAGCATGAGATAAAAATCAATCTCTATACATTTACATCCTGGTTTTTTTATACCATGAAAAGCTGAGGCTGAGCTAAATCGATGATGTACTGAGCTTTCTATGTGCCCAGCCTACTTTCATTGCGTCAGGAGCAGATTTGCCATGACTACAGTAGGAGCAGGATCGGGCTCATTTGCTCCATTTCATTCCCGCTCCATCACTGGCACCTCAGCTACTTTTTACACATACCACATTAGTAGCATCATCTCTGTTTTGGTTTATAAAATATTGCAGTGTGAATTTTTACTTGTCATAAAATAAAAAGCAAGACAATCCTTGTTGGATTTCACTGCTCCTTCTCCTACTTACCGGTAGGGTCAAATCATCCCTTATTGGTCTATTCCTGCCCAGAGAATGGGACACAGCAGCTCTGCATTTATGGACTACTCTTCCTTACTGGGGGTGTGTGGGTAGCAGGTTTTCCCCTGCACATTTGGAGGGAGGGACAGATCTGAAAACCATGGATCTTGGGAGAGCCTCCAGAAATCAAAGTATAGAGACCCTGAGTCCGTGGCATCCTACAGAGACTTATCATCCATACCTTCCCCATTTGGCTGCTGCTCCTCTTCAAGCCCCTCCCTCAGCCCCCAGTGGAAAGGGGGATTGAACATCATATTTGGGAGGTGGCATAAGTTAATGTCAGTAGGCTCAGGAATAACTGGTGCCCAAAATCCCGTGAGGCTGAGGAAATGGGGGACAATGCTGTGAAGGATGATTGTGCCTCCCTATACTCCTCCCCCACACCCTCCACTGTGTGAAGTTTGAACCTCCTTCATGGCTCACTTCTGAGTGGACATGTATGGGGTTAGGGTACGTGGAAACATAATATGGAAGACCCCCTCACTGACCAAAGGAATATATTTCGTTTTGCTCCCCTCCCTTCAGGGAACTGTTACTTTGGGTGGGGGGGGGCAAGAAAGGGGGAGAAGGAAACTGATCCATAGTTTGTAAACTCATAGGAAGCAGGGAAGTTTCATGTCCTCTTTACACCCTCCTTTAGGCAGGGACTGTGTATTTTTTTAGTTCCAGAAGCTTGTGACTGAAAACAGCTGCAGAATGAGTGGAAAAACATCACCTAAAAATAGCCCCAGTCCCAGAGCACAATGCATATTGATTTTACTATGAGTGTAGGAGTAGGCAGGTGCTGACCAGCCGGGTGTTTGCTAGAATGTCTAGCCCTGCCATATTTAGAATGACTGGAGTAGGCCAGGCAGCTACTTCAGCATACGTAGGTACTTGGCTGCTTTGGATGGGATCCAAAGAGAGCTGCTCCAACTATAACAAATGAACACGGTATGTTCACAAATTGACTGTGAGGGAATCACCGCAGGAGATTACCATGTTCTGCAGAGAGCCGGGGATACATAGCTGCTGCATGAGGAAGACAAATCTCTTGCTAATTGTTTCCATTCAAAACATTTTCCCAAAATAAACTGTGGTAGTAATAATATCTATTCTATGGCCCTCCCCCTGCTGGGAGGGGACCCACCACAAGGATCCATACTTAAACTAAGAGCGCAGTTCCAGATAAACTACTTTCTGATGCTTTTTAATTGCTCCACGTAGCTGAGACCATTCTGCACCAGGGTAGATTTTAAAAATGGAAAAAAACCAAGCCCAGTTATGTTAGAAACCTCAGTTCACATTCACCCTCACTGAGAGAGTGCCATTTGCACCCCATCAACCTGCAAGAATAGGTAAGTCAGAGAGAGATACATCCCCACAGGGAACTGGTGGCAGGATCATTGCTTCCCAAGCTTGGGGGTGAGAGCAGCTTTACATGCTGGATGAGTTGTCCAGAAGCCCTGCTAGTGGAGGCACTGAATCAATAAGTAGTTTTCTTCCAGCCAGCCTGTCCCTGACTTACCCAATCTTTGGCTTAGCTTTATTCTGTTCTGGCTTGGACCTTCCTATTATTCATGCATCATCCTTCACTGATTTTCTCTATGCTCCCAGGAGAGTGGGGATTGTGGGTCGATGTCTCCAGATTTACTGTTTCAGAGTCCACATCCCAGTTAGTGATGTGAGCCCTAATTTTAAAGATGAATACTGACGTCAGTTCCTGATTCTGCTCTGATGAGGGCTTTATTCCATCTTCTTTCTCATTTCCTTTTACATTCCTTGGAAATGCTAAGAACTCATTTACTGAACAGTGGAAATCTGCAGCACAGTGACTCTGGCATGAATTTCCTTCTGGTTTCTATGCCAACTAGAACTCCTATATCAGACTCTTCTAGCAGGAGAGGGGATGGATGGTTGAGAGTGAAGGGAAGGGCTGCTGCCTGACAAGAAAGTCAAGAGAATGGCTTCTTCAAATACCTGCTGGAGAAGGATACCTTAACAATGAATACCTCCATCTCTCTCCCACAAACAACCCAGCACTTATCAGACTTCTTAAAGATTGTTACTTTTATGACAGATTTACCCTACAATACTCCAGTAATAAAGAACCATTAATCAAGGTCTGAGCATGCACCATTACATAACAGCTTTCCTCATTTGGCCATTTTGTAATACATGGCCTGGGCATTGCTGGTGCTGAGCACATGGGGCACAAGCCCCGAATCCCAGTGCTAGTGCCCCAAGTCCAGCTGGGCTGCTGGGCTGGGCTGCGGGTGGCAGGATCCAGCCCTGACCTCAGCCAGGGACCCAGGGCCGATGGTGGTAGGAGCCCAATCCAGCCCCAGAGCTGGATCTGGCCCGGGAAGGGAGGGGGCAGATCAGGGACAGGGGGTGGGGCCAGTGCGGCAGTGGGCAGGACTCGGGCCCAGGCCCCGAAACTTTCTTTGGGGCAGTGTTGCCTCTGATACCTAGACTTGATTCTACAAGTTGTGTGGCATCCTGAACTCTCATTAACTGCACCGGGAGCTGAAGCTATCAACAACTCCTAGGATGTACTCAGCACCTTGTGGGATTTGTTTGCTGTGCTGAGAACATCTTTCCTAAAGTGTGGCACTCAAAATTGGACATAATACTCTAGCTGTGACCTTGCTAGTGCCAATCAGAGAATTACAATGACTGCCCTGAGTAACATACAACATTCCTGCCAATACACTTATGGAATGATATTTGCTTCTTTGGCATCTGCATCACAGTTGGTTCATATTCAATTTGTGATCCACTGGATCCCAAAATCCTATTCAGAAATACTGCCACCTAGCTAGTTAATCCTAATCTTGTAGTTGTGTATTTGATTTTTTTTCCTTTCTAAGTGAAATACTTTGCAGTGGCCTTTACTGAATTTCATTTGATCAATTTCAGATCACCTCTCCAATTTATGAAGGTTGTTTTGAATTCTAATCTGTCCTTCAAGTGCCTGTCTGGTGCTATCTGCAAATATTATGTGTGCACTCTCCACTCCATCATCCAAGCCAATAATGAAAATATTGACCCAACACAGATCCCTGTGGATATGCCCTTCCAGTTTGACAAAGAACCACTGATAATTACTCTAAGGTTTGATTTACATTACCAGCAGATTTTGGTGGTAGTCAATGGGAGATATGAAAGTAGCTTTATGTAGCTTGCATATCTCCCATTGTCTTCCTGACTTCTACTTACCATGGTGTGCCCTCCAGTCGACGCAATGTTACTCTTCTTTTGAATTAACAGTATCAACTTCCAGATTTGATTGAGCAGGTATCCACTGACCCTAAATCAATCCCGCAGATTTGATCCTACACTATCAACAATGATGCCAGGCCCAGCAGTGTAGACATACCTGAGTATTCCTCCCCTCCAACCAGTTGTGCACCTACCTGTAAACAGTCTAATGACAGGGAAGGTAGTTGGGTAGGCAAACAGTCTGCTGAACTTCTGTGATGCTGAACCAAACTGTATAGTATTGGGACGAAATTATTTCAGTTTCTGATCTGAGACTAGTGTTCAGGAGTTGCTGGCTCCCATGGTTTTGTGACATAGATCTCCTACACTTCTTAAATGTAATCTCAGAAACACAAAGTGAAGCTTCATGTTGCAAAGTCACAGATACTACCGAGAGGTGCTGTGCAGCATCAGCTTCCACAGAAACACTCCGGTTAAAAGTGTTAAGCAAAGCGCAGGCCACTTGTCTGGAAAGACTGTTGCACAAAGTCTCTCTCAAAACAGTGGCCAGAATTTGAAAAACATCTTGGTAACTTTAAAAACAGGAATGTTATTTGCAGAGATGGGCAAATAAGGCAAAGTCATTTCCAGGAGCATATTAGGATTTGAAACCAAATTTACTTCTATCAGGTTCATGTCGCCTCTTGTTGTTTGCTTTCCACAAACATTCGAGAGCAGCCTACTTCCCTGGCACTAATACTTCCTGAAAATGTATTTCTAAGCCAAGAGCAATAGTCTGCCCCTCAGATCAGGGAGCCAAACAGTACCAGGTGATCTAGCTGACTGATTAGAACTACGAAATACAATTTGAATTTAAAATATGTGTAATTAAACTATTTACTAAAAAGCAAGGTCTGTGTTGAATAAGTATCAATAATGAATAAGTTCAAAGTCACTGCAATCTGCTCATGGATTTTTTTTTTATTTTTTATTTATTTATTTATTTTTGAGGGAAGAAAAAGAAGTTAGTACTTGATGTGAATTATTTTTGCTCAGCTCTACCATTTTGGTAAAATAGCCGTCACTAAGAGCAAAACCACATGAAACAGAGACGTCTGCTTGGGGAATGATTCAGGCACTGGTGAAGTTGTTTCTTGAAAGTGCTGATTGTGAAAAAAAATGGCAAAATCTGTGCACATAGAAGAAATAAAACTAGGTACAAAATTGTAAATGATAACTCATAAATGGCAACACTATTAGTCATAAACTTTGAATTACTGTAGCTAATAGAGATCTGAGATCAGAGCTATGCAAAACTCGGTGTGATGTTAAGTTTGCAGGCGTTCATGTGAAAATGTCTTTCCATTTTTATTTGTATATATTTGCACTCCTTGAGTTTTGTTTTGGGTTTGGAATCGAAGCAAAGCTGAAAACTGCATCTACAGGCAGTTTTGCAATTAGGTGGAATCACCAGGTTCAAATAGTCTTGACATAGAACTATGAATTGGCCTGGGTTCTTGTGAAACTGTGAGAAGTTTCTCTCAAAGGGTTCACGAGCCTGAACAAACCTTTCAGTGAAACTCTGCCAAGTGTTGAGTTGAGGTGAAACCCAAAGGTAGGTGGAGTCTCACATGGCTTTAGGGATTAATTGGGGCTGGCTCTGCAGAGCCGGGCAACCTAGAGAGAAAATAGCTTAGAAACCCCTCACTGGCCATCAGTTTTGTGTGCCCATGGACAGATTGGCAGAGCCAGCTCCATGCAGACACTGGGCTGACCTCCCCACTAAAGCCTCTGTGCGTGGCGGTATTCCATGGAGCAGTTTATAATGTGGCTTTGACTCTAAGTAAGACTGAGCCCCTATTTATAAGAATGGCTAGGTAAGAGCAGCTCACTCTTATTAATTCTTGCAAACTAATAATTCCAAAGAGATACTGAGATTGATCAGTTTGGAAATAAAGAAGCACAAAGTCAAGGCAGCATGGTCTGCAGGGCATCAATGGATCAGTAACACTGGACTTGTTGGTATGAGTTTCAAACCTGATCCCAATAGATCTGTTTGCAGGGGCTGAAACTGAGTCAGCCCTCTGCAAGTTCCTTTGGAGCTTGGTTTGTCCTACTTTTGAGGCACTGCTCTCCCTAGCTATTGTGCTAAAATATATTGGGCGCTAACCAACCCTATTTTCTGATCTCTCAGCATTTGCAACAGATGCAGATGCCTCTGGAGAAAGGTGTCAGGCCACTTCCTGACCTGCCTGAAGACTGGAAGAAAGCACCACCAGGCACAAAGGCTGCGTCTACACTTGTAAATTAAGTCCACTTAAGCTTGCTTAAGTCGAATTAATTTACCCTGCGTCTACACTACAGTTTCCTTAAGTCGACTTAAGCAGCTTGCTTAAGTCGACTTAATGAAAATTAAGTCGACTTTATTAAACCACCTTTTCATTAGACTTAAGGCTTAATTCGACTTTTTAAAGGCGAATTAAGCCAATGTAGCCCTGGGGTAGCCCTAAGTCGACTAAGGGCTACCCCAGGACTACACCAATGCCCTCCCTGCCATTGGGGGGGGCACAGGGGGAGCCTGGCATGCTCCTCAAAGAACAGGGCAGAGCCCTGTGTGACGCTATCTGGATTTAGGGAAGCATTGATGATATTATTTTCTATGGATATCTCATAAATGCTATAATCCATAGGAACTATGTCATGTTTGGTATCAATAGAAAGGTAGTAATTTGCTGGGAATGATTATATAGTTTATGTCTAGGAATTCTATTTTGATTAGAAGTTAGTTTAGTTAGGAATTTGGTGTTATATCTATACTTTAACTTATGTGATTTTATTGAAATGCCTGAGCCAGGAGGCTGTGTAAAACCATTGTCTCCTTAATGTTAAGGAATCTGCCAGGTGATATGGGCCCAAGGAGTAACCTGATGAGCCATTAAGGACACAATGGTTGTATTCCTTATGTCCTTAATGGCTCATCAGGTTACTCCCTGGGCCCAT
>ML685756.1:28268566-28281424 GCA_007922175.1 Pelusios castaneus | reverse complement strand
TATTCCTTATGTCCTTAATGGCTCATCAGGTTACTCCCTGGGCCCATATCACCTGGCAGATTCCTTAACATTAAGGAGACAATGGTTTTACACAGCCTCTTGGCTCAGGCATTTCAATAAAATCACATAAGTTAAAGTATAGATATAACACCAAATTCCTAGCTAAACTAACTTCTAATCCAAATACAATTCCTAGACATAAACTATATAATCATTCCCAGCAAATTACTACCTTTCTATTGATACCAAACATGACATAGTTCCTATGGATTATAGCATTTATGATGGACAACAGAGTCCTGTGGCACTTTTAAAAGTGCCACAGGACTCTGTTGTCTTTCTACAATAGACTAACACGGCTACCCCTTTGGAATTTGACTACATGGAGAGCATTTATGATATATGAATAGAAAATAATATCATAAATGCTTCCCTAAATCCAGACAGCATCACACCCTGCCCACATGCGATGCCAGGATCCCTGTCCCCCTTTGCCCCATTGCACACAAGGGGTACCCCCCCTGCCACCGTGGACCTGCCCAAGGTCCCCCTAACCCCTAGAAGTCTACCTATACATCCAGTGTGGACGCTCTAGGTCGACTTTGTAAGTTCCCCTTTAAGTCGACTTTAATTTTAAGTGTAGACACACTAAGTCGACTTAAAATTACAAGTGTAGACATAGCCAAGGTTACAAGATGTGGGTAGCTGCTGCCTAGAGTCTCCTGAAAATCCTGAGGAAAATGAACCTGGTCTCGGGGGGGGGGGGGAGAGGGATTCCTGGGCTATCATGCTGTCTGGGTGAGGCTTCTGGGGTGCTGTTGTGCAGCATTCATGGACTCGGGCTAATTGTTTGCAGACTTAGATAGAATTCAACCCCCCCCCAGTTTTGGGTTGGTTCTGGGTTCAAGTCAAAACTTGCACACAGTCGTTATGAAGGGTGACTGAAAGCACTAAACATGTATAGCTTGTCTAAATGATAACCCAATGGGTTTGGCTTAAGTCTTGTAAAGAGTCCACAAATATCTGAAGGGGATGCAAGGATGCTGCAAGACAGAGCAATAACTAGGTGTAAAAGGATGAAGATGAGAAAGGGACATTTCTTTGGATATTTAAAACTAGCCTGAGCACTAGTAAATATAATAGGGTGCATCTACACTTACAAATTAAGTCGATTTAAGCTTGCTTAAATCAACTTAATTTAATCTGCATCTACACTACCTTTTCCTTAAATCGACTTAAGGAAAATTAAAGTCGACTTTACTAGATAATTCAACTTTATTAAGTTGACTTAACCAGTGTAGATGCAGATTAGCCCTAAGTCGACTTTAAGTCAACTTAAAGGGCTCCAAGGCTCCTCCACTGCGCTCCCTGCCAGGGTGGCTGGCACAGGCAAAGCCTGGCCTGCCCACCCTGCTCCTATGCCTTGCCAATGTCCCTGTCCTGCTCAGCCCCCATTGTACCCAGGTACAATGGGGCAAATGCTGAACCCCCTAGGACTTGGCAAGGGGTGCCCCCGCCACCATGGACCAGTCCCAGGTCCACCTAGCTCCTAGAAGTCAACTTAGGCATCCAGTGTGGATGCTTTAAGTCGATTTGGCAGGGTCCCCTTTAAGTCGACTTAATTTTTGAGTGTAGACATGCTAAGTCGACTTAGCAAAGTCAACTTATTTGGCCAAGTGTAGACATAGCCATAGATATGCTGGTTATGTTTTCGTAATTAAGGTTGCACTAGTTTTTCACTTAAAGCAGAGATTCAACCTCTTTACTTTGTATGAAGCGTAGAGTGTATCTTGTCCATATTGATAGCACATCATCTATGAGTAAAGCCTGAATTTTTTGAGGATTTTCAAGGAAATTTGTTAACAGGTTCATGAGTTCAGTATAACTAAAAATGGGTCCTTCTAGAATTTTGTACTGATGTCATTTTTTTTGTTTCCCTTTAGTTAAAAAAAAAACAAAACTCAAACAAAAAACAGTCCCCAAAACACTAAATTTCAAATGTACCAGCTTGAGAACTTCAGACATAGATCACATTTTAAAAACAATTGAAAAGTTATTCCACCATATTCCTCAGAACTGTTTATCCATTGGGATATTTACTGATTAAATTGGTCGATATCAGATGGATGTTCTGGATTCCCTCTCATTTAAAAAATGGCTCCAGCCCTCATGGTTGAAAAGAAAACCTTTATCATGTGAACTTAATGTTACCCCATCACACAGCTAGTTGCTTTTTATTACCTGTCCAGGGAGGGCTACTCCACCCGCTACCCCTTTCCTGTTCATCCTGGATTCCCAGCCAGGTAGTCAAAGATAGGATGGATGTTGAGGTGAACAACTGTGTGATGGGGTGTTAAAATAAGGCTTATTGCTCTGTAATAACCAGAATTAAATCAGTGCCTTTTTGAATGATAGGTTCAACATTTTCTGCCCTCCAGGGTAGGAGCTGATTTTAATGAAAGGTGAAATCTTTTTATCACAGTCCAAGCTTCTTAAAGTCCTTCAGAACCCTTTGATGGATACTGTATCAGTCTGGTGACTTATTGCTCTTTGTTTTATCAATTTGTTTTCAATACCCACTCTTTTCCACCTCAGTCCCCGAAACAGTGCCTCAACTTTAGCATCTGAAAAGCCAACATTTGGCCAAGTACCTCATCAATGAAGATTGATAAAAAGACATCACTAGCTTCTCTCTGATGTACTCCTTACTCTTTAATTGTTCCCTTCACCTCTCATGGCCCAGAGGAGCTATTGATTCCCTCACATCTTTTGTGCCTGCAGCTGATAGAAAGAATATTTGTTATTTGTTTTTATGTCTTTGAGTGTTAAATCTTCTAATTCTTTTCTTCTTCACTTCCACCTTCCTTAGTTTGGTCTCTCTACAGACTTCTCTCAGGCTGGATTGCCATTTTCTGAAGGATACCCATTTTACTGAAATAACCTCTTGAAGTTTTCTATGTTTAACAATAATGGACTTCTTGGTTGTGTTCTGGCTTCTTATTTAGATGAATGCATGCTTAGTGATTCTACTATAGTATATGCAGTAGCTATCATATGTTTGCAGAGGATTTGTAATCATGTTGGGCTCAGGATATGCGAGAGACAAAGTAGGTGAGATAATATCTTTTATTGGACCACCTTCTGTTGGTAGAAGATACAAGCTTCTAAGCCATACACAGCATATCTTCAGGTCGGGGCAAACTAATCAGAGCATCTATGCTAAATACAAGTTGGGATAGATTGCTAACCATGTGGATCAACATATTGTAGGGGGCAACTTGAAATGAAGTGGGCATCTGAGGGTGGCCAGCAGTGTAGTGTGCTAGAAATTATTGTAATGAGCCATGAAACAAGTATCCCTATTGAAAGAGCCCTGCGCAGATCCGCATCCGCCAGAATCACCTGCAGCAGTGCACCCTCACGCAGTGTGTCTCAGGAGGAGCAGCTGTCTCTCTGGCTATGTCTACACTTGTTCCAGTAAGTCAACTTAGCGTGTCCACACTGTAAATTTAGGTCGACTTAAAGTCGAACTTGTCAAATAAACTTAGAGCATCCACACTGTAGGGGCTAGGTGGACTTGGGAGTGGTGCATGGTGGGAAGGGGGGCACCTCTCGGGTGCCCCCTTTTCCCAGGCACCCCTTCCAAAGTGCCAGTGAGCTCAGCATCTTCCCGATTGTACCAGGGTACATGGGGGCTGAGAAGGACAGGGGCAGGGTATAAGGAGCGGGGTGGGGAGGGCTGTGTCCTGCCCTGTGAGTGGGCACATCTGGCTCTGGCCGTGCCCGGCATCTTGGCAGGGAGGTCAGTGGGGGAGCCCTGGGAGCCCTTTAAGTCGGCTTTAAGTCGATTTATGGCTAATCCGCATCTGCACTGGTTTAAGTCGACTTAATAAAATTGACTTAACCAGTAAGTCGAAGTGAAAGGAGGTCTTAATAAGTCGACTTAAAATTTCCTTAAGTCGACTTAAGCAGTAGCTTAAATCGACTTAAGGAGTAGCTTAAGTTGACTTAAGGAAACTGTAGTGTAGACGCAAAGTAAATTAAGTCAACTTAAGCCTGTTTAAGTCGTCTTAATTTACTAGTGTAGACGCACCCATAGTGTGTGCCTGGGTACTCTATAAGAAAGCTGTATGGCTTTATAAATGTGCACACTATTATTACTATTTTACTATATGACTATTTACTAGATTAATATTATTTACTATATTAATTATTTACTATCTTACCATATTATTACTATTATTTTAAGGTACCACAGGACTCTTGTTATTTTTGCTGTACTCAGTCGAACACAGCTTCCCCTCTGGAACTATTTTTTTTATTTTAAACATCAATCTTATGCAGCAGCCATCAGAGCCAAAGCCTTTTACATTACAAAATGTCTCAAGTCAATAATTAAAGCTACAGAGGTCCTGGTCCATTACCTCCGTGACCTCTGGGATGGTGGTGTCAGCCCCTGAACTGCTAGAGCAGTGCCTGCTCCCCTAACAGATGATCCCCTGCTGCTTCCTGGGCTGCCGAACAGCTGATGTCCACTAGTGCCCAGACCCCCCTGAATGTTGATGGCAGGCAGCCAGCCAGCCCCCCGAGCACACTTTTGCTACTCTAGGGCTGTAACAGCAGCAACCGTAACAGGGCTCCTGACTTTGGTTTCCCCATGTGGGTACAAGGATTTGGGATGTAGAGGGGAGTGCTGGGATGAGGGGCATAGAAGGGTGGTTCAGAGGTGAGGGGCACAAGAGGGGGTGAATATGCTCTCCGGCTGCCCAGCCAGTGCTTAATATAGCCCCAACACCCTTTTCAATCACTGCAGGGCTCTATTACCCATCCTGAATTGCAGGTCTTAGATGTTTTTCGTGGGACAGCTGATTGTCTTTGACCGATTACTGTACAAAAACATTAAATCATCCACAGTTTCTGGCTTAAGTGAAGTACGAGTCTCAATAATTGTGTGACCAGAGACTGAAGAAGGCTCTGTCGGAGGGTGCACCAGATGGAGGGATGGAATGCACAAACCATGCCATTCAACTAAGAAAGGGAAAATTATGATTGTGTCATCTCCACTGGTCCAGCTGCTGCTGACCTTCATTCTTTTTCGGCTTCAGGCTGATATACTTTGACTCATCATCATCATCACTTCCACACTCGCCATCCGAATCCTCAAACTCTGTATGTGACCATTTTGTTTCCTTTGGTGATGGTGTCCGTGTAGCTGACGAAAGAAGCATAAGATTTATTGCAGAAATATTTTTCTCCTGCAATGAGACAAGCTTCCTGGTCTATTGAAAAATGTCCTGTCACTCCTCTTCAGCAAAAACTTTCATCCCCTTAGTTCATGAGTGCAGGAAAACCGCTACACTGTGCATAGGCTTGAGTTCAGTTTTTTTTAAGAGACATTGCAAGGCTAGGGATTAGAGCTGATTTACACTATCAACATCAGTGATTGAAGGATGGAGATGCTCTTTCAGACTTTCATATCACATGGGCACCAAGTGGGGAGAGGGCTGCTTCCTTGAAGGGCTACAGGAACTCTATCAAGATGCTTAATCAATTAGCTGAGTATCTCTCTTTTTATCAAAATTTCATATATTCTGTCCCATTGCTCCTCAATTGCCTTAAACACGAGTAGTTTGCTGTTCCATTGTGTTCGTATGTCTTCTTTCAGAGACTTTTGCAGTCTGCTCTGAAGTCCAGTTCTCTTGGCGTAAGTAATGAGATTTTGGCATGCCTGGATGAGTTCAATTACTGCTTCCTCTTTCTGGTTTCCAGGTTTGGTAGTGTGCTCAAGTACGGTATTTATAATGAGTGCTGAGCAGCTTATTCACACATAGGACTTGAGGGCTGCAACCACATTTGCTCCCCAGTTCGTAATAAAAAACCATCTGGTTGATAATGCTGCATATAGCAAATCTTCTGAGTGCCTGAATAACAGCCAAATGAATGTTCTCCGCAGTTTTTGGTTTTGTGCTGTCACAAACTAAGTCACACAAAGCAATTGCTCCACCATTCTGAACTTTCGTGGCTCTGTATAATGAACATTTACTCCCCAAAAGGCAACCTTTCTGTAGTCATCTGTCCACAGATCAAGGCTAACCCCTTCATCTACCATGCCAAGAATGGCTTTCAGCTCCATGGAGATTTGTTTTCTTTTTTCTTTTGCCACAAGTGCAGCACACTAGGCTAATGTTGTGAAATGGGTATTAGCACATGTGCATCCATTTCACCCTGGTTAGCACTCCTGTTAATCAGCGATAGAAAATATGCAAGGAATCCCTTGCTGCAGTATATCTCAAAAGGTCTTATGTCTGTTGCTACAAACTTCAATAACTCTAATTCATAACTGTCTTCATGCTTCATGTAATAGTCACACATTTCTTGGTGAATATCTTCAGCCAACTGGATCCCAGTTCTGGTCTACATTTATGTTTAAGTAAGTTTGAAGTACCAGTTTTTTGCATTTGACACATGCAAATGATGCAGCCACCGCATCTCCCTTTTCATCAATAATAAATGTGAATGTATTCCAATTAGTTATTTGCTTTTCTCATATCCTTTCCAATTATATACATCAGCGTTTAATTTCTTTTCAATTTCCTTCTCCATTGACCACTCCCTTGGCTTTTCAAATACTGAGTTTGGAAACTTTTCGGCAGCAACTGGCAAGGAAGTGCAGAGGGGGTGATGCAGTGACGATTTCTATTCATGCTGATGAGCTGGCGATGCAATAAAAAAAGTGGACTTTCACCTGTATTTATTAATATAACTGGGGCACATGGTACACTATCCTGTGATGCTAAGATGGGGCTGCTCCAGCCTCTGGAGGCTTACTCAGCCCAGACCTAGGGGTTGGCCACCAATCATTGGCCATCCAGCAGAAGTTTGTTGGAGGCACTGGGGTAGGGGACTGGCCACCCACCAACTGATCAGAGACCAAGAGCCATGGAAAAGGGGGCTGCCCACCCTCTAGCTGATTAGTAGCTGGCAGCACGGAGGGTGGGGGGGCTGGCAGTAATAAAGTCCAGTGTGGACGCTCTAGGTCGATTTTGTAAGTTCCCCTTTAAGTTGACTTTAATTTTAAGTGTAGACACACTAAGTCGACTTAGTTAAAGTCGACTTAAATTAACAAGTGTAGACATAGCCCAGTGTTGACCACTCAATTGTTCGAGCCCTGTTGGCCCCAGTCAGCTGTTCCTCTGCCCTGGGGTGTCCCCAGGATTCTGGGGCTGTTTATCAGCTGCTTGGGTCAGACCACCTCCAGGACTGCTGTTGTAGAGCCCTGGGCAGGTAGAAAATTTGTATCTGCATCTGATCCTCAAAAATGGGTCTGCTGATATCCAGAGATTTCCATATCTCTCCCTGTTGCGTTTATGGTTCTGGTGTCTAGCAGCTTTAGGAATTAAATGTCCAGGCTTGCCTTTTGAAGGTGCTATGCCAGTTTCTTTTGAAGAGGAGTACTGTGAAAAGCCTTTGCTTATGGGTGATGTATTTTTTGTCTTTTATCACTTTTCTATGTGAGGTCATGCAAAGGCATGGTGATTGCTGGTTTCACCACACAGTTTTTGTTGTGGCTTGTTGTTGTTCTCCACTGTGTTGAGGAATATAATGTCAAAATGTATCTTTACTTCTGTGTTGTATGAGAAAGCTATGTGTAATATTTCTTCTAAATATCATATGACACCCAGGTTACCTGTGTGATATTATCTTGCCTAATAAAGAGAGTTAAACCAAAGGTTCTGTAAAGGGGAAACCAAGATAAAATGAAACAGCAGCAAAGATAAGGGGCTATGATAGCGTACATCAAACATCCAACTAGTCTGGCAAAGGGCGTTCTTCCCAAACCAAAAAAACAAAGGGAACATTAAACCTTAAAGATCAGGCCTAAGGCCTGGTCTACACTTACTGGAAAATTCAGCAGCAATCAATGGGAGTTATACAAGCCACACAAAGTAGCTTTTGTAACTCCCATTGACTTCTTAATTCCTCTTCTATGCGGACTTCTCACTGAACAGCGCTGATGGGAAATGCATTCCTGTTGTCGCAGTACTATGCTAGTTGAAGGGGTGGTCTTAATATGTCGACTTCCAGGGATTTCCAGCATCAATTGAGCACATCTTTTCTGATGCTCAATTGAATTTTAAAAAAATCGATCCTGTATTGTCAGCGGTGCTGCTGGCAGTGTGTAGACATACTCTAAATCTGAAGGCTGTTTGTCTAAGGAGCCCCCGTGACAGCTGAGAGAAAGGCAAGTAGACGCACAGACAGAGAAAGCATGGACAGTCTGTTTCACCCACTCAGGCTTGGTCTACACTAGAGCACTGTGTTGACAAAAGTCAGCTTTTTTCAGACTCCGCTATAAACTTTTATAACTTTTCAGCATTATAGCAGTGACTAAAAGGCCACATATCTTATGTTGACAAATTTTTGTAGTGTAGGCAAGGCCTCAGAAAGTGTGATTACCTGGACAGAAGGGAACTTACAGAAGTTTTCACAGAGAGAGTAAGGGTTAGGTAAAGGAAAATATGCATCTAGCCCTTTACTGGGTTTGCCCAAGGCTCTGTCTGCTGTGTATCTTTAGGTGAATGATTAGATAATGCTTTTTTTCCAAGAAACTAGATTTGTGTCACTAATCAGATGCTGACACAAGTTCCTGGAGGAAAATGCTTTTAGGTGACAAACCCAGACATGTCAGGTTAACTCAATTAGGAAATAGGGGCTGCTGGAGCAGCCAAAGTGTGGTTGGACCATGTGATTTCACCCAGGGTCAGGTTTAATAAGCCACATGATAACACTCTCTACCCCACTCATATCCCTGGAGGATCTTAAACAGCAGCTACTAAAATTAGACATTTTAAAGTCAGCAGGTCCAGATAACTTGCATCCAAGAGTATTAACAGAGGAGAAGGAACTCACTGCACCATTAATATTGATTTTCGGTAAGTCTTGGTGCACTGGGGAGGTTCCGGAAGAAAGCTAACACTCTTCTTAAAAATGTGCTCAAAGGCTATGTCTACACTTGTAAAGTTAAGTCGACTCTGTTAAGTCGACTTAACAAGGTTGACTTTAAGTCGACTTAAAGTCGACCTTGTTAAGGCAACTTAACAATGGACATAGCCGCCCACACTGGCTTTAAGTTGACTTAATAAGGTTGACTTAGCGCTATTCCCCATCCACACTGGCTTTCAGTCGACTTAAGAAGTCGACTTAAGGCTTAAGTCGACCTTCAGAGGTGGCGTTATTAAGTCGACTTAAGGAAGCGTTTAAATTAATGTAATAAAAGCCCACTGTGGATGCAGCTTTGTGTAGGTCGACTTACGTGTCCTTAAGTTGACCTAAGTTGCCAGTGTAGATGCACCCAAAGGCTACGTCTACACTTGCACTTTTAAGTCGACTTTAACTAAGTCGACTTAGTGTGTCTACACTTAAAATTAAAGTCGACTTAAAGGGGAACTTACAAAGTCGACCTAGAGCATCCACACTGGATGCTCTAGGTCGACTTTGTGGGGCTAGGGGGACCTTGGGCAGGTCCACGGTGGTGGTGGGGGGGAACACTCCCTGTGTACAATGGGGCAAAGGGGGACAGGGACCCTGGCAGGGCAGAGCCCTGTGTGTGACACTGTCTGGATTTAGGGAAGCATTGATGATATTATTTTCTATGGATATCTCATAAATGCTATAATCCATAGGAACTATGTCATGTTTGGTATCAATACACAGGTAGTAATTTGCTGGGAATGATTATATAGTTTATGTCTGGGAATTCTATTTTGATTAGAAGTTAAGAATTTGATGTTATATCCATACTTTAACTTCTGTCATTCTGGAGAAATGTCTTAGATGGGAGGGTGTGAACAACCATTGTCTCCTTAATGTTTAGGAATTTTCCAGGTAGAATGGTCCCAGGGACTATCCTGATGAGGACATAAAGAATACAACCATTGTCTCCTTAATGGCTCATCAGTTTACTCCCTGGGACCATATCACCTGGCAAATGCCTAAACATTAAGGAGACAATGGTTGTTCACACCCTCCCATCTAAGACATTCCTTCAGAATGGCACAAGTTAAAGTATGGATATAACATCAAATTCTTAACTTCTAATCAAAATAGAATTCCTAGCCATAAACTATATAATCATTCCCAGAAAATTATTACCTTTTTATTGATACCAAACATGACATAGTTCCTATGGATTATAGCATTTATGAGATATCCATAGAAAATAATATCATCAATGCTTCCCTAAATCCAGACAGTGTCACACTGTGCCCACATGCCCTGCCCTTTGGGGGCATGCCAGGCTCCCCCTGTATCCCCACCAGCAGGGAGGGCATTGGTGTAGTCCTGGGGTAGCCCTAAGTCGACTTAGGGATACCCCAGGGCTACACTGGCTTAATTCGACTTTAGAAAGTCGAATTAAGCCTTAGGTCGAGTAGAAAGGTGGTTTAATAAAGTCGACTTAATTTTCATTAAATTGACTTTATTTTCCTTAAGTCGACTTAAGCAAGCTGCTTAAGTCGACTTAAGCAAAGTGTAGTGTAGACACAGGGCACATTAGGTCGACTTAAGCCAAGCTTAAGTCGACTTAATTTACCAGTGTAGACGCAGCCAAAGAGACTAAATGGGACAACCATACTAATGATAGATCTGTCAGTCTGCCATAGATTCCAGGCAAGATAATGGAGCTGCTTTGAAACTGTTAAAGGAGGGTGATATAATAATGCTGATCAATAAGGGTTTATAGAAAATATCTTGTTAAACTAACTTTATCCCTTTTTTTAAAATGAGATCATAAGTTTGGCTGATAAAGTAATAGTGCTGATGTAATGTGAAGGGTAACAGGAAGAGGTTCTACAAGTATGTCAGTAACAAGAAGAGGATCGGGGATGGTGTAGGTCCCTTACTGAATGGAGCAGGCAACCTAGTGGCGGATAATGCGGAAAAGGCTGAAGTACTCAATGCTTTTTTTACCTCAGTCTTCACAGGGAGGGTCAGCTCCCAGGCTACTACACCGGGCAACACAGAATGGGGAGAAGGAGAGTGGCCCTCAATGATGGAAGGTCAGGTTAGGGACTACTTAAAGAAGTTGGATGTGCACAAGTCTATGGGGCCGGATGAACTGCATCCGAGGATGCTGAGGGAGTTGGCTGATGTGATTGCAGAGCCACTGGCCATTATCACTGAAAACTCATGGCGATCAGAGGAGGGCCTGGATGGCTGGAAAAAGGCAAATATAGTACCTATCTTTAAGAAAGGGAAAAAGGAGGATCCGGGGAACTAAAGACCAATCAGCCTCACCACAATCCCTAAAAAAATCATGGAGCAGGTCCTCAAAGAATCCATCCTGAAACACTTGGAGGAACATAGAGTGATCAGGAACTGTCAGCATGTATTCACCAAGGGCAAATCATGCCTGACCAACCTGATTGCCTTCTATGATGAGATGACTGGATTTGTGGATGCAGGAAGAGCCGTTGATGTGTTATACCTTGACCTTAGCAAAGCTTTTGATATGGTTTTCCACAGCATTCTTGTCGGCAAGTTAAGGAAGTATGGGTTGGATGAGTGGTCCGTAAGGTGGATAGAAAACTGGCTCGATCAATGGGCACAGCAGGTAGGGATCAATGGCTCAATGTCTAGTTGGCAACCAGTAACAAGCAGAGTGCCCCAGGGGTTGGTGCTAGGGCTGGTTCTGTTCAACACCTTCATTAATGATCCAGATGATGGGATAGATTGCAGCTTCAGTAAGTTTGCGGATGACTGGCAGATACGCTGGAGGGTAGGGATAAGATTCAGAGAGACCGAGAAAAATGGGAGCATTGGACCAAAAGAAATGTCATGAGGTTCAACAAAGACAAGTGCAAAGTCCTGCACTTAGGACCAAGAAAATCCCATGTACTGCTACAGGATGGGACCAATCGTCTAAGAAGCAGCTCTGTAGAAAAGGACCGGGGGGTTATGGTGGATGGGAAGCTGTATATGAGTCAACAGTGTGCCGTTGTTGCCCAAAAGGTCAATGGAATATTGGGCTGCATCAGGAGAAGCCTTGCCAGCAGATTGAGGGATGTGATTATTCCCCTCTATTTGGCCACATCTGGAATATTGTGTCCAGTTTTGGGCTCCCCACTACAGAAAGGATGTGGACAAATTAGAAAGAGTCCAGCGGAGGGCAACAAAAATGATTAGAGGGCTGGGGAACATGACTTACGAGGAGAGACTGAAGGAACTAGGCTTATTTAGCCTGCAGGAGAGAGGACTGAGGGGGGATTTGATAGCAACCTTCAACTACTAGAAAGGGTGCTCTAAAGATGAGGGAAGTAGGCTATTCTCAGTAGTAACAGAGGACAGAACAAGGAGCAATGGTTTCAAGTTACAGCTGGGGAGGTCAAGGTTGGATATTAGGAAAAACTTTCTCACTAGGCGGGTGGTGAAGCATTGGAATGGGATACCTAGGGAGGTGGTGGAATCTCCGTCTTTGAAGATATTTAAGGTCCGGTTAGACAATACCCTGGCTGGGGTGATTTAGTGGGTATGGTCCTGCTTTTAGCAAGGGGTTGGACTAGATCAGAGGTCGGCAAACCGCGGCTCGCGAGCCACAAGCGGCTCTTTAGCCCCTTGAATTTGGCTCTTCAGGGGCGCCGGCCCCTGGTAGAAAAGCCTGAGCCCCGGATCTATTCCGGGGACCCAGGAACCCAGAGGACTGTAGCGGAAGGCATGTTCCGCTCTGTCCTACCCCGCCCTGCAGGCAGGCTGCTGCTCAGCTGTGAGCAGCGGCCACCAGCTGGGCTGGGGAGTTTTTAAATCTCCTGCCCTGAGCATGCTCCGAAAGAGCATGCTGAGGGTGGGAGCGGCCTCCTGGCC
>ML685756.1:28226013-28268166 GCA_007922175.1 Pelusios castaneus | reverse complement strand
TTCCCTTATTTGTCTGTCTTTCTTTCTCTTCCTTCCTTCTTTCTCTTCCTTCCTTCTTTCTCTCCCTTCTCTCTTTTTTCTTTCTCCCTTTTTCTTTCCTTCTTTCTCTCCTTTGCTTTCCTTTTTTCTTTCTTCCTCTTTCTCTTCCTTTCTCTTTTTTTTCCTTCTTTGCCTGCCTTTCTCTTTTTTTTTCCTTCTTTGCCTGCCTTTCTCTTTTTTTTCCTTCTTTGCCTGCCTTTCTCTTCTCTTTTCCTTCTTTGCCTGCCTTTCTCTTCTCTTCTCTTCTCTTCTCTTCTCTTCTCTCTGCCCTGCTCTGCCCTGCCCTGCCTCTTCCCTGCCTTTTTTTTTTTCTTTTTCTCTTTGTCTTTTACACAAATACGGGAAACGTTGTGGAGTGAAAGAAGATGTAGTGTCGAGAATTGAGAAAGGTATGTTGAGATGGTTAGGAATACCCTTATTAAGTTAATAACAATGTACCTTCCTATATATTTTAAGTTTAAAAAATTTGGCTCTCAAAAGAAATTTCAGTCGCTGTTTTGTTGATATTTGGCTCAGTTGACTAATAAGTTTGCCCACCACTGGACTAGATGATCTCATGAGGTCCCTTCCAACCCTATGATTCTATGAAAACAAGTGAGGGGAGATATGACGAAGTTAGCAAATAATGAATGATAAAGTGTAAGTGAATTGAGGGCTTCTGCTTACTCTAGTGGACTGCTCAAGGAAAGCTAATGGTTAGTCATTTCAAACTGATAAGAGGATGTGAAAGCAGTGCGTTTTATATGATGGAATGCAGGGGTACCGGCAGCCATTTTGCCGGCCCTGTTGCCCAGCTGGGGCGGTGGAGTCTACAGGGGAAAGGAGTGCACTGCTGGAAGAAGAGGGGTGGCACAGGAAGAAGAGGGGTGAGAGAAGCATTTTTCAAATTTACTATAAAGATATGAGTACCAGCACCTTTTTTAAACAAAAAAAGCACTGTGTGAAAGTGACGTACTTTGTATTTCTGCATCTTTAAAGCTATTGTCTCACCATATGCTGTGTCCTCAACTAATGTTCTGGAGACCTGCAACCAACATGTGGACTGTTTGGAGACAGCTATAAGAGGGACGGAATCTATTGGTGCCTTCAGTTGTCAGTTTCTTCAGCGTGTGAGGAGATATAGCCCACAAGTTTTAGCTATGAGAGTTTCAACTTGTCTCTTGCTGGAGTCTTAAGACCCATGAGCGAGAAAACCTGTGATGGTATCTCTGAATTTTTTTTTTATGCAATGTATAATTCACCTGCCAAATTCCCTGTCAAGAAGCATAATGGAGGATATGAGCACAGTAAGCTTAATGAGAATACAGATACATAAAAATAGTTCCCTGATACCACCCCCTCCCATACCTCAGGCCATAAACCAACCACAGAAGCTGGGATTAGGAAGAAACTTTTCCCTGTCAGGGGGTTATAGCATAACCACCTGCTACGATGTTTGTTAGCCTCTTCCTTTGAAGAGGCTGGTCCTGACCACTATCAGGGACGGGATCCTAAACTAGATGGATCAGGGCAGGGTCTGATCCAATATGGCAAGTCCTAGGTTATTTATTCTTAATAGGTAGCTTCTATTTGATTAGCAGGAATGGACAATTACTGCTGCTGACTCCCCCTTGCTGATGATGTAGAAAGTAATAGGAGTATAGAGAATATTCTGTGATTCTGAAAAGGAAAAAATGGGAGGATAAGGGGTATGTCAGGGTGTCTATACTTTGAAATATACCATAAAGAATTAAAATAAAAAATACACAGCAGAGAAAGCAAAGCAGATGGAGGAGACATAGGAGAGATAGGGAAGAGATTGGCGGCAATTGGGAAACTAGGAGAAAAATTTTTGGTGAGGTGAACTGACCTGGACTGGGTCTCCATGAGGATTAAGGACTCATGAATCCGTCCCCAAATCCTCAAGCTGTTCCTAAGAGGCTCAGCATTCCAAGAAAGTTTGTCCATGTGCAATGAAAAGCTTTTATTTCCCTTGCAGATGTCCACTCAGCTCTGTAGATCAGGCAGAAAATTCCCCATAGGACTGAAAGAGCAAAGCCTTAAAACTAGGGATGAGTGAACCAGTTTGTGTAAAAGCACCACTGTTGCAAACCTTTGCCAATTCCTCCTCCTTCACCACCAATTCCTGCTAGCAGTACGGGGTTAACTTTTTCTGAAAATATCCGCTGCGTGCCTTTGCATGTTCTGGTAGGACAAGAATATGGTGGGAGGCTCGTCTGATGACATACCTCACCCAAATAAGACTAGAAAGTGCTAGAAAAGTTGCAGGGCAACTTTTGCTCTAGCACATTTTTCCTGCTTTTCGGGTCTTATCTGACTCACAGTGAAATCAATGTGAATGTTCACATCAACTTCAATGGGATCAGGATTGGGTCCTCTGTAATAGGGTCTTAATAGATGCAAATCTTATTAGAAATACCTTCTTTTATAACAAGCATCAAGCTGTGCAAAGCTCCAGGGCTAAGTAAATTACACCTTAGAATACTGGCTGAAATGGCAGAAGAGATTACTAGCCCAGTAATACAGGTTTTTAATTACTGCTTGCAAATGGGACAGTATTGAAGATCTGATTAGAAGTAAAAATAATCTCATTATTGAAACACACTCTCAGTTTAAATCATGCTCTAAAAATTCTTTTCTACTCAGCATTAATAATCACCCATGACAAACTGTTTAAACAAATTTCCATTTTTTAATATTACTTGAGTTCTGGGAAAGGATGCCAGGTAGCAATCCTAGACTATGTCTACACTTACTAAAGTTACTTCGAATTAGTTAATTTGAACTAACTAATTCAAACTAATTTTAGTTAGTTTGAATTAACTTAATTCGAACTAGCAAAATTTAGTTCAAACTAAGCAAGTGCCATTCATGGCACTTGCTTAGTTTGAATGAGCGAATTGCATTGAGTTCAATGGGCCGGTTAGTTCGAACTAAGCAATTCGTTCGAACTAACATGGCCACATTGGTTAATTTGAACTAACTAGTTCGAATTAACCCTTAGTTCGAATAGCATATTCAGATTTATTAGTTTGAATTAAGGAGGCCCTTAATTTGAACTAATGAAAGCCTAGTGTGGCCAAGGCTTAAGTTAGTTCGAGTTAAGCTTCCTTAATTCGAACTAACTTGCCAGTGTAGACATAGCCCTAGAGATATATACACTCCTGTATCCATATTGTGGGTAAATGAAGCAATATCAGTAACAGAAGATTCCCCATATTGTCCAGCCAACATGCTCAACTCTGACCAAGTGGGATCATGTCTAGTGGTGAGCTTAATAATGTCAGAGTCCACCCAAGCAGCTACCTGCCAGGAATTTAAACAAACCATTTTGTGTGAGCTTTTCCCTGCAGATACAACTGCAGAAATTTAGTCTATGGAACAAGGAATTCTAACAACATTGAAATAGTTATATAGATCCAAGGGCTTGGGGTGGTGTTGGTGAGAAGCCCTTACTTTTTGGAGAGTGGATAAAACAAGGGGATGAGAATGGTTGTTGTTAGAGGTAGGATAAAAAGATTTTGATAAATATGAGTTAAAGGTCTATATATAACATCACCATTTTAACCAAGAGGATGAATGATCTGGTGCAGACAAAATTATAACTAGCCTAAACTTTTGTACAGCACTTCAGATGAATTAAAAAACCAGTCGACCTAAATTACTTCCCGTCTACACTGGACGTACATTAAGTCGACTTAAATTCCTTAAGTCGACTTAATGAAAGCTTAGATTGACTTAAGCACAGTGTGGACATGGATTAACCCTTAAGTCAACTTTATTAAGTTGACTTAATGGCAGTTAGGTTGACTTACTAAGTCCCCGTTCAGGGTAACTACTTTGCTAAGTTGACTTAATAAGGTCAACTTTAAGTCGACCTTATTAAATCAACTTAACAAAGTCGACCTAACTTTTTCTAGTGTAGACAAAGCCTATGGTTTGGTTTTTTGTTTTTGTTTTTATTGTTATCTTGTGATAGCACCCTGCGGCCACAACCAAAAAAATCTGACTTTTTAGAAAAAAATAACTGCAAGTCAGCTGAATTATTCTAGATTTATGCTAGTTAGTGCATATGAGACCAGAAAGTGCCCCAGTTTGTTAAAAATGTACTAATTACTAAACCAGAAATTAATATTCCATGTTATTAGTAGGATCAGCCACTAATACCGTAACTAGTTCAGACAAGACAGATTTAATTCTTTTCTCATTCACAGTATTTCTATGTCCCATTTGGCCTGATGACAGAGCACTTTACTTAACTGAAACCAAATGATGATCATATATACCACATATAACTGGCAGACAAATCTCTAATCTTTACCTAAAAGTAGGTATTTTTCTAAAGCAATAAGAAGAGGAATCTCCTAGAAAAGAGCTGCTGCTGCTGCTATTTATTACCATTAAAAAGGAGTATTTGAACACAGGTTATGGAGATCCATTAAAGATGGGCTGAAACCAGATGTCCAATTCAAACAGCTCATGCTTTGAACAAGTCTAGATCATGATCCAAATCAAGCTTTGGCTCAAGCCAGCATAGAGAAACAACCTGCAATCTACTGGATCTAGTACCCCTGAAAGAGAGGCAGAGTCAGAACAGGAGAAGACCTGACCGTGGTGACTCAAATCCATATTAAGTGTGTCCAGGCCAGCAGATTTACTGGGTGCGGCTCAGACGCATACACTAGAAATCATGCAACCACCACTTTCAATGATGCAATAAGATACAGGAAAAGTAGCGTGTGACGGTGCAATTGAAAGGCCAGATTCTGGTCTCCTTTAGGCAGGTTTACTTTGCACTGTAGGCTTAGCACTACTTTGCACAGTGTAGCACTTGCTTTGCACTGCAGCTTAGTCACAGTGAAGGGGACTCCCATGTGACACAGACCTGCCATGCTGCTCCTGTACATACCTGATCTTCCATCCTTCACTCTAACTGGTGTGGGGTGGGGTAGCCAGGAAATAGCTAGAGAAGAAGGAACAAGGCAGGTCATCGCAGTAGATTGCTGTAACAGCTGTTCTTAATCTGATCCCATGCAGCCTAACTCCAGGGTCATTGGAACATAGAGAGATTCTAGGGCTTGGCTGTAAATGAAGGATCACGGGCTGTGTCCTGGATGGAAGCTGGAGGTATATATGTATGTATAGCAGTCAGTAGGTTTCCGATATTGGGTGGTGTTTATGTGGCCATCATTTATTTTTACTGTCATGTCCAGAATATGTATCTCTTTTGTGGACTGGTCCAGGCTAAGGTTGATGGTGGGGTGGAAATTGTTGAAATCCCTGTGGAATTCTTCAAGATACTGCTTCCCATGGATCCAGATGATGACAATGTCATCAAAGTAGCATAGGTAGAAGAGGGGCACTTGGGGGCAAGAGTCGAGGAAGCGCTGTTCTAAGTCAGCCATAAAAATATTGGCATACTATGGTGTTACAAGAAGGTTACAGGACCCTGGCTACAACCTATAGCTCAGATCCCAGGGTTTGTTTGGTTCAGCAGGCACAAAACCAGGAGGCAAGGTGAAAGATAAAAGCAAACTCCATTTATTAAAACACAGACAAGAAAGCAAAGAAATAGAAAAGCATCAATGCTTACACCCCTTTTAGCAGACAGGAGTTAAATGACTGCGGGCATGAAGCGTGGGGAACGATGACAGTTGCTCCGACAACGAGGATCCAATTTGAGATGGGCTTAACCAGTATTTTTATACCTTTGCTTGGTAAGTGGGTAAATGGCAAGCACATCTGGTATTTTTCCACAGCTTACTAAGTGGGCGAAAGCCATAGTGTTTTTTACACTTATTTACAGCATTTCCTTGCCCTGGTCTTATCTTATTATTTTACAGAATTTGCAAGTTATGTCTGCGACTTATGGTATGTCCTTGGTCAGTACCAGCTCTATTTTGCTTATACACAAAATAACTTTTGGTTAGGGCTAATTAATGGCGCCCACCACTTACTATCAGCTTATCGCGTCACAAGGTCTTGCGTTGGGTACTACATATGGGGCCATGTGGCAACCCAGAGCAATGCTGGAAATGGCAAGTTTCCTTTCATTGAGTTTCCAGCAGATTCTTTGCTGGAGGGAGGTCGTGCAGCCTTACTTTCTCCTCAGAAAGAGCAGGGATTTAAATTTCCTCAGCCTGTAAAACTCAAGCCACCAGCTAGTGGACAGGGGCATCAGTGGGAAAATTTAGTACCCTCTGCTGTCGTTCCTGTCCTTTGGAATCATCTTCCAGCAACTTTGACTCCTCCTGCCATCCAGGTGCTCCAAGAGCTCCCCGTAAAGGATCAGGTCCTCACTCATTTTGTCAGAAAGAGATTGTCCCCATTTCCTCTCCCTCTGTCCCCAACTCATGCCTGGATTCTCCTCCCCACAGAGGCCCTGTCCCTCTTTCACACAGGCACAAAGAAATTTCAGCATAAGGAATCATCTGCAGGGAGAACCCAATGGACCAAGCTGTGCCTGGGATGGCTTAGGAGTCAACACTACTAGACAAATATCTTTTTTACTTCTAGACAAGTACATTTACTTCATGCATTGTTTGAATTAAGTCACCGTATTTTATTGTGGTGTGGATTTCTGATGACTTGTATTTAAAATACTAAATGTCAATACACACAGCTATAGAAGTGCCTCTGCTGTGTTTTGTTTCATTACTTGCACTGAAAATTCTCGTGACTGTTCTTTTCCACATATAAAAATGCTTTGTAGAATCCTGAGCTGTCAGGTACTTTTGGCTGTAGTTGTGTTGCTTGTACAACACAGTTCTTAAAAATAGACTGCATTTTATAGCATTGGCATTTTATCTGGTTACTGTCCCTTCAGGCCATATTAATTTGGGAATGAAGGCATGTAAAGTGTAGCACTGTTAGACTTTATTAGTTTCACAACATTTACTGAAAAAGAAGTTAGCATCTAAACACAGCAAGTTTATTTGTTCATTTATTTATTTTTAAATTCTAATTAGAGAAAGGGAAAGGGTGTCAGGAGTCTTTAGTGATTCACATTTTAACAGCCAGGTTATAATTTATTAATTCCCACCTTATAAAATTTTCATCACCCTCTTCCACAGGAGTCCAAGAGCTACTCAAATTTATTTATTGTTTCTAGGTAGGGTGTCATTAAATATTTGTTATCTCCTAAAGTTTGTTGGGAAATGGGATTATTTTCCACATGAAACCACACCAAATCTGACGGGAAAAAGCATTAAAAATTGACCCAGCAAATTAAATTGCAAAGCACTAGCTACTAATATAATTGTATATAGACATTGAAATGCTTATTAAAATGATCTTATCAACGCTACTGTATTTTACTTGTGCCTTTTAAGGAATTATTCCTGTAGAAAGTATTAACATATGAATGAGAAAAAGACACTTGAATATTTTCAGTTGAACTTCTCTTAAGGAACTTTCTGAGTTGTGTCTTTGGGAATATAAGGGATCACCTGCAATACCCTAGATAACAAACACAGAGTTGTTTATGTTTTGCTTAAAATACTGTGTTATTCTATTCACTTTTCAAATAAAAATCATACCAGCACCTTCACATGCATCTGCACTTTGCAGAATGCTGCTGTATGCTTAAAACCAAAAGAGCTAGAAGTGTAATTTTATTCTCAAAGGCTGTGTCTACACTTACGAAGTTAAGTCGACTTTGTTAAGTCGACTTCACAAGGTTGACTTTAAGTCGCCTTAAAGTCGACCTTGTTAAGTTGACTTAACAATTGGAAAAAGGCAAATATAGTACCTATCGTCAAGAAAGGGAAAAAGGGGGATCCAGGGAACTACAGACCGGTCAGCCTCACCTCAATCCCTGGGAAAATCATGGAGCAGGTCCTCAAAGAATCCATCCTGAAACACTTGGAGGAAAATAGAGTGATCAGAAACAGTCAACATGGATTCACCAAGGGCAAATTGTGCCTGACCAACCTGATTTCCTTCTATGATGAGATGACTGGATTTATGGATGTGGGAAGAGCCATTGACATGATATACCTTGACTTTAGCAAGGCTTTTGATACGGTTTCCCACAGCATTCTCGTCAGCAAGTTAAGGAAGTATGGGTTGGACGAGTGGACCATAAGGTGGATCAAAAACTGGCTAGATCAACGGGCTCACTGGGTAGGAATCAATGGCTCGATGTCTGGTTGGCAACCAGTAACGAGTGGAGTGCCCCAGGGGTCAGTCCTGGGGCGGTTCTATTCAACATCTTCATTAATGATCTTGATGATGGAATAGACTGCATGCTTAGTAAGTTCGCAGATGACACCAAGTTGGGGGGAATGGTAGATACTCTGGAGGGCAGGGACAGGATCCAGGGAGACTTGAACAAATTGGAACACTGGGCCGAAAGAAACTTCATGAGGTTCAACAAAGACAATTGCAAAGTCCTGCACTTAGGATGAAAAAATCCCATGCACTGCTACGGGCTGGGGACCGATCTGCTAAGTAGCAGAGCTGTAGAAAAGGAGCTGGGGGTTATGGTGGACGGGAAGATGAATATGAGCCAACAGTGTGCCCTTGTTGCCAAAAAAGCCAATGGCATATTAGACTGCATCAGTAGGAGTATTGCCAGCAGATCGAGGGATGTGATAATTCCCCTCTATTCGACACTGGTCAGGCCACATCTGGAATACTGTGTCCAGTTTTGGGCTCCCCACTACAGAAAGGATGTGGACAAATTAGAAAGAGTCCAGCAGAGGGCAACAAAAATGATTAGGGGGCTGGGGAACATGACTTATGAGGAGAGACTGAAGGAACTAGCCTTATTTAGTCTACAGAAGAGAAGACTGAGGGGAGATTTGATAACAACCTTCAACTACTTGAAGGGTTGCTCCAAGGAGCAGGGAGCTAGGCTGTTCTCGACGGTAGCAGAGGACAGAACAAGGAGCAATGGTTTCAAATTACAGCTGGGGAGGTCAAGGTTGGATATTAGGAAAACTTTCTCACTAGGAGGGTGGTGAAGCATTGGAATGGGCTATCTAGGGAGGTGGTAGAATCTCCATCTTTGGAGGTTTTTAAGGCCCGGTTAGACAAAACCCTGGCTGGGATAATTTAGTAGGAGTGGTCCTGCTTTTTAGCAGGGGGTTGGACTAGATGACATCGTGAGGTCCCTTCCAACCCTATTCTTCTATGATTCTATGAATTGACTACACTTTAAGTTGACTTGGTTAAGTCAACTTAACAGCAGAGAGAGCCATTATATTGGCTTTAAGTTGACTTAAGGAGTCGGCTTAAGGCTTAAGTCGACCTAAAAGGAGGTGTTATTAAGTCGACTTAAGCTTTCCTTAAATCGGCTTAAGGAAATGCTTAAGTCTACTTAAGAAAAGCCCAATGTGGACGCAGCTTGGTTTAGGTCAATTTATGCATCCTTAAGTTGATCTAACTTGCCAGTGTAGGTGCACCCTAAGTGCCCAGGACCAAATCAGACTGTAATGAAAAAATGTTGCAAAAGAGCCAGGGAAATTTGTGAACTCTTGAACTCATGAGGCTTCTGGGACATCATTCCTGTCAGTGCACTGGCGGGTGAGATTTGTCTTTATAGGGCTTGCTTGGGGAGAAGCTTCAAACACAGCAATTGCACGATGCATGGGTAATTTCATGGACCTTGGAACATCTGCAAAGAGCTGGCAAGTTTGTTAAGAGATCTTGTGCCTCCCTGCTACACCCAGGGATTCCATTCCCAAATAGTCACATAGTTCTCTGGAAAGAACTGCCATTGGAGCTTGCAATGTCCCTAGTCTTGTGCTTCTTGATTTGGAAGCGGAAATGTAAAGGCTAGTTTCAACATTTTGAGTTTCTCCAAAGTAAGTTTCCAACTACTTTACACAAGGAGCCTTGAAACTGCAAACCAAGGTAAACTTTGAACCACAGTGATCAATGTATTATCAATTCCTACCCTTCCCCACCCACAGCCACCCACCAAAAATAATCACAGGTTATCTGTGGTTCTCTCCTACCATTACCCAGAACTGGTCTTTGAAATCTGGAAAATGAAAAACCACAGCTGCAGGCCCCATAAAATGCTTCCTTGCCATTGCCAAATCCGATGACAAGAGAGGGGAAAGAGAAGGTTCATAACTGGGATTGGAATTATGTCAATGATAAACAATATTTTACCAAAAATACGGGTCCAAAATACTCATGTTTTAATACCTCACTCCTTGCTCAGTTCTAGCAAGTTCAATGGAAGTTAGGGGCTTAACCTTCTTTTGAAGATCCCACTATATGCCCATCTGCAGATTTAGACTCCTGTATGCCTTTCAAAATCTGGTCCTTGGAACTCAATGGGTCTGTCTACATTGCAAAATGTAGGTATGATCATAGCACACCTACAGTCAAATCTGCATGTATTAGCTTTAATCGATAAGGGAAACTATCTCAGGGAAACGAGCAGTGTAGTTGTGATGGCACAGGTTTCAACATGGACTGGTACCCTGAGTACATACAGAGGGTCCATCCAGGGCTTATGCACTGGTGGCTAGCCCTTGCCACCTATGTCCACTGCTATTGTTATCCAGGCTAGCTAGACTAAAGCTAACAAGGGTACATTTACGCCTGCTGCAATCAACCCTGCAGTTTACACTGTAGACATACCCAGAGTCATTTAGATGGTTTTGAAAATCTCTGTTATCATTTTGTGCTACTCAACTTCACTATCTCTTCTAAAATTCACTTTCCAGTCAATTATTTCAAAAAATCAATCAGTTTTGAATTTGGCTTTGTAAATTTATTCAGTGACCCAGTAAAGAACTTTGTTTTCGCAAGATCTTCAGGTCGCCTAGCTATGTGGTCATGAATGCATTTTACTTTGGCATTTCTTTGTAATTTCAGCTGAAAGAAATAATCTTTTACAAAATGGTTTTGTGTATTGCATGTATGACATGCTGTGTTATGCATCTCTGTGTCATATTATTACTATAATAAATATGAAAGTAAACAAATCTTGTCTCTGCTATTTGTTTACCCACATATTCTGTCTTAATGCTTTGGTATGCATTTTTAATCTGATGCATTTCAGTTCTTTTCTGTTTATTATCACTTTCACTTGAGAACACTAGCCCTGCAAATATCTGCTATTCTTCTCACAAAAACCTGGCTGAGTGTTGGGATGCTTTTATTTTATCATCGTTCATATACATTTTCTTTCCATACAAGTATCAACAATTCTTATTTGTAACCTGCTTTTTTTTTTGACCTTTAAGAGTCCCATTGTGTCTGGTCAATCTCTTATTATCTGTGTATTTACTTTGCTTAAATTCCAGCAATAATCAGAGAGTATAAAATCTACTTGATCTAGATATAAGGCTGTTTGTTAATTTTTCCATGGGAAGGATTTTCCATGTTTTATTTATCCATGCTGAGGGATAGAGTGGGTGTCTGCCTTTTTCCAAAAACAAGCTTTCATGCATCTGGCTGCTCGCAGGGATTGTGTTTTGTGGATTATTCTGTTGATTATCAGTCACACGATAAATCATTTGTCCATTTGTTAATGGTTCAAAATCACATGATTTAACTTTATTACACTATAGTGTAATATAATGGTCATTGGTCTCACCTGGCAAGTGGTTTCTTTTTAAATAAGCTGCTTTTCCTGCAGCAACATTTCAAATGCAACAAAATATTATTGACATTTCTCATTATTTTGTATAGTCGTTTGCAATTCCCTTCATGTTGCTAGTGGAGTGGTTCTCAACCTATATCACTGGAGGTCGTATGTTGGATGCATCCACACAATACATATCCTATCCGGGGGGAGCCTGAGAATGTCACATGGACCGCAGAAGTGTGCTGATTGGGCCACAGATTGAGAACTGTTGCACTGGACTGTATCATAGAAGTGTACTACCTCTGTGTTGGCTACCTGGAGCTGGGTATTGTCTTTCAGTGCCTCTTATTTTTTCTCACTATCACTAGCTCCCAGGATAATCTGAAAGCACAACAGCCACTTCCAGGTTTCCACCACATTCCCTTCCAGAATGAGTGAGCCTCAATAGCTCTATTTTTACCAATGATTTATTTTATCGATACTATGTAGCAAAGGCCTCTAAAAGAGACACGCTAGTATTTCCAGGTCCAGTCACCTAACATGGGTTAAGATAGCAAACACCCTTTGTAGTGTAGCACGCTCCACATCAGTGCTCCCTACTGTGTCAAAGTGTGATGTTGCACAGGTTTTCATCTCCAGTATCCCCTGCAAGCCATCTGTCTTTGCAGGCCATTCAACCATCCTGCTGAGAAGCAACTAGTCTAAATTCCTTCCAGGGTAACAAGTGTACAGGTGTAGTTTAAAACCCCAAAGAATCAACTTATCTTCTAGACCTCATGTCCCATCCTCTACCTGGGGCTTCCTGTCTTTCCACAGCTCTGGAATCAAGGGCTCCTACCCAAGAGAAATCTTCCTGGGGCCTCTAAGGGTGCACCTACACTTGTAAATTAAGTCGACGTAAGCTTGCTTACGTCGACTTAATTTACTCTGCGTCTACACTACACTTTCCTTAAGTCGACTTAAGCAGCTGCTTAAGTCGACTTAAAGAAAAATTAAGTCGACTTTATTTAGCCTGCTTTTAAGTCAACTTTTGGCTTAAGTCGACTTTCTAAAGTCAACTTAAGCCAGTGTAGACCTGGAGTAGCCCTAAGTCGACTCTAAGTCGACTTAGGGCTTTCCAGGACTCCCCCACTGCCCTCCCTGCCGGGGGGGGGTGGCACTGGGGGAGCCAGGTACAATGGGGCAAAGGCTGAGCCCCCTGGAACTTGGCAAGGGGTGCCCCCCTGCCACCGTGGACCTGCCCCAGGTCCACCTAGCCCCTACAAGTCGACCTAGGCATCCAGTGTGGACGCTCTAGGTCGACTTTGTAGGGTCCCCCCAAAGTCGACTTAAAATTTAAGTGTAGACATGCTAAGTTGACTTAAAGTCAACTTTGTTAAGTCAATTTAGCTAAGTCGACTTAAATTAACAAGTGTAGACATAGCCTAACAGTCTCCAGACCCCAGCCCTTCAAAGAAGTCTGCCTTCTTTTCCACTACCAGGGCTGGGCCAGGCCAAACCTTGCCTCATTGAGCACTCTTCGCTATTTCCAAGACCCAGGTGTCTATTGAGTTATAACCTGGGCCTTCCCTATTCCCACTTTTTCAGGCTAACCAGTAATTACCTAATCACTGCTCAGATGAAGTTAATGTGATTAACTGGGCCTTTTGCCCTTTATCCCCTATGGTGGGTTTCACACCCTGTAATTAAGAGGCTCAGTATTGAATCAATCCATCAGATAATGTTACACAGAGCAGAATATTCTTCCCCTTTGGATCTTGTAGAGGTTTCAATTAACTTGCATGGTCTATGCATTAATGTATAAGATTAGGCCTTTATGGCATAACTCAAAATGGCACATGTGAAATCTTACCGGTCTCATTTTTAAAGCTGCTGAGCACATACTGTGTTCCACTGATGTTAGTGAGAGCTGTGCAAGCTCAGCCTCTCTGAAAACCAACCACCAAAAGGAATTTTTAGAACAGCAACAGAATTGCCTGATGCCTTAGAAAAGAATTTTCTATTTTAAATACTGTAGTGTAGTTTTTCCCAGCTACCTCACTGAAGCCTATCATTGCCCATCTCTGACCCCCTTACTGGACACCCACTAGGCTGCTGTGTTGAATCCCAAGTTTGGGCCTGTGTACTTCTATGCTTCTCTTGGTCTGAATAGGCACCTGCACTGACTCTCTCTTTGGCCTCTCTGGCATACTTCCTGGGGACAGACTTTATGTCTCCGAGTGCCTGCTTCACAGAAATTAGACCGTGCAGCCCAGCTGCTTTAGGTCTCCAGGGACCAATTCTGACCCCCAAGACATCCCATGAGCTTAATCACATCCTCCTTCTGGTTTACAGCTGAAGCCAATTGACACAGATTTTGCAACCACTCTTCACTGTAGACAGCCGTATCGATATACAGAGCTGAAAGAAAACAACAAGCCGGCACACAAATCCCTGCCTCCATTTCCACCCCACTCTGAAACATTCTTTGGGATTTGATTAGTTTTCTAAGGAATCCAGGATTCTTCCTCTCCTCCTTCCCTCCCAGATGTGATCTTTTTTTCTAGAACATGGAGTCAGTCAGTCTCTCCCTTTCCCTCTGATCCATTCATTCAGTGTCCCCCAGCTCCTGGGTGCTCTGATGGTCAAAAAGTTTCCCTCTGTTCCAGAAACCTGCTCCTTTGCAAGTCTTTCCCCAACGTCTCAAGCTATGTCTACACTACATACACCTTAAGAGATTGTGGCTAGATGGAATTCTTCGATTGACCTAGCAGTATCTCTACTGGGCCTTAGGTTTGCCTTATCTACCTCTCTCAGGGGGTGTGAATTTTTCATGCCTCCTAAGCAAAATACTTAGATCAACCTATGTTTTAAGTATAGATCAGGCATCAGGCTTTGTGTTTTTAAAAGGCCCTTTGTTTCCCTCCTGGGCAATTTTTATTCTATTTAGGTTCTTATCATTGTAGTATGTGTTCGACTTCCAGTAGTGCATTAAGCGACATGATTACACATTTGTCACATGTTGTTTGTTCTCTCGTCATTTCCCCAGGGGAAGTAGCATGTGCAGTGGAGTGTCTTCTATTTACAGGTTTTTAGATTTTGGGTTTGGTTGGTTTCTTCATTTCTGGCTGTGCTTTGTTGTCTGGTGTTTTCAAACATACATATTGCAATATACATGTTGTTAGCAAGGTGACAAGATAGCAAGTGTGAAAAATTGGGACCAGAATGGGAGGTAACAGGTGCCTATGTAAAGAAAATCCCCAAATATCAGGACTGTCTATAAAATCAGCATATCTGGTCACCTTAACTGTTGGAGAACGCAGTCAGAAAAATGCACCTTGCACTTTGAGTGGAAGGTAGAAAGGTTTGTGATGGTTCTTCATTCATAGGGGAGTTCAGTCCACCCAGAGTCTTGGGCAGGTTCCTGAGCAAGTTCTGTCTCTTGCACTGTCAGATGAGTGTAGAGCATTCCACTGTGCCAGAGGAATGACATTATCAAGCATGGTCTTCAGCGTGGAGCTTTTTATATTCTTTCTCCTCTAGAGATCAGGAAAAAGCTGGTTTTCCTAGCTTCAGCCATCCCAATATTCTGTTTGGGCATGTCCTGTTCACTTATGGACAACCCTTAAGTATCTTGTTCCAAGATGTTTATTCAGGCATCACTCCTCTGCTCATAGCATTAGGAGTCTGAGGACCAGTGAAAGGGCTTCTAAATTGTTCCCTGGTAAAGCACTAAGAATCAAACTAACCACATAAAAAACCAGTATATTTGAAGAAAAAACTATAATATGCTGTGAAACCTCCATTTTACTTTGAACAGCACTTCAATATTTATATGAGATCTCCTTGAGAATTATTTCCTGTTAATAGTGCATCTAAGGATCTATGGCTATGTCTATACTAGAAAAAGTTAGATCGACTTTGTTAAGTCGACTTAATAAGGTCGTCTTTTAGTTGACCTAAAGTCGACCTTATTAAGTCGACTTAACAAACTGGTTACCGTGAACTGGGACTTAGTAAGTCAACCTAACTGCCCTTAAGTCAACTTAATAAAGTTGACTTAAGAGTTAATCCATGTCCACACTGTGCTTAAGTCACGTAAGGAGTCGACTTAAGGGTTAGGTCAACCTAACCAGTGGTTCTTACTAAGTCGACTCAAGCTTTCATTAAGTCGACTTAAGGAATTTCTTAAGTCAACTTAATGAAAGCCTGGTGTGGACCTGGACTAAGTTAAGTTGACTTAAGGCTACTTAAGTTGACATAAGTTGCAAGTGTAGACATACCCTATGACCGTACTGATGAGAAAAGTTATTGCCAAACAACATCAAACCAAAATATAACACAAAAGGATGTTCAGGACTTAGCTGAGATTTGAGGGGAATATCATGTTCCCAGAAGAAACTTCCCTGCTGAACAGTCTGAGCTACTCTTCATCCCCTTCAATCCGCTAGAAAGGAAAATGGTCTCCAAGCGCCTGGGAAACTTAAAGAAATGAACAAGAATGTGTTAGTACAATCTGTTCCTGAAGGAGGTATTGCATGACATTTGCTTGTGGCATGCAAAGCACTGACTAAGAGATGGTTTGTGGCAAGCTGTATATAAAAAGATTCACTGTCCTATTAGCTTTGGTCATGCAGACACACCAGATTTTTAAATGATATAGCCCCTTCAGTAGAATGGAGAAGCACTTCTATCCTACCCTATATACCTGCTTTGGAAGAATGGGAATGGTTTGTGTTCCTTTTGAGAACTTGCCCTAGAACACAATCATCACTACTGAACCATTCCCCAGGGATCACAGAGGAAACTGCCATGTATGTCACAGCAGAAACTGAGGACAAAGAAGAGACAGCACAGGAGCTGTCATGTGAGCAAACTATGTACATGTTGGCTAAAGAGAAAAAGTTTTCACTTCTTTGCTTGATCAAGTACTGAAAAGTGACTGTATGGTTAAAATGGAAATAGAGAGTGGGAGAGCAACTTCTTTTAAACAGAGACAATATAGAAAAAAATCTCAAAAGACCCTCCTTTAATGAACACAGTATGCAATTAAAATGCATACAAAGAAAGAAAGAAAGTTAGGGGTAAACTCGAGGTAGAAGCCAAATACCAAAGTAAACCGTATAATCATTGTAGTAAACGGGGCAGGTCCAACTCAGCTGGGTTGTGACTAATTAAAACACCCATGCCTGAGCTGGTCCATGGCAAATTGAACATGCAATGTTCAGGGCATCTTACTTGAAAAACATGCTGAAGTCTTTACAACTGTGTTGAGTTGGTTGAATACATCTGCATGAACTACGTGGCTAGCAGTGCTCTTCCAGTCTATATAGGCCCTTATGTTATCCTCATCATAGCCTGAGCACCCTCCAAGAGCGCATTAAGAAACGTGATCCGTGATGTGTTTCTTTCTTACTCTAAGGGGGAGAATTGTGTGTACAGTGGGGAGTTTTGTTTTAAATGCACCACTGTAAAAGACTGCAGCTGGGGAGCACTGATAAGGAGTCTAGCTGTCTCTGTTTTTCTCTCAGCCTTGAGCTAAGGTTGTCTCTGGATTTGTACTGTTTTTCTGCATTTCTGTGTCTGGGAAGGTTTCACTGACCTCGTTATGCCTAGCAGGGGTGAAGTGCATTTTAGCCTTGTTTTCTGCAGAAAGAATTAAAGTCTATAAGTGAAGCTATTGCTATGTCCCTGGTTGGAGATTTCCTTTGTTCTCTCCCCGTGAGTGCTCCCGTATTTTGATTTCAGTAAAGGATTGCTGATCACGCTTAAGAGGTTTTTCTGAGTCTTTCTTTGACACCACTGCTTCATGCTTATGGCCGCTCTAGAAGACAGGAGTCCAACTCACCACCTTCAGGCTGAACGAGCAGCGCTCATACCCTTAAGCTACCATGTGAATACACTGTGGTGGCCACACTTTGCACTTTTGTGACACACAGTTGCCTTTTGAAAAATAATTAGAGGAACTACTCAGCCAAAGGGTCTTGTTACCTGTGGAAGTTTTTGAACGCACTGTGCCCTAGATGGTATGTACTCTAACCATTGGTTCTTCAAATGTGCCATCATTGCTGGCAGCTGTGGGAGCACTAATGTAGGACCGCTACCCCATTCTAACCGCTGCGTTGTGTCAGACAGCTTAGAGCAGGCCAAGGTGACATAGCTATTAAAATGCTACTGGGTGGGTGTGACCTGTCTGCTCTGCACTTCTACCACTGCTGTCAGTAGTGGGAAACCTTCTAGAGTAGTACCTCTGGGTCAGATGATGCCATTTTTTATATTTTGAAGCAGGAGGGCATAGGCTTTATTTATGGACATCACAGAGAGTTGCATGAAATCAGAGTTCCCTTGTTCATTTTCCCTGTTGTTGTTGCTGTTTCAGGCTATGTCTAGTCGCCACTGGCAGCGGTGTGCAGTGCACATGGAGCTATGCACCACAGTGAAAAGCGGGATGTGAGAGCCAACCGTGTCAATGAAAGGCCCTGGCAGACAGGAGGCGGTGGAAAAAGCTTTTAGCAGGGAGGCTCTCACTGCAGTGAGGAAAAGTTCTGACAGGGGGCAATCCTAGGGAAATCCCAGCCAGCCAGCATATATCCTGTGATTGGCCGCTCTTGCCAGTCAGCATGCAGACTGCTTCTTTTTAAAGGAGCAACAAGATGCCCTTGGCAGAATGTTCTCCCCTAAACTTTCCCAATTAACACAACAGCTGTAGTGTCTAGTAATGATGGAAGTGTTCTCCTCTTCTGTGAGATACTATATTAGTTATTTCATTCATTGAAAATTCACTTGCATCCTTAAATAGGCTCTCCTGCTACTTTCTTGTTGGGTGAACAGTAAGTTTGAAATGCATGGTGCTTCCTGTTGAATACATAATCGTGGGCACCCTGCACCTGTAACTGACAGTGTTGCAAGCCACTCATTTTGATGATGCAAACTCAGAGGAAGCTTTCTAAAATTTACCCAGGTACTTTCCCTGAATTTTGCTTTATGTATTTGTAACAAAAGGCCCAGACCTTCAAAGACATTTCCATAGCAATACGCATATGTTTTATGTAATATCTCTCTCTCTTAGTTGGAGAGGTGAGTTGTTTTCTGTGTCTCAAAAGTTTGCACATACATTTTTGTCTTTTTCTTCAGTACAAAATACATTCATACATTAAAAATAGCCAATACTTACCATTCTGCTGTTGCAGGGAATCATGCTATTTCTTGGGGTTCGGTTTTTCAGTTTATAGCTGCAAGAACTTTTAGGTACATTGCTGCTTAAAAGTTATGCCATCAGTCTGAAAACTAGTCAACTTAAAAAGGTGAGTTAAAAGGAGTTGTGAGTACTACACCTGCCCCTGAATCCCACTGCCAATTTTTGTGGATTTAAATCGTATTTTCCCATGTTTTAAAATGTCTTTCTTTCCTCCATTGATGTGTGAAAGATTCAAACAAACAACAGGGAAAGTGATTGACCACACATGGGAAACAGCTACTGACAATATGTGAAATTCTGTCACCTGTACTAAGTAAACAAACTGGGGGGAAAAAAAAACAAAACAAAAAAACCCTCTAGTTTTTCTCTAATCTCTTACAGCTATAGTAATCTTTGGGTATTTTTTTGCAATTTTTTATGGAAAAACAGTTTGGACAGAAGTGATTTTTTTTTTTAGAGTTGATCGTGGCCCTCTGAAAGCTTTCTAAACACAATCCATACAATATGGATGGAGCTATAGTAGAAGTGTGTTTGCATACTGAGAAGCATAGACACCGTATGCTGCACCATGCTGGATTTTGCACCTTGCTATTTTCTTTTTTTTTCTCTTTACATCAGCACTGGTACAATGTAAGTATTAGTTATCAGTCAGCACAGCAGCCATCTCAACAGGAGCCTGTGGTTCAGGCTGCAGAGCAGTTTTCCATAGCCCTGTTCTGCAGTAGCTTTTCTAGCCCCACGTAACAGAAGTGACTGAATTCACGATGGTCCTATCATCACAACACTCACCACTATTCCTGAGGTTCTCTGCACATGTACCCTGAGTGCAATGTGATCCAGTCGGTGCTGGCTGGCCTGTGTGACCCCGGACACCATCTGTGCATCCAAGCATCTGGTAAAGTCTTGCAAAGAGCTAGTTTCCAGTTTGTGACACTCTAGCTTGGGCTGGTACCGTGCTGGTTTGGATCCTTGCACTAACAATTTTTTTTTTTAAACTGCATTTTTAAAATGTCTCCCAGGCCAGACAGGCACCTGCAGGTAAGCAGTGTCCTCACCACCTAACTGGAGCTGGGGGAAATGGAGCCCATCCTCTTGCCATAACCAGTCAGGCAACTGGGGAAACAGATGAGATAGATCCCACTCTTGGTGTACGAGTGAGAGAAGGAGGCAGCAGCCTGTGCTTCTACTAGTGCTTGAATTATTGTTTTGATTCTGTACAGTCTACCAGATGTTCACAACAGGTGCTTTAAACATTATAAAAGCAAAGAAGCAAGCAAATTAACATTGTAACGTATCATTACATCTAGCACGTCACTTAAAAAACCCCTGACAAGAATGCTCTTTATTTAATACTGCCTGGCATGCAGTACTTTCAGTGGATGGCAGCATTTTGACAAGGAATGAAAATATAACAAACACCCAGATCCCCTTTGCAAATCTATTTTCCTCGGCTCTAGATCCTAAGGAATCTTTCCCAGAAAAGATCCTTTTACTGCAAAAGAATGAGAATCAATAGCAGCCTAGTAATTAGCCAGACATGTCAAGATGGATGTTTGCTGCATGACACACACACACTGCATGTGTGTCACTCGGTCCCATGGCTTTCATCATCTGCCCCTGGACTGTGTCCCTCTCCCTGTCAGGTCAGCCAGTCGGGTGCTCTTGGACAAGAGAGCAACAATATGGATAGGAGAGAGGCAGTGAGGCTTAAAAGAAACCTCTTGTAAAAATAGCTTGGGAGACTCCTCCCATATTGGTTCATATTGTTTACTCTCGGGTTGGGGGTGGAGTCAGAGTCTCGCATTCCATTTCAGGCCATGTGAAGGGGTAACTGTTTTCCCACAAGCACTGCACACGTACTAGGAACAGTACAAGCTGATCGAATCATCCAGTTAATGCTCCCAGTAAAGAGGGTGACAACTGTGGTTTATATGAGAGAGAACCATTCAGAAAGGAAAGAGTGGGCTTTGTCTTTATTTTACAGGCTGATGAAAAGAAGACAGCAAATACAGAAAAATAACAGAATGCAAGATAGGCTGCTATGAAAGGAGATGTGGAGAGTCCAAAAATGATTTCCTTCCTGTATATTAGTTTAATATGAGTGATAGCAGCTTAGACTACCTGGTGAAATTCAGATCCTAATCTCCATAGGAAACAAGTGTAAATCTGGATTTATTGCATATGGGCTTGTCGTTTCAGTCGCTGGCTCTTTAAGACAAACAAAGTAATTCTTGTAATTTAATATATCAGGGAAGTATTTTTGTCTGGTTTATGAGGAGGGGGTAGCTGCTTACAAGGATCCTGGCTTTCTAAAGATTGTGGGGGAGTGATTTTTCTAAAGTTTTCAGCATTGGCACAGGTTAGGGGGAACACTATCATGCAGGGATGTTAATGGGTATGTTGAGTGATGCATCGCTGAAACTCATTTTTTGTAGCTTCCAAAAACATATATAAGTGCCAGTGTATCTAGTTATTCAGCCGTTTCTTTGGCATGATACAGTAGGAATGCGTGCCACAAAGCAGGGTTTACAAAAATTCAGAGTGAAAAAGGAGTCGGGATTTGATCGTGTTTTGGATTTCTTGGAAACCTAAAAATACCTATGACTACATGCGCATGTGTGGTACTTTAACAACCAGAACATCTGGGGGAATTCTCAAATGTTTCCATTTTTTTATGTTGCCTATGACTTTTCTGGAGCTTGGTGTAAAAGCATAGTGAAAACTCAGTGATTTTTAAACCCTCTTTACTACAGATACAAAGACTTTAATAAGTTTAAAGAGGGAAACTAAGTTATATCTGCTTAAAATCCTCTCTAGCTTTAGCCTTTGAAAATACGCATATGAGCTACTGAGTCCTGATTGACTTTTGGATGATGTATCAAGCATACTATGTAGGTGATTGCAGTTATGGAATGTAACTTGACCCCATTTTATCCTGTAGAGCAATTTATCTGAGGATTATACAACACTTTGCAAACCCATCTTGAGCCTCACACTATGCCTGTGAGCAAGGAAGGGAAGAGAAAGTATAGTTCCTTATCACATTACATACCTCTGAAATACAACCCCTTCGTTTGATATAAGAGGACTGCTTCTTCCACTGTAGTCACTGGAAAAACTTGCAAAATCTCAGTGGGAGTAGGGTAGGTCCATAATAAACAAAAAGTGCAATTCTGGCCCTATTGAAGTCAAGGGAAGTTTTGCCATTAATTTCAGTGAGGTAAGGATTTCACACAGAAAATCATCCATTGTGATAATTAATTAACAGGAATATATATTATATTATCATTTTAGCGAAAAGCAAAACATGAAAAGGACTAAAGAGAAATGGATTTCTGATGATGATGTGTGTACTTGGAGCATTGGCTTCAAAGATGACAGAATCCTTTGCTTCAGACCTTAAAGGACTGTTTTCCTTGTATTAGAAACCTAATATATTTTCAGGAAATTATCGCCAGAATGGTATACTTCCCAAATATATACAAGTTAAATGTAAATTAATTAGGCAATACAGGATTTCATCAAAATTACACAACATTCTATTTACCTTTTTCCTTTTTTTTTTTCTTGTATAATGACTATACCTGTTTTATATATGAGGATTGAAGTGGTTGATTTATTAGGGTCAAATCCTTAGGGCCAAAGTGGTGCAAAAGGGTAGGAAAAGGAGCTGGGCTATGACCCAAAATTACAGTTGATCAATGTGTTAAGTCTGGTATTTTCAACTTTTCACAATATTAAATTGGAAAGACTGCCCTCCCCCCCCCCCCACCAAAAGCATAAAACCAATGAGAAAAATCTGGACTGGGTCACTTTATATGCATGTAACTGTTAACCTAGTCAATGGAATGACTTAATATTTAGAAAAAAACTAATCTAGACCTTACATTAAGTAGTGTAAATTTGGGAAGGGTATATGTTGTTATCCTTACAAAGCCAATTCTATAATTCGCTTCTTTGACTTCATTTTTCAACATATCTTTATTTACACAGTCATAAACTATCACCTCCATAATATAAATTTCTTATGATTTTTTTAAAGAGAAAATAATTATAAGATATCTCAGCACAAAATCATAGACTTCCTTGCCACAAGGGATTGTTCATATATTCAACAGTGAAGAGGTTAACAGAAGGATTTTTTTCCCCCACTAAATCCTCCACATGCTCATTAAGTTGCTCAGACATTGCTCCAAGAATGTATTAATAGTCACTGTGTTTCAAGCCAGAAGTGGCTGCAAACCTCTAATGGGTGGTGACAGGGTGAGATGGACAACCCACATGGTACATCACTTCTGCACCTGCATTTGACTGTTATGTTGTTTGTATGTAAAGTTCACCTTTTTCTCCGGTATTGGCTTTATGTTCCCCACACCCTTCTGGAAAAAAACTCCTTCACACAGTTAACTATTTAAATTGCCAAGCATGCCTGCTCATGTGTTTTCCTTTCTGATAAAGTCATTAAGAGGTCAACAGTCAGGTGCCGGAATGCATGTTTTCAGTTAACAGAAAGGACTGTCCATTCTCACACATCTATGCCAGGCCGATATTCGATGTACATCTAAAGCTTAATATGTACTTGACACAGAATCTCCTGGCACTCACAATTTTCCTAATCTGAAATTCAACAAAGCTCATACAAAAAGTAAAATGCTTGGCATAAAGCAGAGGTGTGATGGGTTTGGAGCTGCTCTGTAATGATCTGTGAATATTTCATGTTGGCCTGGCTATTGGGATATTTACTGTATGACTATATTGGATTCACTAGAGGACTGTCTGGGTGAAACAGTAAAGAGTGGCACGAAACAGCTCGCCTCTCAGCACACATTTAAGTGTGACAATGCTAGAGCTGGTCAGGTGCCCACTCAGACCTATAGGATATTCATGGCTGACACACAGGCTTCCATAGTCCTGGTCCAAGAGACAGAGACCCGTGAAACTCCGGTCTCCAGAGAGGCAAAGGCCTGAAGCCTGACAGCGGAAGAGATGCACTCAGCCAGAGGTGCTGCTAGGTCTGTAATCATGAGATGCACATAAAATAAAGTGTGACAAAGAGAAGGATGAACTAGTTGTTTGTGTTTGATAAATATATCTCTGTCACATTTAAGGCTGGCCAAAACATCAACTGGCATTTTTATCTACATGCATCTGTGCTTTATTTGTATTTAATGGCTCTGATAAGAACAATAATTTACATGATGTCACCTATAGGCAGTATAGACACCATCTATGGACACCGTCAGCTCCTCTTAAAACCAAATGAAATTGAGAACACTAACTCACTTCACAGGATCAATTTCTTTGGGTGCATCTACCCTTACAAATTAAGTCAATTTAAGCTTGCTTAAATTGACTTAATTTCATCTGTGTCTACACTATAATTTCCTTAAGTTGACTTAAGCTGCTGCTTAAGTCGACTTAAGGAAATTTAAAGTCGACTTTATAAAACCTTGTTTAAAGTTGACTTTAATTGCTAAGTCGACTTTATAAAGTCGACTTAGCCAGTGTGGACGCAGATTAGCCCTAAATCAACTTAAAGTCAACTTAAAGGACTCCAGGGCTCCCCCACTGCCCTCCCTGCCAGGGTGGCTGGCACCCACAGGACAAGACAGAGCCCTGCTCACCCCGCTTCTATGCCCTGTCAGTGTCCCTGTCCTGCTCAGCCCCCATCGTACCCAAGTACAAGTGGGCAAATGCTGAGCCCCCTGGCACTTGGCAAGGGGTGCCCCCCCACCACTGTGGACCAGTTCCAGGTCCACCTAGCCCCTAGAAGTCGACTTAGGCATCCAGCGTGGATGTTCTAAGTTGATTTGGCAAGGTGCCCTTTAAGTCGACTTAATTTTTGAGTGTGAACATGCTAAGTCGATTTACCAAAGTCAACTTAAAGTCGACTTTGTTAAGTCGACTTAGCAAAGTTGACTTATTTAGCCAAGTGTAGACATAGCCCCTGTGACTAGTTTTAATAAAATAAATCCAGGCAGATCATAAGGTACATTAGTCATTGCCCACTGATAATGCCAGCTATTTATTTATAATTAGCAGGTGTTTAGGATATTAATTATACTTTCAAACAACAAGCAATGAACTGAAAGGAAGTCACTGTGGTCACAAGTAAACATCACATGGTTGATCATGTCAGTAAACTGCCATCAACCAAGAGTCTTGTGGCACTCACCTACCACAGCAGTCAGTTGGAATTGAACCCAGGAACTGCGGCATCAAAACCACAAGTTTCTACCATTTGAGTTAAAGGAAAAGTCTGTTAGAAATAAAAAAGTAGGAGGCTTTAAAGTCACTAGAACTAGCTATTAGCCACAGTCAGTCTCATATACCTTTCTTCAGCAAGTACTGTAAGCATGAAAATAAAATATCTTACTCAAAAGTGAAGGTAGCTCTCTGCTTTGTTTAGCTCTTGCAGTGGGTTTTTAAAAGAATTTTAAAATATTAAAAAATAGGCAATGGAGGTAGCAGTCCAGCTCACAGAGTCAAATAGGGATCAGGTGTTTTGAACACCAGAACATTCTTATTAGTGAAAAAAATTTCAGTGTAAGGTTACATACAGCAATATGTATCAAGCTGCAAAATCTGAAGACAGGCCAGATCATAGGATTTGTAATTAGAGTGAGTACATAGTGGTTCCTAGCTGAACAAAATAAGATGGGCACCTGTCTTTCCAATGCTGGCTTTTGAGAGGGCTTCCAGTGAAATCAGATACTCCTCTGGAGGGAAAGTGAGTGACTTCTGTCAGGCGGGTATGTGTCACAGCTAGTTCAAGGGAAATGGCTTCTAGACAGTTAAGCTTCCCCTGAAACCTCAGCATTTCTATTAATAAGGGAGAATAAAAGTAAGGCAAGAAAATAAACTAGAAACAGAAGCAGTAGTCACCTGAGGCAGCACATGATTAACTTCCCCAAAGTGCACTATTTGGCTGTAAAAGGAGAAAATAGATAAAAATTCCTTGTTAGACTGGATAACATTTAAAATAAAAACAAAAACAACAAACAAAGAAACAAAAAACTTGTGCAGCTTCCCTAACTATGCTTGACAGAACCAGTCATTGGGGGTCTAATTCTGACCTTACACCAGTTTTACACTGTAAACTGCACTGCTTTCAATGGATTTACTGAATATTTACATCCACATAAGCAAAATCAGAATCAGGGCCTTTGTTTGAGGTGCCAAACAATAATAGTGCCCCTCTAAAGAGCTCGTCACCCTAACAGTTTTATCTAGAATAGTAGATACTATTTTGTCATCACATGCCCTCTTTCTTATCAGACCATTAAGAACAGTCAGTAAGAAGCATATTTCACTGAAAGGTGATACAGCTTCCCCAGTAACTGAGACGCAGAATATACCCTGACTTTATTCTGGAGTGAAAGCAAAGGGACCTAACCCTCTGTGCAGTTATCCCTCACCTCCAAGGAAACAGAAGCAGAGGAATCTTTAGCAAGTGTCACTGTTACTGTCTCTGCACTTCTGTGATTTTTCTAAACAATATTATGAAACATGCCGAGAGACCTACTTTCTGAATTAAACTGAATCTCATTTCAACTGCTTTAGCAAACAGGTAATTGAGAAGGCAGACTAACAAAATTATCTATATCTGTTGTGCAAGATGCTTTTATTTCCCTTCTGTATTGAAGCAAAGTTCTATACAGTATTAAGTCTCCTTCTTTGTTCTGAAGTCTCCAGAAACAGCAAGCAAATCCTGTCCACCCACTCCCTGGGGGCACATACCACTTGCTAGGCAGCTAAACTGAAGGAATTCTGCTGTGTGGGAGGCAGGAAGCAGCTAGTCTGAACCCCCTGCAGATCTATTCTCCATGAAGCTTCCCTCCATCCACCCTGAAGTACAGGGTGGGATGGACGGTGGGGATAGCCAAAGGATTTACAGGCCATCCCCTTTGTCTCTCCCTGTAGGGGGCATGCAGCTGTGGAGGCAATTGAAGCACAGAAACTGAATTAGCACTGCAGAGTGACGCTTCTGTCATTCTACAGGCTGAGAAGAGAGAGTTCCATCCCCAGACTGAAGCAGGGGGCTCACCAACATCTCCCTTCAAGTTTTGTGTTGTTTAGAATAGTGGTTCTCAACCACTGTGTTAGGACACATTACGGTGTTGCCACACATCGGCGTGTCACAGAGAGCCGGGGAGATGACTGGATTAGGCCTGAGGGGAATGGGCTGATGTGTCCTGTAGGGTCGCAACATGCTGCCAAATGTATTCCAGCCCGCAAAAGGTTGAGAACCACTTTAGAAACTGGCCCAGTGACCAGGATTTTCCCCGAAGGCACTAACCTGCCCAGAGGTAGAACTGGCTTAATCCCTTGATCCAAAGACCCCAAACACACATGTCTAAAACCACAATCAAACATCAGTCCACAAAAATATATAAAAAACTAACTGCCAAAGTGAGACAACCTAATAAATGTGTCTAGGATGTCCACTATCCCAAGTCCAAAAAGTGGATTAATAGCTATATTGGCTGGAATTAAAAGAGCAAACTATAGTCATGACCCCTAGTTCAGGCTTAATTTAGACTTGTATTGTAGGCCCCGTTTTCAATATCTGTTAACTTTTGATTTGAACAACACTTTTATCTAAAAATTGGTATGTTGGTGTAGATAGGGAGTAGAATTTTTGTAGCAATTTTAAATCACTCATTTAATTAAAAATAAGTATGTTTTAAATGCATACTCTGTAACTAAGGAATTTTAGGTCCATACACTTTTAGTGCGCAAACATTCCAAATTTTTCAAAGAGACAATTATCTTCAAACACTGAACCTTAGGAAATCATCCACTGAAATAGGGTAACCAGATGTCCCTATTTTATAAGAACAATCCCAATATTTGGGGCTTTTTAATATATAAGTAGGTACCTATTACCACTCACCTGTTGTCCCAATTTTTCATGCTAGGTAGCTGGTCACCGTGCACTGAAATGATCTATTCTAACAGCAAGCTTAACATGCTGTCCTTTAAAACACACCCATACATTAGGATTTTCTGTCTGCTTAACTTAAACCCTAATTTTGCCTTGGTTATAACACAGTTCTCCAATTTGCACTTCTTTTCTTTTGTATCTAGCACTTGATTCTGCAAACTCTTAATTTATGCAATGAAGAATTTGCAAGATGAGACCCTAAATTGAAGGATGAATTATTCTAAATTTGAGTGGTTTTGTTTTTACAATATCAAACTCCACCCTCAAGAGGGCAGTCTATGGAGATTACTTTCCTTTTTTCCTCCTAAGTGCTCTTATTAAATATATCTCACAAAATAGTCAAACATTTGAAACTACAAGAGAATATGTAAACATGCACTAATGACTGGAAGACCCATTGTGGATTATCAGATTTTGTGAAGTCATGAGTCTGTAAAAACACCTACAAAGATACTATAAGTGTTATTAAATGTATTGTGGTATCTTTCCTTGCAGCAAGGATTGGTTGGCTATAACAGAGCTCATTACAGCACTAGCTTTGGGTCAGAAAAGCACTTAAGCACATGCTGAACTTCATTTGGACATACATATCCTTAGCATGTGCTTAAGTAATTTGCTGGAGCACTTACTTTTACACTGTGGATAAAACAGTGGAAAGGTCTCCTGCACATTAGTGACAGTAACAGGAGGTGAATTCACTCAGTGATCATATCCTACTTGAGAAGTGGAGAGAGGCCAAACTTCCTTTGGTGACAATTACTGGGTTAGCAAATTAATGAAGTGAGAGTTAATTTCATTCCCTTGCCGGAAGACACTTTTTCAGAGATGTTACGTGGGCCCAAGTCAGAAAACACTGGATTAGTCACATTAGAAAATTCGTTGATTTTATATTTCTGATTCTTAATCTTGTTCTCCGTAAAATATAAAGTCATCAAGATGAGCAAGAATAATGAATATGAATGTAAGGGAAAGAAAACGGATACACATCTATAAAATGTAAAATTTGACCAATGAGAAGAAATAAGGCTGTAGGGAAAATATGAAGTGAGAGGTTTGTTCAAAAAATTCTAAAAACAAGACATTGTTCTCCAAGAGATGCTAACAAAGAAATTGCAGTTAAGGGAACCCGATGTGCGCACATCTGAGAGCAAGGTTTGACCCACTGTCCACTGAAACTTCAGCATATTGCAAAAGTAGACTGAATAATTATTTAAAGGATAAGTGAGAGTTTATCTTTTGTCCTGCTTCTTAATTAACATCCAGTTTATTTAATGGCAGAAAATACATATTGATGCACTCAGAAATTAAGTTCTAGACCATTCACATGTATGTTTTAGCAGTTCAAAAGACATGTAAAATAAGCAATATTGGAAGAAAAGTAGAGTAATAAAAATAGCAGTTATATTTACATATAATATTTTGTGAATATATTTCTCATGGTAAATAATAAAGTTAAGAGAATTTTGCATTTAAAGAGAGCACTGGAAAAACTCTTTATACTGCTGCATTTATATTTGCATTGAACTGGGTTATTCAATTAAAATACAATTTTAAAATGTGAAGCTTAGCTCACCGTTATATATGGGACTTCCTCCAGCTTTATCCACTGCATTGTCAAAACTCAGACAGATGGAGCAGAAGGAGTGCATTCAGTTCTGAAACTGAAGCCAGAACAACAACCAGAAGATCCAGGCAATCTGCTGTGTTCCTCACAAGGAGATTTTACAAAGCGTGAGAATGTTTTTAATTGTCCATCTCTCACAAAAGAAAAGGAAAATAGCTGAATGACAACACAAACTTTTTAAGTCAGGCAGACCTAAGAGGAATGTGTTAATATTCTGTGTGAAAACAACAGATGTAAAATTCTTGTACCAAAACCCAACAGGCAGGGTTCTTTTTAAAGAGAGAGAGAAAGAGAGAGAGAGAGAGAGAGAGATTAAATGAGGGCAATTCAAACAAGTGACAGCACAAAGTTCAGAGAGCATAACATGTTCATGAGGCTGAAATTCAACTGGCGCAAACTGTCATTGCTCTACTGACTGGTATTTCAAATGGTATCACATTAGGGAGCAATCTTCCACCATGAGACAGGCTTCGCTGAGGCCAGGTGCTGAGAGTAGAAATTGCTTCTCAGGCCATCGAGCTTTCCAGAACTACCACTGTTGGATGTCGTACTTTAGATGCCTCTCTGAGGAAAATTTGGGCAAATTCTCCAGCTGTGCACCAAACTCTCCCTTATTTGCTTCTGCACTAGCTACTTGTCTGTACTTGTCCGTACCCTTGCACACAGAGTCTCAGCTGAGAAGTTGTGACCAGGGAGGGCTGCAAACATGTTTTGAGGGGAAACAACCATGCCCCTTCATTTAGGGTAGACGGGAAAGGGTCCTGAAATGGCAGCAAGTGGGAAGATGGGGTCCTGGTTCAAAAAAGTTATAAGAAGTCTTTGGGAAATTGAAATAACTGTTTCCATAAAGGTAACCTTCCTCAGTCATATGCTCCCTGTTTTGTTTTCATAAGGCCCATTAGAAAGGTCTGAGTTGCTGGCCTTTGGGCAGGAGGGCAAGGGAAAGAGAGGTCAGGAGGGTCTTCCTTTTAGCAGACACAAATATTTACATGTTCATTTTTAAAAGAGTTATAAAAAGTTACATGGATTTAGGACATGAATCTGAGGAGGCGGAAAGGGTTATCATCAAATAGCAAATATCAGGCCTCCAAAACTTTATTGTGTCCCTTCAAGTTGACGCCAAATGGCATTTTGCTTTTTCTACAAATATCAATATTTGAATCACCTATGTGGGCTTGTGGGAAAATGGATTTTCACCCTGTGCCGTGTATGCATAATTTCCAAAGAAGAAATGGCATGGCACATTATTCATTTATTCACATGAAATGGATTCCACATTCTAAGCAATGACTGACATCAGGTGTGAAGAGTTATTCTGAAAAAAAGGAGGCACATTACATTATGACTACTCAGAAGCAAGAAAGATATTCATTCATGTGGGGTTTTTTGTTTTGATTTGGTTTTTTTGCCCCCCACTGAATGGTATGCCAAAAGTTTGATACGAAAATGACAATACATGATTATAGAAATGGTTTCCATGCAGAACAAAATCTGAAGCATAGCAAATTTAAATTTCTTATAATTTGCACAAATGGAAATAATAGCTACACATAGTCATGTGGTGCATTTATTTGACGGTAAAACACATGTGTGACCTAGAACTAATGTTATTTAAAAAATTCATGACCTTATGAAATATACATGTCAGGAGCTAAAAAACACCAGGAATGACTAACTCTATCTAGAACTCTTTGTTAGCGTACACCCAACTTTTGTGTTTGCTTTATATAATCATTCATATAACTGAGGTTTACTAGCATGAATGATGGTGGAAATCAAATTTTAATCTCACATGCTCAAATACGCATGGAAGAGAATTTTATCAATTCGCTTTTCTTGTGTATTTTACATCAGAAACAAGATTACAGGAATTCCATACAATCAGTTCTATTCTGTTTTATTCCTTTTAGTTTGTCATATGACCATCCCCAGGAAATAGTGATCTGCCCACAGATATTCTGTGAACAGAAAAAGAGGTTACATTCATCATATGAATTATCCACTGCAATATATGCAGGCCAAACAGTTACTGATGTTCTTATTACAGTGGTAGAAGACAAGCTTTTTATTCATAACATCTGGAGCCTGACAACTGGTTGTATTATTTTGCCAAGAAGAAAGTGTGGTTGGACGATAAAATTAAAGCACTAGTCTCCAACTGTTGAGACTAAGGGCCAAAATCCTGTTCATTGTACTTGTGCAATGTACTCAATGTCCCTTTGGATGAAATGAGAAGGAGCTATCCCATTGTCAGGCTCTAGATTGCGAAAGGGGTGGGGGGTGGGGGGGGCAGGGGAAAGCTGTGTAACTTAATAGTAGAAGAAAGCTGAGTACAGACCAAATTATATTACAGGTGTCAAGTGCTCATGCACTCATAAAGAATTATATATCATTTGAAAGGTTATTGGATAAAAGAGTTGGTTTCAAAGGAAGGAACATTTCCTGATAGTGTTAGGGGTTGGGGGAAGCAATATCAGGAAAAGTGGGGGAGTGGATCCAAATGACTTAGGACTCAGTATCACTATAGCCCTACATGGGTGACTAAGGTACATCCTTCTGAGAAAGAGAAGTGAGTGATTTCATGCCTGGAAAAAATGTGACTAAGAGACAGGAGAGAAGTCTGAGTTAACCAATGTCATGTTGGATATAGAATGATTCAAGGTGACCAGTGCCTTGCTGGTGACAGGAAGGATGGAGGTTCTTCATCCCAGTTGTCTAGAAACCCAATAAATGGGACAAGTCCAGTCAGACTTGTCCTCCCATTGGCACTATTATCATTAATTACCCCTTTTTATTTTAAAATAAAAAAATAGTACAGTACTTCATTTAGAAAACATTAAAATGTTTGTGGGATTCAGAAGAAAGGTTAGGTTACCATTGTTGATGCTGAATCGGCGCCTTTCTGGATTATACTTATTTTCACTGTGAGGTTGTCCTAAATGGGGCAGAGGGATTGCCAAGGTTTTCCTCAGTGATGGCGCTCCATAGAAGGACTATGCAGAGGAGATTCTGACCACCCTCGGAGTGTATGGAAGGGGTCTCCATATAGGCTGACAAAGAGAGAGACTATGGGGGAGAGCCCAGTGATCCACAGTTATGTGGGTCATATGGCCTTCATGCCTGGCGCAAGTGGTACAGAGGTTCTAGCAACAACGGTGCTTGAATGGCAACTGCGAGGACTCTGTGTTGCAGCATTGTCCTCTGGCTCCCGAGTGTGGGTTGGATTTGGCAAGTATTCCCTCCAGAAGGGTTTGGTTTAATAAGAACAGACTTATACAAGATTTTTTTTAGAAGTAAATCAGTAACACCTAATATAACTTGACTTAATTAATTAAAGTTGGCCTGCAGCCATACCATCTTGGGTTGTGCGTGTATTGACTTTTATTAGCTAAGTAACATCAGTCTAGATCAGTACGTGAATGGAGGACTTTGATATAAGGTGCTGGAAGAGATGGAGTAAGGTGTTCAGCAGGATGAAAGTTTTCCTCCCCTCTGAGGCCACACTGAAGTGTAATAAGATTGCAGCCTGCATGGAATCATTGGCTATGTCTACACTTGTCAAAATAAATCGACTTAGCATGTCCACACTGTAAATTTAGGTCAACTTAAAGTGGACCGTGCCAGATCAACTTAGAGCATCCACACTGGACGCCTAAGTCAACTTGTAGGGGCTAGGTGGACTTGGGAGTGGTCCATGGTGGGGGGGGGCTTTCCTTCCAAAGTGCCAGGGGGCTCAGCATTTTCCCCATTGTACTAAAGTACATGGGGGCTGAGCAGGACAGGGACAGGGGCAGGGTATGGGAGTGGGGTGGACAAGGCTGTGTCCTGCCTGTGGGTGGGCACTCCAGGCTCTGGCTGTGCCAGGCATCCTGGGAGGGAGATCAGTGGGGGAGCCCTGGGGACCCTTAAAGTCGACTTAGGGCTAAGCCACGTCTACACTGGCTTAAGTCGACTTAATAAAGTCGACTTAGCCAGTAAGTCGACTTTAAACTAGATTTTATAAAGTCGACTTAAAATTTCTTAAGTCGACTTAAGCAGCAGCTTAAGTCGATTTAAGGAAATTGTAGTGAAGACGCAGAGTAAATAAAGTCGACTTAATTTACTAATGCAGACACACCCATTGTGCTGCTAAAGACAGCCTCTTTCAGATGAGATACTATTTACTGTCTTATAGGCCTCACAAACATGGTGTTTCACATCATGGACACGGGGACATGATCCTTGCCTCAAGCAGAGTACAAAGTCATTTCTGCCATGACAAAATGAAGAGAAGATTCTGAAACTACTAAGATGAGTTTAGGGCACAAGGGCTATGTCTACACTTGTAAAGTTAAGTTGACTCTGTTAAGTCGACTTAACAAGGTTGACTTTAAGTCTACTTAAAGTTGAATTAGTTAAGTCGACTTAACAGTAGACATAGCCTTCCACACTGGCTTTAAGTCAACTTAAAAAGTTGACTTAAGGCTTAAGTCGACCTTCAGAGGTGGTGTTATAAAGTCAACTTAAGCTGTTAATAAGTCGACTTAAGGAAGTGCTTAAGTCAACTTAATAAGGGCAGGGGGAACATCAACAAGTTGCTGCTGCTCCTCAATTAAAGGAAGTATACTGCATGAGGAAGTAGTCTCCCTCTCTCATTCCCAGCTGCGCCCCCAATAATTAGCAGAAATAAATGGGTTTAGCTGGCTGTGGTATTCTTCACTTCTTTCCCAAAACTCTTGTTATGTATAACCCATGATTATGCTATGTGGCTCTCTGTCTCCCTTTAGTGACTGGACCACACACGGTTAGAATCTTTAAGCCTCAAGGAGACAGCCAAAGATCCGCATGTGACTCCAGACCCACAGGTTACAGACCCATGCTTTAAGCTAGCACTGGGTTTTCTTGCTCAGATAGTGGAAGCCTCTGCTTTTAGAGCCAGCATTCCCAGTTTCAATCCCTGCTGCCGACTACTCATGCAGGGGCCTTGTGTTATATATATTATCATGAAGGTCGTCACATCCCACCTGAGAAGTGACTGCATTTCAGTAGCATGGAGAAGTGATCTCCATAAGCCAAATCCCCCTAAAAGTTAGAAAAGCCCTAGTACAAAAAGGCTCAGTTAGCAAAAAAATGAACTTCAGCCCCAAACATCGTTGAAAACCAGAGTGCCTGTGCATCAAGCTATTGTTAGATATTGAGGGTAGACGGGGACATGGCCTGCAGCTCAGCTATTAGGCGGGTTTTGGGTCATACGATTTATGCTGCCTGGGCATAGTGAAGACATTTCCACCTTTTTCCCATCCCTGTTCTGAGCAGTGAACGACCTGAGAGGTCACATCTGTGGTGTTCAGATAGCTACAGAGTCAGCTGCCTTGCTGCTTGCCCCACACTGGAAACAGAGCTAACTCTGTCTATTTCTCTTGTGCATCACCGTAAGTCAGCTCAGCTCAGGAACTAGCCCTCTAGGTGTAGTTTGGGATTCCTGCTAATGAGGTTTTAAAAACTGGGAGTCTTATAAAACACATTGGCTATGTCTACACTTGCTAAAATTAGTTCGAATTAGTTCATTCAAACGAACTAATTCAAACTAATTTTAGTTAGTTCGAATGAGCTTAATTCGAACTAGAAAAAGTTAGTTCGAATTAAGCAAGTGCCATTCATGGAACTTGCTTAGTTTGAATTAGCGATCCCCATTCATTTCAATGGCCAGTTAGTTCGAACTAAGAAATTAGTTTGAATTAACATGGCCACATTGGCTAATTCAAACTAGTTAGTTCATATTAAAGCCTTACTTCTGAAGCCCTATTCAAACTTATTAGTTCGAATTAAGGAAGCCCTTAATTTGTACTAACTAAAGCCTAGTGTAGCCATGGCTTTTGTTAGTTCAAATTAAACCTCCTTAATTCGAACTAACTTGCCAGTGTAGACATAGCCATTGATTTTAAAAAGGAGTCAGGTTTTAAAAGTTTCTGATAACACTCAGGGAACAGTGTACGGATTCTGCATTTGTATTGACTCTACTAGATCAAATCTCAGCTCTGATTTGAACAAAATCCCCACTGAATTCAATAGCAGGGTTTCCAACTCTCATGATTTTATCATGCAAGTCTAATTATATTTGGAGTTTTAATTCAAGCCCCACCTGCTGGAGTTAAGGAACCTCATGAGAATCTCAGTTTTCATTTTTTTTAAAGTAAGTTTCTAGCCTTCAGGGTTGCCAAGAAAAGCTTGAAAATGTGACACAGGGTGGCTCAAATATAAGAAGGCAAGTAATCCAGCATTTATGATGTTTATGAACCGCATGATTCTTTAGCCAACCTCATGAATTGTGAATGTATGGAGCTGGCAATACTAAAAGTGGAATTTGGCCTGAATAGGAACTAAAACGCAGAGCCAAATCAGGAAAAACAAAGATGGGATTGAAAACTAGCGGCCTTATTTGAAAACTCCTAATTTAAGGCGCTATCTTAGCCTGATTACAAACATGGATCCAAATATTCCTGAGTTGGGCAGTATTCCAAACTGGGACCAGACCCAAGATGGACAAACTTGCTCTTTCTTTGAAAAGAATTGAACTGAAAAACCAAAAAAAATTCCAGTTTTGAAATTCTTCATGATTTGCTAAGGCTCAGCTCTGCTTAAATTATGAGATCTCTGAAATACAGTAAAATAACCTGAGTATTGTTTAGAAGATAACAGTTAGTTTGTTCCTTTTTTCAGACTATGTCCATCAATGATTTGTATCTATCTCCATATATATTCCTATATATGATATAGATCTAAATTACTACAAACAGCACATTGCAAAATACAGAAGCAACTGGAGCACATTGCCTGGTCTCTCTGGGTGCATCTACACTTGTAAATTAAGTCATCTAAAGTCTGTTTAAGTCAACTTAATTTACTCTGCATCTATACTACAGTTTCCTTAAGTCAACTTAAGGAAATTTTAAGTTGACTTATTAAAGACCTACTTCAACTTACTGGATAAGTCGACTTTATTAAGTCGACTTAAGTCAGCGTAGATGCAGAGTAGCCCTAAGTTGACTCTAAGGGTCCCCCGGGCTCCCCCACTGACTTCCCTCCCAGGGTGCCTGGCACAGCCAGAGCCTGGCGTGCCCACCCACAGGGCAGGACACAGCCCTGCCCACCCCGCTCCTATACCCTGCCAGTGTCCCTGTCCTGCTCAGCCCCCATGTACTTTGGTACAATAGGGAAAATGATGAGCTCCCTGGCACTTTTGAAGGAGTGCCCAGGGAAGGGGGGCACCTCTCTGGTGTCCCCCTTCCCACCATGCACCACTCCCAGGTCCACCTAGCCCCTACAAGATGACTTAGGCATCCAGTGTGGACGCTCTAAATTGATTTGGCAAGGTTGACTTTAAGTCGACCTAAATTTACAGTGTGGACATGCTAAGTCGACTTAACAAAGTCGACTTATTTGAACAAGTGTAGACATAGCCTCCGTGCCTGGACACACACAAAAGCTTCAGGACTCATGTACTCACCTACAATTTGCTGCAGTTGTTCCTCAAAGTCAGCAGGTATTAACTATTCATGAAAAAGGAAAATGGCTTTTTTGTCTTTCAAAAAATGTCAAGAGTATCTTGAGCTAAAGTCACATGTGGCAGACCTGGGAACAGGCTGGCCACAGCTATTCTTAGAGGTGCCACTTACACAGGGTCTATAGGCACGATGAGCCTTTTGTTAGGGAAAGACAATACCCCAACGGCTTCTGCCACCAGTGGTGTTAGTGCCACTGAAATATTTTCCACCAAAGAGAGATCTCAAGCAAAACAGTACAGTAGCGTTGCAAGCTTCCAACCTGAGCAGTCACACTGCTGAAAATACCCAATGACAGCCTTTCGCCTTCTTCCAAGTAATTGCTCTCCCCCTACTCATCTTTTTTAATACTCCTGCCAACATACTACCTAGGTGCTAGTGAGTATCTGGTACTGTAGAAAACGAAATGTACTTCCAGAGAGTAGCATGACCTCCACGATCTGTCTAATTTATTTTTCAGTAATTTCCTCAGTGTTTATATGAGGCAGTGTTGGCCAGTGGCTAGTGCCCTGGACTAGGATTCAGGAAAATTGGATTCCATTCCCAGCTCTGCTCAAAACCCATTAGGTGGGCTTTGGCTTAAAACCCACAACTTTGCAGAACTGTGAAAACTTTAATAGATAAACATTTTAAAATGTTTAAGAATAAAACCTAAAATAATCCATCAAAATGATAACCAAATACAAATAGAATTCTGCCAACCCTAAGTATATTTCAGGCTATTAACATTGCCCAGCCACTTTCACTCCAAGCCCAACAACCAGAACTAGATCAAAATATTGTAGCCCTCAGAGGCTAACCTCTTGCAAATAATTGCAGGCTTGGATAAGTCAGTTGCCCAGAAGTATTTTTATTTTACAGTAGGAGGAAGAAATGTGGGGAGAATTGAATTAGTAAGGGGCAAACCTTAAAAGGTTTAATTTGGCTGTGATAAGCATCTGTAAGATTCAACATGTATCCAAAGTTTAATCAGTCCCTCTTGATGTTGAAATCAAACTGAAAACCTGGTTAGTGGTGAAAGTAGGAAGTGAAGAGGCATGCCAATATAATTTAAACCCTAAGAAGTTTACCAAAATGTTTAAAACTTTAAAAAAATTCCAGATGGTTCTGACTTAGCTCTTCCTCCTTAACTTTTTTATCTATCAACAACTTCCCACTGAACACTCTTATCTTACAGCAAAGCATGAATGGTTTTCTCCCTATCTTTGCCCCCCTTTTAACCATTAATTCCTCTGTGTAAATAAAGATGGCATTGGCATTTGTGTAGAGAAATGACCTTAATGATTGCAGAAGCATATGAGTAGAAGTCCCAGGCACATGAAGCAGGTGATATCAAATGAATCAGGCATCCTGAGTCAGCATGTGGAATGAATTACTTCTAACCCTCAGAAAGGGTAGTTCCTCTAGGTCAAGATGAGGTCACTAGAGCACCACAGGGAAGTTCACATTGCAAATGTTTGTACTATTGCTGGCTTGCAGAATGCTCTATAAATGCAAGATTTCAGCTTCCAGCATTTTCAAAGTACTTTTACATTAAAAATACAACTATTTATCAGAAAATAACATTTTAAGCTCTGAAACATGCAGCTTCTAACAAAGAAACAGAAAACAAACAATCATTTGTACATGGTGGTATCATGTTCATTTCTCAATATCTTTATATGCTGCATCATGCAACAGGAAATAATGGCTGCTACAAGTGATATGAGGATAACAAACATACCTGTGAAACAGCTTCCCCTTAAACAAATGCAGTGGTAACAAGAAAACAGCTTTGTGATTAGACTCATGGAAAAAAGAAGCCAACCATTAGAAACAGGTTTGCCAAATATGCTGCTGAGCTGTCCTTTCTTCCCTAATCTGTGTATCTGCTGTTATACAAAAGAGCTTTCAAGGACTGGCCTGTTAAAGCACTCTCAATTCTTTCTTCCCTTCAAAAAAAGCAGAGCTGGCAGAGGCACAGTAAATAAAAATAACAAGCATATGATGCCCGAGATGCATGTGAACATAAAGTGACGTTGGCAGCCCCCGCAAATAGAACTCCAGTTAAAAATAGCCTTTGTCTAAATGTGGAAAGTGTGTAAATATAGTCCCGGTTTCAACTTACTACAGAGGCTCACAAGCTCCAAGGAACAGAAGCTTATTATAGAGCATGTGCGTCAGAGGAGGGGAAAAAGAAAGACAAACTACTCTGCAATTAGTATCTACAATGAGACGTAAATTAATTTTTCCCCCCGTTCATTTGAGCATTGTTTGGAAAGTGGACAAGGGTAAAATCACTGTCAGATGCACATATCTGCATGTTGTAATAGTGCTAAAAAGGAAAAAGAGGAAACTACAGGAAATAGGAAAGATAAATCTAGCCCAAAGAAGGACAAACACAGGGAGCTTTCTGGGCAAAGAATGGCCGTACAGAAAATAGGATATGGAGAGAGTAGGAGAGATTTTGATCTCAGTTACACTGAAGTAAATAAGGAGTACTGTACCTTCCTTGACTTCAATGGAACTATTTTGGATTTACATACACTGGTGTAACTGAGCTCAGAATTTAAGCTGGGGCCTATTTTTGTGCTGAATGAAAAGAACGCAAGAGGTAGTGATTTTTCTCAAGAGAAATGTACATATTCTGGTGACAGCAAAATAGACTTCACTTTTTTTCCCTCATAGTTTACTTAGTATTTCATCCCACATAGTCATCAAGCTTTGAAATAAGGAAAATTGGAAAATCCTGAAATATGCCGTGTAGAATAATCTGCAACCAATTAAGAGTTTATCCTTCATAACACAGAAGGCTACAAAGGACCTGTATATTACATTAGATTCCAAGAACATCATTTCCAGGTTTTATTAGCTGTGGCATGCAGTATGTCCTTTTTAAAAAAAATCTGCTTTAAGCGTATTGATAAAAAGAAAGGATTTATCAGTCGGCTCGTGATTCTCCTGCACGTGTGAAGACCAGGTATTCTTCAAGAGGGTCTTACGTATTCAGATAGGTATTTTATTTATTTCAGTTTATAATGGCATTAAACACCCATGTACTCCTCTGCATGCCTTTGCAATTTTATTGTTTAAAAAAACAATAAAACTAAAAGTAGCAGGAAATTCCCAGGAAAACTGTACCCATGCCATACATAGAGGAAGAAGAATTTTCGCAGAGTCTAGCATGCCTCTTCTTCTGTAACACCTTTTCTATCTTTATCTCTTCCTTTTTGCTTGACTAACATAGGGTGGCATGTGTAATAGAAAAAAAAAAGGACACTTGTGGAATGGTAGATAGCAAGATGTGTGTTTAAGTTGTGGCCTGGGTAAAACTGATGCTATACGTTTCCATGTATATTTTAAATTAACCTTTGATATGGTGCATCATTATAACAAGCTAATTTTAGTACTGCAAGGAATAGACTTATATGGTTCACTCAAGTAATCACATGAAATGAATGTCTAAGTGAGAAGAGTTTGCCAAATACAAAGCAAGAACCATATATAACCTCTTAAACAACTACATAACACAGCAGTGCTGGCTACTTTACAAAGTTCTGGCTTATATACAAAATGTAACAGCTAACTCCTATCACAACATGAGCCAAAAAGGGACTTCCTGGAAAATACCACCCTGACTATCTAGGATTAATAGTTTAGCTCCCATTCTGGTTTGTTCTAACCCTTCTAAAGTAAGGTATTTTTCATCTTCACAATATTGCAAAGCAGACTGAGTTTACTCCTGGTCAGTTTTCAGTGAGACTTCACAAAGTACTGGCAACCTCCTTCACCTTCATTGTTTTAGTAAGAGAGCAGAAATGAGAAAAGAACAAAAGAAAACTGATATGCTAAAAGCTTCTGCTGTTATCTCAAGAGTAATTCTGCCTTTCTCTAATCTAATGAGTCATTGTCCTAGTATTTGTGGTACACACAGTGAGCTATTGCTGTAGTGTCATCGTAGCCATCAGGGACCTATGAAATGTTCAGGAAGGATTACTCCAACATAAGAAGTGCAAGGCTGAAACTGATTGCTGTTATTTTCCAACACTTGTATTTCCCACCACCTATAAGGAAGTTAATTTAACATAGGCAACTTTAAAAACTTAGAAAACTTTCGGATGCCTATTAGACTTTATTCACACAGTGTAACAATATAACCTGCTATAGGAATGGTCTCGTTTCTTGCTTGAAAGTGCTGTATAGTTTCTGCGCTCCCAATAAATCCATTTGGAAGCCTGCCCTAAAAGTGTTACCATGGTGATTATTTTGGTACTGCATGGCAGAAGAATGAAGCACTTACTGGTCATAGCAGAAAATCTTCTCTTTTTAAAAAAACAGCAGATTGCATTTGTCGGCATCTCTCACTTTCTTGATTTTTTGGGGGCGGAGAGCTTAGCAATTTATGATCTCCTTTTAACCTGCTGTATTACGTTAGTTTTAGGAGACAGCAGATGTCAAGAGGTAATGAAAATCTCCAGGATAGTTTCCTCCAAAACTATTTAGTAAATATTTATTATCTGCATATTACTCAGGCCAGGGGAAAATGCCATCCACTTGAATGGTGAAAACATTACAAGTTAACAAAGTGTTCTAGAATCCTGAGGCACTCTATAGTTACGGTATCACAAAAAATGTCTTTCTCACAACGGAGAATTTAAAGATAAGGAAAAGAAATGGTACAAAAGAAACTAGATATGGGTCTTTCTCTTTTGGAAAAGTGCAAGCCAGCACTGGGGCTTTCAGATTAAGGCCTTACCTATACAGGAAAGTTGCAATGGTTTAACCTAACGTTTGAATTTAAAATGATTTAGTTAAAGCAATACAACCCCCTGTGTGACCAATCTTACTTCAATTTCAGAATACCTTCTTTTGATGTAACTTAAGTTGATTGAGAGCAGATTTAAGCTAAACTCACAATGGCTATGTCTACACTAGAAAAAGTTAGGTCGACTTTGTTAAGTCGACTTAATAAGGTAAAGTCGACCTCATTAAAGTCGACTTAACGAAGTGGACTAAGTTGACTTAGCTTTAAGTCGACTAAGTCCACTTTGTTAAGTCAACCTAACCACCCTTAAGTCAACAGAGTCCTGTGGCACTTTTAAAGACTAACAGATTTATTTATCGCATGAGCTTTCGTGGGAGAAAATCCCACTTCATCAGACGCTTTGAAGATAGGAAAGTTATAGAGTGGGAGGAAATTAAATGCAGGGGAGTGTATGACATAGCATCAGGTCAGGTTGTAACAGCAAATCAAAATAGGTGTTAGGATTCAAAACACTGGGGAACAGCACATAG
>ML685756.1:28209558-28225613 GCA_007922175.1 Pelusios castaneus | reverse complement strand
AGGTGTTAGGATTCAAAACACTGGGGAACAGCACATAGAGGAGGGGGAGGTCAAATGTGCTATGTGCTGTTCCCCAGTGTTTTGAATCCTAACACCTATTTTGATTTGCTGTTACAACCTGACCTGATGCTATGTCATACACTCCCCTGCATTTAATTTCCTCCCACTCTGTAACTTTCCTATCTTCAAAGCGTCTGACGAAGTGGGATTTTCTCCCACGAAAGCTCATGCGATAAATAAATCTGTTAGTCTTTAAAAGAGCCACAGGACTCTGTTGTCTTTCTACAATAGACTAACATGGCTACCCCTTTGGAATTCACCCTTAAGTCGACTTAATAAAGTCGACTTAAGGGTTACTCCACATCCACAGCATCTTTAAATCGACTTAAGGAGTCGACTTAAGGGTTAAGTCGACCTAATGAGTGGTAGTAACAAAGTCGACTTAAGCTTTCATTAAGTCGACTTAAGGACTTTCTTAAGTCGACCTAATGAAAGCCTAGTGTGGACATGGCTTAATTTAAGTCGACTTAAGCTTCCTTAAGTTGACTTAAATTTGCCAGTGTAAACATAGCCAATAAGTCTCTCTTAAACCAAAATGAGGCTTTCAGTGGTTTAACAAACCAGTTTAATTAATGTACCTGAACTGGTGTAGTTTTGTGAATGGACAAGGCCTAAGATATCACAGAGGAGAATGCAATACGTAGGCATATGACTTCATTCACATTCCTCTTTTTCACCCCTTTTAACTGTAAGCTTCATGAGAAATTGCTGTAAGTTTCATTTCTTCACAGTAAACACCAGAAGGATCCAGTGTTTTGGTTCAGAGAAAGGCTTATTTATTTAAAAATGTAAAGTTTTAGCACTGTCAAAAGATGCCAGGTGGATGGCACTGGAAACCAAAACTCTTTATTCATTAAAGGTCTGATCTAAGGCCCATTAAAGGCAAAGGGAAAACTACTTTAGTGGATGTACACGTGCCTATAGAAAACAGGTAGCAGCAGTGCAAACTTGTCTACACTGTCCTACCAATATGTCTGCAGTGGAGAGTGGAGATTAGCTCAGCCTTATACTCCATTCAAAACCTGGCCTTCCTTCTGTGATTGCCAGCTAATGCTGACCAAATTGCCAAATATTACATATTCAGACCAACACATCAGTAATTGCAGTTCACTTTTTTCATCTGCAGAACTTAAGAGGCTCTACAAAAGAAGTCAGTATCATTATCCCCATTTTACAGATGGTAAAACTGAGGGAACTGACTTGCCAAAGGTACCCAAGAGGCCAGTTGCAAAGCTGGGCCATCTCATATTCACAAACTCACATAACTCATTTCCTATTCAGAGGTGTTGGTTAATATTTTTCCTTCAAAACTTTTTTCAAGAATCAAAATATCCTTTAAAAATTGCAGAAAATTTGCATTTTTTTCTAATTTTTCCATTTTTAAAAACATCTCCCACTCTCACCGCTGAAGTAAAAAGTTTCAGTTTTCCAAAAATAAACATTATTTTGTTTTTCCAGTTTTTGGTCCCTTTTCCTTTTTTTCCTCCCCATTTACTTACCTTTTTCTTTTTTGCCACTGTAGTGTGGGTTATGAGGGAAAGGATAGTTGGTGGGGGGGAGGGAGGGAAGAGAGAGAAAGAAAATAAACCCCCCAAAATTTGGTTTCTTTATGATTTGGTTGAAAATTTTTTCAGAAAACATTTTCCACAAAACAACCTGTTTTTTCTCCAGTTCTAATAGTAGTCTGCCCAAGAGTGATCTGAAAGGTCAATTTTGGTCAATTTTGACTTAGGCTGACTTCAAACTAGTGACTTGGAAATAAAATTCTCCAACTTTTTACTAACTCTTCAAACTACTACAGCCCTGAGAATTTTTTTACCATTTGGTGTTTGGGTGGTATCTTTGCTAATGAACTTGAGACAAACTATTTTTACAGGCAAATGGCAGAAAAATGAATCATGTCCTAAAAGCTGAGAAATTAGGTGATCCATAGTTTAAAAAAGAAGAAAGCAAGACATGGAATTGAAAACTCAAATGGAAAGCTGAAGAGTGTCCAAAGACTATTTAATCAAGTGCATAATAAAAAAGGATTGCAGGAAATTAGATAAAGACACTATAATAAAAGAAATATTGGAACTAGTTTATTTTTTTTAAATTCTTCCTCTAATGGAATGAGACATTGCAGTGCAGTAGTACTTTTTGCTGTTCACTCTGTTGCTAGAAAGGCTATTTCTGAGGGAATGGTGTGCCAAAATATTAAACATGGACTAAAAAAATTAAAAATTCTTCGCACAATATTTTAAAATTCTGCATATTTTGTTTGTCAAAATAACATAAATAATCACTCCAATTTCAATTATTTTGGTAATTCATTTCAAAATATCTGTCAGCGAGTATGTCTGGAACAATTCAGAAAACAAAAAAGATTCGCCCAGTAGTAGACCGTTAAAGAAACCCCATGACAACCCAGTCCCTGTTTCTCTGTTATGCTTTTGTCAGGTGCCTCAGTCTAGGTGTGTCACACATGCCAGCTGGGTACATCTTGGGGGAAAACTCTGCCCTTCCAGTCTTTTAGCTGATCCTTGTTTTTTCACCTTGCCCCCAAAGCATTACCATATTTCAAGTTCCCATTAGAGCGCAGTGCCACAGAGAAGAAGACAGGAAGTTTGAACCAAGACATAGTGTGTGGTGGGGAGTGGGATTGGAGAGGGTATATGGGGTGCAGGCAGCCCATCTCAGACATACACACACACACACACACACCCCGAGCCCAGCCACAGGCTCCACTCCATGTAGCTTCATTATTGTCCTGCTGGTCAGACATGAGAACCCATACCTGCTCATAGTGGGAAGGGGGCCCAGCTGCACCGGGTGACTAAGCAGGGCTGGCAACTCCAGGAGCTCCAGCCTGTTTGTACCTCCCATGCAGACGCAGTGCAAGGTGGGCCCTGCCAGGTCCAGCAATCCTAACAGCAGCCAGCAGCTCTGCAACACCAATTCTGCACGCAAAAATGAAATTCTGTGCAGAACATTAATTCTGCGCAAATTCTGCATTATGCAGTAGCACAGAATTTCCCTAGTAGTGAAAGACTATTAAAGTCAGTGAAAAGACTCCCACTGACTCCCTTGAGTTTTGGCTTATACCCTGAGGCTATGTCTACACTAGAGGCTCTGTTAAGTCAACTTAACAAGGTCAACTTTAAATTGATTTAAAGTCAACTTTGTTAAGTCGACTTAGAGGGTTCCCCACTAAAAACTTAAGTCGACTGCCTATGTCCACACTGGCAGTTGCTAGGTCGACCAAGGAGTGGTGCATTGTGGGTAGCTGTCCCACATTACACCGGGGCCTGGAGGCCAATTAGGTCAACTTAAGGGCACTACCCGTTCACACTGGCTTAAGTCAACTTAATAAGGTCAACTTAGGCGATAAGTCGACCTTCAGAGGTGGAGTTATTAAGTCGACTTAAGGAAGCACCCAGTGTGGACGCAGCATTCTGTAGGTCGACTTAAGCATCGTTAAGTTGACTTAAGGTGCAAGTGTAGACATACCCTGAGAGAGTAATAGGACCGAATTCTATGTTCTACTGCATACAAAGATAGAAATGAAATAAAAACATAAATTACTCATGCTGGAATACAATACTGTTTTCTTAGAGTTTAGAAGCACACAAGAGCCCCCAAAGTGAGAGAAAGAAAACAGCCTCCCTAAAACAGAAGCGTAGCTTACCCTCCCTTGCTTAAAGTTGGCTCTTTTCACACTGACTGTAATATAGCATGCTTTCCAACAGAGCCCCCCTAGCCCGCAAGCAGGACCAGGAAAACCCCCTATCGCCAACCACCCATGATTCTTTAAGGAATAGCTGGGAGTTCCAACACAGTGCTCCATAGACCACATCTTTAATCCTAAACCATGTGAGTAATCGTTATCTAGGTGATTAGTGCCATTGAGTAAGATTCTGGCCATTTCTTTTGATCCAGAGGATTTACTAGGCAAAGAAGATCTCTGTCACTTTCTTCTTTCCATTTTTGTTCTGTCTAGAAATTTACATTGACCCACAGAAGACATCAGGTCTGCTGACTCATTCCTGGATTTTTGTTTTCTGAGAAAATCAATTCTTATAATCCCACATATTTGCATGCTGCTAATTTTTCAATACGTTCACATTATCACTGTCAGTCTTACTTCCTTATTCCTTGATGTAATGAACTATCTAATCACTGTGACATCAATTCATTAAGGAACTTTATATAATTACATCTGCGTATCTCAGTGCTATCCTAAAGAGTCTGTGGGAGGTTGGCTTCTGGGTTAAGAGCATCAGGTGTCTTCTTTTTCAAACAATGCATATACTTCTTTCTAAGATTTTATTTCTTTCTTGCTTACTGAAGCAACTTGAAACAAAAATAGGTCAGTCTTAATTAAAATAATAGTAATGAATCTGATTCAGGAACTGGCAACATCATTTTAAGAGTTCTTTACCTCTACATTTTTGTATAAAAAGTCTTGTTTTATATGAGATTTTTATGTTCAGCAAACCCATATTCCTCTCTCCTCTTTCTTTTACATTCAGATTGGCACATTCACTAAAAAGGGAGGATTATAAAATTAATCTGGTCTCAGTAGCTATGAACATAGAGGGACATGAAATAAGATTAAGTCAATCCATAACAGTGGTCATGATTTTTTTTAATAATATGTTGCTATGGCAGGTATCATCAGGTAGTGATATTACACATAGTACTATAACTTTTTAGTGTACAAGCAAATCTACAGTCTTGGGAAGACATGAAGTGCTGTAGTGTTTGTCATGAGCAGATCTGTGTAGAAGCAATGGTCCTCAGTGAGAGATCTGCAACTAGCAGGAGAGTTTCCCCTCTGCCTTATCTCTAATTAGAGTCAGTTCTTCAGACAGAGTTGCTCTCATCCAGTGGTTCTAAACCTGGGGTGCATGCACTCCCTGGGGGTGCAAGATGCCCTTTCTGGAGGTGCGAGACATGCCAGATTTTTTTAGAAGGTAAATCATCAAAAACACAAATTAAGCACAGGCACGTAAGTACAACTACTTTGTTTCATCAAATCTATGTATTTAGTAACATTATACATTTTTAACAATTACTGTAATAAACAAACAAAAAATTATTTTCAAGTTTTTAAGCTAATTGTAGTGACCTACTTCAACGATTTTTGGTAAGGGGTGCTAGAACATATTTGAGAACCAATGGGGTGCAGGCTGCAGTAAAGGTTAAGAACCACTGCTATAGTCTAGGGGATCCAGGCATTGGATTTGGGCTGAGGTTGCTGTTAGCAATTGGCTTGTATGCTGTTTGACCACCTCTGGCCCAGGACACAGTGTATATGTAAATAAAACAATAACTTAAAAAATTCACCCAGACTACACCACACTTATTTCTCCTTCACTGGGAAGTTGTCTTGCAAGGCCCTGGACATCTGCTGCTGTTTGGGGAGAGAGGAAACACTGGTAGCAGAACAAGACACTGTGGCTATGTCTACACTAGAAAAAGTTAGGTCAACTTTGTTAAGTCGACTTAATAAGGTCAACTTTAAGTCGACTCAAAGTCGCTCTTATTAAGTCGACTTGACAAAGTGGTTACCCTGAACATGGACTTAGTAAGTCGACCAAACTGCCCTTAAGTCGACTTAATAAAGCTGACTTAAGGATTAATCCATGTCCACACTGTGTTTAAGTCAACCTAAGGAGTGGACTTAAGGGTTAGGTTGACCTAACTGGCGGTTCTTACTAAGTCAACTTAAGCTTTCATTAAGTCAACTTAAGGAATTTCTTAAGTCGACTTAATGAAAGCTCAGTGTGGATGGGGAGAAATTTAGGTCAACTTAAGGCTACTTAAGTTGACCTAAATTGCCAGTGTAGACATACCCTGTGATAGGAAGAAAAGGCAATCATATAAACAGTAAAAGGGTTATATTTACTCTGTGCATTGCTTACTATGGCACTATGCATAGATATGGTTTGTATCAACATTAAAGTTTGCTGGCACATCCTTTTAACAAACATGTAGAATGACCGAGGACATGAACAGTATTTGGCACTGGATTGTTTATCTTTCTGGCTATGTCCACACTGGCAAGTTAGTTTGAATTAAGGAGGCTTAATTCGAACTAACTAAAGCCATGGCTACCCTAGGCTTTAATTAGTTTGAATTAAGGGCTTCCTTAATTCGAACTAATAACTTCAAATAGGGTATTAGAAGTAAGGGTTAATTCGAACTAGTTAGTTCGGATTGACCAATGTGGCCATGTCAGTTCGAACTAATTTCTTAGTTCGAACTAACCAGCCCATTGAAATCAATGGAGATCACTAATTTGAACTAAGCAAGTGCCATGAATGGCACTTGCTTAGTTCGAACTAATTTTTTCTAGTTCAAATTAAGTTCATTCGAACTAACTAAAATGAGTTCGAATTAGTTAGTTCGAACTAACTAATTCGAACTAATTTTAGTAAGTGTAGACATAGCCGTGGGTATTTAGCCACTACTTAGCAGTGCAGTTCCCAAAACAATCCTGAGAAGTTACTTCAGTTGGAATTGATTTATTGGTCCCCAAGACTTCCTGGGCATGTTGCATTTACACATAGTGCATTAAAACTACTTTGGAGGCTCTGTTATTTTTAAACCAAGGGGAGACTTGCAAATACTTGGGGGTGTGGTTTGTTGCATTCTTTGAGGGAGGATAAATTGTCTTTTAAAAAATCATCCTTTTGGAATGTGGCATCCTTTGGAAGATGTCTGTTCTGACTATTAGCATAAAATAGTCCATTGGTTGGAACAGTACTCAGCAGTGTTCCAACAAATAACCTCACAATGGTAGCTGTGAGGTTTGACAGGTACAATGTCATGCTTCCAGATGAGTAGGCTTCAGATACACTTTGCATGATATGCTTGTTTTCTTTTCTTTGGATGCTTTTAGATCTATGATTAAAACAATTCTATAGGAGCTAAAAAGCAGTGAATTGGGTGGTTTTGTCAATCCTTTAGAGGTGGCTTGCTTATATTTTGGGACAGGGAAAAAGGTGATAATTTATATGGTCAGTAGTTCAAGAGGGATAAGCGTACCTACATGCAGGATGGGCAAGAGACCCATCTTGCAAACACTTTCTCACACAAATAGTTCCATGAAAGTTAATGACAACAGCCCCACGAGTATGGATCTGCAGGAACAGGCCCCTCTGTCTGTAAATACTCTGTGTTGGTCTGTGTGTACTGACAAGTACTTGTGAATACTTTGGGTATTTTTACATTGAGTAATGAGCTGGGAATGATTAGCTCACAACAGGATACACTCATTTGCATATTGAAAAGTCGTTGCTCATGTTACTGCTCACTACTTTACACGTTATCATTGGATACCAATACTTTAGACCGTCACTGTTGGAATATGAAGTGACTAGTAATAAAAACCTAGATATAGACCCCACTCTTGCCCCTCTGCACTGGTCTGCTAGTGCAAAGCTGTCTTAAACCCACTGGGCACTGGAAGATTCCAGCAAAAAGGGAGTAGGGCTGCCATCACAGCTTCTCTACCACATCCATCACTGCCTCCAGTCTAAGAGGCATGTTCACAGAAGAGGTAGGCTGGCTGGGCTGTTGCTACCTCTCCTATCCCATGGCTGCTGGAATGTCCCCTTGGGACTGTGTGAAAGAAGTGACAGTAGAAATTCAGCATTACAAACACCTCAGGAATGGATGTTGTTCATAACTAATTCTGAACAAAAAGTTCTGGTTGTTCTTTCAAAAGTTTACAACTGAATATTGACTTAATATAGCTTTGAAACTTTACTGAGCTGAACAAAAATGCTCCTTTCCCTTTATTTTTAGTAGTTTATGTTTAACACAGTACTGTACTATATCTGTACAGCATTTCCTCTTGGGGGCGTGGGGGTGGGGGCTCTGCTGTTGCCTGATTACGGACTTTGGTTCCACATGCGGTATGTGGTTGACCAGTCAGTTCATAACTCTGGTGTTCATAACTCTGCAGTTCTACTGTACAACTGGCACCAAGGCAAAGTTGATTCCTGGTAATCCAGAGTTGGGAGGCACACAAGATGGTTTTAAAGCCACCTTTGTTCCTCCTAGCCTCAGTTTTTGCACCAAGCACACCTCAGCCAGATGAAAGAACCTGAATCAGACTATTCCTTACATCATTAATACACACACATCTGTGAATTTAGGACTAGGTCACACCAAACCTTGTACAGATGTGCAAAATGGGGAGAAGGAGGACAGAAGGAGCTTCCCCAACAATGCCTGGCAATCTCAGTTTTTGCACTCAAAGGCTAGGGGATTCAGGAGCTGATTGTAGCCCAGGAGGCCTTCTAGTCACTGGTTGCTGTATCAGGTAGAGGTTCTGAGACAGCATGATGGGATTTCAGGCTGCACCCTATAAAATGGCAGGCTATGTCTACACTTACTAAAACTAGTTCGAACTAACTAATTCGAACTAATTTTAATTAGTTCAAATTAGCTTAATTTGAACTAGAAAAAATTAGTTCAAACTAAGCAAGTGCCATTCATGGCACTTGTTTAATTCGAATTAGCGATCTCCATTGATTTCAATGGGCCGGTTAGTTCGAACTAAGAAATTAGTTCAAATTAACATGGCCACATTGGTTAATTCGAACTAGTTAGTTCAAATTAACCCTTACTTCTAATATCCTATTTGAAGTTATTAGTTCGAATTAATTAAAGCCTAGTGTAGCCATGGCTTTAGTTAGTTCGAATTAAGCTTCCTTAATTTGAACTAACTTGCCAGTGTGGACATAGCCGCAGAGCAGAAGGCCATTGGGTGTTTCTTCAACAGTCCCTCCTGGTGCCACTACAGCACGTTCTCCGCTGATGTAAGTTGGCACAGCTCCACTGAAGTCAGCATAGCTGCACTATTTACATCAGCAAAGATGTGGACTCTCTGTGGGTGCATCTACACTGGTAAATTAAGTCGACTTAAGCAAGCTTGCTTAAGTTGACTTAATTTACCCTGTGTCTACACTACAGTTTCCTTAAGACGACTTAAGCAACTTGCTTAAGTCGACTTAAGGAAAATAAAGTCGACTTAATGGAAATTATGTCGACTTATAAAACTTGCTTTTGAGTAGACCTAAGGCTTAAGTCGACTCCCTAGAGTCGACTTAAGCCAGTGTAGCCGTGGGTTAGCCCTAAGTCGACTTAGGGCTACCCCAGGGCTACACCAATGCCCTCCCTGCCGGGGGGGGCACAGGGGTAGCCTGGTATGCCCCCCCACCTGGCAGGGCAGAGCCCTGCCCACCCTTCCCCTATGCCCTGCCAGGGTCTCTGACCTCCTTTGCACCATTGTACTTAAGTACAATGGGGCAAAGTCTGAGCCCCCTGGCATTGGGCAAGGGGTGCCCACCCGCCCCCGTGGACCTGCCTTAGGTCCCACTAGCCCCACAAAGTCGACCTAGAGCATCCAGTGTGGACGCTCTAGGTCCACTTTTTAAGTTCCCCTTTAAGTCGACTTTATTTTTAAGTGGGGACACACTAAGTCGACTTAGTTAAAGTCGACTTAAACTTACAAGTGGAGACATAGCCTGTGTGCCTCTGGCTTCAGACCTACCTCTGGAAATGTGAATAGCACAGTCCTTAGCCTGACTTACAAAACACAAGAAAACCAGACCATGTTTCCTACATCATTTCTATTGTTCCATGATTTTGGTAGATAATTTTCTTTGTGTGTGCCAAGATTCAAAGGCCAGTTAAACATTTGGCAACATTAAGGGATTAGCAGATTTTCATTTATGCAGCAGGAGTCTTTTGGCAATCAAATTAGCTTTCAGGAGAACAACACCTTGCAATTTATTGATGTTATGTATATTTTTAAAATTTCCTAAAATAAATATTGAGTGATCACTGGCAATATACTTATTCTTATCTCTTCCTGAATACATTTACTAAGTACAATAAAGTGTCCACTTTTCTATTAGCAATCTCAGCATCTTTTTCCTCTATTATATCTGCTTTACGGATTGAATGTGAGTCACAGAGAGGATATCTCAAAGTTCTTACATAATCTAATGGCATATGAGATAGATAAAAATTTTCAAGTCTCTTTTTCAGCTAATTAGTCAGATTAGTTACTGCAAATCCATCAAAACCTAAACACCAGAATTATACTTATTGACAATGCAGGAAGAGAAACAAATTCCAGTATTTGACGGTACTAATAAAGCAAAGGAACAAACAGCAAATAAGGGTGAATGGCCTTTGGAATCCAGGGGTATGTCTACGACTCTAGCAATTTAGATCGACTTAAGGACCCTTAAGTCGATCTAAATTACTCCATGTCTACTCTGGACTTTCATTAAGTCAACTTAAGAAATTCCGTAAGTCGATTTAATGAAAGCTTAAGTCGACTTAATAAGAACCAACCATTAGATTGACTTAAGCCTTAAGTCGACTCCTTAAATCGACTTAAGGATGGTGTGGACAGGGAGTAGACCTTAAGTCGATTTTATTAAGTCAACTTAATGCCAGTGTGGACAGCTATGTACAATGTGAAGTGGACTTAATAAAGTCGACTTAAAGGGTAGCCCCTTTGTTAAGTCGACTTAATAAGGTTGACTTAAAGTCGACCTTATTAAGTCGACTTAACAAAGTTAACTTAACTTTTTCTAGTGTAGACATAGCCCATGGTTCTTTATTATATGGTTTATTGACAGTGGAAAGATTAAAGAGAGGGCTCACAATATAGTTAAACTTGATTGAGTTGTCATTATAAGCCTAGAGTTTGGCCTTCTCTAAAATCCATACACACAAAAAGCCATTTTGGCCTCAGTTTTGGTTGATGTAGGTTATCCCTTCCTGAAGGCCTGAGATGGGGCACAGGATTGGGGCTGAAGTACTCTCAGCCTGATCTCCTTCCCTCCTCACTGTCTGTCTGCAGGTCTCCGGAGTTCCTTAGAAAGGAGAGGCTGGAGAGAAAAGGAACCCTGGAATTGAGAGACAGGGGTTACTGCTCTCCTTTCTGTAGATTTATTCAGGAATAATAGGTGACTTATTGGGAGCCTTTAAGGCTCATGGGGTATATCTACATTGAAGGCTCTGTTAAGTTGACTTAACAAGGTCAACTTTAAGGTGACTTAAATTCGACCTTGTTAAGTCGACTTAGAGAGTCCACACTCCAGTCGACTGCCAGCATCCACACTGACAGGTGCTAGGTCGATGGAGGAGTGGTGCATTATCGGCAGCTTTCCTACGTTGCACTGGGGCCTGGAGGCCAATTAGGTCAACTTAAGGGCATTCCCCATCTATACTGGCTTAAGTCGACTTAATAAGATTGACCTAAGCATTAAGTCGACCTTCAGAGGTGGTGTTATTAAGTCGACTTAAGGAAGCGCTTAAGTTGACTTAATAAGCGCCTAATGTGGATGTAGTGTTCTGTGGGTCGACTTAACCATCCTTAAGTCGACCTAAGGCTCCAGTGTGGAAGTACCATGGTGACTTATTGGGAGCCTTGAACACTCCTCCTTAAGGTTCATGGTTCTCCTGTGTTTGGTAAAGCTCTTCAAGGGTCTCCCAATGAACTTTAGAAGATTTGTTAGTCCTGAGGATCCTGGTTTGGTTGGTTAGAGGCTGATGAGTCAATCCAGTCTCACCAGAAGCTAGCCAAAATATTTTTCATAGGCCTACATCTGGTGGGATGGTCAAGTATGTTGCATCCTTTAAAGAGCTGTTATAAACTCTGCTCCTGCCAGCACAACTGGGGAGCTCTCTGTGACAGAATACTGCCAGTGCTCCTGCTGGAGCAATGCATTGCTATCCTGCCCTTTACTATTTGCTATTCCACAATATAGCTTTTAATATCTAAGCAAGAATACAAAAATAGTAGACAGTTCAGGGATCTGACTGTGTATTTAAGAGTCATATTGTACCCAGCAGTTGACTGTATGCAAAAGAAAAGGAGACCATGAAAGGAACCTCTCCCACTTGCACCCTCTGTAGGTGCTGGGTGCAAAGGGACTGCTTGCAATTAAGGATGCAAGCACTGAGCAGGGCTAGCGCCACTGTGGATGTGCAAAAGAGTGGGGCTATCTCACTCTGTTGTGAAACTGACAACATGATAAAATCATAGAACCATGGAGTTAGGAGGGACTACAAGGACCATCTAGTCTAATCCTCTGCCAAGGTGCAAGATTTGTTGGGTCTAAATCATCCATGACCGAAAGCCATCCAGCCGTCTTTTGAGAACCTCCAATGAAGGTGCTTTCACAACCTCCCAAAGCAGTCTCTTCTGTTGTCCTATTGCTGTTAAAGTTAGGGGTTTTTTCCTGAGATTTAATCTAAATCTGTTATGCCGTAGCTTGAACCCATTGCCTCTTGTCCTGCCCTCTATGGCAAGGGAGAACAACTTTTCTCCATATTTTCATGGCAGCCTTTCAAATATATGAAGACTGCTATCATATCCCCCTTAATCTCCTCTTTTCCAAACTAAACATACCCTTTTCCTTCAGTCTTTGCTCATATGGCTTTCATTCTACCCCTTTGATCATCTTTGTTCCACACCTCTGTAGCTTTTCCAGTTTCTCTACATACATTCTATACATTGTTGACCAAAACAGAACATAGTGCTCTAGCTGAGGCCTAACCAGCACTGAGCAAAGTCACCTCTTTTGATTTGCATGCTATGTGTCTTTTAATGTAACCTAAAATTACATTTGCTTTTTTGTATTGCTGACTCATACTGAGGTTGTGATCCACCACCATTCCCAGATCTTTCTGAGAGGTGCTGCTACAAAATAAGTTTTCCCCCACTCTATATTTGTGCATTTGATTTTTCTTCCCTTAGTGTAGCTCTTTGCATGTGTTTGTTGAATTTCATTTTGTTGTCTATAGCCCTATTCTCTAATTGAGCAAGTTCCCACTGAATTTTAGCTGTCTTCTCCAAAAGTGTTGGCAACTCCTGCTAGCTTTATCTCATCTCTAAATTTGATCAGTATGCTCTCTATACCTTGATCCAGGTCATTAATAAAGATGTTAAACAATACTGGACCTAGAATAGAACCCATTGTAACCCCACTTGAGACCTCCCTCCAATCTGACATCATGCCATTAATAGTTACTCTCTGTTTGCAATTGTTTAACCAATTAAGTATCCATTTACTGGTAGATCTGCTGAGCCCTCATTTCTCCAGCTTACTTATCAGAATTCCATGTGGATACAGAGGGATGCAAGTTGCACCCTTTTTAATGGTGATTCAGGAGTAACTCTGAGTGGTGCTGTGTTTCCCTAAGACGTGGCATCTTCCAGAGCTGGCAAAGGAGTGATATGGCTCTACTATCCACAAACAGGGCTATGGCTTGATGCTATAATTGTGTATGTGCATTTTCAATATAGCTAGTGGCAGAAATTGCACTTCTACGCTATCTGGTGGTTTAGAGAATTATGAATTATTGCAAAACATTGTTTTCAATGCTTTGCCTTCTATTTCCTACAAATCGAATTACTGAGGGGGATATTTGATTGTGAATGTAGCTAAAAAAGAGTTTCTTTTTAAAATTTTCATAGAGTACTACAAAGTAAGGTCTTGATCCAGCAAACACCTTACAGAGGTGCTAAATATTAAGCATGTGAGTATTCCCATTCACTTTAATGATACTGCTGACGTGAGTAAAAGTTGGAAAGATCCAGAACTAAATAAGTCAAGCACAAAATCCCACAGCCAGATATAACTACAGACACAAGACAAAGGCAAAAAACAAAAATGAAAAACAGGATATAGAACAGTGTAAATCATACCTAACACTTCTATGATGGAAATATGTCTGAACCTCTAATATGTAGCTGATCTGGGTAACAAATTCCGCATTCGGGGAGAAGGAGCACTGAATTCATTATTTAATAAAATATCAGAAAAATCATCAAAATTAATATGAAAAAGCTGCCAAAACTATTTGTATAAATCTCTGTGATTTCATTACATGTTCAAAGAAGTGATGTCCATTTGCACAGGGCTGGCCAAGAAACCCTCTGAAATGTATTATAGGAAATGTATGCAGGGCGTACCTGTGAAGGTAACAGGGGACAGTGAAGACATAATGGCGTGAAACAGGAAGAATAAAGTCCCATGAAGGGACATAGCCTTCAAACAATAGTGCTGCAGAGAGGTCAACATTCCAAACCCCACTGCAGAGAAACAGCCCCTGTAACTATACAAACTAAATAAACTAAATCCCTAGGAAGTGGGCCTCAAACTCCTCCTGTCTCTGAACAAAACACCAAGTACCAAAAGCTCTGCTCTTAATCTTAATTCTGTATTAGAATTAGTTAACCTGTTCTGTCCCCTATTTTGTCTTCCATTTCTTCACCCTTGCTGTTAATATTAATTGTGTTGAGTATCTGGCTATCATTGACTTTTTTAGTAAACACTGAGGCAAAATAGGCATTAATAACTCAGCTTTCTTGATGTCATCAGTTAGTAGTTCTCCTTCCTCACTCAGTAGAGTTCATCCTTCTCTTGCTCATAATATATTTAAAAAACCTCGTTTTATTGCTTTGCTATGTGTAATTTCCTTGCTATGTGTAATTCATTTTGTGCTTTGGTCTTTCTGATTTTGCCCCCATATATTTGTACTATTTTTTGTACTCCTCCTTAGCAATTAATCCATGTATCCACTTTTTGTAGGATACCTCTTTGATTTTCAGGACATTAAAGAATTCCTGATGGAGCCATATTGACCTCTTATGATTCTTCCTAGCTTTTCTTCACATCAGTATCGTTCACAATTGTGCCTTTAACAGTCTTCTTGAGAAACTGCCAGCTCTCTTCCCAGGGGACCTTACCTACCAGTTCTCTGAGTTTGTTAAACTCTGCTTTCTTGAGTCTGTTGTCCTTATTCTGCTGCTCTAACTTCTTCCTTTCCTTAGGATCAGAAAATCTATCTGCTGATTTCAATCTTTTTTCTTAGAATCATTTAATCTCTCATGTTATGATCACGTTCACCCAAATTGCCTTCCACCTTCAGATTCTCTACCAATTCCTCTCTGTTGGTCAGACTCAAATCTAAAATGGCTGCCCTCCTAGTTATCTCCTCTACTTTTTTTCAACAAAAAGTTGTCCCCAATATATTCCAAGAACTGACTAGAAATGTTACGTTTTGCATGACTGGGTAGTTAAAGTTCCTCATTATGACCAGGTCTTGTGTTTTGGATATTTCTGTTATTTGTTCTAGAAATGGCTCATTCAGCTTCTCTTTTTGATTTGATGGGCTATAGCTGACCCTACCATGACATGACTACTGTTTTTTACCCCTTTTATTTTTTCTCACAGACTTCAGCTGAGCTGACTCTTTCCTGCTTCTGGACCTCAGAAGAAGTGCATGTATAATGCAAGACCTCCTCCCTCTTTATTTTGCCTGTCCTTCCTGAACAAACTATACCCTTCTATACCAATATTCTAGTCATGTGACTTATCCCACCAAGACTCTGTGATGCCAATTAAGTCATGTTTAGTTCAGGGGTATCCAACATATGGCCCATAGGCAAATACATGGTCCAGCAGAGCATTTCATAAGGCTCATGGCCTGTTTCAACACAATATACTAATAGCCAATTCATTAATGTTTTGTCATCACATTTATGTCATTTCATTCACACAAGTATGTAAATGCATAATACTGTTCATAGAGACAACCTACCTAAATACATACAAAACAAACTGATCTTAAACTATAAATCAATACAGGTGACTTTAAATCTTATTAAAATATGTCAAATCTGTATGGGCCACACAAGGTTGTGCTTAGATCTATATGGCCCTCCTGTGTAATAAGGTTGGGTACCACTGATTTAGCAGCTCGTCCTGGCTCCCTTTCCCCCAGTACTGCTCACATCCTGGGGAGAAGGGACTGCGAGGCTCCCTTCTGGTGGGGACCCCAGTGGTCCCGGCCAGAAGGGAGCACGGGGCTCCTTTCTGCCTGGGAATGAGCAGTCCTAGCCAGAATGGAGCTCTGCGGCTCTTTTCTGCCCAGGACCACGCTCCAGCTGCTAGGGAGCCCCTGGGGCTTCC
>ML685756.1:28198733-28209158 GCA_007922175.1 Pelusios castaneus | reverse complement strand
CTTCCTGGGGAGAAGGGAGCAGGAGCTCCCTTTTTCTCTTGCCCTAAGTCGACTAAGTTGATTTAGGGTGTCCACACTGCTTAAGTCGACTTAAGAAGGCAACTTAAGCATTAAAGTCGACTTAAAAGTAGGTCTTATTAAGTCAACTTTAAATTTCCTTAAGTCAACTTAAGCAGCAGCTTAAGTCAATTTAAGGAAACTCCAGTGTGGACACAGAGTAAATTAAGTTGACTTAAGCCTGCTTAAGTTGACTTAATTTACTAGTGTAGATGCACCCAAAGGGAGTACTCTGTATTGGCAATGGTTGTGACCGTCCACAAAGGACAGAAATAACATGAAAGTAAGCATCCTTTAGGTCGAGGGATAAAAACCATTTTCCTCATTCCAGCGTCAGTATAATGGTTGATAGCGTAGACATCTTGAATTTGTGGGTTTTGACAAACGTTTTTAATCTTCTTAGGTCTAGAATAGGTCTCCATTCCCCGTTTTTCTTCAGTATTAGGTAATAATGAGAATAAAAACCTCTTCACCTCTCTTTTGGCGGTATTGGTCCTATCGTGCCAAGATCTAGAAATTGAAGAGGGATGGGGAAGGAGTTAGGGTAGGAGGAATACGGGAGAAAGGAATTGAGTAACTGTTGCATATGATTTCCAGAACCCATCTGTTTGATGTTATGGACTCCCATTTGTGAATAAACAGCTTCAGTTGATGACCAAAGGGAGTTTTGTTGATTGTAGATGCTGGAGGGTGAGGGTTGTTCACATCTTCAACCAAATCTTCAGAATTGCAGTCTTGAGGCCGATGATGCTGGTTGGGCTGTAGACTGATTATTATAATTGGAACGCCTCCTTTGGGGTCTCTGTCTATTTCTGTCCTGTTATCTTCATTCTGTATGCTGTGGGTAGCAGTGTTGATGTGGCTGGTACCTAAATTGTGGCCTTCTCGATGTTGTAAGTGTATAGATGCCCAGAGTGCAAAGTGTGGCCTGAGGGTCCTTCATGGTATGCATCACCGCATTGGTCTTCTCCCCGAAGAGCTTGGATTTATCAAAGGGTAAGTCCTCTACAGTTGATTGTAACTGCTTTGGTAGCATTGCTGAGTGTAACCATGATGCCCTTCGCAACACAATGGCTGTGGTTCTGGCCGTTGTATCAGCAGTATCTAAGGCAACCTGGAGTGCTGTTCTAGATATGACTGCCTTTTATCATTGGCCTACCTAACCAAAAATTACATTGCCCTCACTTCAGAGACCCATGCCAGAGCCCTTCAAATCCTAGGGCACCATAAATATCATCACTTGCACTGAAAGAAAAGGCAGAAGAAGAAGAACCCTTTTAATCCGCTAATAGGAGATATAGCAAAAGGAATAGTTTTAAGATCTCTTTGAGGAGCAGTGCTTCAGAGTTACCATCTAATCTGACAAACTAGAATTAACATGCGATGGGACTGAAAAAGATTTGGAGGGAAATTGTTGATAATATAATTAATTACTTTAGTCTCAGCATCACTAGAAATATGCTTTTCCTGCTACTAATTTTCCTCTTGATTACAAAAAAAAGTTTGTAAAAAGAGGAAATGGAGCTATTAGATGCAGTTGACATAGTACCAATTAGAACACAAATTGGAGTGTGCATGTATGTCAATGAACAAGAAGGCGCTTGATCAATGCACAGCTGGGAACATAGAATGCCGTAATAAACTTTTTTGAGATTCCAGTTATAGGTTGCACTTGTAATTGTAAAGTTGAAGAGGAATAACTTGGATGTGCACAACAAACAAGGAGTCTAGTGGCACTTTTAAAGACTAACAAATTTATTTATCGCATGAGCTTTCATGGGAGAAAATCCCGCTTTGTCAAATGCTTCAGGTGTCTGATGAAGTGGGATTTTCTCCCACAAAAGCTCATGCGATAAATAAATGTATTAGTCTTTAAAAGATCCATTAGATTCCTTGTTTATTTTGCTGAACTAGACTAATACGGCTATCCCTTTAGAACTTAGCTGTGCAAAATAGCCCAGGTAACAAAATAGAAATGTAATTGCACTAGGAACTTCAGTTGCACTTACGAAAATAATTATCTGCCCTGTGCAAGCCCTTAATTCCATAACTAAAGTGTATTTTTAAAAAATCTAGATTGCAGGTCTTATGTTTTTATTTTATTGCACTGTTTACAGTTGTTAAACTGTGTGTTTCATGCTAACAATATATTTTGGTCACAGATTTAGTTTATAAAGTACAATCTGTCCAGATTCATATTTTGAAAATAAGAAAATGAAAATAGGGAAAGAAATAAAACTGAATCAGAAGTTCAATAATCTATGATTTTTTTAAATTATTCTTGTAAGGAACAGTAAGTATACTGAGTAGGAAACAGATGGTCCAGATGCAGTGAGAAAAAAACATAATTACTACATTTCACACCCAAAAGAAAATGCAACAGCAGGAATTTACATGCAGTTTGTGGTGGTCACCTCATTATAGCACTTCAATAGCATAATACATTTGTGGGGCAGGTAATAAAATAGCTGCTGCTCCCCTAGGACAGGAGTCTGCAACTGGTGGCTCCAGAGCTGTATGTGGCTCTTTGGTTGCCCTCTTGTGGCACTGGACTCCGCCATCCTCCCCCACATCACCAGTGGATACTGTGGGTGGCCCATGCCAGGCTCTGGGCTTCCCCCCCACCACAAGGGACCCTGCAGGGGCCCACTCCTGGTTCCGGGCTCCTTCCCCAACAAGAGGATTGTGCGGCAGGCACCATGACTCAGATCCCCCAGCCTCCCATCAGGAGGCTACACCCATTGTGGCTCTCAAAACACTTGATAATTGAAGGAATTTTTAGAAACGGCTCTTCTTTGGGTTGCCAATCCCTGCCCTAGGACAGGATCATTGCAGACAATAGAAGTAATCCTATTAATTTCAATGGACTTCGAATCAGGCCCCCAGTATATTCTGATGGTCCTCCTACCCACTTTTCTTCTTCCCTGCCTCTTCCAGTCTTATTGTCCTGGATATTTCTGAAAAATACTTTTGAATAAAAAAACGTAGTTGACATCATTTACTAATCAAGCTGCTTAAACAATATAGCTTCCTCTAGTGATGTACCTTTATTGTAAGGGACTGATGATGATTTCCTACTTTATTTGAGGAGGTGTACGGACATTTTTTCAAAGGAAGATAACGATGCAAACACACATGCACCCTTCAAAACTATATTTATACACACATGAGTAATTGCATGCATAACCCACCATTAGCTTATTAGTGTGCTCAGGTAAAGATTCAAGATAAATATGTAGCCTCCTAACTGTGCATTCAGTTTTCACAGGAGTTGTCCATCTTGTTCTACTGGATCATCTTCAAAATTTCTTGATTAATTATGAGCAAACAACAGTTTTTATAGCTGCAGATTACTAAGCATTTTTACTAGTGACAAATGAATCTCAAGAGGCTTTACAGGTTCAGTTTTGTTAAGCACCCAAAAGTTCAGAAGATTGCTAAAGTTCAGCCATATCATTGAAAATTTGTTAGTCTGCCAAATGGTGTTAGGAAGTCCTGTGAAATTAACCTTTAGCCTGAGATTTCCTGCTTCTGGGTGGGCCAGAAATGCCTGAAAAACAATCTTTCTTCCAATAATTTGACGCTTCCACTTCCAGCCTTGACAGAATCAGGAAGTGCAGAGGACTTTGAAAATGAATTATAAGAACAAAATAACCAAACTTTTCTACTTCAAAACAGTTTGGTTCAATATTTTGTCCTCATCAGTTCTTACTTTATCCAAATAGATTAATCATTCCTAATTATTACATGCCTCGCAGGAGTAGTAGACATGCATGGGTTACTTATGTGACTGCTTTGTAAATAGGTTCACAATGATTTTTTTCTTCAAAGTTTTCCATCTCTTAATGTTTCAGAACCACCATTCTTGTGTTATTGACGGATGCTTCCTCTGAGGTGGCATAAGGAGCTATATTCTTGGCTATGAAATTAATGTTTTCAGAACCATTTTTCTTTCAGTTTTGCTTCTGCAAGTTCACTATCAATTTGTACCAGGCATAGTTTAGACTTGGTCTATGGAAACAATAAATGAAATGGCAATAAGCTGTGTGCTCATTTTTATTCACTCCATAGAGAAAAACAGCAAATGTGACATAAACACAGTGCATGGACAAAGAAGAGAAAAGGAGTTTTCAGATCATTGAGATTAGTGTTTTCTGCTCTGTTTGAAGTGTTCCTGATGATCAGCTGTGAAAAATATTTAGATGCTGCCTTCTGCAAATAAAAACTACTAGAAATTTCAGAATTTGGAGACAGTGCCACAAAAAATAAAAACAAAATCAAGGGACTGTGCATGACTTATTTGCTAACTCTCCAACAAACTGGGAACACTGCCAGCCAAACGGCTTCAGTGAGGAGAAGCGTTTGCCACAATGAACATTTGACTTCACATCTTGGGTTTTCCAACTATAAAGACGTATCAGAGAGTAATTTAAACCACAGATACTATCCCAAGAGCTCAACAGCAAAAGAACGCAAAGGTTCTTGCCTGCCTTTTGAGCCTCAAAGACTGAAACCAGGGAGACAAGCTGAGAACCTGCTTTTCACTGTCTATTGTTTACAGTGAAATGACTTATTCGGAGGACAGAGATATTTTGAATGTGTGAATTGTGCTATGACCAGCTGTGCCTATTTTGGATTACAATTGGGGTACACAGATGGAAACGATATTTCTAGACTGCTTGAATTTTAAGTCTGCTAATTTCGACACAGTCAGAAAACCAATTACTGTCTGAGATTATAAACAAATTACTAGTAAAGAAGGAGAAAATGACAACGCTACTTTGACATTTAAGGCAGTAAAGAGATCTTACCATTTTCTAAATGTTCTTCATATGATCTGCACAGCATATATCTATTTAATCTTCGTGGTGAAATACAGATATAGGTGATTGTAGGAAATTGGGGCCACACCTCCCTGTCCGTCTGGAAGGGAGGCCACACCCTCTCACTGTTGTACCTAATGAGACAGATTCAAAAATGGGAAATTAGTTGTCTCAGAGCTCTAGCTTTTCAAGCGGGACAAAGTTAGTAAACTGTCAATGAGCTCTGGTCATCAGAAAAGGAAGAACTGTAGCTAGTCTGGGGGCTCAGGCCCCTGGTCAGGGAAGAGCACAACATAGCCCAGAGGCTCCGGCAGTTTAGGGAGCCCGAGCCCTCAGGCAGGACAGGGCAATATGTGTTTTACAAGACCCTGACTTTCTGGAAGGACAGAGAAGTGGTTTACAGGGCTTGGCCTTCTGGCAGGACAGAGCAGTGAGCAGCCTAGGAGGCTCTGGCCTTGTAGAAGGGCAGAACCAGCAATAAGGTCTCCTGGCCTAAGGTGGAGTGGCTGGCACTCCAGGGGTCAAATTGGCAGCGTGGGGTAGGGGACTGGGGCCCACCCTACTCCAGTGGCTCTCTTCCCAGGACTCTAACAGCAGCAGAGGGAATTCCACCAAAACACAAACCAATATTCTGGCCACACAGCCAAACTACACTCCAGTGTCCTTAGTCTACTTCCTATCACTCTGTCGCACAGTACCTGGCTTTCAAGTTCATCATTGGTCTCTCCAGGGTAGACAGCTGGTGACAGTCCTCGCAGCTACTTGCCATCTGTGGCGGCCGGCAGCTTTGGAAGTCCTTCCTAGTCCTCAGGGCTGTAATGTTTCCCCTTGGGCTTGAGTTCCAGCAGTGGGCAAGAGACACCCTTCTTCTCCAGCAGCTCCAGCCAAACTGAACTACAGTGCCTCCTTGTATACGTCCTGTTCCTGTCTCACCTGTCTGCTTCTGACAATGTGGACATGCATGTCCTGGCTCCTACAACCAGGGAGTAGGCAAGAGCCTCTCCCAGTCTGTCTCTGAGGGAAGCTATGCCCCCTCACTACAGTGACGAATGTTAAATGTTTCTTCACAGCTTGCCCTGGCATGAATCAGTAAATATAATGAAGCCACTGTGCATGTGTTTGTTATTCCTGTCATCATGAGATAGAACATTTGGTTTTGAACTGTGATATCTCATTAGCAACACCTCAAGGAATATGAAGAACTGGAGAAAACAGAGTAGAATGGTTGTAGATTCCTTACAGTTTCCTCACAATCAGGCTGTGAAAGAACAATCTCACGATGCATAATCAATTTACACGCAAAATATGTACATGGTAAATTAGTGCTATATGTTTCTTTGGAGCGCTGTGTGAATTAACTCCATTAATGAATAACTTTTTTATCTTAGTCATCTTCTTTCTGTTATATCTACAGAAGAAGCATAATTTAACAAATTCATTAAGGCTGATGTTTCTTTTTTTGCAGCAGACTTCTGGAAATGTTTTAGAGTTGTAACCACTAATAACTTAGGGTATGTCTACACTAGAAAAGCTAAATTGACTCTGTTAAATTGACTTACAACATCTACACTAAAAACTTAAGTCAACTGCCTGTGTCCACACACGCAGTTGCTAGGTCAACGGAGAGCTGAGGGTCATGGAAGCCGCGGCCTGGGGAAGGGAGCTGGGCTCCCAAGGAGAAGGGAGCTGCAGCTCCCCCTGGGGACAAGGGAGCCACAGCTCCCTTCTTCTCCTCAGCAGCAGGAAGCCGTTGCTCCCTTGTCCCTGGGGGAGCCACGCCTCCCTTCTTCCCAGGGAGCAATGGTTTCCTTGTCCCAGGAGCTACGGCTTCCCAGGAGCTGCGGCCCCCAGGGAGCCACGGCTCCCTTATCCCAGGTTGCCCAGCTCCCTTCTCCCCAGCCCATCCCCCTTAGGTCGACTTAAGAAATTAGGTCAACCTATGGCATCCACACTGGCTTTAGGTTGACTTAACAGGTCGAATTAAGTGTGAAGTCAACCTAAAGAGTGGTAGTTATTAAATCGACTTAAGGAACTGCTTAAGTCTACGTAATGAAAGCCGGGTGAGGACATGACATTCTGTAAGTTGACTTAAGCATCCTTAAGTCGACCTAAGTTGCTAGTGTAGATATACCCTTAGGTAGTAAAAGTGCAGTGATTTGGGTGTGTACAAATCTGTATTTATTACCAAAAATCTTCACTGAAGCAGAGGTAAGGAAGTTTAGTACTTCCTTCATGCCCTTTCATAATGTGACACATCAGGTTCAAATTTGTCATAATAAGGGAATGAACACAATTAAATAAAACAAGAATGTTAGAAAACCAGAAAATGCATAGTTCTAGCAATACCCACCACCCCCTCTAACTCTCCCCCCCTCTCAGAAAGCAAAGCTAAAGTCAACCTCTGAAGACTTGGAAATATAGCGCTACGGTAATACTTTTCATACCATGCACCCACACAGCCTTAACTCTGCCTTCTGGATATGACAATAGTCAATTAACCTTGGGACAAATTGCATGGGCTTTGGTTTACCCGAAAAGCTGACTCTCTTTTTGTCTACCCTTGTGAGCAGGAGAGGCTTCCCCAGTCTCTGGCTATGTCTACACTTGTAAATTTAGGTCGACTTTAGCTAAGTCTACTTAACTAAGTCGACTTAGTTAAGTCGACTTAGCATGTCTACACCTAAATTTTAAGTCGACTTAGGGGGGAACTTACAAAGTCAACCTAGAGCATCCACACTGGACACCTAGGTCGACTTCTAGGGGCTAGGGGGACCTAGGGCAGGTCCACAGTGGTAGGGGGGACCCCTTGCCCAGTACCAGGGGGCTCAGCCTTTGCCCCATTGTACCTTGGTACAATGGGGCAAAGGGGAACAGGGACACTGGCAGGGCATAGGGGCAGGGTGGGCAGGGCTCTGCCCTGCCCTGTTGGGGGGGGCATGCCAAGCTCCCTCTGTGCCCCCCCAATCAGGGAGGGCAGTGAGGGAGTCCTGGAGTAGCCCTAAGTCAACTTAGGGCTACTCCAGGTCTACACTGGCTTAAGTCGACTTTAAAAAGTCGACTTAAGCCCTAAGTCAAACTAAAGGAGGTTTAATAAAGTTGACTTAATTTTAATTAAGTCGACTTTATTTTCATTAAGTCGACTTAAGCAACTTGCTTACGTCGACTTAAGGAAACTGTAGTGTAGACGCAGAGTAAATTAAGTCAACTTAAGCAAGCTTAACTAAACTTAATTTACAAGTGTAGATGCACCCTCTGTGAGTAAAAGGTAGGCTTGGTTATGGATCAGATGGATTTCTACCTCATGATTCTTGTGCATGTCCAGTTCAGGATCTGCTACTTTGATTAGTTCTTTTGGGGGACAAGAGGATTGAGTAAGGAATATTTTATTTCAAAACCATTGGGAGGTGTATCCCATTTGTTGGCTCCAGTTATAGTCATTTGTCACCCTGCTGATGTAATGCAAAAGAATAAAGGCACACAAATCTGACATCAGAAATTGCAACACTCAAAAACCAATAGGGGAACACTTCAATCTCTCTGCTCACTCCATTGACCACTTGCTAATAGCTGTGCCGAAACAGATGAATGACAAATCACAGCTTCAAAGAGAAACTGCAGAACTCAAATTTATATGCAAATTCGACTCATTTGCCTTGGGGTTAAACACAGACTACAGATTTTTCTCTGATTATAACAGGTGATTTGACCTCACCTTCCTCTATGTGCTGTTCCCCAGTGTTTGAATCCTAACATCTATTTTGATTTGCTGTTATAGCCTGACCTAATCCTATGTCATACACTCCTCTGCATTTAATTTCCTCCCATTCTGTAAATTTCCCATCTTCAAAGAGTCTGACAAAATGTGATCTTCTCTCATGAAAGTTCACGCGATAAATAAATCTGTTAGTCTTTAAAAGTGCCACAGGACTCTGTTTGTTTTCCTGCTGATGTAATAACCAAACAAATATTGTGGTATTATAAAAAATTACATCAGTGTAATCTAGAACCACAGGATTATCAGTCAACCCATATACAAATCTCTGACTCAGCTCTGCTCTTGTGCTGCCAGCCTAAATGTCTCTCTCACAGGGAACAATTTTAGGCCACTTAGAAAACTCTGGAAGCATCTGAATTATCTCACCCTAATTGCTGCTATCATTTCTTAAAGGAAAGCATGAACATCTCTGGGATCAGAGTACCCAGGGCCAGATTAAGATATGCTGAGGCCCTACACTATGTCAAGATTTAGAGGCCCCATACCATAACAAAAATAAATAAATATAACAGGAAAAAGTGTATTACATTCTAACAGAAAGGCAATGAAAAAATAAATGATAAATCTTTATCATATATACATATCATATATACATATATGCATATATACATAAATAAAGATGCAACGAACAAATAATCTAAATAAAACTTAGTACGTAAAAGTAAGAATGCAACTTGCAATGAAAAATTATTAATATAAGATTAGCATATATGAAATTGAAGACAACGTAAAGCAATACAAGAGCATTACAAAGATCAGTACTTAGTAAATGGAAGCAGCAATGGAAACTGACCATCTCTTCTGTTTACACATCACATAAAATTTAAAACATTTTCTTTCGTGATTTCCAAAGAGCAAAGTCATAGATGATGTCTTCAAGTAATAAACGATGTTTATCATTTTCTATGCACAAAATGCTTAGTGCAGACAGCTTTTCTTGCAGCATTGATGTCCTAAATTCATTCTTAATCCTCTTCAGCTGCGAAAATGACCTTTCCCCTGAGCAATTTGTTACCATTGGACTCAAAAATAGCTGCAATATTGCTTCTACATTAGGGAAAGCCAACTGAATCTTATCGTGGAAGATGACTTGATACAGGTCCTAGTGCCATAAATATCCTTTATCTGAATAATTTTGCTTGATATAAGCATGGAAGTGCTTTATTTCCCAAACCAGGTTAACATCAACATCACCAGGATCGTCTTTCATCAGAAGCTTTACACCATCACACAACTATTCTTCCAAGGCTTCTAAGTCAACCAAAAATGTAAATCTTTTCACAACATTATCGTATATGATTGCTCTTTTCTTCAATTTGATTTCAAGGCCATCCATCGTAGGAGTAAAGGTTTTCACTTGAAATTTGTCTCTTGGAGAAAGCCTTTCATCAGCATTAGGTACATCACCATCATTGACCTGTTTGTTTCTCACTCTCCTTCTTTTATTCACACACTTGGGCTATGTCTACACTTGCACTTTTAAGTCGACTTTAACTAAGTCGACTTAACTAAGTCGACTTAAAGTCGACTTAGTTAAATCGACTTAGTGTGTCTACACTTAAAATTAAAGTCGACTTAAAAGGAATTTACAAAGTCGACCTAGAGCGTCCACACTGGATGCTCTAGGTCGACTTTGTGGGGCTAGGGAGACCTTGGGCAGGTCCACGGTGGTGGGGGAAGCACCCTCTGTGTACAATGTGGCAAAGGGGGACAGGGACCCTGGCAGGGCAGAGCCCTGTGTGTGACACTGTCTGGATTTAGGGAAGCATT
>ML685756.1:28177455-28198333 GCA_007922175.1 Pelusios castaneus | reverse complement strand
AATGCTTCCCTAAATCCAGACAGTGTCACACTGTGCCCACATGCCCTGCCCTTTGGGGGCATGCCAGGCTCCCCCTGTACCCCCCCTGGCAGGGAGGGCATTGGTGTAGTCCTGGGGTAGTCCTGTAGTCCTACCCCAGGGCTACACTGGCTTAATTCGACTTTAGAAAGTCAAATTAAGCCTTAGGTCGAGTAGAAAGGTGGTTTAATAAAGTCGACTTAATGAAAATTAAGTCGACTTTATTTTCCTTAAGTCGACTTAAGCAAAGTGTAGTGTAGATGCAGGGCACGTTAAGTCGACTTAAGCCAAGCTTAAGTCGACTTAATTTACCAGTGTAGATGCAGCCTTGTGGTCCACATCAGGCAGCTTTCCTGTTGCTTTGAGTTTAATTTCATCGAAACATTCTCGGGTTTCTTTTTAAAAGTGAGAGAGCAATGTGTAAAGCTTTGCACATGTGCTAAGGGCAATCTGTAGATCCTATAGGGCCTTGCTGGTTTTGTGGAACTGTTCTAACAAACGATTCCAAAGTTCTAACATGAACACAAACGCTAATTCCTCAATTTTCTCCAGAAGAATGTCAGCTTCTCTTCTTGTATCCCCTTTTCAGTATCATTAGTATGGACATAAGTAAGAGTATCAATAATTGAATTATAACCCTGAGCTATTGCTGAAATAGCCTTTGTATGTGCTTCCCACCTAGTGTCAGAGAGATCTTTTGGTACTGTGGAGTTAGGATCCAAGAATGATTTGAGTACTGCCCAACATTTTGTAGAGGACGAGAAAAGAGTGTATATTTGTTGCACAACAGCAAAAGAATGTATTGCATCTGAGCAGCAATCAACTGCAGCACAACCAACAAGAGTCAGTGAATGTCCTGCACATGGAATATATGTAGCATATTTATTTTTCTCTAGAAGTTTTTCCTGCATGCCATTATATTTCTCTGCCATGTTAGCTGTAGTGTCATATGACTGTCCTCTGCACTAACTGAAGTCAACTTTGCAATCATTGCTCAGATAATCCAGCACCATGTTGGCCATACTTTCACCACTATGATTTTCTCATTCAAGGAAAGTTAGAAAGCGTTCAATGGGAAAACCATCATCAGGTGACACATATCTTACAATAACAGATAGCTGCTCAACATGTGAGAGATCCGGTACAGAGTCAATGGACAAACTGAAGTATCCTGCTTTTCTCAAATCATCAAAAAGAGATTCTCTTATTTTTTTACCCAGAAGAGGGATGAGTTCATCACATATTGTTTTAGACAAGTATGAAGACTTCCCAGATCCACTGTTTCTATAATGTTTTATATTTTTGCCAAGAAATGGATCGAACTTAGCAATGAGTTTTATCAAGCCAAAAAGTTCCTGTTATGTGGCGAGACAAACTTTTCGGCCATGTCTACACTGGCAGTTTAAGTCGACTTAAGGAGGCTTAAGTCTACTTAAACAAAGCCATGTCCACACTAGGATTTCATTAAGTCCACTTAAGAAATTCCTTAAGTCGACTTAATGAAAGCTTAAGTCAACTTAATAAGAACCATCGGGTAGGTCGACTTAAGCCTGCTTAGATCGACCTAACCCTTCTTTTGGTCGACCTAAGCCCAGTGTGGACATTTAAGTCCACTTTGTTAAGTTGACCTAAAGGCATTTAGGTCAACTTAACAAAGTGGACTTTGTCCATGTCCATGGACAGCAGTTTGTTAAGTCGACTTAATAAGGTTGATTTTAAGTCAACTTAAAGTCGACCTTATTAAGTTGACTTATCAAAGTTGACCTAACTTTTTGTAGTGTAGACATAACCTTCATTGCTTCCTCTAAAAGCTAATCCACATTCTGCCACTGTGCCCACGATTAAAATAACACATTCAAATACATGCTTCCAGTATTCTTGCTCTTTTCTCATCTATTCCTCCAGGTTTGAATCCAAGGTCACTTAATACCTTGCCTCCCTGTAACATTTCTAAAATGGAATTATCTACCTACTTTTTTCTGGGATACTGTGAGACTTAATAGAAACATAGGAAAAATTCTCAGTAGGGAATTATTAAATAGTTTGTCCCTCATGAAAACTTCTTCCTAACCTACATGAGTTAGAAACTGATTTATGCCCTGAAGCATGAGGGTAGAGGTCAATTTCTAACTAATCTTGACAGGGTTTTTTAAATCCTTATTTAAAACAAAAAAAACAAACAACCCCTCAGCATTGCAACTCTGGATATTCTGTAGTTTCATTTGCTTTCTATGAACATGTGAAGCACCTGACAGATATTCTGTAAAAGGACATATGTGTTTCTGTTTCCACACAAACATGCCTATCCACAAGAAGTTTCATAGAACCTGAATTTAAAGTCACAAAGCATTAATGTTTGTGCAGAAAATGTTTTATACATTCCCTCAATCAGGGACCAGAAACAACACAAAGTAACTTATTAGGCTAACCACAACTAAGACAGAGTTTGAATAGCTGCTGGAGCTGTGCATGATCAAAGTCAAAGACAATATAAAAATTTACTGGGTACTTTTGAAGTGGCAAGCTAGTTGAGTAACCCAAAGTGCTGCTCAGAGTCCCCGAATTTTTAATTCATTTTAATGAACTAAAATCTTTAAACAAACTATGATAAGAAAATCAACTATTTCAACTCTCAAACAAAATGAAACATATATAATTGCAATAAATATATATATAATTAAATAGAAAAATAAAGACACCTTTATTTTTAAAAACATACATTTTAATTGTATATTTGCAACTGGCCTGATTCCAAAGTCAATGGGAAATGTATGTGTTCAGCAGCACTTCTTAGGGTCTTGTCTGTCTGTCCCTATTTAAAAAAAAAAAATCCAGAGGAAATACAGTAAATGCCTCCTTCTGGGACAATGGGGAAGGAATCTATAAGTATTTTATATCCAAAGGTTGTTTAAGAAGATTGTGCATTCAGACCACCTGAAAATAACCCCACCATGAATCAAACATGAGAAGAAGTTGTTTAGGGTTTTACTGGTATTGCAACAGAATGTGAATGGTTTCTGAGTAAAGTATAAGGGACTCCAGATGATAATACACCAGAAGGCTGGCTAGACCCCAGGAAAGAATACTAGACCTTAATACAAGCAGATGGTAGGACTCAGAATCTTTATCTAAAGCATTGCTATAACTTTTAGAATAGTACCTCAGCTCTCACAAAAAAAAAGGTGAGTATATTTTAAGGGTTCAGTGATTCCTCCATCACTTACAAATTAGTTAAATTCCAAAGGGGTAGCCGTGTTAGTCTATTGTAGAAAAACAACAGAGTCCTGTGGCACTTTTAAAGACTAACAGATTTATTTATCGCATGAGCTTTCGTGGGAGAACATCCCACTTCGTCAGACGCTTTGAAGATTATTTAATTATTTAAAATTATTTTTGAGAAACAGAGGTTGGGCCACAAAAGATTAAACCCACCTAACTGTATACTATATGATTATGCAACACACAAAAAGCAGCCACATTTTCTCAATCTCAATGACTTATTGAAGAAGGGAAAGAACAAACCACAAAAGACAAAAGTAAAGTCTCCCTGACAGAGAACACCATGTTTATCTGCTCCAAATGCTGGTGCATCAACTTTCCACACAAAATGGCTGCTACTCTGGCAGAGAGGCAGGCTCTTAGGAATGTTACGTTGGAGCATAGTTGCAATTCATAATTATGTACATGACATGTTAGGTAAAGTCATAGTCAAAGAAGCCCCTTTGCTGATCTTTCTGGGATACAGCTGTGTTACGTAAGATTCAGAAAGTTCCAGTGACAGTGTTCTCATAAAAACCAGGCATCTTCACTGATAATATAATTTTAAAACTGAGAAAATATGGCAAAAACCCTATATTAACTCTGATTTTTTAGAATTTACTGATGCCTTGCCTTAAAGCACTACTTAAAAGGCAAATTGTTTGAAACTATAGTAAAGGAAGAATTATCAGACACATAGATGAACATAATTTCTTGGGGAAAAGTCAACATGGTTTTTGTAAAGGGGAATCAAGCCTCACTAATATATTAGCATTCTTTGAGGGGGGTCAACAAGCATGTGGACAATGGGGATCCAGTGGATAGTGTGTACTTAGCTTGCTTTGCTTGAGAGCCTTTGGTGAAAATGTATCATGGAATAAGAGGAAGATCTTCTCCTGGATCTATAAGTGGTCAAAAGATAGGAAACAAAGGGTAGGAATAAATGGTCAGTTTTCTGAATAAAGAGACATAAATAGTGATGTCTCTGAGGGGTCTGTACTGGACCCAATACTGTTCAACATATTATGGTCTTCTTGTGTACTTTCCCCTGAAAAATTAAAGGCCCCAGTGACTTCTTCAAACCCTCTGGCTTATAAAAGTTACACTCATACAAGCATAAACAATAATATGAAACTTATTTGACATGCCATAATTTACCAACATACATCAGATTTTGGATACAAGGCATTGAAATCTCACAGCAAGCAGTTTGTAAGAACAACCCACACAATATAACAACAAAATACATGTTAAAAACCCTGAAAAAAATTCATATAAGGAATGTATCCAAGGAAACCGCAAGCGGCCTGTGCACGCAGAAAAAGGACTAAATTAATTAAGGAAATTAGTTGCTACAAATTATCTGATTAATGTAATAGGCTACAAGACCCAGACATCAGTAAAAAAATAACTCATTAGACACACTGTAGAGCACACTGCATTTTGCACTAAAGTTTCCCAAGTTATTTTGTTTTGAAACTGTTTGTAATGACATTGTGCTCTGACAATTTAAAAATGGCACCTTCTTAGTCACATCTGCTCCCTGGGTGTAATTACAATTCTATCTGTTGACTTTGCTGGTTAAATAATACCTTTTTCTCCTATTAGTGCTGCAGAACCAACACAGTTAAAAGAGACTGATCTAAATCCATGCCTCCTACACCTGTGCAAACCCATTATAGGCATACTTTAAAGATGAGGGTTGGATCTACACTGGCAACTTAGGTCAACTTAAGGATGCTTAACTCGACCTACACAAAGCCACGTCCACACTGGGCTTTTATTAAGTCGACTTAAGCGCTTCCTTAAGTCGACTTAATAACAGCTTCTTAAGTCAACTTAAAGCCAGTGTGGACGGGGAATAGCGCTAAGTCAACCTTCTTAAGTCAACTTAAAGCCAGTGTGGACGGCTATGTCAACTGTTAAGTCGACTTAACAAGGTCAGCTTAAGTCGACTTAAAGTGTAGCCACTCTGTTAAGTCGACTTAACAAGGTCGACTTTAGAGTCGACTTAACTTTACAAGTGTAGACATAGCCAAGGAGCCTGACTCTGATCTCACTTAAACCCCCAGTTACAGATTGGTGCAACTCCATTATCTTTAGTATAGCTTCTCCTGATTTACACTTTGTCTATAGGAATTAATGTCACACTCATCATCATGGTTCATGAGTGCCCAGCAGAACCATATTAGTCAACATGCAGTGTAATCAACTGAGGTCTATCTTTTGTTTTCTTCATATTAATTTTAATACAAGTAAGGGAGAGATTAAACAAAAAAAATGTGGGAAAACCAAGTAAAAAATGTGAGACTTCACTTTAGTACTAAAGATGTGTTTGCTTTTCTGTCATCTGTTGCATAAAGGAGTTCCAGGGATGTTGGCAAGCCACTGAGAAAGCCTTGCATCCTGATCTTATGAGTTTTTACTCTTGGTGTGTATATTTTCCTTGGGCCCAGTGTCACAATCAGGACCGTTAGGGGCCTGCAACCCAGGTGACTGCTTGGTGTTCCAGCCTTGCAGGGCACTGGACCTGGGATGCTCTTTTTGTTGGTGGTGACAAAAAAGAAAATAGAATATTTGAAATAAAAGGTTTCAGGTATTTCTTCTGTGGATTCATTTTTCACTAATCTTCTAAAAGAGTGGTCTTCAACCTTTTTTGGATCAGCGCCCAGTTTTTCAATATTTTCACATTTGCAGTAAGTTTACCACCCATCTACATAAATTGTTACTTTTTATAAATTGCCACTGTCATTAAATTACTTTTTGTAGCACCCACCAAAAAGCACAAAACGTCCACTAGTGGGCGGTATCGCCCAGGTTGAAGACCTCTGTTCTAGAATGTCCTGGACCTTTGCAGAATCTCATGGAACCTTCCAAACTTCCTGAGAACTACATTTACCTCTAACCTCCAAGAAAGTTGTGAGCCATGCCCTCAGACATATAAGGAGTGGGGCATTGCTAGTCAAGTCAGTGAGATATAAGAATGAGCAGAAGTGAAGTGAGAGCCCAGCTGCAATATGGTGACCCTTGTTTTATTGTGTAATTTTGAAAGTGTACTTGTGTTTTAAGACTTAAAGTGTGTAGTGACTAATAAAGGACATATTTAAACAGACACCAGAGATATCTATCAAACTTCTATCTATACAACAATATCAAAGAAATAATGTTGCTTCGTTTCCCCATGCTGAACATATAATGTTCGTTGACTTTCTTAAGACTGGAGAACTCAGACTTTTGCTTTTCCTAATACTTTCTGTTTTCTCCCTATTTTATCTTCAGGAGGGCATGGATACAGCCTGGCATTCTAAGGATTGACTCTCAGATATTAATTTCTTCGAAAAGAAAATGTCTCTTTATTAGATGCTAATTCTAACACAATTTAAATCAATGTCACAAATGAAAAAAAGAGACTCAGGACAGTACAAGAAATCATAAATGACATAACTTAATGCAGCACATCATCAAATAAAATATAAATTCTAAAATTGCAATACAATACTCATAAGACAATATAACATTTCCTTAACATATATTACAATGTTATGAATACTTAATAGCAGAGCAACATGACAAACATAAAACATTGCAACATATAACAGAAGGAGAAAAACCCTGCATATAAATGTATAAAGCCTTAATACAATGTTGTATGAGAATACCAAACTTATTACAATATAAGATACAATTCCTTTATACATATGTATACAGTGACATTACAATAACACACTTCACAATACTGTTACAAACTTAAATTCTATGGCCTGATCTACACTGCTGAACTGGGTCAACCCAAGATACTCCTGTTACATAATGTAGTGAGCAAAGTCAATGTACTTACATCTACGGAGCACTGTGTTTTCACAATGCTACCACAACAGCTCAGCATCTCCCATCAGTGTTGCCTTCTGTCTTTTGGGGAGGTGGTCTAATTCAGTTGATAGCACAGTGCTCTGACTGTAGACTGAGTGGGTGCACACAGTCCTGTTCAATCAGTGCCACTGCATTGATGCTGTGTAGATATATCCCATGAGTGTTGTTTAGGGAATCCTAGAATGGATGAGGTAGGAGGTCATTCAAACACAAGTATCCAGCTTTATTTACAATCATATCCATACACTCCTTATATTTAAAAGAGTCATACTTACTCTTCCTTACTTCTTAGGTAAATCCCTTTGTCCATCTTGGGTCCTTCTGTTCTGTCGAGTTGTTTCTGCTGCTTTCCATTGTCACTGCCGCTGATGTTGCTCCAGATGTCCTCTCCTGCTTTCCTTAACCTTTGAACACTCACACTCAAACCTATCAGCTTTCTGCCTTATATATGATTTTCTGACCTTTCCTGATTAGTTGCTTTCTTGATGTCAATCAACAGCATCTTCCCCTCCCCTGGCTGATATCATTTTTTACCAATCAATTGTCAGATATGCTAATTAGTTTCACTTGTTTACTCAAATCTGGATCTCCTTCAGATAGTCTTTCCTACTTAGTGATCCCTCCCTTGAAGTATTAGGAGTGACCTTTATTTCATCTCAGTTTGCTTTCCTGATATTGGTCAGTTTCTTAACATCCACATTTTATCTCTCTCACTCTCTATCTCTCAGCATGACATCATAGGCCACCATTTTAGATTTTTAGCTAAAACTTGCTCTAAAGTATTGTTATTTACTACTTATCAAAAGCCTTAAACGTAACACTAATTATATTGTTATTTATGACTCATTATTATGATACTGTTATCATATCTATTATTTAAATTAGTACAGATAAAATTTATGATGTTTTCTCCCCCTCTCCACCCACATTTGTGCTGTGTGGTTAAATGCTATCTCTGGGTGCTGATCTCTTTACACAGAGTAGAGCAGCTTAACAGAGCAGCTTAACAATCATTTGTATCACTGACACTGCTTGAGTGTCCACTGAAGAAAGGTTCAGATAAATGAAGCACTACAAAAAGATCAGGGAGTGGGCGGCGGTTTCTATGACCTTAGTAAGCTGCCGGTGTACAGGAAAACACTCTTGAACAATTGTACCGACTTTCACTGGATGCTGATGCATGGGAGATGTTCAGACGTCAATGATAAAGACCTCTCTGTCAAATTGGACAACATCAGACACATTTTGCTGCATGGAAAACACTCTCCATTCCAAGTTCTCAAATTTGTTCATGATACAGAGCTGAAGGACACTTTTCCTAATATGTGGCTAGCTTTGAAGATTCTGCTAATGCTGGTGGTTACAGCTGCGAGTGGTGAGTGCAGCCTTTTCAAAGCTCAAGCTCATTATCTTTGATCAATGATGGCCGATGAGAGACTGGCATTGCTTGCTATTTTATCACTTGAAAATGCCATTGGCCAGTCTTTGGATCACTCTAATACTGTGCTTCTGTTTGTGATGGCAAAGGCTGTCATTTAGTGTAACACCATTTAATACTGATCCACCCTGTGTTGGTGCACAGTTCAATTTCTTGATATTAGCACATTTCAGTTATTGTTAAAATTTAAAAGTTTCTGTAAGCTTAGAGGAAATGAAATTTTTTGCTTATATATGACATGAATAAATACAAATGTACAGGTCATAGCATGCAAATTTATCATCTTATATGATAGGGATAAATCATGCATGCAAATTGTGCATCTAAGTCATGAAATGGGCTACAAATGCAATAAAAGTAAGGTATTCAAAAGTTTTACAAATGGAGAGAGAACACTGAAGAAGCTCTTCATCTGGGGTGCCATTTGGTTTCAAGCCAGCTCTTATCATAGGCTGCATCTACACTGGTAAATTAAGTCGAATTAAGCTTGCTTAAGTCGACTTAATTTACCCTGCGTCTACACTACAGTTTCCTTAAGTCGACTTAAGCAGCTTGCTTAAGTTAACTTAAGGAGCTTGCTTAAGTCGACTTAAGGAAAATAAAGTTGACTTAATTAAAATTAAGTCAACTTTATTAAACCTCCTTTCTAGTAGACCTAAGGCTTAAGTCGACTCCCTAGAGTCGACTTAAGCCAGTGTAGACGTGGGGTAGCCCTAAGTTGACTTAGGGCTACCCCAGGGCTACACCAATGCCCTCCCTGCTGGGGGGGGGGGCACAGGAGTAGTCTGGCATGCCCCCCCACCTGGCAGGGTAGAGCCCTGCCCACCCTGCCTCTATGCCCTGCCAGGGTACCTGTCCCCCTTTGCCCCATTGTACCTAGGTACAATGGGGCAAAGGCTGAGCCCCCTGGCATTGGGGAAGGGGTGCCCCCCTGCCCCCATGGACCTGCCCTAGGTCCCCCTAAGCCCCACAAAGTCAACCTAGTCATCCAGTGTGGATGCGCTAGGTTGACTTTTTAAGTTCCCCTTTAAGGCGACTTTATTTTTAAGTGGAGACACACTAAGTCAACTTAGTTAAAGTCGCCTTAGTTAAAGTCGACTTATATTACCCAGTGTAGACATAGCCATAGTGCTTTAAGTGAATTCAGAATCTGGATCAGTGAAGTCATATGGATATTAATAAAGACACGGTTTGGCCTGCAGAACTGGTTACAGTTAGCAACAATAATACACTCAGAACCCAGGTCAAGTTTGCAGAATGTTATTTAGAAAAACCATCTGTTTATTTGTAAAGAGAATGCATTTGATACAGAAATTGTTGCAACAGAATAATCATGGAGCCCCGTGATTCTACTTTTATGGTCACTTTTTAATGCAGACAGTGCCAGATTTAGGCACAAGCCAAGTAACCCATGTCTTATGGACTCACAATGGCTATGTCTACACTTGCACTTTTAAGTCGACTTTAACTAAGTCGACTTAACTAAGTCAACTTAGTGTGTCTACACTTAAAACTAAAGTCGACTTAAAGGGGAATTTACAAAGTCGACCTAGATCGTCCACACTGGATGCTCTAGGTCGACTTTGTGGGGCTAGGGGGACCTTGGGCAGGTCCACGCTGGTGGTGGGGCACCCCCTGTGTACAAAGGGGCAAAGTGGTACAGGGACCCTGGCAAGGCAGAGCCCTGTGTGTGATGCTGTCTGGATTTAGGGAAGCATTTATGATATTATTTTCTATGGATATCTCATAAATGCTATAATCCATAGGAACTATGTCATGTTTGGTATCAATAGAAAGGTAGTAATTTGCTGGGAATGATTATATAGTTTATGTCTAGAAATTCTATTTCGATTAGAAGTTAAGAATTTGATGTTATATCCATACTTTAACTTGTGTAATTCTGGACAAATGCCTTAGACAGGAGGGTGTGAACAACCATTGTCTCCTTAATGTTAAGGAATCTGCCAGGTGATATGGTCCCAGGGATTAAACTGATGAGCCATTAAGGACACAATGGTTGTATTCTTTATGTCCTTAATGGCTCATCATTAAATATCTGACAGGTTATCCCCATTTGCTATACAAGAACCACAACGTTGACTAATTCCACTCAGCTATCAGGGGCAGGGCCTACTTCACGCTCCTCTTTTACTGGGAAAACACCTTGAGAGTCTACTGTACCACCACTCTGCACTAGCCCTAACATCTAATCCACCTGAATGGCTAAAGTTTGATGTGTCACTGTCCTTAACATCATGATCCAAAGCCTACTGAAGTCAATGGAAGCATGCATTTCTATGAATTTCAACAGCTTTGGTATTAGGTTTTAAACATGAGCCCCCGTAGCTAGCAGAAGAAAAATTTTAGCCCACTAAACAGAAAGAAATGCAGATCTTTCAACTGAGAACCTAAAGATCTTTAACTGCCAAAAATACCCAAGATAAAGTCATAATTGCAATTGTTTTGTGAAAGTAATTTAACCAATTGCAAGTTCACTCTTATACTGTATATCAGAGGTTAATGCAATCTGAGTTAAGATAGCTAAATTGGCTTTTTATTATTGAATTATAATCACTTGAGCAATTAAAAGAACAGGTGTTGCTGATTGAAATAAATTATTCCTTCACCTGATCACTATACAGCTGATAAGGACTCAGGATTGCGGCTCAAGCACACTTTCACTGCTGCTGAAGCCTTGTTGAAAGGCATCTATTAAGCTAAGATGCTTTAAAAAAAACTCCACTGGAGGGCAAGGACAAAGATTAAAATCTTCTAAGAAAAGATGTACACGTTATGGTGTCTGCAAATCTTGATTTGATCATTAAGTAGCCTTGATACCTGGTTGACTGTTGAGAAGAGAGGTTCTCAATATACCTGCAGGAATTTTTTCAAAGTCTAGTTGTTTTAAATGTATACACAGAATAATATGGATTTGGAGGATTTGTCAACCCTTGAAGTAGAGCAAAAATGTTCATTTTAGCACAATTTCCTTAGTATTTAACAATCTGCTCACATGTGAAGCCATTTTGAGCCAAGTCGTTGGATGTTTTGTTCAATAGAGCACCATGTATAAAACTTTAAAGTATTGACAATTTTATAAGTAACTTATCTCAACATTACTGAGAGGTGGGTAATCTACTAAATACTCGCTTAATCAACATCTAACCCAAGTGTTACCACAAAATGTTAAACACCATGTAATGAAAGAAAGTTTAAACTTTGTCTCTTGCAATGCCTAGGGTCCTTTAACTGGGAAATCTTATAATAATTACCAATAACAGTGTAGGAATTCATATACTAAAACCTGAGGTCATTGTTTATCTTTATGTGAACAATAAAAGAACTGATCTGAATCTTGATCCAAAATTTTAGCTGAAGCTGCTAATATGTGGTTTCCTATAGATAAAATACTGAATAGTAATAACAACAAAAAAGCAATATCAATTATCTAATTTATCTATCCTTCCTTTACATCACCGTGACATATGCAAATTATTGCAGATCAATGTGACACATTTCTTATATCATGCACTTATCAATTTCTAACTTTCCAAACATCTTAGAAAAAAGCTAACAGCTGCCATTTTTTAACAGTTTGTCCAAAATTATTTCCATCTCCCCCCACCCCCAGTGAATTTCTCCTCATATATTTTTTGTCAGAGGCATATCAGGCCCAGCAATTTCAAGTGCAAATCACACTTCTTTAAGCTTGCACTCACTAATACAAACCACATAGCATATTGTTTAAAAATCTAATCTTAGGAGACGAATGGAAGCAGAACCTTAAATGATGGATGCTAGTTGTAATAATTAATGCATAGCTGGAAGGTAGCTTGGTGGTGGAATTCGTACTCATCCAACTAGAATAAAATAGAACACAAATTACAACACAAAACAAACCACAACTAAACATTTACTCTAAGCATGGGTCAGCTGACAGAGTACAACTGGAGGGTCCAGTGAAAGGATGGGAGCAAATCAGTGACTGAGAAGAGGGGAATCAATGAATCTACCCAAAAAAAGGGGTTTTCTTCCTCCTTTCCTCTTACTTTTAGGCATGGTGTATACTGAAAGAAAGAAAAACAAAATAACAAAACCCCACAACGTTGAAGCTGTGAGTCTCAGAGCTTAGGCCTAGCCACCCGAAACCCAGCTGAGCTCTAAGCCAAGCATCCAGGTCCGCACGGCTTCTTTTAGTGCTGTAGCACAAGCCCCATGAACCAGAGTCTAGAGCCAGGCCCTGAGACTTGGTGCCATGGAGCTTTTTCTCTTTTGCTGTGCGTACCCTGGGTTGCTACTTCTCTCTAGATCCTGTCAGGAATAAGACTCAGCAACAGCCACGGCCCCAGCCTAACGAGCACAGCTGAACTACGTCAGCTATTGAATGGAACACCCACCTGATTGACTCAGGAAGCTATCAGACTTCACCGACTGCAGTAGTCCTTATTTCTGCCTCGGACCCAGCCTTGCTTCTGTCTTGTTCCAGCCCTGCTCCTGTCTTGTTCCAGCCTTGCTCCTGTCTTGTTCCAGCCCTGCTCCTGTCTTGCCTCACTCAAGGTAACCTAGTTCTGACCCTGGGCTCTGATTCAGATTCCCGATTTTGGCTCTGGCCTCTGTTTTCTGTGTCTTGTTCTAACCCTGGGCTCCAACTCCTGGCTCCCAATTCCAGCCATGACTCTTGGTGCTGGCATCTGACTCCAGCTCTGACCTTGAGCTCTGATTGCTGGCTATAAATGTCTGCTCCAGCCACAGGGCAAGACTGCCCACGTCCCAGTCACCGACAGTGTGAGCAGCCCCAATAGCATGAGAGATCAAGGGTTAATAAAGGGGTTCAGCCTGGCAGCTAGACTGGATCCCTCCCAGGTCAATGTTTCCTTGATGGATATAATGGATGCTTTATAGACCCTGCTGGTCCAGGTCACTGCCCTATAGAAACAGAATGTGGCACTTCAAGGGCAGGCAGCGCCATCTCCAACACCAGCCGCCGCAAGCCAAGGACTCCTCTGCCTGATAAGTTTAAAAGAGAATGTGACAAATTTTGAGGATTTCTTAATTAGTGCCAGCCCTTATTTCTGCTGTGCCTGCAGTCATTCCCCACTGACCAATCCAGAGTGGGACTGGTTATCCTCCTGCTGACTGAGAAGACCTGGGTTAGGTTTTCCCAATCTTAGAGAAAGCAAGCCTGCTCCTGGGACAGCCTGAGAACGCCATTCAAGCCACAGCTGTAATCTTTGGTGACCTGAGTCATGAATATACAGCTATGGCTGCCCTTCTGATGTGGTGGCAGGAGTGCCGGTCTCTTCCTAAGGATGCTGTGGAGTTCTACCGCTTGGTAGCAGAAACCAGTTAGGACAAGGCTGCACGGCATTATCATTTTGCCTCAATCTAAATGATGATATCAGAGATGAGCTGGCACAGGTGACTCCCTGCCTGGCCTGGATGCCTTCACTGACCTTTGCATAAAGATCAATGGCTACGTCTACACTACAAAAAGTTAGGTCGACTTTAAGTTGACTTAAAGTCAACCTTATTAAGTCGACTTAACGAAGTGGTTTCCATGGACATGGACTTAGTCCACTATGTTATGTCGACCTAACTGCCCTTAGGTTGACTTAATAAAGTGGACTTAAGCGGCCACACTGTGCTTAGGTCGACCTAAAGGAGGGTTAGGTTGACCTAAGGAGGGTTAGGTTGACCTAACCAGCAGGTCTTACTAAGTTGACCTAAGCTTTCATTAGATCGACTTAAGGATTTTCTTAAGTTAGCTTAATGAAAGCCTGGTGTGGACAGGGACTAAGTTAGGTTGATTTAAGCCTCCTTAAGTCAACCTAACTTGCAAGTGTAGACATAGTCAATGATCGCTTGACAAAATGACATTGAAAAAAAGAACCAGTCTCCTAGCCCCCACCACCCAGTTGGCTCCATTCCCCCAATTACCTTCTCTGAAGCCCAAACCCACCCAAGTCAGGCAGGATCATCGCTGGCAGGGCCGTCCCTGGGGGGGGGGGGGGGAATGGTGCAATCACCTCGGGCCCCACGATTACGCGGGCCCCGTGGCCCCCCTACAGCCATGCTCTTCCCTGCTCCCCGCTGCCTTTGGCAGGGAGCCGAAGGCAGCGGGGCAGACAGAGAGCACTAAGCCCGGCCCCTGGGCTAGCCCTCCCTACCCCCGGGGCAGAGCAGGCAGGCCCAGGGGTGGGGCAGGTGGCTGGGACCTGCCTCTGGGCCGGCCTGCCGGGCCAGCCCTCGCCGGCGGGCTGCCCCTGGCTGGAACCGGCTCCTGGTGGCGGCCTTGGGTCCCTGGCTGGGGCACCGGCCACAGCAGCCTGGGGTCCTGGCTGTGGCCAGTTCCCACCATCGGCAGCCCCCCTTTCCAGGGCCAGCGGCCTCAGCCTCCCTGCCCAAGCTGGCTCCCTGGGGGGGTGGAGCGGCCCGACTCCCCTCCAGCATGGGAGGGCGGAGCCCCGCCTAGGCCAGTTGGCCCTGGGCCCCACTCCCCCCATGGGACAGCACTGATTGCTGGGCATCATATCTATGCTTATATTGCAGGAAACTGTGACACTTCATGTCAAGCAGCCCCACCAAAAGCCCAATTTTCACTTCAGTTGGGAAACACCCACTCCCACCCCTAATAAAGCTTTGGGTAATGCTCTCCCCTCTGTTCAGCACCCACATAAATATATGTCTGCTGATACTTTGGGAACAGCTCAGTGGAATCCAATATACCTCCAACATCCATTGCATATCTGACATGCCACTATATCCAAAGTCAGTCTGGAGATGATGTGGATTGCATGCCTTCTTGGACTTGGATTTTACATGGCTACATAAGATCCCCATGCAGTGCAATAACTCTGGATTTGGTGGAGTCTATCAATGTTTCATTCCTTTTATCTGTACCAGTTACTCCCCAGACGGCCCCCTTGGAATCTGTTACCCTTCAGGGTCACTGAGAGGCCCTCTAGTTTGACCTTATCCTATTTCTACAAATAATTTACATGAATAACTTTTGTATGGTGTACAAGAATACTTCATCATGAGTATTTGATGCTAAAAATTTTAGCTGTGTTGGTTAGTTTAACTGGATGCACAGATTATATATTCTATTTTTCTCTTTTGATGACTGGATGATCATAAGGATTTGAATTAGATTTCTGAGATATAAATACTTAGCTTTATCCATAAAAATTCATTTTCCAGAACTATTCTATAATATTTACTTAAAATTATTCCTCCCAGCGAGTATCTCATTAGGCTATTCTGTTAAAGTAAATCAATGGGAACCAAAATTTAAAATCATGAAAAATATTTTGCAGTATTTCCCCATTTTTCCTAAATTAGTAGAAAATGAAAATACTGGTCAGGAGAGAAACAGATACAAAGGGAACTGGTGATTCTGGAAACATGGGCAGATAACACAATTAAGCTATTCTTAGAAAAAAAACTAGCTAATATATATAGGGGAAATAATCCTAAATACATGTATTTTATGGGAGGGAAGGTAGTAATGCTTAAAGTTACCGACGTAGTAGTAGATGGCAAATTAAACATGAGTTTGCCGTGCATTATGGCTGCAGAAATAGGTCAATGTAGTTGCAAAGGCATCACATTCAAGAGTGAGGAGATAATAGCGCCTCACTGTGTAGTACTGAGGCTGTCCTGTAAGTTTGACCTCTATCATACTTGCTTATAAAAATCAGAGGTTTAATGGAACACCGCCAAACAGCAACTCCAGGACACACAGGCAGGCCTGAACTTCATGTTAACTCTCTCTATTCCCCCAATCCAATACAACAACATAAAAACATACAAGACAACAAAATTAAGATACAGCTACATTACTATGAATGTAAGGAGGTGCTATCTGCCCTGATCTTTACAACTTCCCCCCTCTAGTTAAATGCCAGTATTCCTAGCAATCCTGGAGTTTGCCATCTCCACAGGTTCCGTTTTGATCTGCCAACTCAAGTCCTATGCTCAGTCATGGAGGCATCACTTGTAATTCATTCTAGATTATCAGTGGGTGCAGGGTTCACAGCCTCTAGGTTACACTTACCTACTGCAGTCAGAGAATAGTCTGTTGAACTCTGCTGTGTGTTGATGTCCTGAAGACACTCTAGACAATTCATCCTCCACAACCAGTTACCCATTATGAGCCAGAAGGTCCTTCTGAGGTACCTTCAAATCTTTTTCTGCATCCTTCTGGGATAGTTGTTGAGCATTCTCAATGTTTGTCCTTCTCTTTCTTTAAGCAAATCTGGGCACCCACTGTTCTCAATGAACTACACAGCATCAAGCTCTTCCTTTTAGTATCAGTCAGGATAAGTTGCTTAGTTTTTTAATTATTGCATAAGATCCTCTCCAAAAAGTAGTAAATTTGGGATTTTTTCCTGTCTATTTCTTCTAGTTGTGTAGCCATACCTACTCTTTCCTGGATGGGCACATAATTCTCCTTTTTCCTGGCATCTGGTGCCTGACATAGTCTCTTCCAGCTCTTCTGTTCCTCCACCCTCTTCAAACTTCTGCTGTGTCTCTCATCTGCAGAGGTGCAGAGAAGCAAGGGTTTGTGTAGTCCAGAAATAAACTCATATTATTAGCAGAGATGACAAACTGTGTCTTCGTATCCTGGTCTTATTGTTCTTCACTAAGACTCTAACCATGGAACCAATAGTGTGGCTACAGGGCGGACAACCCTGGTCCTCACAACACCATCAATGCAGCCATAGGTGGTTCAGTCTTTATCTTTAGTTGATGCAAAACTACATACTTGGGAAAAGTGCCATATACTCTCAGCAAATATATGTTTTGAGCTGGTGTTTCTAGTAATGGGCCTTTCAAGTAATTCTGTATGAATCCTCTGGGCTTATTAGTTTGGGGGGATTTCCCCTAAAGCAGTTCTGACTTTTCTTCCTGACACTTTCCTTCCTTGTCAGATACTACAGGAACAGTGCTTTTTTGTGACAATATGCATGGGTATGGAGTACCGGCATCTTTTTTTCACACTGATGTTGACACACATCCATTCAAGTAAAATAATGTTACCATCTTGACTCACTCATTTTGCAGGAATAGCAAGAAAACAAATATGCTTATCTCCCTAATATTCCTTCCAGCCCTAATATTCTATGATTCTATGCGCATGCGTATGCTGACATGACATGTGACTTCATCCCAGCACAGTCGAGACAGGAACACCAATTTGAGCAGGTGTGTGTTTTCTACCTAACTTGCAAGTGTAGACATAGCCATGTAGTCAACTCATGTCCTCAACTTTCCGATGAGCTTTTTCACAATTACAATTGGGAATGCCTACAGTGATGTAGACAACTTACTCAAGCCATCCTCCAGCATGCAATTTAGCTCCTCTTTCCCTGCTACCTGATACTACAGGGGAATCTGATGTGAGGCCTGCCTCAGAGGAACACTCCCTGGCTTAGGCATGATCAGATGTTCCACCTGATCATAGCTGCCAAGGTCTTCATTATTTTGGAGCACTCAGAAGCATACCATAAAAGCAGCTGTTGTAATCCCTTTCTTTTATTGCCTTCTATGGATACTTCTGTCAAATCATCCCTAGCTTTTTTATTGACTGGACTGCTTCACAGCTCTTGATCTCTGCACTTGTGATAGGCTTTGACACACCAGCTACACTGGACACTGTCATCAGATATTTGAATATTGTCCAGGAACTTGTTCACCTACTAATACCCTAGGAATTTTTGTGATTCCCTTGGATGAAATCCACACCCAGAGCAACAGCACTAGAAAGACTGGTCACCAGAAAAAAGTCCATCTAATATGTGGAGACCCCCAAGCTCAGCAGGTGTTGTATTTCTCCTGTCATCTGCAGTAGCTGGTTATTTAGTCATCACCTTCTCTTCCAGCCTTACAGTGCTATGATTCCATTTAACTTTTGTCATAAAAATATTCTTCCCTTCAGCCCTGGGTGCTCTCCAGGGAGCAAACTTACATCAGGTCCTGAATCCAACAATACTGTGGTTTTCCAGTCTGTGATGTCTTCAGACACATAGTAACGGGTATCTGGACAGCTCTTCATATAGTTCATTCTAAACAGCTGCTGATGGTTGCTTATTGCATCAACAACTGATTGTTTCCTTTGGTGTGGCTTCTTCCTGCCTGGGCAACTTTGTCCCCTGTGGCCTTTATCTCCACTTCACCTGCAAATGTCATCTGGTATGAGACCCATTCAGGAAACAGTGTCTTCTGATCCATAGTTTGCACCTGGGTATAGTCCAATATTTTAGCCATTTCCCTAGGAATCCTTTTTCAAAGAGCTGCAAAGAATTCCTTTAGGGCTGGGAATTAACAGCTATACCTTTAAGGAAAGAGCAGTTTCTTCTCCCACATCTTGAGCTCTGTATATAATCTGGTCCGTAAGTTTATACAGTATGTCATCCTCTTTCGCCAGTAGATTATGAAGGTCTCCTGTTACACTGTTTATTATCTGAATTTCACACAGGATTCCCTTATGGGGAATTGGCCTCTCTCTGCGGTGCTAGCTTCAGATTCCATGCAGCAGGTTCTGCTTCATTCAAGCCATTTCCCAGCCAGAGTGGTGCAGAGAAAGAAGCGTCTGATGAAGCGGGATTTTCTCCCACGAAAGCTCATGTGATAAATAAATCTGTTAGTCTTTAAAGGTGCCACAGGACTCTGTTTGTTTTTCCCCATCAAACAGTCTCTGCAATACACACAAATGACTATACAAGAGTTTCCTTCCCTCCCTGGCTTGCCATTCCTTCCTGTATTTCAAAAGGACAAATCTCCTCCTTCTCCCCCCATAGTGATTGTATAAATGTTTTCATAACTGTTTATGAGAACCATGACCCACACTAGGCAGCTGTTAGAAAATTGATTTGGCATCCAAAGACATTCCTAGGTACTGTGGTACTTTCTTATCAGTGCACCCAATAAGGGAAAGGGAGAGTTCAAAAGTCTGTCAAGCACCCACAGATTCCAGTTTCATCTGCATTTCTTCTCAGCAAAAGTGCTTTGGCCATTCTGAAGCTGCTGCCACCAGCTGTAATGCTCACTTCTAGAATCACAGGGTGCGTCTACACTTATAAATTAGGTTTACTTAAGCAGGCTTAAGTCAACTTACCGTATTTTTCGGACTATAAGACGCACTTTTTTTCCCCCAAAAGTGGGGGGAAAATGAAGGTGCGTCTTATAGAGCGAATGCTGGGCGCGCGGCCGCAGAGCGGCCGTCGCACCCCCTGCACAGCCCAACAGCCCCCGCTGCTCCCTCCAACCCCTGGGGCAGCCGCTTTGCCGCGGCACACCCGGCCTCTGGGCTGGCCCTCCCCGCCCCCAGGCTGGGACAGGCAGGCTCAGGCTCGGGTCCGGAGCGCGGGCCTGCCCGCCTGCCCCACGCAGCCGGGCCAGCGGGGTGGCTGCGGCAGCGGTGGGCTCCCAGGTTCCCACCCTGCTCCCACCCGCCGACCGCCTCCTTCCTGGGGCCGGGCCGGGGCTGGGGCCGGGCTAATACACACCCTGGCCTCCCAGCACCGGGCCGGGATCAGCTCCCCCCCACCGGCGGCTTCCCGGGGCAGCGGCAGGGTCCTGCGGCTGCGGCAGGGTCCTGCCCCGCCGGCGGCTTCCAGGAGCCGCGGCAGGGTCCTGCCCCGCCGGCGGCTTCCCACAGCCGCGGCAGGGTCCTGCGGCCGCGCCAGGGTCCTGCCCCACCGGCGGCTTCCCGTGGCCGCGGCAGGGTCCTTCTTTCTCTTCTTTCTCTTCCTTCTTTCTTCGTCTTCCTTCTTTTTTTTCTTCCTCTTTCTCTTCCTTTCTTTTTTCCTTCTTTGTCTTCCTTTTTCTTTCCTTCTTTTTCTTTCTTTCTCTTCTTTCCTTCCTTTCTCTTCCCTTCCTTTTCTCTTCTTCGCCTTCCTTTCTCTTCCCTTCCTTTTCTCTTCTTTGCCTTCCTCTAAAAACTGGGTGCGTCTTATGGTCAGGTGCGTCTTATGGTCCGAAAAATATGGTAATTTAATCCACGTCTACACTGGGCTTTCCTTAATTCGACTTAAGGTCCTCCTTAAATCAAATTAAGGAAAAGCTACTTCAAATTAATAACATCTCGTTATAATTTGAACTAATGTCTAAGTCGACTTTTTTAAAGTCGACTTAGCCAGTGTAGATGTCCTAAGTCGACTTGGTTGACTTAGGGCAGGGGGGACAAGGGACCACCACATAGCTCCCTGGCAGGAGGGAGCCATGTGGCTCCTTTGTCCTGGGGAGCCCCTGCTCCCTTCTCCCCAGACCTGCGGCTCCCCAGCCAGGGCT
>ML685756.1:28086743-28175493 GCA_007922175.1 Pelusios castaneus | reverse complement strand
CCCGCCTCCGTGGACCTCCCCTAGGTCACCCTAAGCCCTTAGAAGTCGACCTAGGCATCCAGTGTGGACTCTCTAGGTCGACTTTTTAAGTTCCCCTTTAAGTCGACTTTATTTTTAAGTGTGGACACACTAAGTCAACTTAGTTAAAGTCGACTTAAATTACCCAGTGTAGACATAGCCTATGAGTGCAAGCAGATCATGCACTTTACTTGCATTATATTAGCTCATACTATTATTAGTTAATGTGAGATTGTGACCTCACCATTTTTCTGGATCTGTATGAGCCACACAAGAGGGGGAAAACAGCTAGTATTTGGAATCTGCTAACTCCAAAGAAGGAGACACAGTTCTAGTTATGAGTGTTCTCCTTTTTATACTGTAATTATAATCTATGCTTCATCTTTTCTCATGATGGAAAACTATTCCTGTTTTGCTGCTAGCAGGGTGTCTTTAAGTTCCTTTGTGTTCATCATATTTAATGAAAATTGACCAGAACTATATTAGAAAGAGGAAGAGAAAGAGGAATCTGGGTTATTTTCATTTATGTATAACAGAGACTAGAAAGTCATTTTGACGCCAAAGTTGGAGAGCGAGTAAAAGAAGTTCCCAGCCGGCACTGTGACCCATAAAGATACACAACATACTTAGCTCCCTCTTCTCCCTTCACGAAACCTCGACAATTATGTTATTGTTGCTTATCCTATTTTGGCCCTCTTTCGGTACTCCAGCAATCTTTGCCTAATTCCTTTTTTCTATTTGCAAGCATGTGGAAATCCCCGCCTGCTCTGCAAAGTATCTATGCACACTGCATTTACTCTAAATTTACCCTCTCCTGGGTTTTGGCCTCAATTGAAAGCACTCAAGAACCAAGGTGCAAACCTCAGCTTGTATATGTATATATGTGTGTTCCCTCTCTAAGGCTATGTCTTCACTGCCATAAAAGGCATGTTTTTACAGTGAGATAACCGATGCACATTAGCTATTTCATTCTAAAATCCTAATGCAAGGTGTGCCTAGGTGAGATCAAACTCAAGTGTGAGGAGTGGATACAGTATCATTTTCACCTAACTACAGGTATGTCTACTCTGGCAAAGTTAAGTCGAATTGTTAAGTCAACTTAACAAGGTCGACTTTAAGTCAACTTAAAGTCAACCTAAAGTTGACCTTGTTAAGTCGACATAACCAGAGTGGCACTACTTTAAGTCGACTGAAGTCGACCTTGTTAAGTCGACTTAATGGCTTTAAGTCGACTTATTAAGGTTGACATAGCACTAATAACCATCCACACTGGCTTTAAGTCGACTTAAGAAGTCAATTTAAGGCTTACATTGACCTCAGAGGAGGTATTATTAAGTTGACTTAAGCTCTTACTAATTTGACTTAAAGAAGGGATTAAGTCGATTTAAGAAACCCCAGTGTGGCCGTGACTTTGTTTAGGTCGACTTAAGCCTCCTTAAGTATGTCTACACTTGAAAATTTAAGTCGACTCTGTTAAGTCGACTTGACTTTTCAAGTGTAGACAGAGCAGAGAGCTGCGGCTCCCCGCTGAGAAAGGAGCCACAGTCCCGGCAGAAGGGACCCACGGCTCTCTTCTCACTGGGATCCGCTGCTTCCTGGCATAAGGGACCCGGCACAAGGGAGCTGCCAGGGCTCTCCGGACAAGGGAGATGCCAGGGAGCCCTGGCAGCTCCCTTCTCCCCAGTCCTAGGTTGACTTAGGAAATTAAGTCAACCTAGGGCGTTCACACTGGCTTTAGGTCCACTTAATGGGTCGACTTAAGCATTAAGTCAACCTAATGACTGGTAGTTACTAAGTCGACTTAAGGATGCCCTTAAGTCAACTTAATGATAGGCCAGTGTGGATCTGGAGTAATTTAGGAGGACTTAAGCGTCCTTAAGTCGACCTAAATTGTTAGTGTAGACATACCCTAAGATTTTACAGTGGGCTAGCTAGTGTGCATTAGTTATCTCACTGTAAAAACCCAACTTTTTTTGTCAGTGAAGACATAACCTAAGAATGGCTGCCCCAGATCCTATTTCTCCCTCAATAAAAAGCCACTTTCACTTCCTGTATATCCAGGGTTGTATTAATGACTCTCAGCTGCCAAGACATAGCAGAAAAGTCACCACCTCTTTGCAATATTCTATCATTCTAAGGGGCTAACAGGCAGACCAATAGCAAAATGGATAGAAGAAGTGTCTGATGGACAAAGGACCAGACTGGGACTCACACGATCTGAGTTCAGTTCCCATTTTAGTCACAGACTTCCTGTTTGACTTCAGCCAAATCATTTAATTCATCTGTGACTCAGTCCCCCATCTGTAAAATGGGATCAGTGCCTCCTATCTCACCATCTTGCCAGTATATTTTGAACTTAGCTATTATTTTGATTGGACAGATCTTTTATCTTCTAGCCCAGGGGTGGGCAAAGTATGGCCCGCGGGATGTATACGGCCCGGCTGACTTTTTTATCTGGCCCGCAGAGCTGCCGCCACGCAGCAGTGAGGGACCCCCGCGCAGCCCGGCAGCCCCTGCTGCTCCCTCCAACCCCCGGGGCAGCCACTTTGCCGCGGCACACCTGGCCTGCGCCGGGCCTCTGGGCTGGCCCTCCCCGCCCCCAGGGTGGGACAGGCAGGCTCAGGCTAGGGTCCGGAGCGCGGGCCTGCCTGCCTGCCCCACGCGGCCGGGCCAGAGGGGTGGCTGCGGCAGCGGTGGGCTCCCGGGCTCCCGCCCGCCGTCCGCCTCCTTCCCGGGGCCGGGGCCGGGGCCAGGCTAATCCACAGCCTCGGCCTCCCAGAACCGGGCTGGGATCAGCCTCCGGGGCTGGGATATGCTCCCCCCCCACCGGCGGCTTCCCAGGGCTGTGGTAGGGTCCTCCCCCGCTGGCGGCCTTGGCTTGCTTCTTTCTTTCTTTCTTTTTTTCCTTCTTACCCTCTTTCTCTCTTCCCTCCTTCCTCCTTCTTTCTTTTCCTGTTTCCTCTTCTTTCTTTCTTTCTTTCTTTCTTTCTTTCTTTCTTTCTTTGCCTGCCTTCTTTTTTCTTTCTTCCTCTCTTTCTCTTCCTTCTTTCTCTTTTTTCCTTGTCTTCCTTTTTCTTTCCTTTTTTTCTTTCTCTTCTTTCCTTCCTCTTTCTTCTTTCTCTTCCTTTTTCTTTCCTTTTTTCTTTCTCTTCTTTCCTTCCTCTTTCTTCTTTCTCTTCCTTCCTTTTTCTTTCTTTCTTTCTTTCTTTCTTTCTTTCTTTCTTTCTTTCTTTCTTTCTCTTCCTGTTTGCTCTTCTTTCCTTCTTTCTCTCTTTGCTTCCTTCCTTCCTTTCTCTTCCTTCTCTTTTTTCTTTCTCTTTCTTTCCTTCTTTCTTTCTTTCTCTCCCTTTCTCTTCCTTCCTTCTTTCTCTCCCTTTCTCTTCCTTCCTTCTCTCTTTCTTCTTTCTCCCTTCCTTCCTTTTTCTTTCCTTCTTTCTCTCTTTTGCTTTCTTTCTTTCTCTTCTTTGCCTTCCTTCTTTTTTCTTTCTTCCTCTCTCTCTTCCTTTCTCTTTTTTCCTTCTTTGTCTTCCTTTTTCTTTCTTTCTCTTCTTTCCTTCCTCTTTCTTCTTTCTCTTCCTTCTTTCCTCTTCTTTCCTTCTTTCTTTTTCTCTTCCTTCCTTTTTCTCTCTCTCTCTTCCTTCCTTCTCTCTTTTTCTCTCTTCCTTCCTCCCTTCTTTTTTTCCTTCCTTTTTTAAAAAAACCTTTTAAAAATTAATTTTAAATAAAAACCTTTCTAAAAATTAAATTTCAATTCAAAATTCATTCAAATTCAATTAATTAAACATAATTAATTAATTCTGTTCTACCTTCAATTAAACTAAACCTTTAATGTTACAAAGTTTAAATTTAATTTATATTAGTTCACACAAACGCCCCATCCATCTGCTCTTGGTCCGGCCCCCGGTCCAATATATGAACCCATTGTGGTCCACGAGTCAAAAAGTTTGCCCACCCCTGTTCTAGCCACTCACTTGAATATAGTGGAATAAATACTTCCTCCTTCACTGATGTGAGAATCTGTGTACATAGGTAGTGATTCAAAGAGTAAAGTCTATGAAGCATTCTCTAATCTGAGCAACTTCAGTGTTAGCTCTGATTTTATGGCAGTCATGGCCCATACACTTTGAAAAGCATTACCAGAGTAAAAGAGTTCCATTCAGGACTAAATTAGTGAAATGCAGAAAAACCCTCTCATAAATTGTCACAGAAGTAAAATAAGGCAGCTTGGTCTTCCACAAAAAGAGGAAATATTCTGAATATATTTTAGTCACTTATGCTCCATTTATCTCCATGCATTGCATTTTTCATGAAGAGCTTACCAAGACAGTTCAGTTCAAGGTCTCAGTTTTTTGCAGTGAACCTATGAAGAACTTGCTTGGCCAACCCGACCACTCTTTCACCTGTCTGATAAATATAGGGCTAGATACTGAGATTTCTGTTAAGTTACAAGGTAAATGAAACAAAAATGCAAAGCAATTCAAATGAGAACTTCACAAACCATTGTCTACAAAATGCAGAGGGATTATGATTAATATTTTAAGGACTTAGAGCATCATAAAATGGTAGATGTAAGAAAATCGTGGCACCTGCAATTTTAAGGTCTTTTTACAGGGCTGACTGTTTTCTGTCATTTGTTTTTATTTTAAAATATGAAATATTAAACATAGAACTGTTTCCATTAAGTTTATAGGTTTCATAATGTAAATGAGATGCACTGTTATCCAGACTTACAAAAAATTGTCTGCCGAAAAACAATAGCAAAGGTATAACCTCCATCACATGCTAGCAGTAGTGATAAGAACTTTATTTATAGCTATTAATCAGCTCCTGGTTATTGCGGTGGTTTATGTTTACTTAGTGATGGTTGTGAATGGGAGTGATGGTAACAGCTGAATCAACTTCACTAAGACTTGTGATCTGAAAAACTAACCCAGCCAAGTATTTGTTTCTTAGGTTGCTATGCTTAGTAATTTTTGCATTTCAGTGGTCCCAATTGAGCTTTGCAGTGATTATTCCCAAGTTTAATATATTGTCTTAACATGAAATGGAAGTCACAGACTTGTATATTTCTGGCGAGGGTCATCTGTAATAGAGAGCTTCTTTCAAACTTATGCTGAACTTTTACCTCATCTAAAAAGAAATGATAGAAATATTTAAGGCATCGGGGAGGGAGGCATAAAGGTCTGTCTTAGGTCCAGTGTTAGTCAAAATTTTCACTAATGACTTGGATAACAGAGGAGAGCGTATGCTTACAAAATCTGCAGAGCATACAAAGATAGGAAGGGTTGCAATTGCTTTGGAGAACAGCACTAGAATTGGAGAATTTGTCTAAACTCAGCAAGATGAAACTCTGTCAGACAAGTGCAATATACTATATTTAGGAAGTCAAAAATCAAATGCAAAAATACAAAATGGGGAATAACTGATGAGGTAGTAGTATAGCTGAAAAGGATCTGGTTACTATAGTGGATCATGAATTGAATATGATCCAACAGTGTGATGCAGTTGCAAAAAAAGACTAAAATAATGTTGATGTGTATTAACAGCAGTGTTGTATATCAGATATAGGAGGTAACTGGTCTGCTTTACTCAGCACCAGTGAGGTCTCATCTGGATTAACATATGAAGTATGGGGCACCACATTTTAAGATATATGTGACAAATTGGCGAGAATCCAGAGGAGAGCAACAAAAATGATAAAAGGCTTCAAAAATTTGACCTATGAGAAAGGGTTAAAAAAAAACGAGTTTATGTTAAGTCATGAAAAAAAACTGAGGTGGGACTTGATAACTGTCTTCAGGGCTGTTATAAAGAGGATGGTGCACAATTTTTCTCTATGCCCACTGAAGGTAGGACAAGAAACAATGGGTTTAATCAGTAGCAAAGGCAACTTAGGTTAGCTATTAGGAAAAACTTTCCAACGGTATGGATTGTTACATTCTGGAATGGGTTGCAAAGGGAGGATGTGGAATCCCTTGTTGACACTGAAGGTTTTTAAAAACAGATTGAATAAATAGCTGTTGGGGATGTTCTAAGTATACTTTGGCCTGCCTTGGCATGGGGCGCTGAACTTGATGCCTGTAGTGGTGCAGTGGCTCCACTATTGCCAGGAAAGGGTTAACTGGCCTGTCAAGGGTTAAAAAAGGGGCATGGCTGCAGCAGCCAATGAGGGCCAAGCAACCCATATAAAGCAAGGAGCAGCAGAGCAAGCTGCTCAGTCTGCTGGGGGAGTTGGAGGGAGAAAGTCCTCTCTCTGGCTAGCTGGCGGAACTAGCAGCACCCTGGAGAGCTCCAAGTGTGGTCTGTAGAAGGAGTCAAGTGGAATCAGGGTTCCTGACCTGGGCAGACTGCAGCAGAGGCCTGAGCAGCAGCCTGGGTATGATGAGCCAGGAGCAGACAGCAGCTGGATGCAAGCAGTGAGGAGCTCTGGGTGATGGGGGCTGCAAGGAAGTGGCCCAAGGTTTGACTGTGGTGTGCCAGGAGCGGCACAGGTGCCAGAACCATACAGGCTTGCTGGCCCCTAGATTGTTTTAAACTGTGGCATGGACTGGAACGAACGGGACCAGACTGCGAGGAAGTGGTCAGAGGACTAGGCCTGGCCACTGCCACAAAGTGGGCTGGGAAGACCTAGTTGTACTCCGGAAGGGGTGGGTGTAAGGAGCTTGCAGAGGGGTAAGATCCCAGAAGAGGATTCAGGGAGTGAGTCCAGAGTGGCAGGAGCAGAGCATAGACTATCTGTTGGGGACCACTGAGCTCAATTCCCCAATAAGATCACCAGAAAGTGCTCATCAGGTGGGTCCCACGCTGAGGATTGCTTACAGTGACCTTTCAAGATCCTTTCCAGCCTTAGATTTCTAAGTTTGTATGTGATAAAAATGAAGCCAGAGGTTTTGCCATGGCAAGCATGCCATTTGGCAGCTAGAAAACGTGCCCTTAGGGATTGACCAAAGGAATCTTCCCATCACGCATTCCTTAGAGAGGAATAACATATGGGACTTCACAATCTAGAGTCCATGCAAAAAGTAGGCGAGGACAGTTGAGGAAGTTGGGAACCTTGTTTGGTATGTAAGCAAGATCTACTGGCACAGGAATGATTTAGATTAAGAACATTCATCTGCTCCAAAATCTACACTTGCTTAATTTCCTCTAGGTTTCCTAGAAAACCTTTGAACATTCTTAGAACTCTTTTGAACTCTATGGCAATCAAAGGCTCATTGATAGACACCATTCAGAAAAAAATTAAGTGATTTACAGTTGTGTTCCTCAAACCAGCTTCACTCTTTTCTTTAAAAGATGCAAACATACAGATACAGAATGAACCCTGTGGTATCTTCTTCAGAACACAGCGCCTATGGTGATTGTCTAAATTCTCTCCAAGCAACATTCATTGTTATGTCATATTGAAGATTTTTCTGCTCAGGATATGCATTACAGACAAAAAAGATACAAAAAATCCAGCATTATTGCTGAATAGTGGTGCAGCTTGCTAACAAAACAGAGGAAGAACAATCCATTAGTCTTAATTGATGGATTGTGGTGATACAGAAAAGACACTTTCAGATTACAGGGTTTTTTCTTTATAAATAAATGGCTTCTTTCAGGCTATTTCAGTAGAATTCCAAATTCAGCTGTCACTATCCAAATTAATAATGAAGATGCAATCTGAAATGCAAAAATATTTTAAAGTTGATTGATAATTACATCAAAAAGAGATGATCTCTAACATATGAGGAAAATACATACTGCAGGAAATTTTTTTCCACAGGATATTGTAAACTTGCCAGTCACCCCTCTCCTCTATGGCATTTCAATTCTTTACTATTGATGATTAACTTTTTTCAATTTTTAGTAGCATTCAGAGTTACCTGACTCGTCGTCCTCTGCCCTGGAGACCACCTCTCTTTTAACACCTGAAAGTGTTGCTATACAGGAACTTACTGAACGCACTCTGGTTGTTAACAATAGATTTTTCCCTCTCAACCTTATCAACGTGGTCAAACACACATGATGATGACTAATGATTGCTGGGAGCTAATTTAAAGAGTTGGAATTTCTAGTTTAGCACTGCAGTTAAACTATACTATGTTTCCTTTCTCCCATCAATATATTATTTTCAAAGAGGCCAAAATATAATTCTACTGATGGAATTCAAAGCTTACTTTTTTACTTGAATTATCCAAGGATTGTCCAGCAAAAAGCATATGTTCTGTGGAATAGCAAATAAAATAATAAATTTACTTCACAGGGGCCCATGCTGCAGTATTCACTCTATTGACTTAAGTGGTGTTCTGCCTAAATAAGGACAGTAGGAATGGTCCCTAAACTTTTAAGCAATAAGCAGTGTATTAGTAATTTGCTTTCCTATTTTTCCTTCATTAGCCTTATATGTGCCAGGTAATTCATGTCTAATGGGACCTAGTAATTCCATATAGCATGAGCTCTGGATCTTTGGAAGTGGTCCAGCAAAAACAGATTCTAATTAAATAAGCCAGCCGTGCAATGATGGATTTGGAGAGTAGTGTAATGCTGCCTACAATGAGTTAGTTTGACTGTAATATCAATTTATTACTTGTTAAATAATCAGTGAGTCTAATGGTTCTGATCTCTCTTGCAAAGTTTCACTAGCTAAATTCAGATAAATTGCGGAAATCAGGGCATTTACATTCTCAGAGTTTTAATATCCCTAATCACTTTTGAAAAGGAAGTGGAATTATTGAGCATCAGGAGCTGCAAAGCCAGTTTGTGTTAAACCATGTAAATGCTGGATTCTAAATTGTGTATGTAGAGAATGTATGGTTTACATATAGTTATGGCATAACAACTTGAAATCATACTTGTTCATTAGACACTTCTTCCCACAAACAATATATCCTGTGGGGGCAGGGCTATAGTGCATCCTTGTTTCTTAGTGTAGTTAAAGGTTTTGGTCTTGTGTCACAAAGCTTCAATGGCTTGTGCCCTTGTTACTTGACAGGGTGCCTCTGTGTGTGTGTGTGACCCCACAGCAAACAGTTTGTATGTATGCTAAAACTAACATTCTCCTTCTTTAAAAAGGAGCAATGTCCGATCACTTTCTGTGATGTGTTCATGAGTAAGGAACTCTGTTCCCCAGCCAAGTCTGAATTTGTTGCCCATCAGGCCATTATTATTATTATTTTATTATTTTATAATGATGTATTTGTATGATCATAGTACCTTGGTGTATGTCTACACTTGCAAGTAAGGTTGACTTAAGGACGCTTAAGTTGACCTACAGAATGCCTCATCCACACCAGGCTTTCATTAAGTCAACTTAAGTGCTTCCTTAAGTCGACTTAACTCCCACTCTTTAGTTCAACTTAATGCTTAAGTTGACCTGTTAAGTCAACCTACAGCTGGTGTGGACGCCCTAGGTTTACTTAATTCCCTAAGTCGACCTAGGGCTGGGCAGAAGGAAGCCATGGCTCCCCCCTGGGACAAGGGAGCTGTGGCTCCCCAGCAGAATGGAGCTGAGGCTCCCCCCGGGCACAAGGGAGTCTTCTCACACATCGCTCCCTTCTCACCGGGGAGCTGTGCATGGCTCCCTTCTGCCAGGGAGCCACAGCTCCCTTGTCCCTGGGGGCACCGCAGCTCCCTTCTGCCAGGGAAAAGAAGGGAGTCACAGCTCCCTTCCCCCCAAGCTCCAGCTCTCCTCCGACCTAGCACCTGCGTGTGCGGAAGCAGGCAGTCGACTTAAGATTTTAGTGTAGACCCTATAAGTCGACTTGGCTTTTATAGGGTAGGACCCAACTGTGCATAGTGTTGTATAAACTCAGAACAGAAAGATAGTCTTTGCTTCAAAAACAAGGCTCCTCTCTGGGATAGACCAGGCTGAGAAATGGTGATGAATGGAGAAAGGCAGCTTTAATTTGTTGCTGCTTGTGATTTCTATGGTTGGTTGACTGGTCAGTCAATTGAAGCTTGAGTTAAGAGGCAATTCATTTCAATTGGGGTTTTCCTAAAAGTTATATTTTAAAAGTGCTAGAGCTTTATCCCCTCAAGGGGGAAGGGTGCCTAAACAAATACCCAGTCCTTTTAAATGCGGATGTTGGGAAGCTCCCAAAGCCCCTAGGCAAAGAACACCACTAACAATGATTTTTGTCTATTTACTATGTATGGCTATGTCTACACTGGGGAATTAAGGTCGACCTTACTAAGTTGACTTAGAGAGTCTACACTGGACTCTCTAAGTCGACTTCTTCAGTCCAGGGAGAGCAAGCCCCTGAGCGGTCCGGGGGAGAAGGGAGCGAGGAGCAATTGCCACGCTCCACCTGCTTAGGGAGGCCCCCTAAACAGCCGGAGCGTGGCGTCAGCAACTGCCATGCTCCAGATGCTTAGGGAAGCCCCCTAAACAGCTGGAGTGGGACGCCGGCCATGATCCAGCTGTTTAGGGAGGCCCCTGGCCCTCCTTAAAGAGCCGGAGCTCCGGCAATTGCCAGCATGGCTGTGCTCCAAGTCCTGGGAAGCCCGAAGGCTTCCCAGAACCTGGAGTGCAGCCCCAGCTAGGAGGGAGCCCCGGGCTCCCTCCTTGCTGGGACCGAGCGGTCCTGGCCAAGGGAGCCCCGGGCTCCTTCCTAGCTGGGACCAAGCGGTCGCGGCCAGGAGGGAGTGCGGGTCTCCCGCGCTCCCTCCTGGTCGGGACCACAGGGTTCCGGCTAGGAGAGAGCGTGGGGCTCTACTTCTCCCCGAGACCTGTGCTCCAGCTGCGGCAGCTGGAGTGCGGGTCCCGGGGAGAAGGAAGCACGGGGCTTCCTTCTTGTGGGTTTCAAGCTCTCCCTCCTCATCGGGACTACAGGGTCCTGGATAGGAGGGAGCGTGGGGCCTCCTTCTCCCCAGGGTCCGCGCTCCTGGGGAGAAGGAAGCGAGCCCTGCGGTCCCTTCTTGTCGGGACCTGAGTGGTCCTGGCCAGAAGGGACCCATGCCCTAAGTCGACAAAGTCGACTTAGCGTTACCCCACGTCTACTCTGGCTTAAGTCAACTTCAATAGTCAACTTTGAATTTCCTTAAGTCAACTTAAGCAGCTGCTTAAGTCGACTTAAGGAAACTGCAGTGTAGACATGGGGTAATTAAGTCGACTTAAACAAGCTTAAGTCAACTTAATTTTCAAGTGTAGACGCACCCCATGTGTCATTTATTGAGACACTATGATTACAATCACACAGGTTAAGGCAGTGATTAGCAGTACAATAAACATCCAATATCCACAAACTCTCTAAACTGCAATGCTGCTTATTGCATGAATGCAGATTCAGGGTTTTGCATCAGTATGGCTTTAAACACATGGGATAGAGAGCATAACAGAGCCTAATATACACATATTCCAATGCAATCAAGAACACAAGCCCATATGTAAAACGCAATCACACAGAACTCTTTGCGCTGTTGTATTGGGGTCTCATTCACACCTGATGGGTCACGGGGTTCACCTGTGTACTGGGGTCCACAGGATTTAGTCCCAGTCTTGGTCAGTGGTTATCCCCCATTCACACTTTCCTCCCCCCTGCAGCAGAGTTAGAGCAGCACGGACACCAAGCACACATGGTGCCCATTTATGCACTCACACAAGAAGGGGATCCAGTGGGACATGAGGTTCACCTGTGCACCCTTGCTTTCAAAGCCTTTTTGGGGGGGCCTCAGTGCGGTTGTACACAAGATATAGTCTCAGTCTTGGTCACCAGCTTATAATTCCACCACACACACTCTCTAGCACAAAATTATAACTGATAGAAATAAGAGCATCTATAAGCACACACAGAGAGAAGCAGAAATGCTAGCACAGTTATACCCAAAGCAAAAATCCTATACCTTCCCCTATTCCTACATCAACTCCAAACCCAAGGCTGATGCAGCTTTTGTTCCTTTACTTAAGAGTCTCGGCATAAAGCTGGGAAAAACTTAAAACTTTTTGCGTTATTTTTCATTTAAGAGCCAGTCGCTACTCTGGACTCCTGTCACTTTATTATCTTTCCTTTATCAGATCACTGGTCTGATGTTCCCGTCAGCTGGCCAGGCTTTCGAGGTTCTTTCACCCGGCCCGTCCACGTCCTGCTGGGCTGGATGGGGAGTGCTTCGTGGGGTGATCTGTCCCAGAGCCCTTTGCCACAGAGTAAACTGAGACAAATAACTCCGAATTCACCCCTCCCACAAGCCTCCTTTTATTACCCAAAAGATCGCAGTGACGTGGTGTTTTTTCACTTCTGAGGTCCAGTTGTTTTTTTCTGATTATTAGAAGGTCCCTCTCTGACCCTCCTCCTCTCTCTGCGGTTATCTAGCCAGAGGGCTGGGGGTCTGCTAACCTCCCCCTCCTCTCTGTAGCTAGTTTACCACACCTTCTGTTTGCACTCTTGTAACAGTCAGCCTTATCTAATTTAACAGTTTTATGGCCTCTCCCATCTTTATGCTCTTGACTCTTGTTTTTCTCTCTCTCAAACTGCTGATCCTGGCCCTGTGGCCTAGGCTTTGGACACCTTAAGCCTGAATATTATACATTACACCTGAACATTACCTGACAAAAAGAAACTCACACAGGGACCTAGAACTACTATATAAAAGTGTTTTCAGGAAATATAAAAATACAAATATATGATAAGGAAAGAAAAGGAACATAGATAATCAACAAATCTCAAAATAAAATTGCATAATCCATTTGTCCATCCATGAATTAAATACAAGTCTTGTTGGAATGGCAAATCACCCATCACCTTACCTGGAAAGTACCAGACTATTTACAACATTGCAGCACTTAATAAAATAAATAATATAGAATAGTGTAAACATAGCTTATGGTTTTAGAGAGAAAAAAAATCTTTTTAACAAAGAATGGGCTGGAATGTAAGAGCTGTACCTTTATTACTCCATCTCTTTGGAATGTCCGGAGAAAGAGGTGGCCAGATTTTTAGAGATTCTTGCAAACACTCAAGTTCTGGATTTTCTAAGCTATGTACTTGGAGTCTTGCAAAATTTTTCATAAAATGTTCCTGCTTTAATATCACCCTGGTTTGGGAGTGCAAGAGCATTTGAATTTTGGCTTTTCTGACTAATTTGCAAATTGCAGTCACAATGTAATGAAATCTGTCCTCAAGGGACATGGTATTATTTAAAGCATACCGGAGGAATCCTCAAGTATTTATTACAATGGACTTCTTCTTAACCCTAACCACTTCTTCCTATATGGAGTTCCTAGCAGTATTTATGGTTCTTTCCAGAAGTGAATATGCTTTGTATTTAACAGTAATGATGAATGGTTTTTATGCATCACAGCAAAACTTAATATTTTAAATTTATAGTGGCTTTGAATTCGAATCATGAAATATTCATTACATTTGGACAACAAAAAGTTATTGTAACAAATCATTCACTCAGTGAATTTTATATTAATTTGGTATTGCTGTGGCATACAAATTCTGTACAGAAATAACAGCATTACAGCTACTATGAGCTGTTTACCAAATATTCAAATGCTGAACATTTTGGAGTAGGTGCATAAAAATAGTGCAGCTTTATCCCATAGTCTCCTGTTAGGCACGTATGCAGAGTAGATCCTTAGTTTAGGTTAAACTTGCTGGCTATGTCTCGACTTGTTCAAGTAAGTCAACTTTGTTAAGTCAACTTTAAGTTGACTTAGCATGTCTACACTGTAAATTTAGGTTGACTTAAAATCGACCTTGCCAAATCAACTTATAGCATCCACACTAGACGCCTAAGTCAACTTGTAGGGGCTAGGTGGACCTGAAAGTGGTGCATGGTGGGAAGGGGGGCACCTCTTAGGTGCCCCCCTTCCCCAGGTACCCCTTCAAAAGTGCCAGAGAGCTCAGCACCTTCCCCATTGTACCAGGGTACATGGGAGCTCAGCAGGACGTTTGTGAAATATGCTTTCCAACCCTCTTATGAGTATTTTATTTAATATTTTGGCATTAAACTAGCTATATATTAATATTTAAAATTACATCTCCCTTAGCTCTGTTCTCTATTTTCTTTCTCTTCCTCTGCTGCCCTTTCTTTCCTTCAATCTCAACCTCCATAACACTCAAGCTCTGCTCTCCCTAAATCCAGTGTTCCTATACAGTTCATAATTTTTCCCTCTTTTAACTGTCCCTATCATGCTTTCTTTCCACCCCATCTTTGCCTAGCCCAAAGCAAAGAGGAGTTCTGGAGCAAACTTTGCAGCACCCCACATAAGAGAGCCCGTTGAGCTTGATGAGCATTTGGCCAACAGCAGCCTTGTGAGCCTCTCCAAGGAACCACTCAGGCATGATTTCATCCACCCTGAAGTGTGAAAACCTACTAGTGACAGTGTCATGGGGTGCATCTATACTGGCAACTTAGGTCGACTTAAGGATGCTTAAGTTGACCTACACAAAGCTGCATCCACAATGGGCTTTTATTAAGTCAACTTAAGCGCTTCCTTAAGTCAACTTAATAACAGCTTAAGTTGACTTAATAACACCACCTCTGAAAGTTGACTTAAGCCTTAAGTCGACTTCTCAAGTCAATTTAAAGCCAGTGTGGACAACTGTCTACTGTTAAGTCAACTTAACAAGGTCGACTTAAAGTCGACCTTGTTAAGTCGACTTAAAGTAGACCTTGTTAAGTCGACTTAACAGAGTCTACCTAACTTTACAAGTGTCGACATAGCCATGGAGCCACAAGATCTATGCTATGCCCCAGCTTCTAAACAGACCCTTGACAGTAGCCCTTCAGACCCCGAAAGAACCCACTCTATATTAACCCATTGTCCTCCTCCTGCAGAACTATGCTGAGTTCCCATGGTCAGCATGCCAGAGCATCCCTCTGTTAGGTGTCAAGTTGTTCAGTTGGTGGGATTCTTTCCAGACCCTTCACTGATATGAGTTGGTTTCAGCCAGTCCTCAGGGACTCATTCAGACTACTCTAGACAGTTTTGTGACACAAATACCTCATTATTCCCTGCTCTGCACCAGGAGCATGTTGACCCTTCTACACCCACTAGGTAGTAATATCATCAAGTACAAGTCACTGCCATGTATATCATTAATAAAAAAATTGTAGAGGAGTCCTACTTTGTCACAGACATAAAGGCTACATCTACACTGGCAATTTAAGTCGACTTAAGGAGGCTTAAGTTGACTTAAATTAAGCCACGTCCACACTAGGCTTTCATTAAGTCAACTTAAGAAATTCCTTAAGTCAATTTAAGGAAAGCTTAACTCGACTTAATAAGAACCACTCATTAGGTCGATTTAACCCTTAAGTCGACTTAGTCGACTTAAGGACAGTGTGGACATTTAAGTCTACTTTGTTAAGTTGACTTAAGGGTGGTTAGGTTGACTTAACAAAGTGGACTAGTCGACTTAACAAAGTTGACTTAACTTTTCCTAGTGTAGACATAGCCCAAGAGCCCCATACCCTATGATAAATATTTCTTCTAGCTGTCAAAAAATGAATTTTTAGGGTTTCTTGTCTGTTGTTGCATTTTTATATTTACAATATTTCTCTCTGTATTTGTTAAGATTTAAAATGGGCCTTATTGCTCCCTGATTCTATTTCCTGTTTTCATCATTAGCTTTGCATATGCTAAACTAAAAACTGTCCCCCCATTGTTATCACCACTTTAACTCCATTAGTGGTCTTAATGATGGAAGAGCAGTTTGCAGCAAGTGTCATTTTAGCCACCATGTTGTTTTGACGTGTTGAGCAGGGTTAGGTAACACTACAAGTTAAAAAATAATATAAAAAACCAAGTTTTTTAGAACAGACAACATTTAAACCAACACACTAAAAGGGACAAAACAATTACAGAAGTAATTTAGATTGGTCAGACTTCTTGTACGAGGCATTTTAAGCACCGTGAATGCATTTGTTTGCAAAAGGTTGGGTGGCCACTGTACAGTATATATGTACATTATTTTTCAATCAAGACTAAAAGTAGATCAAATCAAAACCTACAAAGCAATAGCTTTTCAGCCCCTGTACCACAGGGCCAGATACCTGGTACGTCCCCTTTTTTAAACGGGACATTCTAGCTTTATTTAATTTAGTTCCAATGACCCTGTCCTAATTTTTTTATTCCTCTTAGCTTGCAAATGTCTTATGTCAGGGCCTAATCTTCCTCCACATTCAGTATAGTCCTAAGCATGGTGTGAGTGTAAAACAAATTATAGCAGTAAATAAATGAGATTGAAACAGGCTATTTTGTATTTATTTGAGCGTGTGAGATGAAAGCGATGTAACTGTTTGCACAGTGCTTACAGTAAATCCTGAATTCCAATACTGACATTTGAATGTGATGGCACACAAATCAGATTACATAGTATAGAGTTGAGGCAGACAGAATCCTTAACAGATCAGCATTAGATTCGGTGCAGAAGGGCCGGTTTCAGTGCCCAAGCACAAGAGGGGAGGAAGAATGGAGAACTGCCCAGTGGACTCCAGAGAAGACAAGGGAAATTAAAATTATATGGAGAAAAATAAAGACAAAGTTGTTAATTCACTAGTAAAATAAGGGGGGGAGAGGGGCTGAATGTAAGGCATACACTCATACAAAACTGAGAAATTCTATCATTAGATAATAAAGTATGCAAGACCACAACCCTTAATCTCTGCCATCTTTTTTAGTGTAAACAAATCTGTTGGTTGCTGGTGTTATTGTGGAAAACAGATCTAATCAAACTCTGCATGCAGAATAAGCTTTATCTTTTGGAAATAAAACTTCTGTTAGTGTCATTATACCTGTTCATGGAAGAAACCCACATTTAAATCCAGACTGAAAATGGTCAAAGAGACAGTTTCATATTAAGTAATCAACAACCTGAAGGCACTGCTTTCTCTAAAGCCTTAAATAAAAAAGTAAATAGGGAAAGGGGTCCAGAAGGCAGGATCTAATGTAATTTAAAATTGGAATTACATCAGCAGTTTCAAACAGATGGCAGAATGTGGAGATAAATGTGTTAGCTTCTTTAGCTTACTGGGTGTTTCCATTGTTATCATCATTAAAAACAGGAATAGTTTAAAATAAAAAAAATACCCACGATATTATATATTGAAAAAAGGGACTGAGTGGGGGAGAGGAGGATTAAATTAACTCACCATTCTTTAATGTACAATATCTGGGATGCTTGAAGGATGTCTGAAAATAGGTTTCCTAATGAGAGGAAAACACAATGACCTTGAAATTCTACCCAAAAGTTCCAATATTTAGCAAGCTGGCTCAGAAATGGTAATTACTTAAAAATACAAAAGATTCTGAATTTTTTCAGATGTAGTGTGTCCAGACAGGTCAGATACTGTACACAGTTAAGCAAAAAAAATAAAAAAAGTACATGGTTAATGGGGGTTGCTCCTGCTAGTGCTAGCTATCTAGTTTATAGTATAAAAATGCTCATTTCCTTTTCAATAAAAAGGCTTGTTTCTATTATGATCTTCAGAAGATTTACATCTATAGAAGAAAAATACTCCACTCCCACTTTGTAAAATGGCTTAGTCATGGACCAAGCAATGTCTAGTTGTGAAAAACAAGAAGATTTAAACAATATAATGGGACTAAAACATTGTAAACATCAAAGTCAAGCAATTCAGATGAGGCTGGTGTACAGTAGTTTACTTGCTGTAAAAGGAAAGGGTGAAACAGTTCAAATAAATAAGAGTGACCCAGATGCATATCTGAAGTCTGAACCAACCTTGAAATGAACTTTAAGATTTGTAAAACTGTAATTAATATTTTTTTAAATTATTCTTGTCAGATAGTGCTAAACTCATTCCAGAACAACCAGAAGCAAGAAGCATTCAAATCATGTGCAAAACTTTCTTTTGATGATTCAAGCACAGTTTTGCAGTCCTAAGAGATTCCAAAATAAATCTGGGGTGATTATCCATATCTGTGCACCCCCTGAAATCCACCTGTCATCAAATCACATTGGGGGAAGGAGGGAAGGCAGTTGTATTTTTCCAAGCCTCAATCACGCAATAAGCTCTGCCCAGATGAGTTTCCAAAGTGAGATGCTGCTTTTAGTGTACTATACAGATATTCACAATATCCCATCAGGGATGGTCTAGATAATGCTTCCTACCTTGAATGCAGGAGACAGAACTAGAAGACCTCTTGAGGTCCCTTCCAGCCCTGCAATTTTATTGTTCTGTTAGGTGCCTTCTTGGAGAAAAAAAAAATTGTGGTACCTCCCAAACACCATCCATTTGTGTTACCAAAATGAAACATCACTCACAGTGAATTGGGCCCCCATTCCTCTGTCACATGAGGCTTGAAATAATAAACAATGCTGACTTAAATCATCATCACTGGGTATCTAAATTAACATTTCACTAACATGAATTCGGCAGTTCACTCCTCTCAGAGCTATTGTTCCAGAGTGGCTCTCTGCAGACAGGTCTCTGCATCTTTTACATGCGGGTCTTATTTTTTAGCAGCTCCCGCCACCAATCATGACTGCTAAGAGGGCTTGCTGGTCTTTTGTTGGTTGGTTGGTTGGTTGGTTGGTTTTAAATGAAAGTTGAGAGTCTGGGAAAAAAAGACAGTACCTTCAACGAAGTGCCACTTTGGCATATAGGCATGTACCAGTTGTTTCCAAGCACTGCTTATCACTAAAACCTTGCCTGCACGATGAAAAAAACATGTTCCTAAACAACGTTAGCTAACTTGAGGTAAAATCCTAGTGAAGGCAAAGCAGTTCGTAGTTTTTATTATCAGTTAGGCCTAATACCTTGTGTGAAAATGGCAGACTGCCTTGTCTTCACTTCAATTTTACCTTAGATTAGCACAAGTTAAGAACACACTTTTTTCCCCCATAAATTCAAGGCCTAATTTTAGGTTCCCTACAGATATCTCCTGTCACTGGATTCAGGAACATTGACTGTATGCCAATGCACAAATTTGGAGGATAGGTAAATCACTCTGCTTCTCATTTCTGACCTGTGCTGACTGGAAAAAGAGGGAGAAAGCTGCAGAAAAGTTAGAGCTTGCATCAGATCTGGAGAACAGGGCATTGCTAACCCCAAAAAACATTCAGGGGCACACAGGCCCTGCCCCCTCAGCATTTCCCCTCTCCCCCCATGCATCCCTGGTCCCAATCCAGCCCCAGGCTTGATCCGCCCACTCTGGCAGGGCCCCAGCACTCAAGCTGCCCACAACTTGAGCCAGGCCATGGGCCCTGAGCCGGACCACGGGCTGAGCAGGGTGGGCTGGGCTGGGTGCCAAGTCGAGCCGCTGAGCCTCGAGCAGGGCCACATTGTTGACTGTCCGCACCTCTGCCCAATTCCCAAGGCTCCCCTGCCACCAGCACTGCACTTACCTGCTGTAGAGTCAGGGACTGGAACCTCCAGACGTGGCAGAGCCAGCCATTTACATTTCCCACTCTGCTCCATCCTAGGCTATGTGCTGGGCACACGGGGCGCAAACCCCGAGTCCCAGCGCCAGAGTCCTGAGTCCAGCGGGGACCTGGGGCCTGCCTGCCAGGGGGCACCCGATCTGGTGCTGACCCTGGTTGGGGACCCGGGGACCAGCCACCGGTAGCCACATGATCTGGCACAGGCCCCAGCCTGGGGACCCAGGGCTGGGCAGAGGCAGGATCCAGCTGGGGACTCGGGGTCCAGCCAACAGCGGTGGCCCAATGCGGTGCGGGCCCTGACCTGTTCTATAAAACCACCAGTGAAGGTTTTATGCTGACAGACTAGCTCAGATAAGAGCCATAGGCCAATAGGCCATAGCCATAGGCCAATTTATTTGTGTATGAATATCAAAGAAATGTTAAGTGGTGCAGGAGGCAGAGGACAATTAACTTGTGTATGAATATGATGGAAATATTAATGTTAGTCTTCATTTATTATAATCTGTTGTATACCATTACACTCTATTATATATATCCCCAAACATAATTAATCTTAGCTCAAAAGTGTACGTTAGTGAGAATTTGCTTGATGTGTAAACTTCGTGAAAACTAATGAAAGACTGTTTGAATTGCTGTAACTAAATGCATTGTGTATATATTTGTAATTGAATTGCCCACCAAACCGGATTGGAGCTTTGGAATGTAAATGAAAAAGAATGCTAGCTTCAAAACATGGATCATTATGTTTGACAATGGGAAATCCACAGACCCATCCTGCATTTAGTCAACAGAGGAAAAGCCCATGCTGTGATGGTAAAACTAGCCAGATTGCTTTCTAGGGAAGATAACTATAAGAGTGGATTCAGGGAAAGATCCTGTATCTTTGAACTGTTTTAGATTCTAATGGGATGAAATACCAAACAGGTGGAAAGGGATCCCCCAAATTACTCCAGGTAACCCTGAGAAACTTTTGGAAATCTAGCAAATTATTACAATTCTGTCATCATTTTGGATTTACAAACTTTGACTTACCTGTTAATGTATTTTATTTGCTTTAGCCTCTCATAACTCTCATTCCTTTTCCTAACTAATGGACCTTTATTTAGTTTACTAGAAAAATTTGCTGCCAGCATTGTTTCTGGTGTGACATTGAAAGTACCCGTTGTTAAGTGATGGGTAAGTGATCAATCCTTTGGGATTGATGGTAATCTAATATGAGGTGATTTGCAAGTTTAATAACCTTTCATCACAAAGGCTAGTTTGTCTGGGTGACAAAATGCACTGGAGAGCTTAAGGGGACTGTTTGTGGCTCCATGGTAAAACTAATATAGTAATCAAGAAGTATGCTACTGGCCTGTTGAAATCTAATGATAGACTATACCCCATTTTGGGTCTCTGCCCAATTTTCTCAGAGTCTGACCTGAGACTAGCACTCTCAGTTGTGAGTTACTCTAGACAGTGTGACAAATGTGATTCCACAACCTCTCTTGCAAGCCTATTCCATAGTTGAACCACCCGTGTAGTTAGAGAATTTTTCCTAATATCTAATTTAAATCTGCCTTACTGCAGATTAAGCCCATTATTACTTCTCTTAGCTTCAGTGGACATAGAGAACAATTGATCACAGTCCCCTTTATAAGACCCTTTAACATATTTGAAGGATCCTATCATGCCCCCCGCCACCTAGCCTTGTTTTCTCAAGACGAAAATCACCCTTTTTTAAACCTTTCCTCGGGTTTTCTAGATCTTTTATTATTTTTACTTGTCCTGACTCCCTCCAATTTGTCCACATCTTTCCTAAGGTGTGGTGCACAGTGAGACAATTACCTCTTATGTCTTACGAACACTCATGTTAAAGCACCCCAGAATGGTATCAGTCTTTTTCACAATGGCAGCAGGTTGTTAGCTCAGATTCAGGTTGTGATCTACTATAACTCCCAGCTCTTGTTCAGAAGTACTAACATCTAATGAGCAATTCCCAATTTTGTAGTAGCATATTTGATTTTTCCTTCCTAAGTGTAGTATTTTGCACTTGCCTTTACTGACTTTCATCCTGTTGAATTCAGACCAGTTCTCCAATATATTCTTAAGTCTTTTCCTGACCTTAAAAATCAATATGCATTCTCTTTTGCTTCTTCATTTGGCATCAGTAGGATCAATGATGCATCACTAGCATGGCTCCAGGAATAGTTTTCTATAGAGAACTATTGAGTATTAGCATTACGAGGCACATTAGAAGGAGGATGCAGCGTATTAATGCAACTCCCAGATGATTACATCAAAATTCCTTTTGAGGTCTCTTGAGGTCCCTGTATCACTTTTTTAAAAGCTTAGCATTCTGCCTCTTTAGCTGTGCCATGACCTCACCCTTCCCCATCTTCTTTCAAGCACTATAGAGTGCACAGGCTAAGGTCTTCAATGGGATTCTGGCCAGCTCCGATACCTTCCCCACCTTGTACATCTCTACAAGGGCTGACCAAACTCCACTTTAGAGGCTCCTGTAATTCAGCCAAAATTCTCATTACAATAAATGGGAGATTTGCATGAGCAAAAACTGCAAGATTGATCCAATTTTCTGTGTACATTTTGTATACATTGGGGGTTAGGTTTTTAAAATTTCTTTCTCAAATCCATTTTGCTTAAATTCCTAATCCAAAAATATAGTCTCATTTTTTGATGTCTCATTGTAGAATCAAAAGGGCATCCCCCAAGAGAACACTTCCTACCAAATAATATTAACTTCAAGATGGTCAAATTTTCATTGACACTTCTTGACAGTGCCCCTTTTCTTTACATTGACTCCATTTGATTAAACTGATTGAAATGCATTTAATACTTGTGTTTTGTCAGACTATATTTGGGGCTTTATAAACAAAATTATACTAGATTGGCTTACACAAATATTTCACACAGCTTGTCACATTGGCTTAATTAATGCTGTTCGAACAACTTGAGAACATGGAAGGTTTTCCTCTGATGATAATTATTATTTATTACTGTATTTGCTTTATAACAAAATAGGGGGAAGGGGAACAATTATACAATGGCACCAAGGCTTGTTAAGTACCTAACATTTTTAGAAGCATGAGACAAAATATATCCAAATAAAGCTGGCTATTTTCTACCATGCTAAAGAGCTGTTATGGAGTTTTTTGTTTTGCTTTTTCTTTAGGACACAGAAGTGTTTCTGATGTAATTTTAATTGCATTTTTAATGCAGTTACCCTTCTCAAATGTATGCCTAAAATGTGGAACTAAAATTGTCATAGGATTCTAAAGTCTCAGTAAGAGTTTGTGCCACATTATTCTTGAGCCTCATCCTGCTCACAGTAAAGCCAACAAGGATTTTTGGAGTTAACTTCTGTTGCAGCAGGACAGGGCATTACTATTAATTTGGGCTTTTGTAGGCTTTTCATTACCATCTTTCTGTATCACACTAAATGCTTTGCCATACAACCAACCCACTGTACCACCATACTTTACAAACACTAATATCCATTTTAGTGCAGTTATTATCATATTCATAAAAACAAACAAGGCCAAGGTACATATTTACACAAACAAAATAATTATGATTAATTGCTAAGAATTTCAATGAGGAGAACTAATGTGCATGTTCTTCCCTTTCAAATGGAACAGTTGGACAAAACATGTTCAAATATGCCTGCCATTAAAAATAGATGCTATCCAGAAGGAGGACAGATATCCTAATATGCCCAGAATGGTCTTTTTATTAAAGTGTTCAAACAGTTTTGTCTGCATGCTCATTCCCCCTCCACTTCTGCCTAAATCTTGAGGCACGTGAAAAGCAAAAACACTTAAAAAATCAGTTTCATGTTATCTTACAGTGCTCAGTATTGTACAGTATGTATTATAATAGCAATGGAGTCTGAAGTCCAGATCAGAGCTATAGATGTTGCTAAAAAGTTTTTACACCAGTATGTATAATGTCATTTTACATGCTTTAAAAATTAGTGACTGTACATTAATGCATGTAAGTAGCCTCAGCACATTCATGTCTATAGGCCCAGTCCTGCAAATGCCTATGCACTTTAAGCATGTGAATAGTCCCACTGAATTCAGTGAGTTGGATTTGCTGGTCTGCTCCAGCCAGTGTGAGGAACTCAGGCAGTGAGACGTGGCCATGTTTTAGTGGAGGTGACCAGTGGATTATTCCCCTTCTGAGTAGAACTCTGTGGACTTAAACCATGATTTGAGGACTTCAATAAGTCAGTCATAGCTTAGAGGTTTATTACAGGAGTGGTTGGATGAGGTTCTATGACCTGCATTGTACAGGAGGTCAGACTAGATGATCATATTGATCGCTTTTGACCTTAAAGTCTATGGCTATGTCTACACTTGTTAAGTCAACTCTGTTAAGTTGACTTAACAAGGTCAACTTTTAAAGTTGGCCTTGTTAAGTTGACTTAACGGAGCATCTACACATAGGGTGCGTCTACACGGCACATTAGGTCGACTTAAGGATGCTTAAGTCGACCTAAACAAAGCCACATCCACACTGGGCTTTTCTTAAGTCGACTTACGCATTTCCTTAAGTCGACTTAAGGAAAGCTTAGGTCAACTTAATAACACCACCTCTTTAAGTCGACTTAAGCTTTAAGTCGACTCCTTAAGTCGACTTAAGGCCAGTGTCGATGAGGATTAACGCTAAATCAACTTTATTAAGTCAATTTAAAGCCAATATATCGGCTATCTCTGCTGTTAAGTCAACTTAACAAAGTTGACTTAAAGCATAGTCAATTTGTTAAGTTGACTTAACAAGGTCGACTTTAAGTTGACTTAAAGTCAACCTTGTTAAGTTGACTTAACAAAGTTGACTTAACTTTGTACGTGTAGACATAGCCATAAAGTCGATTTAAGTCGACCTTGTTAAGTTGACTTAACAGAGCCTGTAGTGTAGACATACCCATCTACACTGGCTTTAAGTTGACTTAAGCCTTAAGTCGACCTTCAGAGGTGGTGTTATTAAGTTGACTTAAGGAAGCCTTAAGTCGACTTAACAAGCGCCCGTATGGAGGCAGAGTTCTGTAGGTCAACTTAAGTGTCGTTAAGTTGACCTAAGGTGCAAGTGCAGACGTACCCATATATGAGACTTAAAGTTGGAGGCAACTTGCAGCAGCATCACAGCAATGGTAGGAGGAGTGTCAAAGGCAGAGTTCTGCTACAGCGATCCCCTACTGGGACAGAGTAACTTACGGCCAGATTCTTAAAGGCATTTAGCCATCTAACTATGCAGAAAAGAACTTAGGCCCAGTCTACACTGCTGGGAAAATTCGGAAACAGTTGACAGGAGTCACGTAAGCTACGCAGAGTAGCTTCCATAACTCCCGTCGACTTCTTAACTCCCCTTCAGTGTGACATCTTCACTCCACCGCATCACTTTAGGGGGTGGTTTTATTAAATCAATTTCCATATCAACTTAGCATGTCTAAACTGACCACTAAGTTGATCCAGAAAGATCAATCTGATGGTGGTGACTTTGCCACCTTCATTTAGATGTGGCCTTCCTGGGATTTTCAAAAGCATCTAAGTCCCTGTCTGCATCTTTATGCACTTAAATGCCTTTAAAACTGGTTCCCAGAGACCTTATGCAAGTGGCATGAATTGGGGCAGCTGATGAGTTGCTCTAACTTCTGCCAGGCCTGGGTAGTGCATTATCAGAGAGCCTTCCCCAGTTTGGATCCAGCTACATGCACAGCATAGCTCAATAATATGCACCAATGCATCTATTCACATACTGAAGTTAAGCATCTGCACAAGTGTTTTCAGAATTGCAGCAGCTATCTTTCACTTACATACCACTATTTTAGATTTTACAAGCAAGTAAAAATAGCAGAGGTGCCACTAAGTTAAATCTTTTTGTTGTTAGAGGTTTACAAGGCATGTTGAATAATCTTTGTTGCTTCCAACCATTGTGTGATATTTGAAATATAATCTATTTTGGCTTCTTCTTTTTTCCCCGCCCTCCACCTTTAATTTACAGTACTGAAAAAACTCTGGGTCCCATAATCCTTCCATTTGTGTCAATGACTGCACCACGCCCTTTGTCTTGAATTATTTCCCCAATATTTTAAAAAGAAATACCACAATGTACTACTATGTATATCTTCTTATCAGCTTATTGGGTATGAATAAATACTTGCCCATAGAATCAGCTTTAAATTTAAGACAAATATAAAATCCTCCTGTTCCAGGTATTCTGTTTGCTCTGCATTACTGTTTTTCTGTGTGTTGCTCATAATGTAATTTGACTTTGAGTGTGTCAATGAAGTCACCATATTGTACACTGAATACATTTTTAATAAGGGTCAAATTCAGCCTTAGACTTTACTATTAGTTTTGCCCACTTACACCAGGGCTGAACTTGGTCCATCATTATTCAGCTGTGTTCGTTACCCAATGTTATGTTAGTACCGTGTGTTCCTTAGGCTAGGCATCCACAACAGGACATTTAAAGAATGAAGTTCAAAGCACATTTTGGAAGAAGATTAAAGTGCACTGTTCCTCTGAAAAATTACTCTGTAAATTTGCCTTGGCAGGATTTAATCATTATTGTCTTTCAGTGACAGTCAATGTTGTGAACTCTCACAATACATGTGTGAGTTTCATAATATTTGGTACTCTTCTTAAAGCCCCAGCTCTACAGGTTTTTAAGTTACATGAGAATCTCAGATTTCATTTTCTAAAGAGGTAGTTTCTAGCCCTCATGGTTGCAGAGAGAAGCTTGGAAATGCAGCCAAAGACAGCCAAATCAGAAAAGTTCCAAAGGGGCAGCAGTGTTAGTCTAGTTCAGCAAAATAAACAAGGAGTCCTGTGGCACTTTTAAAGACTAACACATTTATTTATCACATGAGTTTTCATGGGAGGAAATCCTACTTCATCAGACGCTTGAATATGCACTGGTGCAACTGCAGCACTATAGTACTTAAGGCTATGTCTACACTTGTTAAGTCAACTCCGTTAAGTCGACTTAACAGAGCATCTACACTTAAAGTCAACTTAACTTTTCAAGTGTAGACATAGTCAATGAGACTTCATCACCTAACTCCTTTAGGCACTTTTGAAAACCCCATCAGCCATCTGTTTGCATACACAAGAGTTTTGGCATTTAACATGAGTTCCTCTTAAAGTTTGATAGCGGAGGGTGTGGATCAGGAAATAGCAAATGCTTCTGTAACCAGACGGAGGACTTGGCAATCTGATCATGGGTGGCAATGGATAAGCTCAACAGCCATATTGTGACCATCACTCTGTGGGTGCGACTACACTTACAAATTAAGTCAACTTAAGCTTGCTTAAGTCGAACTAATGTACTCTGCATCTACACTACACTTTCCTTAAGTTGACTGAAGCAGCTGCTTAAGTTGACTTAAGGAAAAATTAAGTCGACTTTATAAAACCTTGTTTTAAGTCGACTTAGCCAGTGTGGACGTGGAGTAGCCCTAAGTCGACTTTGACTTAGGGGGCTCTAGGGCTTCTCCACTGCCCTCCCTGCCAGGGTGGCTGGCGCAGCCACAGCCTGGCATGCCCCTCCCCCAAAGGGCAAGGCAGAGCCCTGCCCACCCTGCTCCTATGCCCTGCCATGGTCCCTGTCCCCCTTTGCCCCATTGTACCAAGGTACAATGGGGCAAAGGCTGAGCCCCCTGGCACTTGGCAAGGGGTGCCCCTCCTGCCACCGTGGACCTGCCCAAGGTCCCCCTAGCCCCTACAAGTTGACCTAGGCATCCAGTGTGGACGCTCTAGGTTGACTTTGTAAGTTCCCTCCTAAGTCGACTTAAAATTTAGGTGTGGACATTCTAAGTTGACCTAAATTAACAAGTGTAGACATAGCCTGTGTGTATGTGTAAGATGGGAAAGGCCAAAGGAAACGTCATACATTGTGGCATCCATGCACAAGCACCAGCTACACCACCAGGGGCATAGGCCCTCACTCCTGCTAGGATGCCCCATTAGTTTTAGCTGACTAAAGGAGTGGGGAGAGGATAGGGCCATGACCCTTATTCTTCTTTCCCTCCTCTAAGGTGACCAGAGGAGAACAAATGATGTGCAGCTATGACCCCAGGACATGTTCTCCACTTGACTCAATGAGGAATTCTGGATGAATGAGTCACAATTCCTCCCGGGGCCTCTGGCTGCAGTTCAGCCTCCACCACCCCCTACAGGGTAACTCTGGCTGCAGAAGCTGAAATCTAGTCCAGTGGTTCTCAACGTTTTGTGGGTCACAACATAGTTGGTGGCATATCAAGACACTACAGGACACACCAGCCCACCCATGAAATGGGACATTTTTAGTATGGAACTGAATGTATTTAATGGAGCTGGTCAAACAACATTAGCACATGAGTTATCCAAACATTTCCTCCACCCCACCAATGAACTGGCAAATAAATTATTTAAATGGACTGTTCTTCCTTATTTACCAACTTGATGGGTGTTCAGATATTCATCAGGTCATTTTTTCCAGATAGTTTTTCTGTCAATCAGCAGATGACCTATTTGCAAAGAAACACTTTCATCATGCGACTCATTACAATATTTTCATGGCTCTTGATGATATGTATGTCAGGTTATGGGCTGGTTTTCAGTTCAGTTCCACTGGCAGCCCTAGAAGTCTGGAACGATTCGTTAAAAGAAGAAAAGGAGTTCTGATTTTAGTCTGAATATCACAAGGAATAAAAAAGTAATACATGCTGATCTAGGGCAGAAATCCAAATGCAAACCCCACTCTGTTTTTGTCCGCTTGTTACTCTTGTTACTGCTTCTACCGCTGCTGCTCTGCAAAAGAGCCAGAACAAAGACCCAGCAGTGTAACTGTAATGCAAAGACAGGCACAAGAGCAGCCTCGGAAAAACTGCAGCTGTTCTACCAAAATTGATGTATAGTCTGGTGGAGATAAGTCCAGCCACAATCTGCTGCTGGAACACACCATGCAATCCTGTCAGCTGCATGTCAGCCATTGCTAGGGAGAACATCTAATAACTGCCCCCTTGATGTTGTTGCATAAATTCAGATTTTAAGGTGAGGAATGACCATGAGGAGCAGGAAGGACACGCAGAAGAAAAAAGAGACGGAGGTTGTGGTGGAAATGAGTTGTTGCGATATACAGCCCCTCCTCAAACTTCGGATGTGGTCGATCTACATCTAGGCACATCCACAGTGACTCAATACCAAGCTGACTTTTAAATTGGTCACAATGTTGCTTTTTAAATCATATATTTAATACACCAGCTTTTATCTAAAAATGCTTTGTAAAGTGCAGTCTAGCATATATTCTTAAACAACTTGCAAACGTGGCCAGAATGGACACTTCAATATCCTCACAGTGGTGATAATGGTCAGGAAATCAGCAGCCCCACCCATAGTCACCTTTTGTCAAATGCACTAATAATCTACTAGTTAGCCATACATAATGGCCATGGCCAGTTCATGGGGGCCCAAGTGCACAAACATGTGGACAGAAACGTGGAACATAGGGACTTCCTGGCTCATTGGCATGCCAGCATCCCTCCATAATTAACTATGGGTTATGCAATCAGTCAGAATAGCATCAGCCACATCACTTCTTCTGCTGCTTCAAGATGTGGTATTTGAAGAGGGCACATTGGGAAGAATTCGCCAGAAGGCATTCCTCTCTATATAAGAATAATTTTGATCATCAGTGAGATCTGGAGTGGGACACATCAGCTAATAGCACAGCACACGCTTAAGAACATGACATAATAAAGAATGCTTTATTCATATGAAACTTGCAGGAGGACTTTACTGCAATAGAATGAATTGTCCTAACTCAAAGTCTTAATTAAATATTTAGAGGTGATTCCAAACTCACAGCCTGGAGCTAAGCACCATTTGAATTCTGGGGAATCCAAATCTGAACCTAGATCTAGATATAGGAATAGGATAGTGATTCTCAACCTATTTACCACTGTGGGCCGCATAGTCAGCTCTCAATGCATCATGTAGGCCACATTCACACAATATATAGACCACCTGTATGGCCCTGAGGGTGTCTCATGGGCTGTAGTTGAGTACTGATTGGGCCATAAGCAGCGTGTGGGCTGTCAGTTGAGAACTACTGGTATAAGGGATAAGAAAGTATAAGAGCCTATCTAGAATACATCTTGATTTCATAAATGACATTTCTTTTTATAAAACAATGAGAGTCCTGTGGCACCTTAAAGACTAACAAATTTCTTCAGGCATAAGCTTTCATGGGCTCAACCCACTTCATCAGATACAGGGTTGGAGCCCATGAAGGTTTATGCCTGAAGAAATTTGTTAGCCTTTAAGGTGCCACAGGACTCTCTTTGTTTTTGCTGTACACAGACTAACGCGGCTGCCACTCTGGAACATTTCTTTTTATACAGCACTGTATTTATGGTTTTGTTCATGCTTCCATTCAAACCCAAACCCTGCCTGTTCTGAACACCAGTAACTTTGGGGTGCTCAGAATCCATACATGGACTTTTAACCTGGCTGACGTCAAACAAAAAAACTAGATATGTTCAAGGGCAAGACACAGGTACTAACACCCCTACTTTGCAAAGTGCAATGGGATCTTTAATGACAACAAATGCACTCTTGTATTGAGCACTGGTATCTGTATCTCTGTGTAGAAGCCATAGGGCACAAATGTTTCACATTGACCAGGCAAGGTGTCTCAAACTCATCCAAAAGAGAGTATCTCCAACCGCTCAGTGCCTCCTAGTCACAAGCTAGGCATTAGCCCTCAGAGGGAAGGATGTTAACCACTGAAACAGAAACATTATTTCCATCCCCACCTGGGCTTTCCTCAGAAGTCTCTCAGTCAAATACTGACCAGCATCACGCTTTTCAACTTGTTTGAGCTAACGAGGACATAGCCCGAGTGGTCTGACTGGAGGCACGCATGAAAAAATGTGAGAGCAGGTCAGCTATAAAAATCAATAGAGTGAATCTTTGGTATGCAATTCTGTGTTCTGGCATGCACCTCTGATTTCAAGGATGTAGGACTAACAGCATTGACTGATGCACTCAAACATGAGCCACAGCATCACCCCTACTCATTCAACATCAGGGACTCGCCTCCCACATTGAACAGTAAAGGAGTCCTGAGTCTGAAGACCTATGAAGATTGCAGGAGTGATATGTCTCTTTTTACAGACCATAGGATGGACACAGGGGCAGGCCATCGAAAAGCAGGTTGGACTATGGTTTACAGTAGTATAAGGAGCCAGACTGGTGGGCCCATTTACATGGGTAAAATAGAATTCACTCGGAAACTGAAAAGGAAGGAAGGGACAAAAAAAAAGAAGAGGATCAAAAGGGGCAGAAGGAGGAGGAAAGACTTACAGACTAGGAAGAGCAATTAAGGACTGGAAAGGAGGACTAGGTAGTAAACTGGAAAAGAAGAGAAGGGTCAGCAGAAGCACCCACGTTACTGGACACTTGACAACAATAAAATGTCACTTTAATACATCAGTAATACAAAGGGATGGATTGTTAGTTTTTATAATTTGCAAAATAGAAAAAAATCTGAAAAGCCCCAATTTCTCAGATAGACTGAGTCCGTGTGTGATGAGTTTCAGCCTGGAGCTTGTTTTATGGCCAAAATCTAAATCTCGAAAAAAAATTAGGAGCATATAATAGAAGCACAAAAATAAAACACACATAACTACAGCACTGTGAATGATGATGCTATAATTACTGACCATTCAGAGGGGAAAACAAGCAAACAGCTTAAGCAGAACACTTTTGTGAGGGAAAAGAAAGTGGTAGATACATAACTCCCTCCCTCTCTCTTTGCCCTCCAGGATGATTTATGAACCTCTCTGCTATTCTGTCCTAGTCTTTTAAGTTAAAGAATCCAGTTAGCTTTTCATAATGGCAGAAGTAATTAAAAAGGTGAGCAACTTCAGTGGAACATAAAATACAGAAAAGGTCTGCCTCTTTAATGACATCCCCTACATACTTTACTGGCGGGGATTCTGCTAATCTAATACCTGTTAATTTTCTATCTAATTAGGGCTATAGCTCACAAGAGGCTGTTTTATACTTAATTTGTTGAGGTTTTATTATATGGCTCAACAGTCAGCCAACCACTGTGTGAATCACGTGATCCTGGTTGAGCTCTTTCAGGCATTACTGCACACTGAGGCCCTTGGAGAGAACGTGCCACTACAATTTGTGAGTCACCCGTTCTTGCTCTGGCTAGGTCTTGTCATGTGTGTGCCTGTCAGGATTCATCTCCATCTCCATTACCCCTGGGGCAAAAAGTCATATTTTGTTTCTGCTCACTTGTCTGATTTTTAGCAGATCATATTCCCATCTTCAGAACCTTAAGCAAGTGCCATCTTTTGAGAATTTAAGGTGGAATTTTAAGTGCTGACCAAATTCACCTTAAAAAACATCTTTTAATTGACATGAAATATCCTCTACTCAACCAGTCTTAGATTTTGTTAAGGGTATATAAACAAAACAAAGGAATGAAGCTAAAAGCACACTTCAGTGTAACCCAAAAGAGACATTCTCCTACAATATTCTCACTGTCTCTAGTGTTTGATTTATATTCAAGTTCTTTAAGATCAGGGAGGATTCAGCAGGGGATGTTTATATGTTTGGAGCGGTTTTAAGATATCAGTGGGGAAAGGTAATCCAATTATTAATGCTGTTCTTTTTGTCAAAAAGTTTATAATCAAATTATGCACCAGTTAAACCATTTCTCTTGGAATTAAGAGGAGAAAAAAATGTAAATAGATCACAATTAACGCAAATCCAGGGATGTTTTAGTGACCTGTAATCTAGGATTCAACAGATGATCATTAAAAAAAATTTTTAAATCTGTAAGTCCCTATGTACCAGGCTAGAGGACTGGCAATTTTTGGTTTTGCCTCTAAGGTATTGAACCTACAAATAAACAAAGATTTTAGTATCATGTTAACTCTAAACACAGGACTAGACAGTCACCAATAGATGTTAAATAGAAAACCTCACCTTACATCTTGAGGACATCCTTAAGAAGTATATTTAAAAATTATTTAATGACATGCAAGGGGTTATAAGAGTACTCTGTGTGATGGTATGTTGTTTGAAGATAAGACATAATTTAGATATGCATTTTACTGTAGTGCAGGAAAAGGGTTAATTGTCAGAAGCTGATATGGGCAATTCTCAGGTTTTTTGCAATTAAAAAGGTAGGATGAGGGGAAACAAAGGACAATTGTTTATAATGAAAGTTAGCCATGACAAAATTATTTCCATTAAAGGAAACAGAAAATGTTGATGCTATGTAGGACACACATATCTAATGTCTAAATCAGAAATAAAAATAAGCTTGTGAAAGTCCCACCCCTAACATTGGTCTCAACCTGTTAGGATTTTGTGGGTGGCATTATTTTTAATACCCCAAACATTAAAACATCATGTAAAATTAATACTTATGGCAAAAAAGCCTATGTAGCCCATCCAGCTATGTATCTAACGGTCTTGGTTTATTTAATTAAGTACAAGGTACTGGGAATCTGGTCACCTCAAATGAAAGCAACTGATCTGGACTTAATGTAATAGACTGTTTGACTGCACAGGTTACTGACAGATCAAAGGTTATGTCTACACTACAAAAAGTTAGATCAACTTTGCTAAGTTGACCTAATAAGATTGACTTTAAGGCAACCTAAAGTTGACCTTATTAGGTCGACTTAACAAAGTGGTTTCCCTGAACGGGGACTTAGTAAGTTGGTCTAACTGCCTTTAGGTCGACCAAATAAAGTGGACTTAAGCATCCACACTGTGCTTAGGTCGACCTAACCGGCGGTTCTTATTAAGTCGACCTAAGTTTTCATTAAGTCAACTTTGGGAATTTCTTAAGTCGACTTAATGAAAGCCTGATGTGGACAGGGACTAAGTTAGGTCGACGTAAGCCTCCTTAAGGTGACCTAACTTGCAAGTGTAGACATAGCCAAAAAATCTCCAGTAGTATTTGGCAATGGAAAACCAAAGGAATTGGATTCCTGGGATCAAGGAGTTCCAGGCAAAATATCACCATCAAAGCCACTCTTGTCACTAGTATGTATATCGATTAGATGTGTGAAGTGCACCCAGCTAGGCAGAAGAACAAATTATTCATACCCCATTGACGGCTGCTAATCCTGAAACAGTCCAAGGAACAATTAAACCCTAACTTGAGGTAGTCTGTCACCTTTTCCCCTCCAGAAAAAGAAACCATCCCTCAGCTGCAAACAACAGGTATCACATGAAAATGTAGGGCCATATGCTACTTTCCTAGAGAGAACCCCATGGTTCAGTCAAATGGGCAGCCCCAATGCTGCTAAGGAGAATTCAGAGAGCATAGGGAGCATTTGGGTTTGAACAGAGAGGTAGGGGATAACTATCAGATCCAGGTGGTCCACTGGGAAGGCTATGAAGAACCATATGGCCACACAGAAGGGAAACCTTTGCCCACAAGTCACTGGAGTCATCTTCCCACTTGCAGTTCCATCCCTTTGGCAGCCATTCTTCCATAGACAACAGTCTCTTGGCTTTCTAAGAGGGAGTGCAGGCATCAAAGTGAGGGAGTGCTGAGGCAAGCAATGACTGCTTCATGGATTTCTAACAGACATGCGCACTGTAAACAGAGGAACATGTAACAGAGAGCAGCTCTGCCCAATTCCACCTCTCTCCTACCTGCAGACACCCTCAACCCAAAGCCATGGGACCCACTACTCTCTTGTGGAGGGATATTCACATTCTTAAGGGTGAGGTTAACTATGCCACAGACGCGTGGCTTTCCCCATCACCACTTCATATGCCTTTCTTCCCTCCACACCTCAGAACAGACAAGCACTTCTTACTCTTCAAATCCAGTCAGAAGGGTTCACCAGTAAAGAGCTTTCCAACCAGGAAGATGATTTAAGTGGCTTTATTTGTAAAATTCTGCTCCTGTGGGATTTGCAGTTCCATTATCTGGGCTACCCAATGACTGAGGAATCTGTGATCACCACCAGATACTAGAGTCAATGTGTGTTCAAGGACCAGATTGTGGAGAGCCCCTGTGTGGGTGTGCAAGGGCAAGCTGGGGTACAAGGAACTTTTCCCCCTTTTGGTCCACATGCACAGACTGGTCACAGATGCAGCCTTTTTACTCCCTTGAATGCCAGGCCTGACATGAGCTACTCCTCCCATGACTGCTAGAATCTGCGAGAGAGCTGAAAGAAGCAAAGGCTTTTGCCATTCTTCCCCATCTCCCCACCAGTCGGCAGAACTGGCTAGCTTTTGAGGAAAGCACACACTATACCTCTTAAAAGGGTGGTACAGCCGCTACCCTTCCAAAGAGCCAGCACTCCTCTAAGCATGAAGACTCACAGAGCTCCCCCTGGACAGTGGAGCTCTACTCTGTTCCTTACTCAGAGTGCCTTAATGGCACAATCTGGTCCTTAATGCTCCCCTTCAGTTTTCCAAGGAGTCTAACACATGTTAGGAAAGGTTAAGAAGTGCCAAGAAACTTTGGCTTGAGCGGGAAGTGCATTAACTGTAAGTGGAATACCCAGAGGCCTGATCAGATCCAGCTGTGTAAGCAAGGGCTAATAAGGCATAAGCCTAGGAGGTCCCCATGAATCTTCCACTCAGCAGGCCATATTTTTGCCCTTGAGAATTTGCAAAACAGAATTGTTTTAAAGCAAATCCGTTTCTATCCCCCAGAGAGAAGAGCCAGGTTACAGTTCTTCATTTTCCTTTTTTCACAGCCCCAAAAAAGCCAGCAGACAGCCAGGCCCCGACCAGCAAAATTATTTTAAGCACCTAACTGCCATTGAAAGCAATGTCAGGCAAGCACCTAAATAGCTTTAAAAGTTTGGGCCCAAGTTCTTAAAAGGAAGTAACAGAAAAAAATAGACACCTTTAATCATGCTGAATTTAAAGCATCATTTCTAAAATTTAGTGCAAAATATTACCATGATGGAACATTTTCAGAATGTATAGTGTATGCGGAGGAGCACAGAAAGGTATCTTGGACTTTCCTAGTATTTGTTGGTTTCAAACCTTGTCCTCAATGCTCCCATTACAACTTTTTTGTACTGAAATTCTTTGAGATAGTTTTAAGAGAAAAGAAAAAGATGTGTAACTGTATTGAAAAATGTCAAACACAAGATTTTCCAAGACCTGAAGAAGAGCTCTGTGTGGTTCAAAGCATGTCTCTGTCACCAACAGTAGTTAGTCCGTTAAAATAGGGGTTCTCAAACCCTTCACCATTGTGACTCAACACGCTGCACTGCTGCTGCTCTCCCAGCCGCTGAAGACATCTCCCTCTGAAGGGATTTTTGTGCAGCCAGAAGCTTGACTGGCAGCCCCCAAAGCTGCGAAACAGCTGATTCCACGGTGGCTCTTGCAGAGAGACACCACTGCTCCTGCTCTTAAAGGGTCAGCAACATAAAATCAGCCTGCTACCGCAGCTCTCCTCAGGCTGTCAGCAGCAGGCTGATTTCATGCAACACACTCAGCCACTGTGCCGTGACACACTTTTGTGTTGTGACACAGTGGTTGAGAACCACTGCATTAAAAGATATTATCTCACCATTTTGTCTCCAATATAAGATAAGTTCCAGAGGGGTAGGCGTGTTAGTCTGTACACGGCAAAATCAACGAGAGTTCTCTGCCACCTTAAAGACTAACAAATTTCTTTGGATTTCAGATGCATCTGAGGAAGTGGGTTGCAACCCATGAAAGCTTATGAAAGCCCAAAGAAATTTGTTAGTCTTTGAGGTGCCACAGTCGACTCTCATTTTTAATGTAAACATAAGAATCTTTCACTGATCATTTTTTACAGAAAGAAAGTGGTCTCTACAAGTTTTTCCAGTAGGGTGGTTTTTTATATTCTTTTGTTTTTAAGGGGTTCTAAGAATAATACTTTGCACTTCCTTGTTATGCAAAGACCAAACTACTTTATAGACATTAAGGAATTAGTCATCACAATCCCTCTGTGAGGGAGATATTGAAACAATCAATTTACAAAAGAAGAAACTGAGGCCCAAAGAGGTAGAGTGAATTACTCAAGGTCATAAAGTGAATCAGTGGCAGAACTAGGAATAGAACTGAGGCATCTCTGGCATTTTTCCTTTCTCCCACCTCAAACCAATGCTTGTTGCAAGTTTCTTTGTAGCTTCATGGAAAATTCTATTCTAAGCACTCATGGCCCTGTCTCAGGGGTCTATATTTTTCATAGAAATCAGAACTGATGCGTCTGTTTTTAAATGATGGCATTAAGGACAGGGCAGACAAAAAACATTTAAAAAAGAAACAGTATAGTGAAAATAGTATTTAATTTTATTTTTATGTTTCCCACTATTACTATAGTAGTGACACAATGTTGCTAAAGGTAAGTAACAGGAGAAAATCAGGGTACAACTTTTCACATTTGACAAAACAGGTTAGAAAAGAGTTCAGAAAAGAGAATTTTAAACTCAATATCTATCAAGAACAAATTCTCTATGTTAGGAATGTAGGTGGGGGAATCATGCACCCCTTACAGATCCATGCAGGGAGAGGGCCCTCGACATGCATAACTACCCTTCAATTGCAGAAGGGAATCAGATATTTCCACAGTATGTGTCCCCAGCCACACGCAAGGTTGTCCACATAGGTCTATGGATCATAGTGGGGTACAGATGGGTACTTCCTTCTACTCACCCTGTGGTTATTAAAAGAAAAAAAAACTATTATAGCCCCAGATTGCAGGTGGCACAGGGCACTGATGTGGAGGTAAAGAGTTTCCTCATATATGGTCCTGGATTCCTGGGGAATCACACACGACCTCCTTGTTGTCAGGCTGGATCTTGAAGCCAGTTATGTGAGAATATAAACTCCACTCTCCCAAAGAAACAATTTGGGGAATCACTGCAAGAGGATTCTTGAAGTTTTATTCCCCAAGGCTATGTCTACACTGGCAATTTAAGTCAACTTAAGGAGGCTTAAGTTGACTTAAATTAAGCCACGTCCACACTAGGCTTTCATTAAGTCGACTTAAGAAATTACTTAAGTCGACTTAATGAAAGCTTAAGTCAACTTAATAACTACCACTCATTAGGTCGACTTAAGCCTCCTTAGGTCGACCTAACCCTTCCTTAGGTCAATCTAAGCCCAGTGTGGACACATAAGTCCACTTTGTTAAGTTGACCTAAGGGCAGTTAGGTCGACTTAACAAAGTGGACTAAGTCGACTTAAAGTGTTACCTCTTGTTAAGTTGACTTTAATAAAGTCGACTTTAAGTCGACTTAAAGTTGACCTTATTAAAGTCGACTTAACAAAAGTCGACTTAACAAAAGACGACTTAAGTTTTCTAGTGTAGACATAGCCCAAGTTTTGCTCTGCACAGACTGTTCCAGTAGAGTGTGATCTTCTAGGAGACTTCCAAAAGAAATGGTAGAAGCCCTGCTACTTGGAATATCAAATTAAACTGGCCAAAACAGGAGATACTGTATAACAGGAGGATGGAATGAATGGCCTAACAGGCTTTTCTAAGTACAGACCCAGTGGTTCTGTGAAAAATGTATGGAATGTGGCTATTGCTAATTGAATAAAAGTTGGGAATGCTATAGAAGGAATACAGTTATGTATTAGAGCCCTGATTTATAGAATTCTGGTTAACTGAAATCCTACGTAACCTGAATGGAGTTATGTTTCCCAAGCTCATGACTTCGGAAGCCTGGACTTCAAGAAAAGGAATTCTGACTAGCTATGCTGACTAGCTGACTTTAAAAAGGCTGCAGATATACACGCAGATGTACAGTCTGATGTCTTGACAGAGAAATGGCTTTTCCAAAGCTGGCTGGCATAGTCTTTGCAGTGCTCTATATTTGGGAGACAAGGAGACCAGCTATTTCCACCATCTCAGCAGGCTGGGAACTCCGTTTTCCAAAGGGTTTTCGATATCAGGTATCACCTTCAGTAAATTGGAGCTGTATTGAATTTGTATATATATAACCATATTGAGCCCCAATCCTATACATGCAACTCCCATGGACAGTCATGTGACTCATGTGCATCTTCTGATGGCAGCAGCAGCAGTTCTGAGCAGGGAGTAATAAAAGCTTTCCCATTCTCCTCCCCCAAAATTTCTTTCCACGTGTTGAGATTCTTTCCCTGACCCAGGACTGGTGCCTTTAACTGTATGTAAAGAAAACATAAAACAGCCTCTTGTGAGCTACAGCCCTAATTAGAAAGAAAATTAACAGGTATTAGATTAGCAGAATCCCCGCCAGTAAAGTATGTAGGGGATATCATTAAAGAGGCAGACCTTTTCTGTGTTTTATGTTCCACTGAAGTTGATCACCTTTTTAATTATTTCTGCCATTATGAAAAGCTAACTGGATTCTTTAACTTAAAAGACTAGGACAGAATAGCAGAGAGGTTCATAAATCATCCTGGAGGACAAAGGGGGGGGGGTTATATATCTACCACTTTCTTTTCCCTCACAAAAGTGTTCTGCTTAAGCTGTTTGCTTGTTTTCCCTCTGAATGGTTAGTAATTACAGCATCATCATTCACAGTGGTAGCTGTGGTTTTGTTTGCACTTCCACTGTATACTCCTAGTTTTTCTAGGTTTAGAATTGGCTACACAACAAGCTCTAAGATGAAATTGGTTGCACAGTTTCAACCCAGCTGTAAAATCTTCTTACTTCCGTTTTGCAAAGTAAATTCCAAAACATCAGTTTGACCCTTTACATCAACAAAATGCAAAAATGACAGTTTTCTAATTGTCCAAGATTATGGGTACTGCTGTTGTCCCTTCTCTACTTTTTCAAGTTTTTATCTAGTCCCATTCTGGTCCTTCCTTCTTCTTTCCTTTCAGCCCCTTACCAAATTCCTGGCCTTGGTATTAGACCCATCTGCCATGATAGCAAGTGCCACAAGCAGCTAGTGGCATTATCAGATGAAGTTCAGAGTCAAAATGGAACCTTTATTTCCCAAGTTCTCCAAGGGGAAATTGTGTATTATTTTTATTTAGAATTAGCATCATCCTTAGCCTAAAGAATCTTAATAAATCAGAAAGGAAATTAAAATTCACAATGAAAACCTTGACATTTACATTAGCACCTTTCACACCATTTGTACAGATTTCCTGACATCATTCAGTCCTCAGGTTCACTTATGACCAGAGAAAAGACAGTGGAAGTCCCTACTATTTGGCCTAGACTTGCTACCAAGTATAGACACAGAGTTCCTGATTTGCAACTCTCAGACAGAAAGGAATATATTTCTGTATTTATTTCTGGGTGATGTCTTGGTTTTAGCCCCTTCAAGATGGAAGAAGACACTAAATTTAATGGTTTAATTTCTTTATCCCAAAGCTTTCTAGTAAATTTCCAAAAGAGAAGGTTTTGCACATTTCATACCATCCAACACCAACATCAAATTATACAAGAATATTTTCTTAGAAAAGAGATAACTCAGTCAGGGAAGAGAATGGGCAGATTCATATCCACTGCGTCCCATTATTCAAAATGCTATAAAGCCTTCATGGAATGCCCATATCCTGAAAGAAACCTGCTGATTTTAGTAAAGTTTCATGTGTCCTCTAAAAAAAATTCTGCAGTTGCTATCTGCAATCATGCAACTCCAGCAATATTGCAAGATATTTGTCCCTTGAGACATGAGCTTCAAATATTGACATCCAATCAGAAAGCCAGGCCAAGAGATTGCCACTCCAGATAAACTCCCCAGTCATGTTAGATAGTATCTTGTCACAAGATGTTGTCCAGGCTAAGTGGATCCCCACAAATAAACAAATAGAAGAATAAATGTGCTGAATTTGCCAGTCATTCAGCTAGTGTGCCTTGCCCGGAAATAACATGACTTATTGACATATTGGGGGGTGAGGGCAAGGAGGAGAAAGCAGGAGCACAAAGTGCAAATCAGAGGCAAATCATGCCTGCAAATCAGAGGCAATATTGCTATTAAGATGAACAGAGTAAACACTAACTTTGCTCCACGCCCTAAGCATCGAAAATCAACATGATGAGAAGGTAGAAAGTCTGAGAAGGCAACCACTGGCTCCTGTGGAAAGGAAACGCTTATCAGTCCCTGTTCCAGAGCCAGACACAGACATTTGAAATGCCAGTGTGGAATCTTTTTACAATTAGAAAAATACCAAGAGTCACATTTACTTCTCCAGATACAGAAATCCTGGGGAAAGCTATGGTTGCACAGTCCCATCCCTGGGACATCGGTCTTCTACGTAGCATTCCTTCTTTTCTGCTGATATCCAGAACCAAAAGACAGATGAGGCAAGAGAACACATCAGTAATATTATTGAGTCTGTTCTGGCTCCTGCAGCCCTGATTTTGTGGAACTGTTGGAATGGGACTCCCGTCCTTTTTATTCATCTGCACACCTAGCAGCATTCACTACCTCAAACCTCCTGGTCTGTCCAGAAACAGAAGAACTGTCTAATCACCTGGATGTTGAACAGAGACAACTGACAGGGCTCTTTTGAGAAAATGATTGAAACCCACCTGACTGCAAAATAGGCATCTACTAACTCAGTATTGCAGGGCTTAGAATAAATTTACCTTAGCATGCCAAACTAACGGTAATCAAGTCCACATCAGCCAAATATCAGGCATGGTTTGAAAATGTGCCTTGGCAATTCCATCCATTGTAGGAATGAACAAACCTTTCTGGATTCATTTCACCATCACTTACCACTGCTCAAAGATTTTTTTAAAAAACCCCAACTACTCCACAGGACAGCACTGAGTTGACTCATGTTGGTGCTGAATGCTCTTATTAAGTCACACTTCAAGCTGCTGATGGGTGACATAGTGTGAGCTGGGTGCCCTGTCAAGGAAGACTCCACCCTACAACTTCCACTCTATAAAAAAGAATGCTTTGTTTAGATTCAGCATTCATATCAAAAGTGGTGTCTTCCTTTCACAGCTCATTGGAGACAGTGCAGCATGTTGGGAGGCTTCACTCAATACACTTAGGAAAAGTCCAGTCTGGACAGCCACAGGGCAGTTAGAACCACACTCATCAGAACAAAGTAACTGGGAGGGAGATCCATGGCTCTGTTAGTATTACCTGCTATCAACAGCCCAGAAAATCATCAATACTTTTAACTTTAAAAAAACCTGAAGTTATCCTTGCTGGAAAAAAAATTATATTAAAGAAGCCTACCATCTACCAAGACTTTAACACTCTGTAACGGAGTCAGTGTGCCCAGTCTCCCTTTGGGGGTGGAGTGAGAGCAGCTATAAGCCCATACTGAGCCAATTCAAGTGTCTTTAGTGTGGGGTAATGGTAAGAGATAGTATGGTGTTCCTGGGCCTTCAGGTAAGACAGAGCCAATGATAGACTGAGAGCTCAGGCCCTCAGGCAGGGCTGAGCTACCATCCGCCATGGAGGCCCCGCCTTCAGGCAGGGCAGGACAGGGTAGCAAAAACAGACTAAAGTGGGCAGGTTACCACTCCTGGTCTGAGGTTGGCAGAAGGGATAGGCGGACATGGGCCCACACTACTCCAAGTACCAGCACAGGGCCCTAACAGTGTTAGAGGATTCTGCCACGGGGGTCAACACCACAAAACAACTCCCTGGGACACTTCCTACCCCATCTTCTCCAGTGGCTCTCTGGACAACCCCAGCATCTTAGGATTCCCTGGATTGAGTGATTCAAACCTCTCTTGGGCATCTCCCATCAACCTCATATATGCCTTGGTCTCAGCACAGATAGGCTATGTCTACACTTGTTAATTTAAGTCGACTTAGCATGTCTGCACTTAAATTTTAAGTCAACTTTGGGGGGACCCTACAAAGTCGACCTAGAGCATCCACACTGGACACTTAGGTTGACTTGTAGGGGCTAGGTGGACCTGGGACAGGTCCACGGTGGCAGGGGGGCACCCCTTACCAAGTGCAGGGGGCTCAGCCTTTGCCCCATTGTACCTGGGTACAATGGGGCAAAGGGGGACAGGGACACTGGCAGGGCATAGGGGCAGGGTGGGCAGGGCTCTGCCCTGCCGTGTGGGGGGGCATGCCAGGCTCTCCCTGTGCCAGTCACCCTGGCAGGGAGGACACTGGGTAAGTCCTGGAGAGCCCTAAGTCGACTTAGAGTCGACTTAGGGCTACTCCACGTCTACACTGGCTTAAGTCAACTTTCTAAAGTCAACTTAAGCAAAAAGTCGACTTAAAACAATGTTTTATAAAGTCGACTTAACTTTTCCTTAAGTCGACTTAAGCAGCTGCTTAAGTCGACTTAAGGAAAGTGTAGTGTAGATGCAGAGTAAATTAAGTAGACTTAAGCAAGCTTAAGTCAACTTAATTTAGAAGTGTAGACGCACCCATAGATTCTGCCATCTGGATATTTGGCAGCTCCCAGGCTGAATACAGTAATCTGTATCCTTCCCCTTCTGCAGTCAGTCCCAACTGAGCTGAGTAGTTCACTGTTATACCCAGGTTCCAGCCAAAACATGTCCAACAGGGCTGAGGAAGCTACACCTGCTCAGCCCACAAGATACAATTAACCCTGCTGGGCCAGTGTGGGGCCAGTATGTCCCATCACACCCTCCAAAATCAGCTATTACACAAAAGACTTACGCAGTGTCTACTGCATGGGCTGAAAAATTTTTCATCATACAAAGGAATATGTCAGATGGCTACCTGGCCATCTATTTGTACATTCTGCAGGCACAACAAAAGGGAGGAATAAGCATTCGCAGGGTCCTCTGTTGGCTGAGGAGCATCACAGTTGTCTCAATATCCCCTAATGAAATTAAACTTTTGGTGCATAGTCACAATACTGAGGTTTCGCTGGTGTAAAAATCCAATTATTAAAAATAGGAAGCCTGGATATGAAAGAGAAAATTATTCCTCAATAGCTTTTCTTTAAGTCTTAAGACTCGCTGTCCAACCCCTGCCTTAATTGACATATATTTAAAGCTACATTTGACCTTGTAGCTTGTCCTGCTCTGTAAATAGATCTCTAAGGAAAAGAAAATGTAATATTTTAATATACTGTTAATGCAGCCAGTAGACGTTATTGGAATAAATTTCATCTTTAGAAGCCGTCTCAGCTGTAGGGTTTCCCAAAAAGGGGAGCCAAATATCCTTTTTCTGATTTACAGAGTTGAGGTAAAATCTTAGTCCTATCCAAGTCAGTGGGAGTTTTGCCACTGATTTCAGTGAAGCGAGGATTTCACCCCAATCCTTCCTCCTACAACTACAGAAAAGAAATAAATTCATTGCTGAAAAGATGATCTTATATATTAGGAAAAGAAAAAACATCTATTAACATACTCCTTCAAGCTACAGGTCTAACACAAAATAATTATATATGTTTTCCCAAACTTTTTGAGAAAAATTTCTTCCAGCTTCAAACTTGTCCATTGGGTGTTTCATTGGATAGCGGCTTTCTTCCCCTGTCCTGAGTTAAAAGTGACTGGAAATGTAAGAAGAAATACAAACTTAACTATTGCAGTAGCAGTACCATTTACTTCTATAATAACGTTGAGCCCTCCCGTGTGAACCTCACAGATGTGCACTAAATGTTTCTTAGTTTGCATTAATGCAGGTCTATTCAAAACAGGACTACATCAACACAAACTAGGAGAGTTCACATGGGGAATTTAGAGCACAACAGATTGGGGCATTCTACAAATCACACCTTCCAATGAATATCCCAGGGTCATGTAGACAAGTCCAAAAATTTTATGAGAAATCCATGGGCCAGATGAAACTGTTCTGTGGCCTGGTTTTGACATCCCTGCTCTACAGTCTACAGACTACAGAAGACAATGAAGCAAAGAAACCCTTCCCCAACTGGTAAAAAGCAAAGCAAACTCCTGGATGCAAACAGGGATAAATAAATATAATTGGACATACCCCTCAGAAGACAGAAAGCTGCAACATTAGTTGCAAAAGACTGGAGGGTGCAAGTTTCCTTTTTATCCAACCCTTCCAGCGTATCTCTTGACTCATACATAAAAACCAAGGGTAAAACAAAAATAAGGAGTAACCCCTAGGGGGATTTTTTTTTATAATACCTAAATCTGAGTACTTTGAAAAGCAGTTTAAAAATGTTGTCTGAAACCACACGCAGCTTTGGGATGAGGGATCCTTACCAAAGTAAGGACAAAAGATAAACATAATACTAATTTCTGATAAACAAAACAATATCCTTTCATAAAACATGTAAAATACAATTAATTATTTTATATAAATTAACCCAAAACACTTCTCACTTGTAAACCAATGATCTAGAAACAATTTTTATACAAAAACACAAGCGTTTGAACTTCTTAGTGAAACCCCATAGGACAGGAACTATCTAAAATGTTATCATTTCTGTAAATTATTCCAGCAGTAGTCAAACTCAAAGGCTGCGTCTACACTGGTAAATTAACTCGACTTAAGCTTGGCTTAAGTCGACTTAATGTGACCTGAGTCTACACTACACTTTGCTTAAGTCGACTTAAGCAGCTTGCTTAAGTCGACTTAAGCAAAATAAAGTCGACTTTATTAAACCACCTTTCTACTCGACCTAAGGCTTAATTCGACTTTCTAAAGTCGAATTAAGCCAGCGTAGCCCTGGGGTAGCCCTAAGTTGATTTAGGGCTACCCCAGAACTACACCAATGCCTTCCCTGCCGGGGGGGGGGGCAGAGGGGGAGCCTGGCATGCCCCCCAAAGGGCAGGGCTTGTGGGCACAGTGTGACACTGTCTGGATTTAGGGAAGCATTGATGATATTATTTTCTATGGATATCTCATAAATGCTATAATCCATAGGAACTATGTCATGTTTGGTATCAATAGAAAGGTAGTAATTTGCTGGGAATGATTATATAGTTTATGTCTAGGAATTGTATTTTGATTAGAAGTTAAGAATTTGATGTTATATCCATACTTTAACTTGTGCCATTCTGAAGGAATGTCTTAGACGGGAGGGTGTGAACAACCATTGTCTCCTTAATGTTTAGGAATTTGCCAGGTGATACGGTCCCAGGGAGTAAACTGATGAGCCATTAAGGATACAATGGTTGTATTCTTTATGTCCTCATCAGGATAGTCCCTGGGACCATTCTACCTGGCAAATTCCTAAACATTAAAGAGACAATGGTTGTTCACACCCTCCCATCTAAGACATTTCTCCAAAATGACAGAAGTTAAAGTATGGATATAACATCAAATTCTTAACTTATAATCAAAATACAATTCCTAGACATAAACTATATAATCATTCCCAGCAAATGACTACCTTTGTATTGATACCTAACATGACATAGTTCCTATGGATTATAGCATTTATGAGATATCCATAGAAAATAATATCATCAATGCTTCCCTAAATCCAGACAGTGTCACACACAGGGCTCTGCCCTGCCAGGGTCCCTGTCCCCCTTTGTCCCATTGTACACAGGAGGTGCTCCCCCCCCACCACCGTGGACCTGTCCAAGGTCCCCATAGCCCCACAAAGTCGACCTAGAGCATCCAGTGTGGACGCTCTAGGTCGACTTTGTAAGTTCCCCTTTAAGTCAACTTTAATTTTAAGTGTAGACACACTAAGTCAACTTAGTTAAAGTCGACTTAAAAATGCAAGTGTAGACATAGCCAAACAGCTTAATGGGACTAAATCAGAGGGCCCAAATAATCTCCATCCAAGAATACTAAAGGAACTGGAACATGAAATTCCAAGTCCAATAGCAAGGATTTCTAATGAATCTATAAACTTGGGGATCATACCCTATGAATGGAGAATTGCTAATATAGTTCCTACTTTTAAGAGGGGGGGGGGGGGAAGTGATCCAGGTAACTATAGGCTGATTAGTTTGACCTCAGTTACGGTAGGTCTTGGAACAAATTTTGAAAGAGAAAATATTTAAGGCCATAGAGGTGAACAGTAATTGGGATAAAATATAACATAACTTTACAAAAGATAGATTGTGCCAGTCAGACTAACCTGATCTCTTTCTTTGAGAAGATAACTAATTGGTTTGTTTGGTTGGTTTTAGACAAAGGAAATGCAGTAGATCTAATCTAATTGGATTTCAGTAAGGCATTTGATACAGTTCCATGTTGGAAAATTATTAATTAAATTGGAGAAGTTAGGCATTAATATAAGAATTGAAAGGTGGCCAAGGAGCTAGTTAAAAGGGAGACTAAATGAGTCCTACTGAAAGGAGAACTTTTAGGCTGGAGGGAGGTTACTGGTGGCGGTCCTCAGGGACCAATCTTAGGATCAATCTTATTCAACAAAATAATCTTATTTAACAAAATAAAATTTGCAGATGACACAAAGTTGGCAGGTACTGCCAATATGGAAGAGGACCGGAATATCATACAAGAGATCTTCATGACCTTGCAACATGGAGTAATAGAAATGGGATGAAATTTAACAGTGCAATGTGCAAGCAGGGCCGTCCCTAAGGGGGAGCGGGGCCAGGGCCAACTGGCCTGCTACCCCCATGGGAGGGTGGGGGATAGGTAGGGGTAGTGGGCCAGGACTCACGGGGGGGACACAGGTGGGGGCAGGGGCATTGCAGCCCCTCCAAAAAAATCGGGGCACACAGCCCCCCTGCAGCATTCCTTGCCTCCCCACCCCTGCATTCCCCCTCCATCACCACCCCCTAGCAACTCCAGGCCCTAAGCTGGGCCGGGGCCGTGCAGGGCCAAACACCCCCAGGCCGGGCCGGGCAGCCAGCAGGAGCTGTCCGGGCCAAGGCTCCTTCTGGGAGCCAGTCCTGGCCGGGAGCCTGCTGAGGCTGCCGCCACCAGGGACCTAAGGCCACTGCTGGGAGCTGGTCCCGGCCAAGGCACCAGCAGCGCCGAGGCACCAGCACCTTGCCCTGATCACAGCCAGAGACCCTCTGTGGGGCAGCACAGCAGGCCGGTGTGGCCTGCCCCACAAACCTGCCCCACCCCTGGGCGGGCCGCTGGCTCCTCCCTGGAGGCTGGGAGGCCCCCTTAACTGGGGGGCCCACTTAACCGTGGGGCCCAGGGCAATTGCCCCATTCCCCTCCCCCTCCAGGGACGGCCCTGCATGCAAGGTCATGCCCCTAAGGACTAACAAGAATTTTTGCTATAAAATGTGCATTAAGCAGTTGGAAGTGACAGAGGAGGAGAAAGACTTGGATGAATTGGTTGATCACAGGATGACCATGGGCCACCAAAGTGATGTGGCCATGAAAAATGATAATGCGGTCCAAAGATGCATCAAGCAAGGTATTTCCAGTAGAGACAGCAAAGTGTTAGTACCATTATACAAGACTCTAGTGAGACATGATTTGAAATACTGTAGTCCTTGTCTCCCATGCTTAAGAAAGATTCATTCAAACTGGAACAGGTGCAGCAAAGGGCTATTAGGGTGATCCAAGGAATGGAAAACATATCTTATGAGGGGAGATTCAAAGGGTGCATCTCCACTGGCAACTTAGGTCAACTTAAGGATGCTTACGTCGACCTAAACAAAGCCACGTCCACACCTGGCTTTCATTAAGTCGACTTAATAACACTCTTTAGGTCGACTTAACGCCTAAGTCAATTCATTAAGTCGACCTAAAACTGGTGTGGACACCCTAAATTGACTTAATTCCCTAAGTCAACCCAGGGTTGAGGACAAGGAAGCTGCAGCTCCCTGGCAGAAGGGAATTTTTCCCAGGGAGCCATAACTCCCTTCTTGCCGGGGAGCCAGGCAAGCAGAAAGCTGCGGCTCCCCTTGTCCCCGGGAACCACGGCTCCCTGCTTGTCAGGGAGCCGCAACTCCCTTTGTCCTGGGGAGACACAGCTCCCTGCTTGAGGGGGAGTTGGGCTCCCCTTGTCCCCAGAAGCTGCGGCTCCCCTAACCACAGGGAGCCGAGCTCCCTTCGGAGCCGTGGCTCTCCATCGACTTAGCCAGTCAACTTAAGAGTCTAGTGTAGACTCTTGATAGAGTAATAGAGTCAACTTAACTTTGTAAGTGTAGACATAGCCAAAGAGCTTGGCTTGTTTAGCCTACCCAAAAGAAAGAGATGGGGAGATATGTTTTCTCTCTATAAATACATTAGAGGGATAAATATCAGGGAGGGAGAGTAGTTATTCCAGTTAAGCACCAATGTGGACATAAGAACAAATGGATAGAAACTGGACATAAACAAATTTAGGCTTTAAATTAGATGAAGGCTTTACCCATCAGAGAAGTGAAATTCTGAACAGCTTTCCAAGGGGATCAACGGACGTAAAATACTTAACTGGCTTCAAGACTGAGCTTGATAAGTTTATGGAGAAGATGGTATGATGGCACTGTCAATAGCAGAAATCCCCAATGGCCAGAGATGGGGAGAACTCTAAGTTACTACAGAGAATTCTTCCCCAGGTATCTGCCTGGTGGGTCTTGCCCACATGCTCAGAGTCTAATTGATCCCCATATTTGGTGTCAGGAAAGAATTGTCCTCCAGGTCAGATTGGCCTAGAGGCCCTGGGGGTTTTTCACCTCTCTCTGCGACATGGGGCATGGGTCACTTGCAAGTTTAAATTAATGTAAATGGTGCATTCTCTGTAACTTAAAGTCTTTAATCTATGATTTGAGAATGTCAGTAATGGAGCCAGAGGTTAGAGGTCTATTACACAAGTTGGTGTGTGAGGTTCTGCAATGTGCTGGAGATCACTAGATGATAACAATGGTCTCTTCTGACCTTAAAGTCTATGACGACTTTAAAATCCCCACATTTGTGAGAAAACATCCAACATTTCCAAATGAGTGACAGTTGACCTTGGTAGTCAAGTGAAGAACTGGAAAATGAAATCTTGACCTATAAGAGGATGCTTCAAAACTAAAATATACATATTTAGTTCTGACATATTTAGATACATTTGTCATACATAGCCAGATGTGTATCTTTTGCTAGATATACATATCTAGCTATCTTTCGCGGATTCTTCTCTCCTGGTGACATTCACACTTGGGCAGAAAAATGGGACTTCACTGGCAGAAAGTCAAGTCTAGGGTTAAATAGAACTTAAGCTAAGGGGAGGGCTTGCATTGGCTCTCAACTCAGTGGTGATTTTCACCATCTAACAGTGACTGAACATCAGTGCAAGCCCATTCTAAGGGTACATTACACTGGAGGCTCTGTTAAGTCGACTTAGAGAGTCCACACTGAAAACTCCAGTTGACTGCCAGCATCCACACTGGCAGGCGCTAGGTCGACAAAGGAGTGGTGCATTGTGGGTAGCTGTCCCACATTGCATCGGGGCCTGGAGGCCAATTAGGTCGATTTAAGGGCTTTCCCTGTCTACACTGGATTAAGTCGACTTGATAAGGTTCACTTAAGTGTTAGGTCGACTTAATAACGCCACTTCTGAAGAGCGAATTAATGAAGCACTTATGACCACTTAAGTAAGTACCCAATGTGGACGCAGTGGTCTTTAGGTTGACTTAACTGTCTTTAAGTCAACCTAAACCTTCAGTGTGGATATACCCTAAGAGTCCCAGCTCGAGGAGAAAGTGTAAACAACCTAGTCATAGAAGAAAATCATTGCCCTTCCATCAGATTTTTCTTCTTGGAAAATGAAACACTAAACTGTATCTGTGAAAGGAAAAACTACAGTTTGGCAAAAGGAATCTTTAGAATCCCTCTCTGCTTTGTGTCTGCTTTTCAGGAGCTGCATCAGCACTTTGTGAGCAATGAAACAAACCATTTCCATTCTCATTCCCTGTAATAACAGAGGGAAGGTATGTGTGGTTCTAAAATCTCACATTCTCTTTGGTAGACGGTGAGGTTTTTCTATATGCCTTCATCTTTGCTGTTAATTCATGATCTGCACCCCAGTGTCCCTGGGGCCACAGAGAAGATGATGTACTTTATACAGTTCTCCTTTAGGAGTGGGTGAATCACAGAGTAACATCTAAACACTTCTGTGCTCCAACAACTATGTAGCCTCACTGCTGAGTATCAGCTATAGCAAATACATTTCAGATGAGCAAATAAAATTCAGACAGGAGAGTAAGCATAGTAGCTGCGTCTACACTGGTAAATTAAGTCGACTTAAGCTTGGCTTAAGTCAACTTAATGTGCCCTGCATCTACACTACACTTTGCTTAAGTCGACTTAAGCAAAATAAAGTCGACTTTATTAAACCACCTTTCTACTCGACCTAAGGCTTAATTCGACTTTTTAAAGTCGAATTAAGCCAGTGTAGCCCTGGGGTAGCCCTAAATCGACTTAGGGCTACCCCAGAACTACACCAATGCCCTCCCTGCCGGGGGGGGGGCACAGGGGAAGCCTGGCATGCCCCCCAAAGGGCAGGGCATGTGGGCACGGTGTGACACTGTCTGGATTTAGGGAAGCATTGATGATATTATTTTCTATGGATATCTCATAAATGCTATAATCCATAGGAACTATGTCATGTTTGGTATCAATAGAAAGGTAGTAATTTGCTGGGAATGATTATATAGTTTATGTCTAGGAATTCTATTTTGATTAGAAGTTAAAAATTTGATGTTATATCCATACTTTAACTTGTGTCATTCTGGACAAATGCCTTAGATGGCAGGGTGTGAACAACCATTGTCTCCTTAATGTTTAGGAATTTTCCAGGTAGAATGGTCCCAGGGGGTATCCTGATGAGCCATTAAGGACATAAAGAATACAACCATTGTGTCCTTAATGGCTCATCAGTTTACTCCCTGGCAGATTCTTTAAGATTAAGGAGACAATGGTTGTTCACACCCTCCCGTCTAAGGCATTTGTCCAGGATGACACAAGTTAAAGTATGGATATAACATCAAATTCTTAACTTCTAATCGAAATAGAATTCCTAGACATAAACTATATAATAATTCCCAGCAAATTACTACCTTTCTATTGATACCAAGCATGACATAGTTCCTATGGATTATAGCATTTATGAGATATCCATAGAAAATAATATCATAAATGCTTCCCTAAATCCAAAAAGCAGCACACACAGGGCTCTGCCTTGCCAGGGTCCCTGTACCCCTTTGCCCCATTGCACACAGGGGGTGCCCCCCCGCCACCGTGGACCTGCCCAAGGTCCCCGTAGCCCCACAAAGTCGACCTAGAGCATCCAGTGTGGATGCTCTAGGTCGACTTTGTAAGTTCCCCTTTAAGTCGACTTTAATTTTAAGTGTAGACACACTAAGTCGGCTTAACTAAGTCAACTTTAAGTCGACTTGTTAAGTCGACTTAGTTAAAGTCGACTTAAAAGTGCAAGTGTAGACATAGCCAGTGAAAGCACCAGTCTCAACCTCAATTGGGAAGGAAAAAGAAACAAAATCTGTCAGGGAAGAGTCCCTGCTAAATGCAGGCAAGGGTCTGAGAAGGCCCTATGTTGCCATGTTCTTAGCCTTGGTGTCCTTTGAGTGTTTCTACAGTTCCAAAAACCTATAATCTTTAGCTGTTGGTGGAGTCTATTTGAAAGCTCTTCCATGATTTATTATTTTCATTGGAGAGGGCACAGAGCCATGTTTTTATAAATGTTTGGCCACTGTGTTGGGTATCTGAGCTGTATCTCATGCACTGTTTGTCATTTCACACCACTTAGAACAAATCCCATCTGGCTAGAGGCCTAGTCCTGTGGATTGTGAGTCATGGCTATTAAATGACCATCATGTGATCCTCTGCATGCTGCCATGGATAGTGTGTGACACTGTAAAGTTGTACAGTATCTTATCATAGAACAGCATCTGGAGAAAAGGGAATCAACATAAATATGTGGTTTAATCACAGGCATTTGCTTTCTAAAGAAAAAAAGAGGAGTTTGTTTTAGTAAGAGTAATGGGCTACAAGTCCTTAGAATAGGAACACAGGTACAGTGGGACAGATGACTTTGTGTTTCAGGGGACTTTCGGGTTTAGGGTACCATCTACTGATTCTTCATGGAAGAGGTGAGGAGGAAAGGGAACACACCCTGCCCCTACTGGAAGTATTTGGAAAAACTAACACACTACTTGGGTACGTCTACACTATTAAGTCAACTTAACAAGGTCAACTTAAAGTCGACTTAAAGTCAACCTTGTTAAGTCGACTTAGAGGGTCCACACTGAAAACTCCAGTCGACTGCTAGCATCCACACTGGCAGGTGTTAGGTCGATGGAGGAGTGGTGCATTGTGGGTAGCTGTCCCACATTGCACTGGGGCCTGGAGGTCAATTAGGTCAACTTAAGGGCATTCCCCATCCACATCAGCTTAAGTTGACTTAATAAGATTGACCTAAATGTTTAGTCGACCTTCAGAGGTGGTGTTATCTCTCACCATCTACTCCATCCCATTACCATCACCAGCCATTCTCCACACCTTTTCTGATTTTTCCTTCATGGAATAACAGTGCAGTTAGCAGTTCTCAGGTCAGACCATTCATGTAGCCATATCTCATGTTTCCCAGGGTTTTCCAGCAAAGAGACATTCCAGATTGTGTTATACTTCCCTAGGGAAGCACCAGAGATCTTTACATTGAAGTCCACAGAGGGGCCAGCATAGACAGGTTAACCTCACCACAGATTTTGCAGTATATCACAATGGTAAAGGGTTTCTTTGAGCCAAATACTCTTGAATTAGGAGAAGGATTTCTCGAACAGGAATTTAGCCAAATTTAACCAATCTAATCAAACGCACAATTATAAAATGGGCTAAACAGTTGGCCAGTAGTATCATGGAAAGGAATTTAGGATTATCATGACTAATAGATTGGTTTTGAGTCACTACTACAACAGTTAGAAAAAAGACAATTGCTATATTGGGAAGTATAGAAGGAACATCATGTTAAAAATATAATTATGTCTTCAGAGACAGCTCAGCTGGAGTCCTGCATTCACTTTTTTAAAAGACAGACAAATTGGAAAGAGTTTCAAGGAGAGCCATAAAATGAAGGAAATTGTTGAGAAATAATATCTGTAAGGAAGGATGAACAGACCTGGGCATGTTCAGTCTGCAAGGAAAAAAAGACTGTGGGGAAACAGGTTTGTTTATAAATGCATATTAGATAGGAGACAAATCAGTCTCATTATTCAATAGGGAAGTATGGAATCAAGCATTAGCAAGGAAAATGTGGGTTAAATATTATGGAAATCTTCATGACTATATGAACAGGCAGCGACAGAACAGGCGGCCAAGGGAGGTTATGAAATCACCTTCACTGAGGATAATAAAGACCCCCATCTACCAGGAGTGATTTGAAGATAATTAAATCAATGTTTTATAATGCAGACGAATAGATTGGATAACCCAGCAGAGGTCCTTTCCAATCCAAATGATCCCATGGTTTTACGGCTGTGGTTCAGCCTAAACGTTATATTTTCATGATGGTTCATTCATCCTTAATTACTACCTTGTGGGAAACTACAGTTTTCTTGAAATTCTTGGAGTAAGCCAAGCAAACCGAAGGTGGCAACACACATCAGAAATTTTGGGGAATGTGAACAGAAATAACTGATTCTTGTCCAGGTGCAACATTTTTCTATTTTGTTTTATGAAAGGCAATAAAAAATTCATAGTCGAAGAACACTAGTAAGCTAAAGCTTGAAAGGAAATTTATTTCTCAATGAGACTGATGTTTCTGGATAAGGTCCGGAAGATAATTATATAAACGAAGACATACACAAGTCACCACCAATCCCCTGGAGGCACTGAAGGCCTGGTTTCATTCTGACTTCAGGGCAGGAAACTGAAGTATGTTATTTTTCTCTTTCAACAAATGTGGCAATGGTTTGTAAGTGAACATATAACTAAATTGTCTCCAGAAGTGACTCAGTTGCAACAAATGCCTATTTCCAATTATAGCAGCAAAGTGTACTGAACTATTTGCAAAGCTTCCACCTCTACTGGGCATGTGGTATCTGATGTCAAAAATATAAACGCCTTTTAATTTGTAAATACTTTTGAAGGATGCATTTAATCTAGGCTGAGGGAAAAAATCATGTCTTGCCTCAGGAAAACCCACATGAGAAAGGAAGACTGGGTTGAAGTTGCAATGTTTAGCCCTTCCAACCACTGAACACAGGCACTGGAACTAAGGGTGCTGAGTGGCTCCTCCACCCTGTGGCTTGAAGTGGTTCCCATTATATAGAGGGTTCACAGTTTGGTTCAATGGCACTCAGCATCCCCACTATACAAATTGCTCCAGCCCTCCACCACTGAAATCACGTTTAACCCTGGATTTTGTTTCAGTTTGGGATATGGTCCTATTACAATATGAATATTTTAGCCTTTCTATTGCTCACTTGCAACATGATCAATATTTTTGCCTCCAAGGAGTTCTTGCCTGGTTCTAGAACTATGAGGGAATACGTTCTTCAAAAATAAACAAGTGAATCCCAGGCTCAGTATTACAAAAGTACACACTGACATCAGTACATGGCAAACCAGCTCTCTAGGGGTGCGTCTACACTGACAAATTAAGTCAACTTCAGCTTGCTTAAATTGACTTAATTTAATCTGTGTCTACACTACAATTTCCTTAAATTGACTTAAGCTGCGACTTAAGGAAATTTAAAGTTGACTTTATAAAACCTCGTTTAAAGTCGACTTTACTGACTAAGTCGACTTTATAAAGTTGACTTAGCCAGTGTAGATGCAGATTAGCCCTAAATCGACTTTAAGTCGACTTAAAGGGCTCCAGGGCTCCCCCACTGCCCTCCTTGCCAGGGTGGCTGGCACAGCCATAGCCTGGCATGCTCCCCCCCCCCCCCACAGGGCAGGACACAGCCCTGCCCATCCCGCTCCCATGCCCTGCCAGTGTTCCTGTCCTGCTCAGCCCCCATTGTACCCAGGTACAATGGGGCAAATGCTGAGCCCCCTGGCAGTTGGCAAGGGGTGCCCCCCCACCACTGTGGACGAGTCCCAGGTCCACCTAGCCCCTACAAGTCGACTTAGGCATCCAGTGTGGACACTCTAAGTCGATTTGGTAGGGTCCTCTTTAAGTCGACTTAATTTTTGAGTGTGGACATGCTAAGTCGACTTAAAGTTGACTTAAAGTTTACTTTGTTAAGTCGACTTAATGAAGTTGACTTATTTGGCCAAGTGTAGACATAGCCTAGGTGCCAAAATACACAGAGAACACAACAAGCATTGCCATAATGCCATAATGACACTGGTCAGGCCACATCTGGAATACTGTGTCCAGTTTTGGGCTTCCCACTACAGAAAGGATGTGGACAAATTAGAAAGAGTCCAGTGGAGGGCAACAAAAATGATTAGGGGACTGGGGCACATGACTTATGAGGAGAGACTGAAGGAACTAGGCTTATTTAGTCTACAGAAGAGAAGACTGAGGGGAGATTTGATAGCAACCTTCAACTACTTGAAGGGGTGCTCCAGAGAGGAGGGAGCTAGGCTGTTCTCGAGGGTAACAGAGGACAGAACAAGGAGCAATGGTTTCAAATTACAGCTGGGGAGGTCAAGGTTGGATAGTAGGAAAAACTTTCTCACTAGGAGAGTGGTGAAGCATTGGAATGGGTTACCTAGGGAGGTGGTAGAATCTCCATCTTTGGAGATTTTTAAGGCTCGGTTAGACAAAACCCTGGCTGGGGTGATTTAGGGGGAGAGGTCCTGCTTTTTAGCAAGGGTTTGGACTAGATGACCTTGTGAGGTCCCTTCCAACCCTATTATTCTATGATTCTATGATAATACCCCTTGTATCATTCAACTAATGAACCATCAGTGTGGCCAAAGCATAGGTACAAGTCTAAAATTAGCTAGGGACTTGCACTGTTGACCTTAATATGAGAGCATGTAGTAAATCATTTCTCAGCCAGAACACACAAAGGATCATGTAGTTGGCAGCACCCTAAGACTACCAAAATTCATACTGCAACATTCATTAAAGCAGTGTCCAATGATGTCACATATAGTAAACAGTAAAAAATGTACCATATAGTAAATCCCTATAAGTATTCAAATTGAGAAAACCTTAAATGCTAAGCATGCAAAAATTATGCTGTGATACTACAAATAACTAGATCCCATCATCACCCCACCAAAACTGTCCCTTTCTCCTCTGGAGACTGTGATGCATCTGCTCATCTCTGCTGTCTGTCTCTCATACAGGCATATGCCCAATCACATGCAATCAGATTCTCTGCATTTGTTTCTAAACAAGTATTTCCCCTTATGTTTTGGTGCAGGGAATGGTTTAGGATATGCAAGGTGAGAAGTTATATATTCCTGCTGAACCAAGAATGGGCAAATAGCTGAGATACTTACAGAAATCAAAGTGGGCCAGTGCAATTAAAGCAAGACCTAAGATGGATCTAGAGCCTTATCAAAAGGAATTAAAGAAGCATCTGGTGGCTTCCCAGAAAAGACTAGTGAGTTGAAGACAGAAATAAAAACTTGGTTGGAGCAGCAGCTACAAAGTGTCTGGACAGGTTTTGAAGTCTAGCTACAAAATGTCCAGTTTAGGCTAGTAAAACATTGAAGAATTGAACAGCAATCTGTCCAGCAAGGAACAAAAGGTCTTTCAAGAAACAAGGTAGACCCAAAAACTTAGAGCAACTTGGAATTTGCTAACAGAAGTGAGTTGCAGCAAGGACTATGGGAATAGAAAATCATGTAAAAAAGGAAATGTCAAAGATTCTATCTATAGTACTGTTATGGTCTCAATCACTTTAATAGCTGAGCACCTCACAGTTCTTAATATACCAGCCTCAAAACACCTCTCTGAAATAAGGAAGCACTATTATCCCAGGTTTTATAGAGGGGAAACTGAGATATTAAGTGACTTGCCTTAGGTCTCAGAGGAAGCGTGTCACAGATGGCAATCAACTCCACAGCTCTCAAGTTAGCACCCTATCCACTGGACCATTCTTCCTTCCATCATGCAGACCACCAGGAAAGCCAGCTGCTTGAATGAGGAATTGGACCAGCCAGGGCACTTAGGTAAGACAGCACATACACAAAACTTATCTACTCAATTTACAACCCACAGCGGCCCATGGAAGAGGCCAGACTATCCCAACTAGAGTAATACTAACTTTGAGAGGAAAACTTCATGGGAGATTTGCGTGGGTCCATTTGATATCATAGCCCAAATGAAGAGTTGGGGAGATGAACAGGAGGAGGGGAGGTGGAAAAGTGTCTAGTAGCAAGTTTAAAAGGACAAGAGCTCATGATGCAGCAAAACTTAGTTCCAGAAAAGAGACTTAATTATTTGGGTCTGTGCAAGCTCTTGGTCTGCAGACCAGTCTAAGTTGGCCAGGGCTCATCCAAGGGCTAGAAGCAGAGGGAAAGAAAGGATCACACCTGAATTGGCAGAGAACTTGAAGAGGTTTTATGTATCTGGTATGTCCAGTGGGAACAGCCAGGATAAGTTAGATATAACCCAATTTATAGATGCAGCCGGACTTAGACTTTCCGATCAAAATCAGTGAAAGGAGGCCAAAGGTACTTCATAAGGCTGTGGAGTTTGTGGTAGAAATTGGCCGCAATGCAGCAGACAAGAAAACAGCAGCTATTGAGGAAGATGGGAACTGATTACCATGAGACCTGTAACTACAAATCCATGTGCAATGTGCACAGTGGAAAAGGGAATTCTAATCTGGTTCATGACATTTGGAAATAGTTAGAAGAGTTGTTAAATTCAGTTTGTAAAACAAGGGAGATCAGTAATAATATGACAAATAAGGGAAGCGCAGGTCTGTGAAATGTGCGAATATGTATGAAAAAAATTACCATAAGAAGGATTATCATCAATTTAAAGACAGGCCCGTACAGTGTGTCAAGTGTCTAGTGAAAGCCCCTCACCCAGTTTGGGAAACAGGGGACAACAAGTAGAAGGGGCAAAGTTTGGAAGTACAAGGATCAGAACCCATGATTTTTGTTTCAGTCTGGGCAGTTAAAAACAGTAATTGAACATGTAATAGGAATATGAAAAGTACAGGGATAGGGGACCCAGGCTGAATCACAATAGCTCTTATACCAGGCATGCTAAAAATGCAGAGGAATGGAGGGTATGAAATTAAACAACCTTATTTGTCTCAAATGGAGATAGAGACTGGGGAATGGGCATGTGTCCAAAAATGGATTTGAAAATTGGACAGTTGTAATTTGAAAAGAATAGTTGAAGTAGAGGATGAGCTAATAATCAGTTAGATTTCATTATGGCTAATAAATGTTGGGAAAGGTGTCTTGGAAATTCCAGTCTGTAGGGATTCCCTTTAATGTGTCTAAGATGAAACAAATGGTTTGTACCTGACTGGTTTGCAGTATGCCAGTTATCCCACCTGCAGAGGTTTATGGGCTGCAGTAGCTTTCCAGAAAAAGAAAGCTAGAGAATGTTTGGAATTTACTTTGAGACCCAGGATCCTGGGAGGATTTTAGCTGCTAAAGTTGTGGATTAGAAGCAAAATCAGATTCCTGTTCACTTGCTGAACAACATATCTAACAAACCAGCACATAGTTAAAATGGCACTTGTGCCACTCCTGTCTTAGGTCGTCTCTGCATCAAAATCCTTTTCACATTAGAGACAGACACTAATGCTTACACACTGGGGGAGTACTGACCCAAGAACAAAAGGATTTGAGAATACAGTGGCTTGTTACAGAAGTCTAGACACACCACTTTACTAGAGAAATTTGAAGATAGCTGCAAATAAAATGATTTTTTTTTTTTTTTGGTCTGCTGTAAGGTCATATGGGGACACTTTCAAAGGGGGTCACTTGCTTTGGTTTCCAAAGAAGCACTAAAAAAAGTGAAACCTTGGAATGGACCTTATATCATGCTGACACAAATAAATAAAGGGGCGTATAGAATACAGTTAGGTTCTAGGGTTGAATCCCAAGTTATCCGTAATGATCACCTAAGTAGTTACCAGGGCACAGAATTTCTGTTTTGTTGACCCCAAATAGAGAGAAACTATTTGAGGGGGCTGAGGATGAAAGATTTGTACCCCGTTAGAAGAGAATGAGCAAAGTCATTTACTGCTGTTTCAGCCAGCAGGCCCAACCAGACACACACCACAGGAATCCGTGGAAGGCAGCCCTTCCTGGTCTGCTGAAAGAAAGGAGTTCAAGGAGAGACTGCCCCAAAGAGAATTTCATGGGAATAAAATTGATTTGGAATGGTGATACGAAAAGTTCTGACAGGAAGAACAGCATGTAATTGTGTAAACAATTACGTTTTCATTGTCATTCATTTTAAATGTTTCTTTTCTTTCTCATTTGGAACATGTTTTCTTCTGGATGCCAGTACATCAGGTCATGACATTGCCTAAGGCTCCATTAATGGCGAGGGAAAGGGGTTTATATAACAGTCACCATTTAGCATTGTAAAGATCTGGTCAACACACAGTTCTTGTGCTGATGTAACACTTCCTTGACAAAAGCAGAATGTACAGAGGAATGGGAAAGTGAAAAGTAAAGATAATCAACTGAAAGTTTTTGAGCTGCAAAATAGAATGGAAGAGGTGAAAAAGGTTAGTGTCTGCTCTTATTTTATTCAAATCATTTTTTTTCACCCGTACTTGAGAGGTTGGGAAATTCTAATAAAGCAAGTACAAAATCTTTTCCTACAACACAGCAGATACTGGCCTAAAGAGGGCTTATATACACACACAAACAGATTTTTGCTTTTCCCAGTACCTTGTTTAGCCCAATTAAAACCCATGACTTTACAATGCTAACATAAAGTGGCTTGCAAAAGATACTTGCTCCATTGCAACAATACTGCATGGTTTAATAGGATAAATGAAGATGGAGTGGGACAGAGTACCACCAACTTACAAAAGTTGGGTTTGATAAAAAGGTAGCAGTCTGCTACACTATCCTAATTAGGAGTTGTTCTTTGCAGCTTTGGTTGACAGTTTGGCAAACTGTAAACTCCTCTGAATATGGACAGCCCTCCATTTACTGTAGTTCAAGAAAGGGCTCCCCTTCTTACACTCTTTCCTTGAACTGTTTCCATGGAATGCTGTCCATATTCAGAAACATTTACAGGTTGCCAAACTGTCAGCTAAAGCTGTAATGAATGGTTCTAATTACATTCAAGTAGCAGAGAGCATTGCCATTTTAATCAAATCTGAGCCTTGCAAGCTATTTGGCAGAAATACAAGAGAAAGCCTGAGGAAAACACTGCCAAAGTGTTAGTAACCTTTTATTTTAAATTCTGCCTGTCGGAGGACTGAATACCAACTGCTTGGAGAAGGTTTTGTTTTGTTTTGAAGTAGCCTATATGATTTCATCATAAATTACTATACCTTTCTAAACACACACACACACAATTTCAAGACTAACAAAGATGACTGTTTAGCCCCTCCATCAGCTGCAGCCAGATTGCCAGTTGTGGAGAAATAAGGGACCCAATACATCCTCTTGCTAAGATGCTTTCTGCCAAAGCTCAGCTTCACATTACATACAACACAAGACATATAATCAAACTGCTTTGTCAGAAATCGTGTGAGATGTTACTCCTAGCTCCTCTCCACAGGGCACAGAGTTGTGATTCAAAGTGCACTCTTATCCTAGCAATGTAAAACCAGTTATCCTTACCATTGCTTGCTAACCTTCATCTTCTATGTCCTCTAGTTGCTGGCTTCTGAGTTCCTGAATTCTGAACCAATATAGCAATTATATATTCATTCATGTATTTATTTCAGTTTCTTTAAATACCCTACCTCATACTTTGCTGCTTTTAGAATAATTTAAAAAAACAAATCCAATATTCAAAGACTAAACTGAAAAGAGAATATTCAGTTATCCTAATAATTATACAAGATTAGCATGATAGGCCAGACAAAATACAGAAGCCACATCCCTAAAGTTTTTTGGGGGTTTTTTACATTAGAAAGAGGCTTCCCTTTCTGGAGCCCTTGATTTAGTTACCCAATTAGGCAACACAAGATATCTTCAGTTTTTTGTTTGGGAAATTGCTTCAGACAATCCTCAGAAGTATCTACCCCCAAACTGTATAAAACATTACAAAGAATATTGGATTCACTTCCCTTCAGCTTCAAGATAGACCCAGCAGCACAATTTGTCTCGTTCCATATCTCTCCTCACAACGCACATGGATTATACACTCTTCCATTTTCCAGGATGCCTTGCCCAGCTCAGGACTATAACCTGGCTGCCCATTTCCCAGAAATCCTACTACCCTGTATCCCAGACCAAGGCAGCCTCTGAACCAGCCTTGTCCCTCACTGCTGGGGCAAACCAGCCCACCTTGCTCATGGAACTTCAGTTTCAGACATAAAAAACAGTTGTTGTCTTTAAAAGTGCCACAGAACTCCTTGTTTGTCTTGCAGAACTAGACTAACACGGCTCCCCCTTTGGAACTAGTTGCAAGTATGTTTCCCCAGCACCTCCCACAATCTCTAAACAGCCTGCCTGTGACCACTTCCTCTCCTTCCATGACTGTGTCCCCTGTCCCACAGATGTGTTTTAAGAGGCAAAACAGGGTAGTGCTGACCCAGGAAGATTCTCTTACAAATCTAAAAGGTTGTTACATTACAATTAGGAACAAATCTGGAAAGGGTTTCTGCTGCTGCATTACCCATGCTTCCAAACTGAACCAGGAGTGACATGAAAAAGATATCTTGATATAGATATATGGCTGTGGTCTTTTGTTTTTCTTTTTGTTTTTGTGTGTGGCCAAGTAAATGGTTCGCATCTGCCATGCAGTAAGAGAGCTGATTTTGATTTCTAATCCTAACTTTGCACTTCTACCCACACCACATCTGAAAGACGAGAAATGGCAATCTAACCTGTTCAAACTCACGGAATTGCCTTCCTCTTTCTGTTGGTGGTGATCTGACTGGTGTGTTCTCATGGAACTTTGCTCTTTCTTGGATTTTTTTTTTTTTTTTTTGAGTTTACCTTCCTGGAAATTCCTTCAGGATTGTATGAAAATGGTTGTTGTGGCTGCATCTCACCTCACCTAGCTGGATTTCTGATGTGTTGCTGTAATGTGGGGCCATATGCTGTGTTACTGGTGACCTACTTGTTGCTTCAACTGAGATAACAAACTACCTAATATGAAGATCAATTCAAATCTTCCTCAGAAATATGGGTTTTCTTTCTGGATTGGTTCACATCAGCCTTGCCAAGAAGAGAATTAAGCCATGCCACTCCATCAGACAATGTATAACATGAGCTTTTTTTGTTCAGCACTTCACTCCCCGAGGCTAAGATATCCTGATAAAGGAGACAGGAAGAGAAAGCCCTGCCTAGTCATTGAGTGCATGACTGATATCTTGCTTTATAAAGAGTAGCTATTTATGCTGTCTTTTAAAGTCATATGTAGAGAACTCACTGTGAAACCCACAAAGACCAAGAATACCATTTGTTATAGACATGACTGGGTCCTCCTAGGGGACAGTCCTTAGTCTGCTGTATTTGACCCACCCAATTTTTGGGTCCCATATGCTTTCAAGCTAGCTGGGTCTGAGTAGCAGTCACTCCTTCTAACTCTAGGCTTCTAAGGCACATTTCTGGGTGCAGATTCCCAGTCTGACATCTTTTCTGATTACAGTCCAACTGCCTGAGGCCCCTGAAACCAGTGCTGAGACCTCTCAAACACTTAGGCATCCCACAGAGCTCCCCCGCTGTTGGCAGTCTGGTATATAGCCCAGGATGACATGACAAGTAAAGTAAGGAATGCAGACTTTGCATATGTATCCCCCTTGGGGCTTAGAGAACTTGACCCCTTTAAAATCTTGTCCTGAGGAAGAGGAAGTATAGGTTGTTTCAGGGGGGTGAAGGAAGGGAGAGTGTAGCAAAGGATCCTGGCCTTCCTCTGAGCCTGGGCCTGAGGACAGGCCTGAACGCCCTCCCGGCCAGACACTAGCACTGCAGCTCTTCAGCGCCGGAAGCTGGAGGGCGGGGCCCAGGCAGGAAGGGGAGATATAAAAGCCCAGCCAGGCAGCTCAGTAGGGCCTGAGCGACCACAGAAGCAGGATGTGTTGCCTCTGAGGCCACAGAGCGGGCCGGGCCGGGCCTGGCTTGGCTTTGACCGGAGGGCGGTCATGGGCCTCCCTGGCTGGAGGGCAATACAGCCCACCCAGTCTACCGGGCCCCAGCAACTGGGAGGGGATTCCTGAGACTGGAGCCCGGAGAAAACATTCCCGGCTCCACTATGAGCCAAGCCTGGAACCTCTCTCCCGAGGGGAACCCGAGGAACCGCTGATCACCTGCGACTTCGAGGAACTCGCATCAGCCGAGGACCCTGAACCCCAGGAGGAACAGCCACCAGCCACTGGGCTCTATGACCCGGAGGAGCCCTCTACCGAAGAGCTGGAGGAGTTGCCAGACCTACCGTCAATGGATACAGAGGGCCTCTCCGGGACCCCCCGAGCCACTTACCCCGCCGACAGGGAAGAAACTCTCCAGCTCCGTGTACCCGGGTCTGGGAAGGGAGGAAGTGGCCCAGGGGTGGCTAGCCACCACACAGCTGGTGGCCGAGCCGGCTGGCACCAGCGTGTTCCAGTCGGAGCCCCGCTGGCTCCAGTGGCAACCACTCTGCCACTGGATAGGGCTCTGGGTTGGGATGCAGTGGAGTTGGTTGGGCCTGCGTCCCCCTCCCTCGCCCTTTATCGATCTCGACCACCCGGAGTGCTCAAACCCTACCAACCCTGCTGAGGGGTTTGTGCCCTGTGCCTGCCCCGCCCCGCCTGGGGGCCGGGGCGACAGACTCCTTTGGGCTTGCCCACCCTGCCTGGGGTCGGGGCAACCTACTATATTGGGACCTGCCACCCCGCCGAGGGGCCGAGGTAACTAACCCATTTGGCTGGGGAATGGCCGGCGGCCTTTGTGGCAGCGCCCCCTGGCCTACAGAGAGCAACAGGGGAGTGTATCTGCAGCTTCAGAAAAAAAGCATACAGTGAGCAGACCCTCATGCAGTGAAGCAACCAAGAACCATCCTGAAGCCTGGGAGGGCCAGAGCAGCCAACTGGGGATGCCCCAGGACAGGAGCCAGAAGGAGCACCGTGCCAGGGAGGACTCATCTGAGAAAGGACAGACTGGAGCTGGACCCAGTATCACTGTTGCCCAGAGCTGTCTGGGGCCTTGAGTACTGGGGCTTGTGACCTTCCAATGGGAAGAAAAAGGGAGACTGTAGCTAGCTAACTGGGGAGGGTGTTGCTCTGTGTGGGTTTACAGAGAGCAGCAGAAGCGAGCACTGGAAGGGTCTCTTGAGGAAATTTGATTCGTGCTTCTGGTCGTTTTCAGCGCCAAAGACTGGCTGCTGGACTGGAACTCTGCCAAGGATTCCTGAACTCTGCTTGTAGACGCAGCGCTTGGTGTCTGCCTTTTCATACTGGGGTACCACTGGGCCTGTGGGATCTGCTCCCTCTGTTTCCCTCCATTCATCTCTCTGTAAATAAGGATTTCCCTTTCCCAGTCATTGTACCACTCCAGTGTTTGTGTGTGTTTACTCCAGAGGGTATGTGGGGAAGGCAGGGGGTTTGAACTGATGCCCCTATACTAGAAGGGAGTTTCCCTGATACATTCCTGTGCGCAACTTTTCTCGGCTGGAGCTGTTTGCAGAGCAAACTCCATTTTGGCTACAAGGGTGCAGTACAGTTACACAAAGGTATTTCCAATGTAACATTTTCCCTCAAAGCATTCAGAAGTTACAGATCTTTAGATAAAAGAACCAAAGCCTATATGTGCTCCTCTGCATCTGTGCTCACCCCATCTTCTGAGTCCTTAGACTCAATCCGTGTGTCAGATAGGCAGGCCCCTTCCACCTCCTGCAGTCTTTCTATTGTTGTCAGGCAGTGGCTGGCCAGTGAGAAAGAAAGGGCCAACAGCAGACTCTACCCTTAAAGAAGATTTCTGTCCTCGTTATGTCTACACTTACAAAAGCTAGTTCGAACTAGTTAATTCAAACTAACTAACTAATTCAAACAAATTTTTAGTTAGTTCGAATTAACTTAATTCAAACTCGCATGGCCCCACTAGAATGCTAGTTCGAACTAGCCATGTCCATGCAGGGCACTTGCTTAGTTCGAATTAGTCAGTTGCATGAAGGTCAATCTGCCGCTTAGTTCGAACTAAGTGTTCTAACGATAAGCCGAGAAGTCATATATATATTATGGTCAAGAAAAATTGACCACTTTTCAGGCATAAAAAGAGGCTTTGAGCTAGCATGTAAGCTAAAGACTTTTGCCACTGATTTAACATTTGGTTAAAGTGACAAGAGAGCCTACTAAAAGTTCTAAGACATTAGAGTAGCTTAAAATCATTATCTGTTTATGCTGGGGTTAGGGAGTGTGATGTGTGATGTGTCTGTGAAAGGAGAAGAGCTTGGCTGAGAGTATTATCCAAGTATAGCAATTTTGAGTTAAACTGACATACTGAGTAATTAAGTAGCTGTCTACATTTCTAAATTGTAACTTAGCTAATGTATGGATGGGAAGGATTACTGGAAGTTTATAAGCTTTATTAGCCAAAATAGAATTTCAAAAGCAAATAAATTACAGAAAGCATAATAAATATGGTTAGAGGATAGTGTGTAGAAGGTTTAAAAGAACAAATTCAACAGAGGATGTTACAATTTATCTAAAGAAGAAGGCCTTCTTCATTTCCTTCTTGAGTGACTGAGAAAATCAAGTCATATAGAAATGCAGCAACTCCATTCTTGCCAGATATGACATGCCCCATTATTGCCCAAAAAGTTGCAATGGAATTGATAAAGTCTTCAAGGCATCATTTTGAACTATCAGTTACCAAATGGCATGTCTGTGGACAGTCTTGTGCAGTATTCAAGTGGTTTGGAGAATTTTGTGACAAATTTAGATTTTTTTTTTTTTAAAGATATCCTGGTATATTTGGAAAACAAATTAAATTGCATCAATTTTATAATCTCAAAATGTACACAAAATCCCTTCTCAGATTTACTGCCAGCTCTGGTGGGTGCCATTAAAAACACAACATCCTCCATCCAAGATCTTAGCAATTAACTAAGACCCAAATCCTCCATTGGTGTAAATCACTATAGCTCCATGGACTTCAGTTCAACTATCCTGATTTACACGAGCTGGAGAATTCACCTTAAAAGTAGAATAGGACATGCCCCAGTATTATACTAAGTGCTGAATAGCAAATGATAGGATTTATTGGCCAGTCATACAATCTTTAATCATCTCTACTCACACAAATAAATGCATAGATTTTAGTGGACTATTTGCATTAGTAAGATTTATTCATGTAAGTAAAAGCTGCCGGATTTGGTCTTTCATAACAGCCACTTTAAAAATAAAGAAAAATGTCCTTCCTGTATTTAATATTTTGATCTGTTCAGTTTCTCCTTTCTTTGCTTCTGTTTTAGTCATCTTTCTCCTCTGTGCTAAAGCTCAAGAGTTTTGTTACTTTCCTGCCTTTGTCAATTCCTGTTTTTATTCCCTTCTCAACAACTAATTTGCTTTCTCCTGTGGTTCTCTACCTAAACACTTCTTTATTCAGTTGACTTCTGTTCTTTATTCCTGTTTCTTTCAGGTCAATATCACCTCTAGAAGCATGAGCCAGACAAGAAGATGAAGACACAGTAATGCTGTCCAAATAGCCACTATTCTCCTGTCAGTAAATTCTGCTTTTTCTGTTCTGGCATCTGGTTGTTTCGCTGAAGACAAGAGTCTGCCAGAATGAAGAGAGTAATGTTGATTGACAGAAGCATCTTGCAGAGTTGGAAGCGATTACAAATCTGACAAGCGACTGCAGGTGTGTGTAATGCATGTGTGGAAAGGAGGGGCTATGTCTGGGTGACCATCTCAGGGAGCTCAGCAGTCACTCGAATTTCACTATATTCTGCTATATACATGAGATATGCTAGCTTACAGTTTGGGGAAAACACAGTCACAAGCAAAAGTAGAAGTGTGAGAGAAAAACAGAAGTACCCCTGCAGTCATCAATGCTTCTAACATACAGAAAATGTTTTGCACTTTTAAAAATGTTGCTTCCTTCTCTTCCTTTACATAAAAAAACAGGAATATGACAACTCCCTGATTAAGATTCAACTTGTACAGGAATCCAGTGAGAATGAAGGCATTTCAAATATTTTTTTGAAAAAAAGGATGGCTAGCCAATGATGCTCTGAGGATACTCAGCCATGACTGGACATTCATTATTCAAAGCAGCCAATCAGACAAGTTTTGCTGTGAAGGAATCCATTTTGACTTTGTGTGGAACACAATGAGTAATAGTAGCAGGAGATTTTTTTTTTTCTGTGTGTAATAAAATCCAACAAAAGCCAAGAGAAAATTGTGTAAATTAGGATTATTTGTGAAAATTTAGTAGCTGCTGTGGGAACACATGTGAAGAGAATACAAAAATTAAATGAATGCTCACATTTATCATCTTCTTTATCTCTTTCCCACCTAAACTGCTGCTTTTTACTGACAGTTTCCATTCTCCTGCTTACATATTCATATACAAATGCCTAAATCGTTCATTCAAAACATGCAGCAGTAAGTGCAAAACATGGAACTGGGCTTGCAGTTGCATACATAATATTTTATGTGAGCAGCACTTAAACTGATAAAAGCTACTGAGGCTTCCACTATGTAGCTTTGCCCATCTCTAAGCAGACTGCAGAACAATGCACCTTCTGATGTCTTTGTGCATAATTTATCCAACCATCAACCATGGTTGGTCAAAAATATCTCCAGTCATTTAATAGACAGATTGTCCTGTGCTAGAATGAGCCCTTGTAGTGGAATATATTTTCCTTTCCTACTTGCTTGGTGATTAAAGTGAGTCTAAAACAGAGGTATAGCTAGGTGGGGTTTTCTGGCCAGGCCCTGACTCTAGGGTGGGCCGGGCAGCTTCTGCGCACATGACCGTTAGCTGAGATTAGGCCCACCCACTGCAGTTCCCAGAAGCTGTGCAAATTTCTCCAGTGCCTCTGTGTTCCACCCACAGCTGCTAGCTGCTGGCCAGGTCCTGCAGCTACAGCCGCAAGTGGAACAGTGCCTCTGCTCCACCCACAGCTGTGGCTGCGGGCCCTGAAACCATGGCAGAGAAATTTGCACTGTTGTTGGGCCCTGCGATGGGTAGACCTGATCATCAAGTGAGTGGGCCCCGGCCCACCCAGGCCTAGTCATGGCTACGCCCCTATTATAAAAGCCCTTCTTGATACAACATCCCCTCTCAGTTACAGTGAACTTAGTTTTCAGTGGCTCCACTCATTAGAATGGAGCTACACTAGTGTGAAAGAAAGGAAAGTCTGGCACGCTTTATCGCTAGCTGATAGATGTGTACTTTCGATTCATTTTTGTAGTAGAAACAGTGGTTACACTACAATGTGTATTATATGCGTGCTGAAGATGTGCAACTAAAACTACAGATGCAAAAATTGCTTTGGATAACAGAAGAATTGATTTAGGCTTTGATCTGAACTTAAACCTTTTTCTCGGGCAGGAAAGTTTGGTTAACATTTCCTCTGCATTATTATTAGCCCTTTTTCACACCACTGCACTTTCTGGTTCCAGCCGGAATGAGAAGTGTTAAGTCTCAGTATCTACATGTTGATCATACCAGCCATGAAATAAAGTACAAACCCAGAAATCTTTTAAGCCTACTTCTTTCAAAACCTACTCTGCAAGATTTCTAGCCCAATTCTGCAGGCTCATGAGATTTGGATAGTTTACATAAGGTTTAAAATAAACACCAAATCTTTGAATTTTTTTTCTGGTTTGCAATCGCTAATTATATCTGAGTGACTATCAAGCGGTTCTGTTGCCATAGTCACTACTGTTGTTGACACACTTGCAGTAGCTATTGGAAGCAGGAATCTGAGCATATAAATATCAAAACCATTTAGGGCCTGATTCTCCTCCCACCTCCACTACAGTAAGTGCACCAACTGTTGATTTACACCTAGTGTGAGTAGACTGAGCCCCATAACCACAGTTAGCATGATCAATTTACCTAGTTTTTCAAGCATATCATCTCTCAATGAGCACTACACAGTGAATAATTTACTTTTGGAAAGGTGTATCACGTTGGCATCAGTACCCATTGAGTGGAGGCATTGGGGAAGAATAAGTCATTTTCTCCCTAGGATATGGGAAATCGGATTAGGTATTTGAGACATATAGCTATTCAGATAGTGTGGACGGGAATCAACAGATTTGAAAGAAACACCCTACAGAATTCATGGATATCCCTGCCCACACCCCCACACCCGATGTCCAAAGATTAACACCTAGCTTAGATGCAGCTAAACATGTGAACGCAGCTTGGCTGTGTCCAGAGACCAAAGACAAGAGGTATCAGATGACTTTGTTAACAGCTGAGCTCTCAAAGACACAAGGGCTCGCCTGGGATTCTCAGACAAATGGACAGAGACAGAGAAGGGAAGCAAAGATGGTTCCTACAGCTAGGTGGCTCAAGGGATCCCTGGCATTACTCTGTCTAAGCCTTTGCTTCTCTATGCTAACCTAAGAACTTTCAGTTTCTTTATGCCAGTGGCTAACAGGATGGAAGTCCCAAGAGCCTGAACATCTGCACAGCTATTTTTAGCCCAGAAGCCTGCATCAGTTGACCTGGGCTAGCCAAGGCCATGCCAAAGGGCTTTTATCCCTGTATAGATCTACCTTAAGTAAAGCAAACAGGACTGGGCTCTGAAGGTCCAGCTACAAACGCACAATAGAAAATTAACAGGTCTCACAGTGGAGGACACTGGCACTCAGCAGGAAGTGCAGAAAGAAAACTGGTGTCATATTAGAAGTGCACTGAGTTTAGTGAAAGAAAAGCTAAACATGCAGAACTTTTGAGAAACAGATTAAGGCTCCTTTATTTTGTGTCCCTTTTCTGATGGCAGTATTTCTGCCATTTGCTTCTTAAAGCTTGTTTGGGTTACAAAATCTTTAATGAATAACTTCAGGTAACACGTTATAGCTGAATGTAGTAAAACTGTTAACTTTAAAAATACATGTGAAAAGGCATTTATGAGCTGCCTAGCTACTTGAAGCATTTCATGCAAAGAAACTCTAATGGGACCAAAAACAGAGTAGCAAGCCTATAGTAAGCCTATATTCACAAAGAAATAAGAAACTCAGAATGAGGTAATTTGTAAATGTTACTTCCAGTTTCAATGGAAGCTTTTTCTGCAAAAACTTAAGGGCTATTTTTATGAAACTAGTCAGCCTGTTTAAAGTCAACCAGCAGAAAGTCATTCATTTCTTTGAGCAGAAAACACAGGTATGTTTTAGTACCAACACCACTTTCATGGCATGCACATCAAACACACATTTCCCAACATGCATTAGTGGGCACTTCTCAATTCCGAAAGTAGGCATGGGCTCAGTTTTAAAGGGTGTGGAGTCAGAAAAACAAAGTCACTGCAAATTTTAACTGATAAAATATGTAAATGCCCAAGAAAAACTAGAATGAGTGTAAAGTACCAAGAGTGGTGTAGTTATGCATAGTCAAAGTGTCTGAACATTTCACCAATAACCAGCAGAACACCTGTAGCTGTGAAGTAGGGTGAAATGCACATGTTCAAGGAATGATTTGTGGAAAATATATGTACTAAAATACTTCATTGTTGCTATAAAAAGGGACATTCCATAAATATACAGTCTGATTAAAAGGCAAGATAAGCCTTGTATGAAACAGCATTCAGCTTTTCAAATGTCAGCTGCAGATGGGTACAAACTCAACTTTAAATTGTTCTGTGCTGCTCAAGCTATTGCTGTGCTATACTTAAACTGACAGTTATGATAAATATGGCTGTAGATGATTACCCAATCATTATTCCGTGAGGTTTACTTCTCTCACAACTCAGGATGCTGCACAACGCTGAAAAGGCTGCAACTGTAGCATGAAAGAGCATGAAATGGTTGGTAACTGATTTCTATATATACTAAGTGAGAAATGCCGTTGCTTTATGCAGTAGCTCTCTGTTTGAGGAACACCGGTGGCCCAGGGAGCCCTTCTCACTGCTCTGCAGAATGAAATTTGTTCAAAGGCCAGCAGTGAAAGGAAAAGGGGTTTAGGATGGGATAGGCAGTTCATACGAGGCTCTTCCTCTCTATGGCTATGTCTACACTTGTAAATTTAAGTCGACTTAGCATGTCCACACAAATTTAAAGTCAACTTAGGGGGGGACCTTACAAAGTCGACCTAGAGCGTCCACACTGGATGCCTAGGCCAACTTGTAGTGGCTAGGGGGACCTTGGGCAGGTCCACAGTGGCAGGGAGGGGCACCCCTTGTCCAGTGCCAGGGGGCTCAGCCTTTGCCCCATTGTACCTGGGGGCAAAGGGACACTGGCAGGGCATAGGGGCAGGGTGGGCAGGGCTCTGCCCTGCCCTTTGGGGGGGCATGCCAGGCTCCCCCTATGCCCCCCTGGCAGGGAGGGAAGTGGGGGAGTCCTGGAGTAGCCCTAAGTCAATTTAGGGCTACTCCAGGTCTACACTGGCTTAAGTCGACTTGAAAAAGTCGACTTAAGCCTAAAGTCAACCTAAAAGTAGGTTTAATAAAATCGACTTAATTTTCATTAAGTCGACTTAGGGAGCTTGCTTAAGTCGACTTAAGGAAATTGTAGTGTAGACGCAGGGTAAATTAAGTCGACTTAAGCAAGTTTAAGTCGACTTAATTTCTAAGTGTAGACGCACCCTACGATGTGTCCCATTGCAAGAAAACATAGGGGAACCAATAGTGCTAAGTGTTTAGTCTGTCTCAACCCCACACTATTCCCTATGGACAATGAATGCATAGAAGGAGAGGCTTGGTGCTGAACAGACCCTTCCATAGGCAGAATTAGAAAGAAAACATTTCCTCTCACTGCCAGTGTTAACAGACATACACCATTCTCTAATCCCCAGCACACTGTTGCTAGGGAACTATGTATTAGGTATTAATTTACAGGGCCTGCTAGCTAGCTGGTAGTTTGCAAGGGAATGCCAGGCTTCTTTGGATTGAAACTCCTGAAAGCGCTCCTACATGAATGTGAATGAACAAAGAATGCATGAATCATTTTTTCATTTTTTTTCTTCCTGAGTTTTCAGCTACCTCCTCATGCACACTCTAATAAGAGGTTTGCTGTCTCAGACAAACTAATGTTTACAGGACTTAAAAGAGAAACAACTGTGGCCGGGTGGATTTTTTTCTGTTGTAATTGGTAGTATACAGCCATCACCTATCCGAAGGAAGAGATGCCAATCAAGTGTATTCAGCTCATCTGTGATTACAGAGTGAGATTTTCAAAGCTGCCTAAGTGACATGTGTGATCAATCCCCATTAATTTTAATAGAAATTGGACATCCAAATACCTTAGTCAGTTCTGACTCAACCATAGGTTGTTGTTGGATGGTTGTGGTTGTTATGGTGGTTTTTTGTGATCAAAGCACAATAGAAGAAAACACTGTATAAAAAGAAACAGATTCTTTCCCAGAAATGAAATTCAGCCCTGTGTAGAAACCCAGCACAGGGCCAGCACTGCTTAAACACTACTTAAGGCTTCAAAATATGACAAGCATGGAATTTTAAGTGGACTTTTGTGCTGAATTTTACCCTTTCGTGGTAGCAAAACTGCTGCATATCTCTGATACGACGTAAGACATTCAGAAAACTTGCTGGAACTTTAATTACACCATTTTGGTATTATAATTACATGCTTTTGGTATTAGGAGCTGTAATCCCCTAACTGAATTTTCTTTCTTTTTGTTTTAGTTTGTTACTGTAGTCTAAGATTAATGATAAATAAATATAGGGAATTTACTAAGAAGTCAGACTTCTGCAGCTCCTACCCCAAATGCCAACTCATAGGACATAACCGAGAGACAAAAGCTCTGTTCCCACTCCTTGTAGTTGACATCCCAGTTGAAGGGATCAGGGTGAACCTGGAAAACAGTGCAAATGTGCACAAACACAGCCTGCTGATAATTGATTTGCTGCCTGTTACCCAGAAGCAATCACACTGCACAATACCTGTACAAAGACTATTGCTGTGGAACTGCTATCTTATCGATTGTCCCCATTTAGCTGTTATGCAGGAGACAACTCCAGGGAATTCCTGATCTGGTTCAAGAGACATGGGAGGAACAGATCCATAGACAGAGAATGTTATACAGTATGTACTGAAGCTCTGAGAAGAGTCTCGAGACTTTAGGGGTCTTTGTCAAAGAATACCTCCTCAGTATTCCTCCTCAGCAGTCCCAAGAATAGTCTATAACAAATGGGGGTGTCTGTGCATATTTAAGCTGGACAATGGTGCACTATTTCTACACATGAGAACAGACACCAAGTTAATTGCTATATGAGAAGGACCACACAAAGTAGTACAGCAAATTGGGTCAGATAACTGTGAAATAAGGCACCCTCATAGGAGGAAATTCATTCAAATCTATCATGTTAATCTTCTGAAGAAATGGAAGGAGCGAAAGCACTTATTTCTCTCTCCTTACCCCTAAGCCAGAAATAGGACATCAAGTGCCCACCAACCCTGTACAGATGGGGGAACACATCTGCCTGGAACAGACGCCTAGAGGAAAAGCCTAGTAAAAACCTTCTTGAGCTTTTTGTCTCCCAGCTGGGGCTGACTTCTCTGGCAACACCAAATGAAACCTGGGCAACTCACCCAAGAGAATCCATGGCCACTCCCTAGAAAAATGTGGGAGGTTGTAAGGTAAAAGGTCCAGGCCATGCTGAAGCTGGGTGTTACTGAAGAATACCACAGTGACTGGCAAAACCTGTTCATATTGATCCCAAAGCCAGACAGCACTATACTCATAGGCTATGTCTACACTGGCAAATTAGTTCCAATTAAGGAGGCTTAATTCGAACTAACTAAAGCCATGGCTACACTAGGCTTTAGTTAGTTCGAATTAAGGGCTTCCTTAATTTGAACTAATAAGTTTGAATAGGGTATTCGAACTAAAGGGTTAATTTGAACTAACTAGTTCGAATTAGCCAATGTGGCCATGTTAATTCGAACTAATTTCTTAGTTCGAACTAACCGGCCATTGAAATGAATGGGGATTGCTAATTTGAAATAACTTTTTCTAGTTCGAATTAAGCTAATTCGAACTAACTAAAATTAGTTTGAATTAGTTAGTTCGAACTAACTAATTCGAACTAATTTTAGCAAGTGTAGACATAGCCATAGACTCTAAGGTCAGAAGGGACCAATATGATCATCTAGTCTGACCTCCCGCACAAGGCAGGCCACAAAACCTCACCCACCCACCCTTGTAATGAACCTCCAACCTATGACTCAGTTATTAAAGTCTTTAAATCATGATTTAAAGAGATTAAAATACAGAGAATCAGTCAGCAAGTGAGCCATGCCCAATACATGAACTTTAAAAAGGTCAATGCTATTTTCAAATATGATTTTTACCCCATATCCCAACTAGACAAACTTTTAAACCAACTGGGTTAGGCCTGATATAACACCATGTTAGACCTACTGGCAGATCCCACTCACATCAGAATCACAGGAGAAGACTGCCTTTGCCACCACACAGTTTGGCCTCTATAAATTTAGGATTATGTCTTTTGGCCTCCCTGGTGCCCCAGGAATGTTCTAACAGCTCACAGATCAACCACATGGCTTCTTCAACCATATGACTCATTTGCAGCTGCCTATTTAGACGATGTATTGACTTACAGCCAAGATTGGAAAGACTATCCACCACAAATTGCCATCATTCTTCAGTCCTTACAGGGGACAGAGCTAACTGCAAAACCAGCAAAGTGCAAGACTGGAAAAGAAGACACTACTTACCTAGGATGTGCTTTGGAGAAAGACCAAATCCAGCTCCTCTTGGACAAAGTTTAGGCCCCCAAAGCATGTTCAAATCCAGCTATGAACAAACAGGTCTGAAGGTTTTGGGAGCTCACAAGCTACTAATACTGATTTGTACCAGGGCTTTTGACAATAACGCCCCCACTCTCAGACCTAATTACGGACATTAGACACAAGAAGATTCACTGGTCCAAATCTTGGGAAAAGGCTTTTCAAAAGTTGAAAGACCTCTTGTGTAAAGAGCCTGTTCAGTCCCAACTTCTCAAAAGAGTTCATTTTGCAAACCAACACCTTGATGGACTGACTATGTTCAGTATTGACCCAGGAAACAAAGAGGGTGCGTCTACACTTATAAATTAAGTCGACTTGAGCCTGCTTAAGTCGACTTAATTTAATCTGCGCCCACACTACAATTTCCTTAAATTGACTTAAACTGCTTCTTAAGTCAACTTAAGAAACTTTAAAGTCGACTTTATTAAACCTGGTTTAAAGTCGACTTTACTGGCTAAGTCGACTATATTAAGTCGACTTAGCCACTGTAGATGCGGATTAGCCCTAAATCAACTTTAAGTCGACTTAAAGGGCCCCAGGGCTCCCCCACTGCCCTCCCTGCCAGGGTGGCTGGCACAGCCAGAGCCTGGCGTACCCACCCCCAGGGCAGGACACAGCCCTGCCCACCCTTCTCCTATGCCCTGCCACTGTACCAGGGTACAATGGGGCAAATACTGAGCCCCCTGGCACTTTGGAAGGAGTGCCCCCCTGCCACCATGGACCAGTCCCAGGTCCACCTAGCTCCAAGAAGTCGACTTAGGTGTCCAGTGTGGACGCTCTAAGTTGATTTGGCAAGGTCCCCTTAAAGTCGACTTAATTTTATAGTGTAGACATGCTAAGTCAACTTAACAAAGTCGACTTATTTGGCCAAGTATAGACATAGCCAGAGAAAGGAACACCCTATACTCTATGTGAGCCACAAATTGTTGGGAGCAAGCATATGCCACACTAGAAAAGGCAGGACTCACCATAAAATGGGCCATGTATCTCTAATAGTATCTCCGGGGAAAACCATTCAAGCTAGTCACAGATTATGCTCCCTTAAGGTGGTTAAATACCACGAAGGACACAAACCCCTAGCTTATGAACTGGTACTTGTCCTTTCAGCTGTACACTTTGCAAATTTAGTACAGAGCAGGAAAAACCCACCAAAATGCTGACTTTTTTTCCAGGGAAGAGGATGAACAACCTGCTGGTCCCAGTGACCCGGCTGCCATCTTGATGGTGGGGGTGTGTAATGGGGTATACAAACCCCACGCTGGGAAAAAAGTAGTTAAGGAACTGCTCTGGCTTCAGCCATCTCTGCCCCATCTCCCCTGCAAGAGATGCATAGGCTAGAGGAGAATTAAAAGGGAATTTCATCATGTAGATTTGATGTACTAAAGAAGAATTTCTATACTATGGTGATGGGAGTTATAGAAAACAGTCAAATACATCAATAATACCAGCAATGAACTGCAAGTGACTGAAGAGTCTATGGCAGAAAGAAAAGGTTGGTAACTGAAATTAGTAGAAATTATTTTGGCTTTTTAAAAACCACCCTGTGTGATTTATATTGTGTTTATTTCTGTTGGCAGATTACCGAAAGGGCCTCTCAAAAATCCAATGTATAGTACAAGTCAGCTACAATGGTTCACGTTGGAGGTGTGAGAAACAAATGAAGATGATCCATATTTGATCTCTGATCTTGAGACTATGCAGGGTGCAAAGATAAAATAGGTTCTTGCCAGACCTCCCAATCTGAGAAGATGACTTGGAGGAAGAGGAGGCAGGAGAGTTTTATTTTGTTTTGTTTGAATTCCCAGATGTTTTGGAGTGCCTCCAGAAAATCAGCCAAGGATTCCCAAAAGCAGACTATATCAAAACAAGCAGATTTTCTGTTTAACAATGAAATCATAGGACTCTTCTTCCTGAAAAAATGGATTAACGTCAATTTTTGTGATAACTGATTAAAAATACAAGATGTCATAAACTCGTATTAAGAAGCGTTTTAGTCCATGATTCATTTATTTCTGCAAAGGCAGCTAAAATATGGAGCAAAGTGCCAAAGGAAACAACAGGAGTGAGTAACAGAACTCTTTGTGAGAAGAAGTTTCATTAATCTTTGACAAAAGTTTGGATTTAGACATTTCAGCCACTTTGATAGCTTATTTTGACCCTGGAAAATTATAAACAGAGTCCTGTGGCACTTTTAAAGACTAACAGATTTATTTACTGCATGAGCTTTTGTGGGAGATGAAGTGGGATTTTTCTCCCATGAAAACTCATGTGGTAAATAAATATGTTAGTCTTTAAAAGTGCCACAGGATTCTGTTTGTTTTTCTGCAATAGACTAACACGGCTACCCCTTTGGAACTGGAAAATTATAGGTATCAACAATAGACAATCCTAAAAAGTCATAGAGAGCTGCATTTTCAAAAATAGATTGTTACTTATTACTATAAGATAAATACACTCAGTTAGGATTCAGCTGTAAAATGCCAAGTGCCAGTAGAGGCCCTTATATACCAGTATTTGTACAGGCAAAACTTATATTTGAAAGTACCTTTTTGCTCATGTAAACATCTAATATGGTCATGAAAATGTGGATTTGTTTACATGAGAATATTTTTGCTGGCAAAAGTTAGCTTGTAGTTTTGAAACTTTGGCCTAGAATCTAGTACCTAAATAATTAGTCTTCTCAAAATTTCTTCTATGCCTGTCAAAAATATAGCAATTGGGAAATGCCTGTTTTGTGCACAAGTTTGTTCAGAGCTTAGTTATTCTTGTCAAGAAAAATGAGCTGCATGTGATATTTTCTTGAAGAGTTACTCATTTTAGAAGTCTTCTATACAGAGCTGAGAGAATCTGATTTTTTCAATTCTGTAACCAACTCAGAAAAATCAGGGAAAAAATATCATTTCAGGACAACACAAAATGGAAATTTTTCAGTTTCTTACCAAAATGAAAAAAATGGAGAAAAAAATTTCAGATTGAACAAAACATTTCATTCAACACCAGACTAACATTTTTTAAATACAGTTTTGCTTTGCTTTTGTGGGAGGGATTGCACTTTTTGGTTTTGAAATAAATCTAACTAAATTCCAAAATAAAAACTCATTTTGAAATAAAGTCAAAATGTTTTGATTTGAAAACGCTGAAACAAAACATTTCAACTTTGTTTGTTTTGGTCAAAACTATTTGCTGAGTTTGATTCAAATTTGTGAATAACTTTGGTCAACCTAAAACTACATTTTTCAGTGGATAAGTTATTTACCAGAAAATTTTTCTCCCAGCTCTATTTCTCTCTATACAAGTAAGCCCTGACCCTGCCTGTGCTTTATTTTATTCAAACTGTTATCTGTCACATCGACTTACACAGAAACATAGAAATTGCCACACAAAATCAGATTAGTGGTTCATCTAGTGGAGTATCCTGTCTCTAGCACTGACCAGTGCCAGTTACCTAAAAATCAGGTAAATAAATAATCTGCCCATTAGAGAAGTTTCTTCCTAATCCCATTAGTTACTGGCTGATTTATAATGGGTTTATAGCTCTAATTTTTTTTATATACATTAAGAAAACCACTGCACCAAATGTCAGTTAAGGCTGTTCTCTTTGTAACTTTCCAACAATAAATGAAAAGTTAAGGCTACTAATTGTACACAGCCTCTGCTCCCCTATTCAAAGACATATACCTCATTATTCACACAAACACTATATACTACCGAAAATCTACCACACCATTAACTGTACTCCAAGTAAGGAGACAAGCATACCACTACCTGTTTGGCTCTACCAACTCTTGATTCTTCCCATTTATTCACACTTCTCTTTTCCTTCTCTTCCTTCTTCCCTTTGCCATCTCTGCCATTGTTAAAAATGTTTAATGAGGTCTAGCACCTCAGCTGTGGCCAGTCAGTGCTCGGCACATCTTAGTAAAATTGTGCAAAGGTACACCTTATCGCAGAGGCAGTCAAACTACAGCCTGCAGGGGAGCCTTTAATCCAGTCCGCCAACTGAGCCCTGGCCCCACCCCTTCCCACCATTTGGGCCCGGCAGAGCACAGGTGGAGCAAGGAGCTGCTCTCCCTTCCCGGCTCCACCTCTTCTCCTGACCAGAGCACAGCAAGAGCAGATCAGCTCTGATCCACTCTTGCTGCGCTTCTGGCTCCAGTTGGGTCCCCTAGTGCTGCAGGGAAGGGGTAGAGCCCGGAGGGGGAGTGCTGATCAGCTGAGCTCCAGAGCTCAGCTCTTCAGTGCTGCACTGCTTCCCCTCCGGGTTCTGCACCTTCCCCGTGGCACTAGAGGGCCCCAGCCAGAGCGCAGCAACAGTGGATCAGCTCTGACCAGCTTTTGTTACGTTCTCTCCAGGGCCCTCTAGTGCTGTGGAGCTCCACCGCTGCCCCTTCTGGCTCCACCCTTTCTCCCCAAAACTCCCCTCCTAGCCCCACTGCCTCTTACCATATGGGTGGTTTGGCCACTCCCCCTCCTAGCCCCGCCCCTCCCACCACATGGGTGGTGTGGTTACTCACCCTCTAAGCCCCACCCCTTCACTCTCACCCCACCCGCTGTGGGAGGCCATGCATACTATGTGGCCCTCTGGCCAAAGATGTTGCCCGGCCCTGCGTTATAGCCATAAACCCTGGTGCTCTTTGGCTACTGGCTGAGTCCCTGGTGTAAAATTTTATGGAATCCACCCATGGCTTAAAAGAGCTATCCTGAAAGCCAAGAGTCAATGGAGAGTAGGAGTTCCCCAGCCACACTTCCTTTTCTCCCATCATGCCCTCTCGGGTAGGAGCCAAGAGGAGTGCCATAGGAACTGGTATGGTGGCTCTTTGCCATCCAGGGGTTTTCCAAAACAGAAGAAATCCTCAAGTGGTTAAAGGGCTGCTTATGTCATTGGAGGAAGCACTATGGATTTTTAATGTTCTTACTTTTGAGATTAGGGCCTTTTTGATTAGTTTACTCACTTTCTTCAAACCCTCTTTTCTAAAGTTTAGTGTCACCGTTATCTCTTTTGGTACAGTCCCACCCCCAATGATGTTGCAGTTAATTATATTAAGGTCACTATTGCTCTTGGGTGCTCTAATATTAGTTATCCCAAGATGCATTATTTTAAGATGCTAAGAAACTGCTTCTCTAAACCTAAGCCCAAAGTGACCACATTATATGCAGGAAACTGAAATCATCCTTTATTTCTATTGCACAGTGATGTTTGCCTCTTTGCTACTCCTTCACAACATCATAACAGTTTTGTCCTTTCATGAGCAGAGTGGACGAGTGATGTCAAATTTAGCTTGCTATAACAACAGCTGGAAACTCAGCTCAATGGTAAAAATAATAAAGCATGTTTGGTTAAGAAATCTTTCCATCATGCAATACAGCAAGAATTAATCTTAATTTTGACATTGCCAATGTCATTGCCTTTTCCAGATTTTTTATTAGGCCTGTGCTATCCTACTTCTGACTCTCAGTAGGAAGCGAACTTCATAGTAAACATTAAATATGATGCTATGTGACTAGCGACAGTATTTATAACACTGAAATCACCATGGTATCTTAAGGCCTAGCTTCTACTGCATGAAGACCCCGATCTTCTAACATTAAATTTGCCACTGACTTCAATGAACATTAAATCAAGCTCATATTGTATTGTTATTATTCAGCTGTTTCAGGAATGTAAAAGTTTCACTGAAACTGCTCCTTGAATTGCACAGAGTGAACAAATACACTCCTTTCTAATAAAAATGCACAATGCAACAGTACATATATACAGCTAAATTCTGCCCTCAAAGCAACTGGGATTCATGCTGATTTCAGTGCATGCCCTCCAGACACGTTCCTGGGAACAGCTTAGGCCATCACATATTTTTATGAAAATTGTCTCCAGTTAGGAATGAGCACCCTGGGAAGGAGCAAAAACTTATAGTGAATAATTTCCAAAGACACATTAACACATAAAAAGACATTTTTAAAAAAGACCAAAATTAACCAAGATAGTTACTGCATCTTTTAAACACTGAGAAATAAAGGAAAAAACTTCAGCATTTTGGGTGTGTGTGTGTATGTGTGTATTGTAAGTAAAATTCAAGCATTTTAAATATTTAGCTCGTTTTGTCTGATTACTTTACAGAAACAAACTGTCTAATTATGCCGGCTATGATTATCGGAACAATTAGGCTACATTCACTCTTCTTGTTATTACTATTCTAAGTTAGGGTCAGTGCAAATGACTTTCTTCCATGTGACTCTCTGGAAAATTCTGTTTTGTAGAACTATGTAAAATAGATTTTTTTTTTCTTTTGCAGAAATTTGCATATGAAACCAGAAACATCAGGGAGCACATTTTCACAATATGATCTGAAATAAAAACTGTGTGCCATTTTGAGGAAAGAAAATAGCATTCTGTTGCTAGCCTAACTGGACTCACATCATTTCTGCAGGTGAGCGCAGCCTTCTACTGTGAATTTGCAACATTATGTCATAAGTAAAATCGTAAATTTTCCTAAACTGATATTAAGCAAAATGTCAATTTTCTTAATTAAACACATTTTCCTAATAAACTGCCAAATTTTTCAACAGTAGAAAACACTTTTCTTTTTTAAAACAATTAAAAGAAAAGCAAACCTGCAAAATGTTTTGCATTTTCACAAAACTGAAACTGTGACACAGATCATCAATTTTCTGGGACAGAAATTTCTTGGGTTTTGCCATTGACATGGATAAGGATTTATCACCTACCTTAGTTAGTCTATGAAAGGCCAAGAAACTTTCTTGAATCCTGCGAAAAAGAAAACAGGATGAAATCCTGGCATCACTGAAGTCAATTGGAATTTTGTCATTGATTTCAGGGGGGCTATCATTTCATTGTCAGTGTGATTGACTTGCCTTGAGCCAAAAATTAGATTTGAACCCAAAGCCCACAAGCATGAGCCACTATAGTTTGAGCTAGACGACTAAGTCCCCTAACTTCCACCTCTAGAAAGCTGATCAGTCTCACATGGATCAGTCACTGAAGGGGATTAAAGACTGCATGTTCCTTGTGCAGGTTATAATAGCAGAAACCAATAGTAGCAGTAATGGTATAACTCAGGCCCATGGATATTGGATAGGCATTGCTCTTTACTCTAGCCAATGAAATTTGCAGAAGCAACTTTTCTATTAGAAAATCTTCCCTTTGTAAGCTGCATCAAAATCGTCAGTGCTGAAAACTCATTATTAAGTTAAATTATCTTGTTTAGCCACCTGTAAGCTCCCATTGAGGTGCGGCAAATAGGATAATTAATAAATAATAATAATAATGAATAATAAATATTACAATAATGTCCAAAGCTTTCAGTAAGTACTGATGTCAATTGTCTGGGCAACCATCAGACATACTGAGTTCCTGACGTACATAGTGTCTGCTCCCAGGAGTTTCAATACACTACTTATTTGTTACACATGGGTAGCCGTGTTAGTCTAGTTCAGCAAAACAAACGAGGAGTCCTGTGACACTTTTAAGACTAACACATTTATTTATTGCATGAGCTTTCACAGATGGAATCCCACTTCAATCGGAAAGTTCATGCGATAAATAAATTTTTTAGACTTTAAAAGTGCCACAGGACTCCTTGTTTGTTTCACTATTTATTTGTAAGCCCTGCCAGTGTATCTCTGCAGAGCCCTTGGATTCACAAAAATACAACCCCACCTGCAACAGGGATTCCAGGACAAAATCTTCCCCCAACGCTTTCTGACTGGAGCACTGTTTTTTGGTTCCAATAGCCATAGCAACAAAAGTCCACTTCTTCAGAAAAAAACCAACGGGAAAGTCATCAGGGAACTTTTGAATAATATATATTTATATACTAATGCATGGGGGGGAGAGAAAAATTGGTATCGTTATTCCCTGATAATAAATCTAAGCAAGGAAATAATTACATATTTGCACCTTCCAACTGTTTTCAAAGTAGCTTTCCTTTTCCAAAAGTGACAAATCCTCAGTGTTTACTAAGCCATGAAAATAAGTCTCATAGCTAATTATTGGTTTGTGTTCAGCTGCTGCAAGGGAGAGGATTAAAATGGGGACATTTTTTACTCATTATTCAGGAGTGGATAAAAAGCTCCCTTCTTTTATATGGGCTTAATTTGGCCCTGATTTGTGTCCTATACAAATCTGTGACTTCAGCTACTTTCACTGAGTATCAGTCAAGACAGAATTTTTAATCACTAACTTTAACTACGGCCCCCTCTTTAGATGAATGGCCTATAACAGGAGTTCTTGGCCACTTTTCATCTATTATACAACTTCCAACCACTGGTTTTTTTCTCGGCTCCTTATCACATAATCCTGTGCACCCATTTCACAAAGTACTTTGCATTGTTTCAGCTAACCAGCCAGAATTCTGTAATACAAAATAACCTGGGAGCTAATAAATTTAGCACAGCACATATGGCCAATGTAGGCACTTAAAATCAGGAGAAATAAGTTGTATAATTTTACTTCTTTATAAAACTTCAGAAAAATATAACTACAGGGCCCGCCCACAACATTTTGGCACCTGAGGCAGGGAGCTCAAATGACGCCTCCAATGCCACCTCACTTGGGCCAAACCTTTGAAAGGTCTCAATTCTGCCTTCTTCCTGTTCTACTCCTCTCATGGTACTGCTCTGCTACCTACCCCAATAAAGGAGAACTAACAACTTTAAATGCCTTGTTCAGAAATTTTAGGTAACTTTCAAATGCCTGAACAGCAAATGTAATTTTTCTTATCTGCATAGTAAACACTGGCATTTTTATCCATTTGAATAATCAAAGTGGTGCTTTCTGTGTCTTCTTGGTTGCAAAGATTTGAACTGCTTTCTGAAGGTCCACAGTCTGGGCCAGCTCATGCTCTGTTGAGATGGCTGCAAGGCTGACCAGCATCTCCTGTATCATTGTAGAGCATAGATGTGTTTTTATTAACTTCAGCTTGGAGAAGCTATGTTCTCCACTGGCAACTGTTACAGGAAGTGTTAGAAGTATGCGCAGAGCAACAAAAGCATTTGGAAAAAGGGTGGTCATCTTATTTGTGCACATAATATATATTCCAGAACAGCCTTTGGAGCTGATCCTGCTGAAATGTATCTTGAAAGGGTTTTCAGTTCATCACCCAAATCGCTCGCATCAATATCATGCCTGTCATCATGTGTCAACACTGTCTCTAGTACCCTGCATTGCTGGTGTAGATCTTCTTCAGGTATAGTGAGGAGTTTTGGAATATCATACAACATCCCAAATATACTGCTGTGTTCCTTGAGCTGCATGAAATGTTCTTCATCTGACCGTATTGCACAATCTAGCACCTGGTTAAAGAATTCAACTTTGAATTGTTGTTTGGAGTCTCTTAGGGGATTATCCCATGCCTCGTAATCAAAATGTCTTCTTCTTCGGTGACTCTTGTATTTTTGAATGGGTGGGGAAATAGCTTCAGTGTGAAGTTCCTCTGCCAACTTCTGTGCACTCTTCAGAATGTTTTGAAATCCCTCATCTGACTGGTAAGACTGTAGGTATGACTTTGCTTTGTCCAGTTGTTCCATTGCTCCAGATATATCAAGGTCAACACCTTGGAGTCTCTTGTTTACAACATTTATTTCAAACAGTATGTCATGCCACAACACTAAGCCACACAGAAATTTGAAGTTATGTAGGTTTCTGGTGATTCCATTTCCCTCTTCCCCTGTTCTCCCATGAACAGTTCCTGTCATAGCATTATCCTCCATAATGGCAACTATGGCATAATCTGTCTTCCCAATTTAGTGTTTGATGGGCTTTATTGCCTCTACTCAACTTTCCCATTGTGTGGCACTCAGTGGTTTCAGTGTCAGAGAGGATGTTCCCAGATGTTGCTTCAAAATTTGCCATTTATGAGTTGATGCAGAGAAAAATACATAGATGCTTTGAATTACATTAAAAAATTCAGCAGCTTCACTAGAAGCTGATGCTGCACCACTGACTACCAAGTTCAGTGAATGAGAACTCCATGGGACAAAAAAGCTCGAGGGTTTAACTCTCAGATTTGTATCTGCACTCCTTTGTTCTTTCCTCTCATGTTGGCACCATTATCGTAGCCCCGACCTCTCACGTCAGCAATCGCAATCCCCATATCTTCTGGCTTTTTAAGAAGCACACCTGTCATGCCAGCTCCTGTAGTATCATCAATGTCAATAAATTCTAGAAAATGCTCTCTGACAGTCATCATTGCAGGGACATTTTCACTAGATTCTGTTGTTGTTACAAAACGCATCATTAAAGTAATTTGTTCTGTATGGCTGATGTCAGATGTGCAGTCCAAAATAACAGAGTAATATCTAGGGCTATGTCTACACTTGACCAAATAAGTCGACTTTGCTAAGTCGACTTAACATGCCTACACTCAAAAATTAAGTCGACTTAAAGGGGACCCTGCCAAATCGACTTAGAACAACCACACTGGATGCCTAAGTCGACTTCTAGGGGCTAGGAGGACCTGGGACTGGTCCACAGTGGCAGGGGGGGCACCCCTTGCTAAGTGCCAGGGGGCTCAGCATTTGTCCCATTGTACCTGGGTACAATGGGGGCTGAGCAGCACAGGGACACTGGCAGGGCATAGGAGCAGGGTGGGCAGGGCTCTGTCCTGCCCTGTGGGAGGGCATGCTAGGCTCTGCCTGTGCCACCCACCCTGGCAGGGAGGGCAGTGGGGGAGCCCTGGAGCCCTTTAAGTCGACTTAAAGTCGATTTAGGGCTAATCTGCATCTACACTGCCTAGGTCAACTTAACCAGTAAAGTCGACTTTAAATGAGGTTTTATAAAGTCGACTTTAATTTTCCTTAAGTCGACTTAAGCTGCTGCTTAAATCGACTTAAGGAAAATGTAGTGGAGATGCAGATTAAGGTAAATCGACTTAAGCAACCTTAAGTTGACTTAATTTGTAAATGTAGATGCACCCTTGCTGACTTCACATCTGCCACAATCTTCTGTTTGACTTTTGTTGCCAGTAACTGTATGATCTCATTTTGAATTGTTTTTCCAAGGTAGTGGTGTGTGTAGATTTCTTGGATGGTAACTCTTCTTAGACGCTCCTGGAGTACAGCATCAAACTCAGCCATCAGCTCCACAATTTTAAGGAATTTTCCTTTGTTTGGCACATACAGCTGATCTGAAGTGCCACGCAGTGCTAGGCTTTGGGTAGCAAGCGTTCTCACAATGGCAATGAGCCTTTTCAGAACATTTTGCCAGTAAAGAAACTCTGATGCAATCTTCTCTTGATGCTGATCATCTATGGTGGCCTTTAACCTTAGTCTCATCTCAAGCGCCTTCCACGTATGGAATGATCTCTGGTGATTTGCTGCTTTCTCATGGCATGCCAGATTTCTAGCCAGATTTTCCAGTCCTTTGTTCCTGTAGAACCCAATGTGACTGGAACATTAGACTGGAAGGATGCATCTACACTTACAAGTTAGGTCGACTGAAGGAGGCTTAAGTCGACCTAACTTATTCCCTGTCCACACTGGGCTTTTATTAAGTCAACTTAAGCTGGTCCTTAAGTTGACTTAAGGAAAACTTAAGTCGACTTAATAACATATTGTTTTAAATCTATATTAGGCTTAAGTCAACTCCTTAAATCGACTTAAACAAGTGTGGACAGGGATTAGCACCTAAATTGACCTTATTAAGTCAACTTAAAGTGTTAAATCATCTTAATAAGGTCGACAAGGGGTATATCTACACCCCTAAGTCTACACCCCTATGTCTAACACAAAAAGTTACGTCGATTTTGTTAAGTCGACTTAATAAGGTCGACTTTAAGTCGACTTAAAGTCAACCTTATTAAGTCAACTTAACAAAGTTGACTTAACTTTTCTAGTGTAAACATAGCCAAAGAGTTTGCAACAAAAACAGTATACAGCATTTTGGGTTTTTGAGTATATAAGACATGGCCTCTCCACTTTGTCACCATTGGGGATTTCACACCAGTAATGTGTTGGATGGAAACTTCTATTTTCATTGCCTTTGGGGAACATGAAGTTTTTCACTTGCTGTGGCCCATGCAGTACAAGGAAGTCCCTCAGGCTGCTGCTCAAGTGAGTCCACTGTGCTGGATCATCTAGACTTAAGTAACTAAATTCAGCAGCAGCTGTTTCTTGCACCTCTTCTCTGATCTACACTTTTCTTCAGGAATGTGCAGGGTTACATCCACTTGAGATGGAGATATGGCTGCTGCAGTAGCAGCCAGGTCACCTGCACTCTGACTAACTGGGAGATCAGGCATCTCCTCACCATTCACATCCTCACCGGGGCCGGAAGGCTCACCGTGAACATTTGTGTCTATGTATCTCAGGAGAGTTCCTTCCTGCTTAAATAGAAAAGCTTCCTTTGCTTTATTTCTTTTTCTGAATGCTGCCTCAGAGAGGCATTTTCTTCTTTTACTCATGACTGCTGTTCTGTGCCAGCTATAGTGGCTCTCAACACTCAATTGAAGGGGACAAATAAGCAGGCTGGTAGCAGGGCCTGAATGAGGGAAGATATCAGCGTCTTAAGGGCCTAACTGGCTCCAACTACTTCAGTTGACTGTTCTCCTCAAGTGGGTTCAGGGAAGCAGCAGGAAACAGGAAGCTCCCTGAGAAGCTGGTGTTAATCAGTCCAGGCTCCTGGGGGTGCTAGAGAGATACATAAGAGGCTCCTCCTCCCCTATCTCCCTGCAGCTCCTGCTGCTTTCTGTTATTCCCTCTCATCTTCTCTCCTGCCGGCCTGTTATGTCTCTTGTGCCCCCTTTCAGCACAGCACTCCACCATCTCTGTGCATCTAGAGCAGAGAAAATACATATGCACCAGCAGCAGACACAATCTTCTACACGCTGGTCCTAATGGTACCTTCTCCCCTCCCCGCTCCCTCCCTCCCTTCCTCCCCCTCCCCTGGCCCCCACCTCCCAGTCTAGCACCTGAGGTGGCCGCCTCAGTTCACCTCATGATAAGGCCAGCAAGTTATTCTTAGTAAAAATGTCATGATCTGAACATTAGCTGTTGCTACATATTCAATAAGCTCCTGCTACTTATATTCAAAACTATTTTAAATAATGGTTTAAAGTACATTCTATGCATCACATCCTTAGAACATAATTTTGTAACTCAACAGGAGTTTCTAACCTCAAAGTTGATTAGCACTGGCCTAAACTAATGTGAGGGAATGGGAGAGGTCACAGTGTAAAGCTGAAAAAGATGGAGATGGGGAAAGGACATAAATTTGATCAGCAATATAATAAATGCAGGGCAAATACAGCCAAAAATAGTGTAAATCTTCAGAAAAAATATGGATTCACTATGCATTCATGGCCTTTTGAGTCTGCCTTTCACATCTGTTCTAGCCATTGAATTTTCTCACATAATGGCTCCCAGAAATAGGAAATTTTAAATGAAACTGGAGAATATTTTAGTCAGACTATTTTGAGTTCATGAATTCTTACATTCATACTGGAAGCCTGATTCTAAGATTTACACTTGGCTAGGGCCTTATTAAAAGCTCATTGGCTTCAATGGACTTAGGATAAGCACCCTTATAAGCAGTGGCGTACTGAGAGCGGATGCGAAGATGACCAGGCTCTGGGTGCTGACCTGCTGGAGGGTGCCAGACCAGCCCTTCATGATGTGAAATGGGAGCAGGAGGCACAGAGACTCTAAGGGAGCTGCCCCTCAGAGCCTCCTGTG
>ML685756.1:27987098-28086733 GCA_007922175.1 Pelusios castaneus | reverse complement strand
CTCCTTTCTTGGGGCAGCTGGGAGCAGCTCTGTCTTGTAGGAGCTGAAGAACCTTCCTGCCCTGTATGGGTGGAGGGGTTGGGTGTGAGGCCTGAGGAGAGAGGCCCAAATGTAGACTTGGCCCCTGGACATCAGAGACCCACAGTATCACACTGCATGTAAGGGAACAGAAGCAATACTATGTGACCTGTATGTCCAATCAAACTAAGCAACATAACTTGAATTTTGGATATCAAATATCCAACATTGAATTGGTTGGAAACAATCTACTGTTCAAGAATTAGCCACACATTATTTGGAGAATAGTTTAGAATTAAAATGAACTGAAGAAAATGGAAGCAAATCACAAACCATGTGCAAACAGATGTGAAGGCTAAATTTATCAGGTAAAGTATTCTCTCTTAGTTGTTCACCCAGCTCTGAAAACAAAGTTTATGAAAATTTTTACATGTATATGTTGTGAATCTTTCAGAATATATTTTCATGACTGTGTCACGTAGCAACCTGCCATCTCCCCACACAGAAAAAAATCAAGTCACAGCTGAAATATTTTGGTTATCTAAAAGAGAACACGACAAAAGATCTCTCCTAATAAATCTGAAAGAAGCAAGTGTTACGAAACAGACTTTTCTGCTGAGTCATATAATAAATAAAATCATGTTTTTCGTATTACAGTCTTTTTATTTTTAGATATTTGGAAGTGCTTCAAACTGCTTTAGATACCCATGAAACATTACTTCCTGAAACTGAAATTTCAGATCTTTAGCAAGCCATTTATAGAACTTCACTTGTTTTAAAAAGCATCATTTTATTAGTTTTCTCCTGTATTCTTATCTGCTATCTTTTATAATTAATATTTGACTGAATTTAAAAACAAGAAGTAATACTGGGGTGACTGTGTTACATAAACCTTTTTATAACCAACTGATTTTAAAATCTTATGTAAAATCGGATGTTCATGCGCATTATTCGGAATAACTCAGAGGTCTGTCAAATGCCTGGCTGAGAGACTAAAAACACTGATGTGCTGAAATCAGGTTAAAGGTTTAAGTACCCAATAAAGAACCACAAATGATGGATGAGTGTTGTTCTACTTAGTCTGCATTAGTTATAGAAAAACGATATTGAATAACTTCTAAATTTGCAACAATGGAGTTGTAAACAGCATGGTAAATTACTTGTACTGTATCAGAGTCCTACTTTGAGACATTCTATAGTAAGCCTATTGACATTTGATACACCAATTACAATTTGTCACATTTTGTTTTATAGGTAGTGGTAAAAGTAAAAATTCTGGACCAGAGCCTTATCTAATTATATTGGCGTAAGTCTATTTACTTCAATAATGCTACACCTACATAACTAATATGAGGCTCTGGCCTTGTATTTTTGTCTATTACAGTAAACATGCTGCCAAATTTAAAATATTATGCAACCAGAAGGAGTTATATGATATTTTCCGACCTGAATTTCAACAACTTTTTCAGTTTTTACTATTCAAATGTTAGGACTTGACCTAAAGAAGCACTAAGCATCCTGAACTCATGTTGAATTCACTGGGCGCCAGGGGTGCTCAAAACCTCTGAAAATCAAGTGCAAATGTACTATCTTAACACAGTCAGTTTTACAAAGATCATCAACATTAAATATATACCAGTAAGCGAAACTAAAAATATTAATTAATGTATATTTTAAGTGGTTGTATTCTGCTCTCAGACATGAAGAGCCAGATTTTCATGAGTTCAGTTCCTATTTAGGTACCTGAAAGAAAATAGGAGCTGCTAGGTCCTGAGCACTTTTGGAAATCTGACTTCAATTGTTGGTGCAGAATAATTGTAAAAATCTGCCTCAAAGGGCCCTCTACAGGAGCCAGTTCCGGGATGACAAAGGACAACCTCCTATCCAGGCATAAATGGCAAAGGTTTATTCTCATGCTTTTGAACCTCTCTGCAGAATTCTATTTGGTCAATCAAATGATCGTGTTGTCCCAGTTGAAAGAGCTGGCCAGGTCCCAGGAACCACTCTGAAATTATATTAATCCTTTCTGAAGGTCTGTCCCAGGGCATCCTTCAATGAACACCAGCAGAGGGTACAGCATAGCATAACTCACATTAAGCTTGCCACGGTCGTTGCCCCAACACACTGTTGTCATAAACTATATCTAAAAGTTGTCATATCATATACAAACTGGTGGCATGCTGGTCATTAATATCATGGTGTAATGTATGTATGAGCAATATAAAGAATTATAGATGTGTGGTGGAAATATGTTATTAAAAGGTGTTGGGTAAGCAGTGCATAAGCCCAGCCTGATTTCCTGTGTCTCCAAAGTAAATTCAGCCAGGTAACGCCTCAGAGGACAATGAAAAGTACATCTACAAGGAAGGTAAACAATTATGGAGGATAGAATCTGTACTCCCAGGAAGCCTTCCAACTCTTGAAACAAAAACAATAGATTTTTGGGACAGAAAGCCATTTTAACATCAATCACCTAGGATACAAATGGAAGCAGTGCCATTTGAGTTCATGAAAAGTGGATCCTCTTGGCCTGACCAAAAGTGACTGGAACTGACTATGGGTGAGAAATTTGCTTGGACAAAAATTGTAACTTGCTGAATTTAAGTTTCAGTCACTAGAAAGCATGTTTTGTTTCACTTGTAACCACATTTGTGTCTTCTCTTCTTAGTTATTATCACTTAGATTTCCATTCTTCGTTAATAAATTTAATAAAATTTAAAATAAAATAAAATAAAATAAAATTCTTGGTTTATAAAAAAAAAATCTCAGTGCTTTGCACTAAACTGAAGACTGAAGTCCTCAGCTAAACTAACAGACTGGCAAGTGTGATGTCTCTTTGGAAGAAGCGAGCTAAATAACATCTGTCCCAGCGAGCGGGACTGGACATTGCAGAGAAGATAAATTTGGAGAGACTTAGGGCTGGAAGGGCTGTTGGTGTCACCAAGCTGGCAAAGGCCAAAGTAAGACCATTGTGCTGTGAAGAGATTCCTGGTGGCAGGCCCCTGAGCCAAAGCTGTACAGAAGCACCCACAGCTGGGCAGTGGTGATAGAAGCCCTTACTGGTTCTGGTGAACCCCCAGACATCACAGCAGGGTAATACCCAGAGATTGGTAGAAAACTAAACATCTGCTATCAGACTCCTCACCTGGGCTGAGTTCTCTCCCAGATACTACATGCACACTCTAGTATGTGGAATGGTGAGACTTCATCATTTCAAATGTCAACAAAATGCAGATGAGACAAAATTCTGTATGTCATTTAGAACATATTGATAACACCACTGCCAAACTAATTATCATACTATCTGGCTGAGCTCCGCACTTGGATGAGGAAGAGCTACCTTAATGTCTTCAGCAGTTGAGGATGCATGCCTACAAATCTTTGAAACATGCTGCAATTTAGGGCAATTCTAGATTCATCAGTGAATCTCAAAGAAATCTCACGGAGCAGTATTTGTGAGAAATACATTCCCTTGATTCCAACTGGCTAGGAGACTGCGTCTCCTATTTGTTTGCTGATGACGACCTGGCATTGATAACACATTCCTCTGTCATTTCCTATTTGTACTACATCAACGTTATTTATCTGAGCTTGAAAATATCAGCCCTGAAAACAACTCCTCATCAGCAATGTTAGTCAGTGGGCGAACATCACCCCTCTACTATCTTCATGGCCCTGGCCTGCTGCAAGAGATAATAGCAATTCTAAAGTCTCTGGTCAAAATTTTCCAAAAAAGGCTAGTGATTCTAGATCCTTCTGGTTTTGGGTACCCAACCTAAGACACCTTAAAGAGGTTACATTTATCAAGGATAAATGTTCAGCACTTTCTGAAAATCAGGCCTCTTAAGGAGTTTCAAATTGGACAACCAAAAATGGAGGTACCAAAAGACACTCGTCGAAAAACATCGCCTCTGTGTTTATCTTTCAGGCTGTAACTGGTCTGGCATACCTAAAATGTTGCCTCTCCATCCATGACTTTGACTGCTCTATTGCCCAAGAGCTATGGCACTAAACCTCTCATGAAGGGGCTGGTCCAAGATTGTGGAATTCACTAACTAAGAACAACCAGAAATCTTAGTACTTCCAATTGAAGTTGAAAATACATTTCTTAGACTTGGTGCTTTCGACAAAATAACAAAGAGTGTATTACGGTAGTTTAATAATATTGCACTGAAAATAATAAACACCCACATTTTCCTGGGAGGGTGGAGAATGGGGGGTGGAAATAAAAAAAGAAACCCCACTTGACAGAACTTTGTCTTCTTATCTGGATGCTCCATGTATGCCACAGTAATAGATGTGGAATAAGATCCTAAGAAGAACAGATTTATAATAGAATTGAAATTAATGGTAATAATTCACTGGTCTTCAACAGGAAGAAAATAGGCCACAAACAATTCTCCAGTTACATAATGACCTTTACATTTCTTTACTACACACTTCTAATTACAACATTATTAATGTGAAGAACTGAGGAAAAGCTCTTTGTAGCTCAAAAGTTTGTCTCTTTCACCAACAGAAGTTGGTCCAATAAAAGATATAATGTCACACATCTTCTCTCGCTAATATCCCAGGAGCAACACAGCTACAAGAGGACTGTAAACAACATTATTTATAAAAGATATAAATATCAAAGAGGCTGTAGAAGAACTCAAGAATTAAATTGTAATAATTACAGGACTGAAATATATCTATTTGATATCAAAATTCAGAAGGCATTAATTAATAAAGTAGCTATCGCTATATTATCCTTAAAAACAGCTACTATGCATCTTGCCAAGACAGGATAAAATTCAAGGAAAACAAAACCCCAAAAAGCATTAAGAAAACTAACAGTAAAAGGCTGATCCAAAAGACAGTATAGCAGCAATTTCAAACTGAACTGAAGAACAGATTTCAGGTGCTACTTAGATTGACCAGAAAAAGTCAACCTTGATATTTCAGAGTCTTTTCTGCATGGCAGCATGACAGAGACCACCATAACTGAAGCTGGTTTCCAGGAAGAGAAACATAAAGTCTGGATACATGACATACATGGAACTGTGTGAAAGACAGGAAACAAGCCCAAGCAAATGTTAACTCCTCAAAAACATCTCAAGAAAAAGAAACAGCAAAAAATCTGTATTAAACAAATGACAGAGCAGTGAAAAAAAGCATGAGGAAGAGACAAGAGGAAGTACATACAAAATATTGCCAGAGAAGCTGAAGCATCTGCTGTTAAGTGATGGCAGTAAAATCCTTTATCAGCTTAACAAGGTTCTCCCAACTGGCAAATTTATACATTGTTAAATATATGCATCACAGAGCACCATTGTGATGTGCATGGTTTCAGACCCACAAGAAAAAGGATTATACAGCATACCTGTATGTCATCTGACCTATACACCTCTATTCTGGAGAGCTTGCTGAAGTGGTAGATCTGAAGTGTACTCTCAGGTAAATAAGAAGAGAAATAACTACCGTATGTTCTGTTCTGGGAATTTCTATATGTGATGTTATATGAGAATTTCCATTTTATAATATATTGTAATACACACAACCTGTTTTATCCTCACTATTTACTACACACTAGTCAAACCCCACTGTGAAGACAGAATTATTAATTTATTTCCTTGTGGGCTTTTTTTATAGCACTTATCACTGGTAGTTGCAGAGTCCTTCAAAAACAATTTATCTTCATGACATCCCTGTGAGGAGAGGAGGGGGTATTACTCTCATGTTATAGTTCAGGAGCAGAGGCACAGAGGAAGGTCAAAAGTGTCCACTGATTTTGGCCGCCCAAGCTGAGACATCCAAGATCTGATATATGAGAGGACATCACATCTCATTGCACTGTGAGATGGGGTGTCTACCCACACAAGACTTGAACATCTGCAGATATTACTGAGCCTCTTGAGGCAATGGCCAGCGCCAAGCAGCTGGGTTTAGAGCTTTCTGGAGCACCTACTCCTGCAATGGGGCACCTACTCCCAGAGCAGTTCAGAGACCCAGACGCCATCAGAGTCCTCACTGAAGGCACCGCATCAACACATCTGAGCCCAGAATCACAGAGGGTGCCCCCTGTACCTGCCCACTAATCCCTGTGTCTGGCAAGGTGGTGGCACACCACTGGCCATTGATGGACTGAAAGCATCAGCCCTGAAAACAACTCATCAGTAATTAAGTCAGTGGGCAAACATAATCCATGTACTATCTTCATGACCCTGGCCTGCTGCAAGAGATCATAGCAGTTCTACTGCTCATTCTGGGATGTCATCAGCCCAGATATTGCCACCAGCTGGGCCAAATCCTTGGGGAGCAGAATGCTCCTCCCATGGTGAAGGTGGGTTGTTTTCACCCTCCTGAATAAGAAGGGTGGTCTCTGGGACCTAAGGAATGGGTACCCAATTTCATGCCACAGCACAGACCACAAAGTTGTAGCAAAAGCCATATCACTGGAACTGAAATCTTTGCTAGAGGATGTGATCCACTCTGACGAGACCTACACCATCCTTGACCAAGCCATCTTTGATAACTTGTATTTGATCTGTGACCTATTCTAACTAGTGTGTAGAGACAGTCTATTACTCGCCTTCCTGTTCCTGGACTAGGAGAAGGTATTTGACAGGGTGGGTCATGATTGGCTCATGGGCACATCATGGGCAGTCAGTTTCAGATCTAGCTTGATGGAGTTTCTCCAGGTGCTGTATGCCTCTACAGAGTGTCTGATCGAGGGGAGCATTGGGGCTGCCATCACTGTTCAGCAAGTTGTATACCAACATAGTCAAGCCTTTCCTCTGTCTCCTCTAAAAGAGGATAATGAAGTCCCGGCTTACAGAGGACCTTGTCAGCATATGTTAATAACATACTCCTTGTGGCAGAAGGAGGCTGCTAAACCATCTATTTGATGGCCTCCTGCATCCAGGTCAACTGAGTCAAGAGCTCTCATTTAATGGTCAAGGATGGGTGGCAGGTGAACTTCTTACCTATGCTTTGGGACATCTGGTGAGGTGCAAGTCAACTGCTCTTACCGATCACTTATCTTTCTGCCACTCATTCCTCCCCACTCAAGAACTGAATCCATCTACAGGTCAGGGGTTCTGACCAGTTGATGGGGCTGATCTAGAGTCTTTCCCTTTGAGGGAGGATGCTGCTGATTAATCTTGTCCATATGCTGACACCGGTTCAACACCTACAGCCCACCTCAGGGACCCTGGCCAATTTCTAAAAGAAGATCTCGGAATTTTTCTGACTGGAGATACAGTGTCTCTCCATAGGTGTCCTGAGTCTCTTCTTGGGAAGGGCAGATAGTGCCTTGTCTGCATCCAAAGCCAGGTGCATACGTTCTGCCTTCAGGTTCTGCAGAGACTTTTCTGCAGAACATGTTCTCTGGCATGGAGGTACTTGTGCACACTTTCCTCAACAGTCTTTGAGGATTCTAATATGAATGGCAGCTCTTTTATCTTGACTCAAGAGGCCTCCCATAAGATCTCTCTGAGCTGCCAGTCTTTAACCAAGACATCATCAGGACCTGCTAGTCCAAGTTAGTCTCAGGGACCACATCTCTAGCAGTCACCAAAAGGGAAGATTTCCTCATAGAACCCTTCCTACACAACCCCTATCTTCATGTGCCGATGGAGGCCCCTTGGTGCACCAAAGGATGGTCCTGGCTGGTTTCACCAGAACTAAATACCTCCTGGACTATGATCAAAGGACTGTGTGGACCTTGCAGTGTTCAGCCAGCTCTTGAGGCTTCCTACACTATGGATCCCCCATTGTGTGCTTCAGAAGGTGAGGGCAGCCTTGCCTCCTGCTTTTCTCAAGTAAGTCCTGTGGGATGATGCTCCTATGGCTCACCCCTGGCTCTCCACAACTTGTCATCAGGCCCCCTGCTCCATGAACCTTCTTGGATGCTCCCAACACACCAGGCGCATTAGGTGAACAACACTGAGCTGGTCTGCCGCCCATCTGTGCCCAAAAAAGAACGGTTTGTGCTTCATACCATCCTCTTCCTTGCCCTCAAGTCCCACCCCAACACCATAAAGGGGGACTTGCTGCCACATGAGGAGGGCAAGCCTGTACTCCACTCTGATTCCACAGCCCAGCAGGAATAACAGTTGGCTGCTCCTCCACAAAGTTGTGAGCATGGACACCTGCCTGGTATGGTTCATGAACTCCCTCAACACCTGGCTCTTTCAGTGGCAAGAAGGAGAACCTGCTTCACATCTATGAAGGATGCCTCAGGTTCCAGCTGCTCTTCCAGCTCCTCCAGATCCTCCCCACACCTTCCAATCCACTCACACCCCATCTATAGCTCCACAAAGTCACAGGACCTCCTCATCAACCTCCTCCTGGCATTAGCTAAGATGGCTATTCTTCACTCCAAGAGAATGAAGCTGGATGTGGGGCACTCTGCAACTGTAGGGCCTATTTTATTTCCCTTGTTTGATCGCCTCCCTGAGCAGAGTTGCTCTGTGGTGTCCTCTGACTCCTTAGATGCCTTTGAGTAGCAGTGAGCACTATTAGGGGTTTTCTGCTCAGTATCCCTTCGATTCCCTGAGCTCTACCTTTGACCTTGTTTTTCATTTGCTGTCCTCAGTATTTACATGTGGCCTGGATTCAATGGCCCTTCCCCCACAGTTGGTGGCAAGGGCCTTTATCTTTATTCAGGCTTAGACCTGCCAACTTTCTGCAAGCATAGTAGATAAACACCTTCTAATTTCTGCACCAAGTAAGGCAGGAGTCTGAGAGAAAACAGCCTTCTTCACTAACAGACTAATTTATCTCCAGAGCATCATCCATCCTATGCACTAAATGAGGCACGGGTCCTGTAAGGGGGAAAATGCATATGACTATTTAACTAAAGACTTCATCATGCATACCCATAAAAGAGCTAAATTAAGATTGCACAGCAGCCTTAATCCTGGCATTTCCTAATTTCTGAGCGTGATTTTTAAAATATTAACATTCTTTTGACATAGTATTTTTGTGTGCAATTTCTTGTGTTTTAAAGTTGGGGGGGAAAAGTAGAAATGGCAAAAATCTGAAAAAAAAACCCAGAAATGGCACCATTCTGACACCCACATGGGTCACCAGCAGCAATGGAACCTTTATATTCACCACACAAACCTCTGCCAATCCAGTTAATGGAGTAACTGTTAGCAATAGTAGGTTGTCATCCTCTCTGTGGCCCAGCACTAGAGTGGGACAAGGGACACACCTGGCCAGTGGGTTTCACAGATATTTGGTGATAATAGCAGAATGGTCAAACTCAGGAAACTTGAGTTCCATTTCAGGCTCTGGAAAGGAGCGTGCTCTAGTAATCACAGACCCGTCTTCTTGTTTCCCCCAGGTTTGAATCTTTCTGCTTATTTCTTCCAATCAGTCCCAGTCCCATTCTTCTTGCCTATTCAGTCCAAGTCTTAATTTCTCAGACTTCTCATCTCAGTTCACTTGGCCAACTAGTTCCCCCTTCCAGCTCCTTCTCCGATCTGTCTCCCCTACTACCTTGCCTCCCATTAGCCTGCTCTCCACCAATTTCCTCCCCACAATGTCTCCTCATCCAGGCACAGTCTCCCACCTAGTCTCTATACCCAGACCCACCTGTCTCCTCAGAAACCCAGCTTTGATCTGTCCTCTCTGCCTACCACCCCCAGTTCTCTTCACTGGTTCCCAGTCCTAATCTCTACCCAAGCCCCAATCTTATCCTGGTCATTGACCAATTTACTCCTTATCATCACCTACCTCATATGGTCCTGTTCTCAGTTCTGGTGCCCAGCCCAGCCTTGTCCCAAAGCACTCAGAAGCTGCAATTTCAAGAAAAGTCCAACTTCCCTCCTATAGCCCTGGGTTTTTGTGAGGATGCATATGCAGAGTTTGGTCAACATTAGGATCTGTCAGGTGATGGAGCATGTTCAATGAGGATGAAATCTTCAGAAATTTCAGCTTCTAAACTCTAAGATGTCTCTACTGAGTGTGTGCTGCAATTTTAGAACTTGGTCGTATTAGAGCAGATTTTCACAGGAATAGCAAAAAGTACATTCCTGAGACAAAGGCAACTCCCCTGACACTTTTCTGAACTCTGTCACAAAGCAGGTAGTGCTTAAGCTGGTCACCTGCGTTGTTTTAAATGGCAAAACTACATATTTTTCCCCTACCATTTTCTTAGAAATGGCAGGACCATTATGTCTGGAAATTTCCAAATGAATTCACTCTGAGACAAGTATCTGGCATGGAAAATTACAACCCAAACAGTTCACATTTGGAAAGCTATAAGCAACTGAAAACTGAGTCTTATGTGGAAAATGGTGGGCAACGTTAATAATGGGTAATGCTACCAACCTGCCCTTCCTATATTAATCCCCTTACGTTTCAGGAGGTCTCACCATATGAGATGTGGCTTTGTGACTGGGATAGACTGGGTCAAGGCTACCTCCCCGCTTCCTCACAAGGCATACTCTGGCCCGCCTCCTGTCCCATGTAGGTCCCTGCAGTGTTTTGCTGGGTAAGAGCACAGGCTAGGAGCCTCTCTGGGAATAGCCAGGTTCAACTCGCAGTAGTGCTTGTTCTCTGCACAGTCCTAAAGCCTCTCCAGGCATGGCATGGTCCACCAGCAGCCATGTGGAGTCAAGGAGCAGTCCTGGAGCTCCCTGGTATGGCTGGGCTCCCCAAGCAGCAGTACTGGCTGTTGTGTATTTGCTGTAGCATCACATGTAACCCTCACTGTAACCCAGCTCACCTGTTGCCACCCAGCTCACCCGTTGCCACCCAGCTCACCTGTTGCCATAGCAATAGAGTTAGACCATTAGAATGTTAGCTCAGCCAGTTTGAGCTGGTTCTTAGAACTCTAAGGCTATGTCTACACTGGCAAATTAATTCGAATTAAGGAAGCTTAATTCGAACAAACTTAAGCCTTGGCTACACTAGGCTTTCATTAGTTTGAATTAAGGGCTTCCTTAATTCGAACTAATAAATTTGATTATACTTTCCGAAGTAAGGGTTAATTCGAACTAGTTAGTTCGAATTAACCCAATGTGGCCATGTGAGTTCGAACTAAGCGCTTAGTTTGAACTAACCGGCACATTGAGCTCAATGCAATTGACTAATTCAAACTGAGCAAGTGCCATGCATGGCACTTGCTTAGTTCGAACTAAAATTTGCTAGCTCGAATTAAGTTAATTCAAACTAACTAAAATTAGTTCGAATTAGTTAGTTCGAATTAACTAATTCAAACTAACTTTGGTAAGTGTAGACATAGTCTAAGAGTTCTTAGAATTCCTATTGAACCATTCAAAAGCATCCGTGTGTGTGTCCTTCAGACATCTTCTTGGATATAAATTATTCCAAGGCTTCACCATAACAGTGGGATGTAACACAGCCCTAAAGATCCTCTGGACATGGCAGGGCTCCCCCAATGGCAGTACGTGTTTGCCACACAGTCCAAAAACCCCATCCTAGTGACAAACTGCAAAATTATTGTTACAGGGTCTATAATGAATAAACAGTCTCTGGCATTGTGTAGGTTAATATGGACTAGTCAACCAGTCAGTATTTACTGTTGTTCTCAATTCACAAATGAAATATTTCAATCTTTGGATACTGCTTAAGGGACGACATGGAGGATGACTACTAACCTTTGGAAGGAAGAAAGTTGGTGGAATACATCGCACCAGAGAAGATATACTCTTAGACTGCAGTAGAGTCTGACATATTTTAGGACATTTAACAGCCATTCCTGGACAATATAGAAAGCATGAAACTTCATATATCAAAAATGTGATCTGGTATGCTAAGCATAGGATTTTATTGTTATCCTTTTTAAAAAAAAATTCTGTATTATATATCTAGTTTGATTGATGGGAGCAATAACTTGGCATACATCTTAGAGAAAAAAGTATGTAAAAGCTTTATAATTCAGATTGGCTGTAAAAATGTTCTTTAGATTATTCTTTTGAAAATGATGGATACTGGGTATGTTTATGATCATGGCATATAGTAAATTATGCATCCATACCAGCAATGTAACAGTGCACTAGGGACAGGTGTTCCCTGCTGCTGTTCTCGTCGACTATAACAGTTTCCAGCAGAAAACATGATTGTATTTCCAATGGGAATGGAGATCTGGAGAGCATGATTTTCAAAGGAAAACTGGTCTGACTTGGCAGTGTTATTAGAGTTAACGGAGTCAATCGGATCCATAGAATTAAAGATGGAAAAAAACCTATGAGGATACACAGTCTATCACAATCCAGGACAGGAGATAATTTAACTCTTTGAACTCATATTTTTTAAAGACACACTCAAGTTTGAATGGAAATTAAATCTTCCACTTTCTCAATTTGTTTATTATTTACTTGTGATTAAATCTGATTCACTGGACCATACTTGTCAGCATTATCCTTATTTTCCACATTGAAGATCATTATCCCATTTGGTCTTTCCCAGTACTCTGGAACCTCTCTGGTTTTATGTGACATTTCAAAATCAGTGTTCCAGTAATATTAACTTAATTCATTTAATATGTCATTCAGACCCATTCTTAGCTGTCTACAATTTTTTTAACTAAAATTGATTTTAAATAGACTCATAGACTTTAAGGTCAAAAGGAACCATTATGATCATCTAGTCTGACCTGCACAGCGCAGGACACAGAACTTCACCCACCCATTCCTGTAATAGACCCCTAACCTATGACTGAGTTACTGAAGTCCTCAAATAATGCTTTAATGATTTCAAGATACAGAGAATCCATCAGCAAGTGACTCGGGATCCATGCTTTAGAAGAAAGCAAAAAGCCCCTAGGGCCTATGCCAATCTGCCCTGGGGAAAATTCCTTCCCGACCCCAAATATGGCAATTAGCTAAACCCTGAACATATGGGCAAAACTCACCAGCCAGACACCCAGAAAGAATTCTGTATAGTAACTCAGAACTCACTCCATCATAAGCCATTGGTCATATGTACCACTAGTAGTCAAAGATCAGTTAATTACCATATTAGGCTGTCCCATCACACCATCCCCTATATAAACTTATTAAGTTCAGTCCTGAAGCCAGCTAGAGTGTTTGCCCTCACTGTTCCCCTTGGAAGGCTCTTCCAGAACTTCACTCCTCTGATGGTTAGGAATCTTCATATAATTTCAAGTCTAAATTTCCTGATGGCCAGTTTATACCCATTATTTCTTGAGTCCACATTGGTGCTGAACTTAAATAATTCCTTACCCTTCCTGGTATTCATTCCTTTGATGTATTTATAGAGAACTATAATATCTTCCCTTAGCCTTCTTTTGGTTAGGCTAAACAAGCCAAGTTCAGTTGGATGATGCCTCCTGGGTCCTACTGCTAGAAGAGTTCCAAGTGAAAAGTCACAGGGAAAGTCATGGGAGGTCAAGAAAGTCTCAGGAGGTCACTAGAAATCAGGCCCTGTTATTTTTAATAGCACCTATCCTTCAGTCTATATCTGGGAAGTGAAAGTCTTCCATAATCACAAAATTCCCAGTATTATTTTCTTCATTAAAAACATTAAAGAGGTCTCTACTCATGTTCAAATCAGATCCCGGTGGTCTGCAGCACACCCCTAGCACTATCTCAGGAAACTCTAGTAGCTTTCTTCCCCAAAGTGATTTTCACCCAGACAGACTCTATTTTATCTATTCCATCACTTCTAATTTCCTCACAGTCTAACTCATTATTGGCATATAATGCTATTCCACCACTTTTGCTTTTATTTCTGTCTTTCCTAAACAGCACTCAATACCTGTATTTCAGTCATGACTACTATTTCACCATGTTTCACTTCCCAGTAACTCCAGTTCCTCCATTTTGTTACCCAGGCTCCTCACTTTGTTGTATGAACAGCTTGATTTTTGCTGTTTGGCTTTGCTCACATTCCTCATCCAATTTATCACAGTCATTCTACCACCAATATCACCTCTTAGGCTGGTATTTACACTACCCTTCTTCTTAAAGTCCATTCTCCTACCCACTGTGGTGCCATTTCTTACTTCATTTTCCTCCCTATCAATGTTAAAATCAGGCATGGAGATTATCCAGGCATTTCCCAACCATCTCTCCAAATTCCTAGTTTAAAGTTCTTTTAATTCAGTGGTGCCATCCTCCATCCTAAAAGTTCTTTTCCATCCCTACTCAGGTGAAGTCCATCTCAAGAGAACAGTCTTCTGTCCATGAATGCTTCCAGGGACCATACATCCCAAAGCCTTCCTTAGTCATCTGTTGATCGTCATAATCTTATCATGAGATGGGATGATGACTTGGCCTTCTCCCCACTTCTTCCCACTCTCTTTGCTCAGTGTGCACCACTCATTCCTGTATGATCCTTGTAGATGTCTTAACTGGGAACCCATGCAAGGACCAGTTACAATGCCCTAAAGAGCGAGCAAGAGATAATAAAGTAAGCAGCCCACAGCAGTCGAACAGACCATGCAGCTCACACACTTTCCTGTGTACCAGAAAACTCAGACAGAAATTGTGCCTCAGTCAGTATGAAGCAGATTCTGATCACTGGTGTGCTTCAATCTCCTTTCTGGGTAATAAATTTGCCCTTGGGTAACATGAAATACACTCTAAAGTGTGGTCCTATTCTGAAAACGTCACCTTCTTGCTCAGTTCCCTTTGTCTAGGCCGAGACCTATCTGTTGACTGTCCTGACATAAAATACAGTTTTACTTCTTTTTACTGCTGTTAGCCCTGCAAAAATAACACAACTAAGAATGAGTGAAAATTAACACCTATTCCACCAACAGGTTTGTTTACACATTCTAGTCAGTTACACCTATACAAAGTCAGGCTATAAAGGTGCTGCTGGGGAGAAATTTTTCATTACTCATGATGATGCATGACAAGGACAGTTCAGACTGACTTTCGGGGAGCCAGCTGAGTTTGCAGGTTGACAGGTAAAGAAAACATCTTTGATAAAGAAATCTTCAAGAGACAATAAACATGGTGTTGCACAATGTCATTTTCACAGAGCCACTTTTAAGAGTAGAACCATGCTTTAATAATCCATGTTTGGATGTGTTTGTTACCCAGCAGATACCTGGGTAGTTAAGTTCCCCCATGAGCATAGTGTCGTGTTGTTTTGAAACCAGTAGAGTTAATCCAGCATTTTTTATTCTTATTTTCCTGTAGCCTGGTGGCCTCTGGCTGATGTCTTCTGTAACTTCATCTTTGCTCTTCATTCTTGACCCATGCACAAAGCATTTGAGTGCAAACTTTCTCATTGTCAAATTTAGCTCACTGCCCTTGTAAATTTTTTTGACCTTTAGTATCCTGTAACACATGTATCACATAAAACAACAACAGAACGCCACTGGTCGTCACCTACAACCCCCAAGCCAGACCTCTTCAACACATCATCAAAAATCTACAGCCTATTTTACAAGATGATCCCTCACTCTCTCAAGCCTTGGGAGGCAGACCTCTCCTTGCTTTCAGACAGCCCCCTAATCTTAAAAGAATACTTACCAGCAACTACAGATCACAGAGCAGAAACACTAAAGCAGGAACACAGCCCTGCAGCAGACCACGCTGCCAACTTTGCCCTCATATCTACACTGATGACACCATCACAGGGCCTAATCATGCCACCTACTCCATCAAGGGTTCGTTCACCTGCTCATCCACCAATGTGATTTATGCCATCATGTGCCGGAAATGCCCCTCTGCCTTATATATTGGACAGACAGGACAGTCTCTGCGCCAAAGAATCAATGGACACAAATCTGACATCAGAAACTGCAATACTGCAAAACCTGTAGGGGAACACTTCAACCTCCCTGCTCACTCCCTTAACGACTTGTTAATAGCTGTGTTGACACAGATGAATAACAAATCACAGCTTCAAAGAGAGTCTGCAGAGCTCGAACTTATATGCAAATTTGACTCAGTTGCCTTGGGGTTGAACAGGGACTATGGATTTTTCTCGCATTACATCAAGTGAATTGACCTCCCCCCTCCTCTATGTGCTGTTCCCCAGTGTTTTGAATCCTAACACCTACTTTGATTTGCTGTTACAGCCTGACCTGATGCTATGTCATACACTCCCCTGCATTTAATTTCCTCCCACTCTGTAACTTTCCTATCTTCAAAGCGTCTGACGAAGTGGGATTTTCTCCCACGAAAGCTCATGCGACTAATAAATCTGTTAGTCTTTAAAAGTGCCACAAGACTCTGTTGTCTTTCTACAATAGACTAACACGGCTACCCCTTTGGAATTTGTATCACATTGCTACATCTTTGGTATCCAAGGCTATGTCTACACTTGTTAATTGATGTCGACTTAGCTAAGTCGACTTAACAAAGTCTGGCTAACCTGGTGAGGAGGGCTTTAAACTAGGTCCGAAGGGGGAAGATGACCAACACCCACAGGTAAGTGAAACTGAGGGAAACCTGGGGGAAGGGATGGAACTTGGGGGATGCTGGGGCTGTAACAGCAGGAATAAAAGACGGGGTAGTTGGAACTGGGGGCAGGGGTCAAATAATTGTTTATTTCTTGATAAAGTCATAATACCTCAGGTGAGTGGGGAAGGACGACACCGGAAGAAATTGCAAGGGGGAAGATGCGACAGGAGGGAGAATCGACAGGGCAAAGTAGGGCAATGGGCCCGGTATCTTAGGTGCCTGTACACAAATGCGAGGAGCCTGGGAAACAAGCAGGAAGAATTGGTAGTACTGGCACAGACAAGGAACTATGATATAATTGGAATAACAGAAACGTGGTGGGATAACTTGCATGACTGGAGCACTGCCATGGATGGATATAAATTGTTCAGGAAGGACAGGCAGGGAAAAAGGGGGGGGAGGAGTAGCGTTATATGTAAAAGAGCTGTATGACTGCTCGGAGCTCCACTATGAAAGTGGAAACAAGATGGTTGAAAGCTTGTGGGTTAAGTTTAGGGGAGAATGCAACAAGGGGGATGTTGTGGTGGGTGTCTGCTACAGACCGCCAGACCAGAAAGAGGAGGTGGATGAGGCGTTCTATGGACAACTAACAGAAGTTTCCAGATCGTCGCAGGCCCTGGTTCTTATGGGGGACTTCAATTATCCTGATGTCTGCTGGGAAGATAATACAGCAGTGCACAGGCAATCCAGGAAGTTTTTGGAGAATATTGAAGACAACTTCCTAGTACAAATGCTGGAGGAACCAACTAGGGGCCTTGCACCTCTAGACCTATTGCTCACAAACAGAGAAGAATTGATCGGGGAAGTAGAAGTAAATGGCAACCTGGGCAGCAGCGACCATGAGATGGTAGAGTTCAGGATCCTGATCAATGGAAGGAAGGAAAGAAGCAGAACACACACCCTGGACTTCAGAAAAGCAGATTTTGGCTCCCTTAGGGAGCTGATGGGCAGGGTCCCATGGGAAGCTGATCTGAAGGGGAAAGGTGTCCAAGACAGCTGGCTGTATTTTAAAGAAACCCTGTTAAAGGCACAGGAAGATAACATTCCGATGTGCAGAAAGAACAGCAAATGTGGACGGCGACCAGCGTGGCTTAGCAGGGAACTCTGCGGGGAGCTGAAACATAAAAGGGAAGCTTACAAGAAGTGGAAGCTTGGACAGATGACAAGGGAGGCGTATAAAGATATTGCTCGGGACTGCAGGGATCAAATCCGAAAGGCCAAAGGACAATTGGAGTTGCAGCTAGCAAGAGATGTGAAGGATAACAGAAAGGGATTCTATAAGTATATCAGCAACAAGAAAAGGATCAGAGGTGGTGTAGGTCCCTTACTGAATGGGGCAGGCATCCTCGTGGAGGATGATGCGGAAAAGGCTGAAGTACTCAATGCTTTTTTTACTTCAGTCTTCACAGGGCGGGCCAGCTCCCAGGCTACTACACGGGGTAACGCGGACTGGAGAGAAGAGTGGCCCTCAGTGATGGAAAGTCAGGTTAGGGAACACTTAATGAAATTGGAAGTGCACAAGTCCATGGGGCCGGATGAACTGCATCCGAGGGTGCTGAGGGAGTTGGCTGAAGTGATTGCAGAGCCACTGGCCATTATCTTTGAGAACTCGTGGCGAACGGGGGTGGTCCCGGAGGATTGGAAAAAGGCAAATATAGTACCTATCTTTAAGAAAGGGAAAAAGGAGGATCCGGGGAACTACAGACCGGTCAGCCTCACCTCAATCCCTGGGAAAATCATGGAGCAGGTCCTCAAGGAATCCATCCTGAAACACTTGGAGGAAAATAGAGTGATCAGGAACAGTCAACATGGATTCACCAAGGGCAAATCGTGCCTGACCAACCTGATTTCCTTCTATGATGAGATGACTGGATTTGTGGATGCGGGAAGAGCCGTTGACGTGATATACCTTGACTTTAGCAAGGCTTTTGATACGGTTTCCCACAACATTCTCGTTGGCAAGTTAAGGAAGTATGGGTTGGATGAGTGGACCGTAAGGTGGATCGAAAACTGGTTAGATCAACGGGCTCAGCGGGTAGGAATCAATGGCTCGATGTCTGGTTGGCAACCGGTAACGAGTGGACTGCCCCAGGGGTCGGTCCTGGGGCCGGTTCTATTCAACATCTTCATTAATGATCTTGATGATGGAATAGACTGCGTGCTTAGTAAGTTTGCGGATGACACCAAGTTGGGGGGAATGGTAGATACTCTGGAGGGCAGGGACAGGATCCAGAGAGACTTGGACAAATTGGAACAGTGGGCCGAAAGAAACCTCATGAGGTTCAACAAAGACAAGTGCAAAGTCCTGCACTTAGGACGGAAAAATCCCATGCACTGCTACAGGCTGGGGACCGATCAGCTAAGTAGCAGCGCTGTAGAAAAGGACCTGGGAGTTATGGTGGACGGGAAGATGAATATGAGCCAACAGTGTGCCCTTGTTGCCAAAAAGGCCAATGGCATATTAGGCTGCATCAGTAGGAGTATTGCCAGCAGATCAAGGGATGTGATAATTCCCCTCTATTCGACACTGGTCAGGCCGCATCTGGAGTACTGTGTCCAGTTTTGGGCTCCCCACTACAGAAAGGATGTGGACAAATTAGAAAGAGTCCAGCGGAGGGCAACAAAAATGATTAGGGGGCTGGGGCACATGACTTATGAGGAGAGACTGAAGGAACTAGGCTTATTTAGTCTAGAGAAGAGAAGACTGAGGGGAGATTTGATAGCAACCTTCAACTACTTGAAGGGTTGCTCCAAAGAGGAGGGAGCTAGGCTGTTCTCAAGGGTAACAGACGACAGAACAAGGAGCAATGGTTTCAAATTACAGCTGGGGAGGTCAAGGTTGGATATTAGGAAAAACTTTCTCACGAGGAGGGTGGTGAAGCATTGGAATGGGCTATCTAGGGAGGTGGTAGAATCTTCATCTTTGGAGATTTTTAAGGCTCGGTTAGACAAAACTCTGGCTGGGATAATTTAGGGGGAGTGGTCCTGCTTTTTAGCAGGGGGTTGGACTAGATGACCTCGTGAGGTCCCTTCCAACCCTATTATTCTATGATTCTATGATTCTATGAAGTCAACTTAGGATGTCCCCATTCAAAAATTAAGTCAACTTAGAGGGGACCCTGCCAAATCGACCTAGAGCATCCACACTGGATGCCTAGGTCAACTTCTAGGGGCTAGGTGGACCTGGGACAGGTCCATGGTGGCAGGGGAGGCACCCCTTGCCAAGTGACAGGGGGCTCAGCATTTGCCCCATTGTACCTTGGTACAATGGGGCAAAGGGGGACAGGGACCCTGGCAGGGCATAGGAACAGGGTGGCAGGGCTCTGCCCTGCCCTGTGGGGGGGCACGCCAGGCTGTGGCTGTGCCAGCCACCCTGTCAGGGAGGGCAGAGGAGAAGCCCTAAAGCCTCCTGGCTACTCCACGTCCACACTGACTAAGTTGACTTTCTGAAGTCGACTTAGCCATCAAATTCGACTTAAAAGGAGGTTTAGTAAAGTCGACTTTAATTTTCCTTAAATCGACTTAAGCAGCTGCTTAAGTTGATTTAAGAAAAATGTAGTGTGGACGCAGATTAAATTAAGTCGACTTAAGCAAGCAAGCTAGTTCAGACACTCTAGTTTAGTAGTAGGGTGCAGGTACAACTGTAGAATTAGGCATCAAACTAAGATCCCTTTTACCTATCTCTGGCAGCTATCACGCATTAAAATACCATGGCACTTTTAAAAATACATTTGGGTACATATTCCTGGATTCTTAGCAAAACAGTTTGTACACAGGAGCCAGCTAAGACCTAGTCCTTTGAAACTTAAAATCTAGTCCTTTGCATATATTGCTATAAAACTGATGTATGATTACACAGAAAGTTAATCACTTAATGGTTCTTACCCCATGGAGAAAACACATGAGTTTATATTGTTTGTATATTTAAACCATTATCTATAGATAGGTTTGAAAAAATATTCTCAAAGTACATTACCCGAAAGATACATATTAAAGGAGAAAACTTGTTGATGCATGCCAGGCTTTGGTTAACCACATGCAGCATGTTAAAGCATTGTATGTGTTTTAATGTCGTTTGTACAGTTTCCTGTGATTGATTTCATATTTGTAATACTTTCTGAAAATGCATGCCACTGTTGCAAGCAGATAGGTTTTGCATCATTCTAGATGAGGTGCATACATTAACATGTAAAGAGTTAAAAATATAAGAAAAGGTCCTGATGACAATTAATTCTGACCCAACACATCAGAGAATTTAGTGGACATGACAGTCTCTTGTGATAGAATTTGCATTCTGCCCTCACTTCTAAATACAAAGCTCATTTTCTGCCAAAGACTATTGGAAAGAGAGTGGTGGATGTTCACAGGGAGCCTGTCTAACAGGTTCATATCACACTTACGGGCCCTTAAAGGATTTATTCCTAGTAAATCTTACAGTATTGTGTGTTGTGCATTGGGAAGGGCACTCTCAGATGCCCCAAGAGCTAAATTATACTTGGAGCTATACACGTGTGTTCATAGCTAAGTCACTTTGGGAAGCATAAACTAAATTAACTCAAGAGCACTGTGGGTAAAGTACATGGCCATATTATAAGTACATACAGCTCCATTGATCCTAATAGATGCATCCAATTGTCTTGTGTACAATGGCCACCTTTAAAAGTAAATAACTGAACACAATAACCATGCAGTTATGTCTGAGCTAACAGGTTCCCCTGAACTTAGTATATAAAATAACTGCACTGTCTTGTATATTAATGTGTGATAGCTGTTGATTAATGTTGATTTTATATTAGCAGCCATTGTATACATGATATAAAAGTATTGGCACAACAGATTTTATTGTCTTGCCTGGACACTCCCCAATCTCATTTGGTCATGCTGTTCTCATCTCAGCTATACACAGTAACTGCTTGGTACAAGCGATTCCAAGTTTTTCTTTAGTTAGTTCTAAAATATGAATCTTCTGTGTATTCATTACATGATGTTATTTCCATGCCTCTATTTGTGTATAACCATTTCTTTGTGTAACCCATATGCCTCTCTTTGAGAGACCTACTGAGGGTGGGTTACTGTTGCTAGGCAGATTAGCTACCCACAACCAGAAATTTCTGGAAGCAGGGAGTGGTAGCATTTTGAGCATGCTCCACAGTGTACCCTACTGGTGTGATGTGATGTCAGTCAGATGACATGAGAGCAGCAGTCTGTGCAGACAGCAGGCAGGAGCTGCCTTGGAAGGAGACCATGTGCTCAGTTTTCTGGATAGAAGCAGAGCCAGGAGTGAACAAGATGTTTTCTCCCTGTAATGGAGTCATTTGCAACAGACCTTGCAGACATGCATATGGGACTGAGGGCTGGTTGCAAAGGAGAAGAAAAAGCCTGCATGGAATGCTACAGAGGATTCCAGCAAAGGAAGAAGAGGACAGCTATTTCTTGCCACTCAAGCCTCTACACTGGAACAGAGACTGTAGCTGAGAGTTGGGTGAACTCCACCTGGACTTTGGGACTCTTGGGTATCTTTCCTGCGGGGTTTTCTGTAGGGATTGTTCTTGGTTAATTGTATTTTGTTTTCTTAGGATAAGGTACATTTAGTTAGTAGTTAATAAAGTTCATTGTTATGTTTATTGTAGTAGTATTTTAATGTGTGTGTAGCTCTGAGCAAGCTTCGCTGTGAGTCCCATACAGACTGGATCCTGGGTCTCCAGCTGCTTTCTCCATAGGGATTGGGATTGATTTCTGTGAAGCACTGGAGAAGGGCAATTAAATGAATTTTAGCCCACCCGAAGGTTACATTTGCACCCTAAGAACAATTGTTTCCTAAAAGAACCACAATTGAACTAGCCCTTGTAAAGATGTGTATGTACATATCTGTATATAGACTCACACATCCATATCCCCACCCTCACCTCACTTCCCTGCCTTCTTTATGGTGGAGACATTTTGCTGTGATTTCATTTAATGTAGATAGTAAGATCCAAAGGGCAGTTGGGCCTGATTCTCCATTGCCTTATGTGATCATTTGCACAAGTTCAGTGTGAGTGCAAAGTGGCCATTAAACACAACCAAACCAGAATGAAAATGTTTTTCTCCCACTTTGCACTGCTGTGAATGACTACACAAGGTGATAGGAAGTGTCAGTCATGCCCCTTGTCTTTTATTTGTTTACACTCCAAAGGCCTGATTCTTATTTACTCTAAGGCCTGTTCTCACCAAATTTTCACCCACAGGAAGCCCCTTTCACATGGCCAGTGCATTGAAAAGGAACATTAATGTCAATGAGAATTGGGTCCCTAATGTTACAGAAACAAATAATCATTCTACTAACATTCAGTGTAATACAGCATATGTAGAACCACAAAAGAAAAAAAGTATCCAAGAATGTAAGAAGAACTTTTATAGTGATGATGTGTTAAAGTATGTGACCCTGAATTTAATCCAGGCTACTAGATATTGAAATGCACAAGACTTCTTAAAGTGTTTCTTTAATGCTAGTAATCTAAAAACTTAAAACTGTGACTGTTTATACTTAGCGAGAAAAAGTGGCAGAATGATTAGTGGATTAGTCATTTTCTCTGCAGAGTCATAGTTCAGTTCTGGCTTTTTTCTACAGTTACACACATCTTTCTGGTTAGGTGGCAGTGAAATCACTGAGTAAAACTAATTTTATTGATCCCTGCTTATGTGGTAGTAGGCAATAATTTACATGTCAAAGCATATTCACATGTCATTTATTAGGAAACTCAGGATAAATTGATCCTAGGTGCCAAAATACCTTCTGATTTCACCACCTTCTAATTTAGGTGAATGGGTTCAAACAGTTCAGGGACTATAGTACTTGATAAAACCTCCAACTACAGCCAAAGTAAACAATTAAGTTGCAATCCCAATTCCCAAATCTTTTTCAGGTTCTAGAAATCTTTAACTGCTCTAAAAAGAACCTTTCCAAAGATCACACAAAAATAAATGTACCCTTTAAAACTTGGCCTCTGTTATTAATACATAGAGTCATACGAGGGAATCAGTCCTGAAAACATTCAGATTAGACTGAGAAAAATATTTTGTAAGGACTTCAGGATTTGATCCCAATGATAACAAATCCAGAATATAAATCTTTGCACATGCAGCACGGTAGGTGGATTTTGCAGTTACTCTTCATCATTCCAATTAATGTCTTCACTAATATTACCAGCAAGGATTCTGCAATGACCATCATTGGTTATCTGCTCCACTGCCAAGTTACTCATGGCTGTGTCGTGACATCTGTTTTTAAGCAGAAGTCTCAATTGATTTTAATAGCAGTTCTACTTAACAGTGATGGCAAAATATGGCCAATTGTTAACAACTTTTTCCTAAAAGCTCCCTGCCTTATCTTCAGCTCGTTTTCCCTATGATTATCTGAAAGGATATGTTAACCTCTGTTTCATTTATATTCTTCTCTCAAGATAATAAAAGGTCAATCATGTCCCATAAATTCTTCTATATTATATAGGTCAAACTCTCTACATTAGATAGGTCAAATTCCATGACTTCCATGGAGTTATGTCAGTATAACATGGTGAAGAATTTGGCTCTATAAATTTAGCTCTTCTAGCCTCTGATACTGTCTTTTCCTCCAATGTCTGCTTAGTTTTTGCTGTCCTTTGTATTTTTCCTTGATTTTTTTTTTTTTTTTTTTTTTTTTGCATTAAGCAGCTGGGATTGGTTCCTCACAATCTCTTGCTGCTTCATTTTTCACCCCTCTTGGAGACATTTTCCAGACTCAGATTCTCTGAATCTCACACTCTGGAAGTCTGACTTTCTCAGCAGCCTCTTGATGGTCTGCTGCTGAAGACATCTCCTCTCAGTAGCCCCAGAAAGTAAGCCCTTCCCTGAAGTGTAACTACCCACCTGGAGTTCCTACTACAGGAAAAGTTTGTAGCTATCAACACACAGGATTCGGTCAAATTTTACACAGGAATCAACAGGATGCTGTGCTAGCTTCCACTTGAATTACTGCCTCCCTATAAGCTGCCAAGAGCATAAATGCATAGAGCCCTGTGCGGATATAAAAATGTAGAACTGGAACCAAACCGCAACCGCCCAATGTAAGTCTTTATCCAATCCGCAATCCGCATGCCATGTTTTATCTGGATCCAGAACCACATCCGCAACGAAGCTTGGGCTCACAGTCAGAATTTTAGCATTTGATTGGCTCATTTGCCACATGGGTCCCACCCATTTTTTCCTTTTCTTCTTTGCAATTTGCATACTGAGCTGTCAATCAGATTTCCTTGGTCACCAATGAAATTTCTGATTGACACCATGATATACGAACAGCAAACACGAAAATGAAGAAGTGGGCGGGGAAGTCATGAGGAATAAGCTAATCAAAGGCCAGCATGCTAACTGACTGTGAGTGGTGTGTCTCCAAGCCCCAGCCTGTTATGAATGAGACTCTGATTGGCTGGTAGACCACCAATCAGAGCTCAACTGGGATTGGCTGAAGCACTTCCTTGTTCCCCTGTGTGCTGCTGCTGAGGCAGATCATAGCACCAGCTGCAGGGATTGATCATAAAAATAGACTCTGCAGCCACGGCCAATCCGCAACAATGGGGCTGCGGATATCCGCACTCGCACCTGTGGGGGCTATTGCCCGCGGATCTGAAGCAGATACCCATGGATCTGCAGGGCTCTATTAATGCAGTTACCCTAGCAGCTAAGATTGAATGCATCCCACACGCACTACATTCCCCCCGCCCCAACACAGTTTACAGGTGGCTCGTTATCTGAGTCTGAGTGCAGGTTTATATTGCAGTGTAGACATACCCTAATATAAAATGGCTGCGGCAGGACGGGGTCTGTACACCCCATGACAGTGTCCTATTTAATTCCTATTTAATGTGCATCAGCTGCATTAACAACTTTTCCCCAGTTTGTTGTTGTTAATAATATATACTCAAGTAATCCCCCTAACTTTGCATCACATTTTCCAGAGATTAAAAATAAAATAAAATACCTCTGACTTGCAGCACTCATCTACTACAGTAATGAGCACTGTGTAAATGCTTAGCTAGACAGATAGAAGTTATGATATACACTGGACAAACAAAGAAAAGGAAGACAACAACAAACAACGGAAGAGGTAGGGAAAGGAGGGACAAAGGTTAAAAACAACAAACAAAAATAACATGAGTCCTGTTGTACGAGAAGCAAATCTTATACATGCTCGTATTTTTAAATTGACATCATGGCAGGGCAAGAGGCAAGAAGTGAAAAGCATAGGATGAGTGGAAATCAACAGCTGAACCCAAAGCAAGGAGAGAGAACTGGCTCACCAGAAGAACATCATTCTGGTGTAGGGTGCTGCGTGGGAAAATGCAGGATAATGAGAGCCATAGGAGAGAATACAGAGAAAGTGAGAATGTGAGATGAGTGGGAAAGGGCAAGGTGTGGAGCAATGGAGCAAAAAGGGCTGAGATGGAGGCAAGGGCTGGGTGGTGTGAAGATTTAAAAATGAGGTGCTTAAACCGTGTGTGAAAGAACAGGGGGACAATGAAGGCGCTGGAAGAGGGGATGGCATGTCCGGAAATATTATTTAGCTGCTGAACGCTGGATAGACTAAAGGGGGCCATGAGGGGAGTCAGTAGACTGGAGAGAAGATCAAAGTTGTTCAAGTGAGAGATCAGTAATGTGAATCTGGGTTGGAGAAAAAGGAAGGAAGGAATAACAGACAACCACAAGGTTATAAACTAATGGACTGAGGGCTAGGATAGAGGTGTTGGAACAGTAAGAAGTGAAGGCTCGAGCTGGACTGGGCAAGGATTTTTAAGTTTACTGGAAATTTAAAAAAAAAACAAAACCCAGTTTCAAACCAAACCCAAAACAGGTTTTCAGTGAATCAAAAATATTTAATAGTTAAAGAGGTTCAACCAAATGTTTTGTTCAACCCAAAATGAGAACTTTTTTGTTTTGATTTTGAGAATACTTTAACGGTTTTCAAATTTTAAAATAAAATTAAAGGGGAAATCTCTGAATGAAAAGTCATTTTGAATCCAGAAATCAAAATGTTTTCCTTAGTTTTATCAAACAAGGCTTTTTGATCTTGTTGTTCTTTTCCATTTGGTTTTCAGTTGAAACAATTCAGCAAAAAATCAATAAAAATTCACAAAATGTTTTGGAGCAGCCAAATCTTCATTTTTCACTTTAAAAAGTAGCAGTCAGAAACTTGCATCCTTCTCTAGGAGGGTCCTTTTTTAATGGAGAATGGATAAGGAGAGATTTGGACAGTTCTATTGTTGCTTGAGTAATGGAAAAAGAAAAGGAAATAGGAAGAGGCAACAGTAGTAAAATGCAAAGAGAAAACAAATATAAGGGTGAACGCTGTGGCATTTTTGTCATCCTCAACATGTTCTTACATTTATTGCCCTGTAACACTATTCCTGTTATGCTCATGAATTTAAAAAAAAATGTTTTAGTAAATCTTGTAATTGTAATAGTGACTATAAACTTTGCAATGAGCTTGAGAAAACAACATTTTGTCCCCAGGCTCCTCCTCAAAATATAACTGATTTCGGTCCATCATCATCGCATCTCTATGCACAGAGATGGCCTCAGGATTTGCGAGCAGATAGCCAGATGTATCTTTTGGCTACACTTCAAATGTAGTTGACTCATTTTAAAGAAGATATTAATGTTTTTCATTTGGGGAGCGGGTGACAGGGATAGTCAGGTTCCCTCCACTTCCTTAGTTTCCCTCTGTGGAACAGGAGTGTATCTGATTCTTCCTTCCTAACCTAGTATCCTACCTAACAGGTATCCATATATACTGGTTTATATTTTCAAGGATGTTTTCACATGAAGAAGGGCTTAAAGCTGTGATTTTCCTTTGCATTTCTGGCTTCTCCAACTCTTTGGGCACCTCAAAGGCCAGCTCTTTGTATGAGAACGGAGAGGACAAAGGCCAGAAATATGAACTCCATTTGCAGTCAGAGTTACTGGAAGAAGCAAGGATTAAGGAAGTAAAGCCTAGAAAACAGCATTATAACCCTTTGTCTGGTGGCCACTGAAAAGTTAACTGTGGAACAGTGTGAGAAAAACTTCTGCGGCGCCTGCAGGAGATTAGTGGACTGGCAGAATACAATGGGAAATGTGGGACAAGAAAAAAGAATGTGGACTCAAGTGAGACCAGGACAGAGATACGTCACTAGGAATGCTGACTGGGTTATTCACTAAAACACCCCCACTGGATTCCTTTTATTCTTGTCATCAGCAAGTTGAAATCTGATTTTTTTAGCCAGCAAGAGCTTCAACATGACTGTCAGCAGCTAATAATCTTCCAGGGAAGTTTTGAATGATCTCACATTGCACTAAATTGCCATATGTTTTAGACTCCCTGCCCCCCCCCACACACCCACACACACACACACCCATGGTTTGCCACCTCAGATAATGGAGCAAACGTGCATGCCCTGAAGGAGGGACAATTTGTGCATGTGCCATGTTTTGGACTCTGCCTTAATTTGATTGTCCGTGATTTCTTATGCAATGCAAAAATGTACAAACCCTGACAACTATTCTGTTGGAAGAATGCAGTCAGTGCAGCTGTTCCTTTACAGCCTGTCACACCTGGCAATAATTGCAGATGCAAAACAGCTGCACCACTTCAAACACAAGGCACAGACCAGGTGGATTTCCATCCTCTAAAGGCTTCAATACCGGTTTCAGCAACACGCAGCCATTAATAGCTCTCCAATGCTGTAGAAAGGTGAAGTTCAGAAAGGGGCACCCGGCTTCTGTTATATATTGAATTGACTCTTATGAAAAGCCCAGGGTATAGAGCCATCCTCCTGAGGCTTTTTGAAGGAGACAAAACGGCAGTGAGCAGAAACGATACTATCAGAGCCAGGACATCTTCCTTATTTGCCTAATGGAAGAAAAGAACGGCTGTGGCTCTTTGAAGTTGTTCCATTTCGTATGACGGACAGTATGAACACAGACAGATGACCAGATGAAGTAGTTCTTGCTATATTTTTAGAACTCCGGTTAAGGATCAGAGCAGCTCTGTTCGTTTAACAATGGCCTAATCTAACCCGAGAACAATACAGAAAGTTGGGATGGTGCCATGCAATAATTGCCCTGGGCTGGCTACAGTACTGAGTCATATTCTCCCTAGTGGACCGTACAAAACCATTGGACCAGATTCCGAGGCTTGCCAATGCTGTGCTTAGCGCAGGTTTGGGACAAGAAAACGCAGACATCTGTCCATTACCGTTGCATTGCCCAGGCCCCAGGCTGTTGAGCTAGTCCCTGACAAAAGACACAATAACCTTAACATTAACAAGCTTAACGTGCTCTAATTGATGCCCGCTGCCATGTTTATTCCAGCAGCTGGAGTTCTTATGGATTCCTAGGAATGTCCCCATTTCCCTGGCTTTCCCCCACATTCCACTTCTCTGGCTGGGGGTGGCATAGAACTGGCTATGTCAGAGTTACATTACCGAGCGATTGTGTCACGATTTTAGTGGAGGCCAGGAACCGGCCCATTGTGCTTCAGGAAGGCTGGAATTTACAGGAATTCCTCTTGGACCTCCCCGGTCCCCAGGGGAGCACTGCATGTGTGCTACCCTTTAAAGGGGTGCAATGTGCACTCTCCATGCATAATTCTTGCACTCAGGGGAAGCATAGGTTACTTTTGCCATCCCTTCCTGGGGCATCCATGCAAGGGCAGCACTCAAAGTTCTTAATGGATTAGGGTATCAACTGCATGTCTATGATGATTAATGAGACAGAGAGGAACCCCTTTCACTGCCATTAGGAAAACAGAAGGAAGATTCTAAAACCCCAAATCCCCCTCAGTAAATAAGTAGCACAAGTAAGCCACTTGGCAGAAAAAGGAAGTAGAAATCAGTGACTACTTTCTTCAGAACTTTTTGCCAAAGTGAAGAAAATTCCTGCTTAAAGCAACTGCTAATGGAAACATGCAATCATGAGTGGAAAGAAGAAGAGAGAACAGTTGAAAACATGCCATCGTCTGCCCCAGCAGTAAGGCCTGTTCTGCTGGGTTGTGGTTGAAGTCAATGGGGCTTCTCATGTGCTTAAAAGTTATAATTATGCTGTAAGGTCTGGATTTTTAAAGCACCTGCATTATTTAAGAGCACTTGTCCCATGGAAAGTTGATGGGACACAGGCTCCTAACTCACTTAGATGCCATTGAATATCCCACGCTAAGTACCTTCCCAAATTGCGGCCATTATAGTCTCCTGGGATGTGTTGATAATTTCCTGGCCCTCCTGGAATTTGGTTGGAATCTTTAGGGCCTAGGACAGCATAATCCATTCTGAAAATCAATCTAAGTGCTGAATCCTCAAGTTCAATCTATTTGTCATCCTTTCCACATTCATTTTCTATCAGTTACTTTCAAAATTAGGAAAGAAAACTAAAGTAAACCTTTTCCTGGGATACAGGGCCCAGGGAGAGCTTAATATGCCAAATGCTGATCTCTCCCCTCTCAGTTCCACATTTACATAAGAATTTCAACAATAACAACATACCGTCCAGGACAGAGAGGCCTCTCTCCACCCCAGCATTTGAACTATAGCAGATTTGGCCTCTTTTAATACAACTCCTCAAATTATTGGCATATAGAAGAATTCTTGATCCTACTTTGCAAGTTGTCCGCTATCTGTTTTGTTTCTTTACACTTCTAACTAGCTGAGAAATAATGAAGGTCATATACAGAGTGGGGGACTGTATCCTGGAAAGCAGTGACTCTGCAAAGGATTAGGTCATAGTGGGCGGGGCAAGCAAAAGTTTCATTATCTCCTTTTAGATAACTAACCAGAGTGATCTGAGAAAACCTTTGGGGTGAGATTTCTAAAAGTGCTCTGTATAAGCCTAACTCTGCTGTCATTGAAATCAGTGGGAGTTCTACCAATGACATATTTGTTTAGTTCAAAAATTTCCCAAGGAAAATATATAGCATTTTTCAACCAAGTCTGTGGATAAGTGGTATGTGATTTGTTGTCGTCTGTCTTGCCCTTTTCTTCTTTCCACAGCATGCAGCAATTTGCATGTTTCAGTTTTATTATTTTAAAAAAAATTGGTTGTTTAATTTAAACCCTAAACCTTTATCTCCTAGTAAGACAAAAATGCCCCTTTCAGTAAAACACCAAAAAATACACTCCAACAAAACATTGGATGGCTAAAAAGAATAAACACTAAAAACATAGGATATTTAATGTGAAGCCTAAATCTTTACCTCCTAGTGAGACAGAAATGTCCCTTTCAGTAAAATACTTAAGCACATGCCTAATTTTAATTGGTGTCAGTGCAGCTGTTTATACATTTATTGAATTGGAGCCTAAAAGTCAAATTCTCTGCCTGTGTAATCATAAGAGTACCACTGACTTCAGTTTAGTTCCAGCAGTTTGCATCAGGAGAAAATTTGGTCCTACACAGATTGTGGACTTTAACCAAGTGAGAAGTAGAACGTTATGCGGCTGGCAGCTTTAACAGAGAGCACTTGTCTGGATCATAGCAAACCCTCAGGTGTTGGCTACACTTCCTTAGCATGTCATCTTAATTTCCCATCTCTTTAGGGAGAACGCTGCTGTATTTGGAAATGGGTTTATGTTACTCCTGCAAGTTAAAAGTCTGAAATAGACTCTCAACCTTATTTCAACCCGTCAGGGTGTCTGGCTTTTTTTTTCCAAAATCATTTTGAATAAAATGAAACACATACAATGATGTCAGTTGAACTCTGAGGTAGTTAGATACCGTTCTCTCAATAATCGCAGTGGTCCATTGTACTGCCTTATACTTATTGCTTCAAATGTTGAGGTTAGTTAACTACCATTCTTACTGAGTTATCTAAGATAATTGGCATATTCTCTGTAATATGGGCAATGATTTCAGGAAACATAATTTAGAACTTAAAAACATAAGACTTCCAGAGCTAAAGTAACTCATTAGCTGGTTTCTTTCTGTTTGTTCTTTAATAACCCTGTTTCCTGTTGCGTAACTTTTGTTCAACAAAACTTCATATTGACTAACCCCATTACACCCCCCTTGAAGTCCAAAGGACGGTGAAGGGGCAATGCATTGTAATGCTTTGAGCGATGTCAGAAATGTTATATAGAATTATTTTTCGCCTGTGGTTCTGTACAGGTTGGGTGCACATATATGGATTGTCTTACTCATAACACTGGTCAGCCTTTTCACATCTTGTTATATCACCGGTGACTCCAATTTCTAACATAAGTCTAATGTAAAGAACAGCATTGATAGTCAAACAGACAGGATTACCTCTCCAGAACAGAACCCATTTATCTTGATCTTTAACAACTTGAGGTGCATTCTCTTCTAGCAGATATTCCAGTCTGCCTGGAGAGTATACATGCTCTACTAATGGAAGTTTATAAAGGCTGTTACAATTCCTATGGTAACCCAGTAGAAAGGCTGTTACCATGGGGACTAGCCAAGCCTATATAAGCCTTCAGTCTTCATTAGAGTATCTCTGAGAGTGAATGCTTTAACAGTTAGCATTCTGGAACAGCTAACAATAATCTCTGCTTTTGGGAAAGAATCCATTATTTTTTTCTGGTGGAAACCTATTTATCTGGCCAGTTTTCAATAAGCAATATTCAGTAACCTGAATGCCTATCATATGCCACTAGAATGACAGTATATTGGTCATAGAACTATCATTTACAAAACCCTATGGTATTCTTGCCCACTGCATCAACTGTATGTTCAAAACAGGCCTTTGAATGTGAAGCCAATGTAAATAAATGACAGAAGAATAATATTTCTTTGATTTTTGGATTAAGAAACATATATTAAGTGCATATGCATGATGATAATATATTATAGTTTTCATTAGCGATATGATAGTGTATATATTTTATTATATTATAGCTTCGCAGATAAGTTGGAGTTACAATTCTCATTCAAATTTCCCTTTCTCACTTGTTCATAATGCTTTCAAAAAATTCCATTTGGGTTGAAATTTTCCATGGTTGGTCTCAGCCCAAAATGTATATCCATGTTGCAAGTGTGAGTAAATCAATTCAGCAGTTTTTGAATTATGCTACTGGAAATAAACTCCATGTTTTCACCATATGTTCCATATAAAATGTTTGTGCATGAATAACTCAAACATGTCTTAAATTAGAAACTTCATACTTCATCTCAGCTCTTTTTGAGTCATCATTATTTTTCTCCCCTCTCTTACATATTAATGAGCCTAGTTTCTCTCTAGTGTTATTGTTTGATAGATCTGTAAAAGTCCTTCATATTACCCAAGCGCTTGGGGGAGCCTTCTTCCTATAAAGAAAATTTGCTTTAGGTTCTGGATACAGACCTCAGAGTAACAGAAAAGCTAGAATAATTCCAAATTGTTGTGGATACTCAGTTTTGCTAAAGTAAAGTGCCACTTTCCAAGTGGAAGGGGGTTCAGTTTCCATCATCACATCATCCTTCCTACCCCAAACTGCTCCAACAGTCTGCTGTGGTTCCACTGACATGTAGAAAGGGATATATGAGCCAGGCTAAGAATAGGACCTGGGGGATGGTCCCCTCAATCCATAAGGATCCCTAGCAAAGTTAACACAGTCTGAAGCTGCAGTTAACGTAGGGCTGATACACACACATCACCACCTCCCCAATTCACAGAAGTCCTCATATATTCAGTAAATCCACAAAGATCTGTCCAAATCAACCTGGGGGTGCTGCACAAGGGAAACTTTGCTGAGCTTTCCTCCATTCTGACCCCTTTCCATTGGCTTGTCGTTGGAAGGCAGCAATCTGACCCTGGGAACTTAAAATGGCCTGAAGCCATACACAGAATTTGTCATGAGTTAATGTCACCACAGCAATAGAAACACCTGGAAAAAAAAAAACCCGAGTCTTTTTATAGTAATTTTTTTTAATGGATTTCTTTTTACAGATCAAAGAACACTTTGTGCAAACTCTTTTCATCAATAAAAAAAAATAGCATGGACTATCAGCATGATTTACAGAAATCCAATTCAGAAGAATTGGACTCCTTTTGGTTAATATCTGCTGCCTGCATAAGTAGAGTGCTGCGTTTTGAAAAGTGGTTTATGACTCATACAAATGGGTTTTTTTAATTAGAGAGACATTAAATACCGATTCTTTTTTCTGCCAATCTTGCTAATTGAATTCATCACAGTTGGAATTTTACTTTTTGGAAAGTAGGAAAGAGGTCACCTTTTTTTTGTTTTTTAGAACACATTTGTAATCATTAGCTGAATTCTCGCAGCACTTCATTGTTTTTAATCACAGGCTAATTAGAAAACAAATATAAGGAAGCCAAACACTAGCTGTTAATTTCTAAATGCTGTTGTAGGCTCCAAATCTACATCTGTTTTAACAATCTTTCCTCATTTCAAGTAATCTGCAGATTCATCTGGCTTTTGAAATCTTTGTGTAAGTTTATGATAAAAGGTATCAAAATGTTAGCATTTCAAAAAGAACTGTATCACTTTGTCTCTCACAAATACTAATTAAACAATTCAACTCTGGCGTCAGTGCCAAGATTCATGTCGGCAGTTAGTGCAACTTGTTACAGTAAGATTCATTCTGACATATTCCTTCCAGCACAGCAAGCTGGGAAATCCTGTGCAGCACTGTGGGGAAGGCAACTCTCTAGAGAATGCCAGTAGGCAACCAGTAAAAAGAAAGAGTGCTGTCTTTCACAGGATTAAAACTCTTTGCTGATTTACTTCCTAATTTAATCCTCCTGAAATACATAGCTCAGCATCCAAAAAGGAATAAATACATCACCAGTCACCCTGTCTTTCCCCTGTACACCTTCAGGCCATTTGTATTGCCCATCTGTAAAAATCTGGCTAATGATTTACTAAGAGACTAGCTGAAGGCTCTTTCTCTATCTTGATTTTAGGACAGCCAGGCAGGTCAAGAGTCATTCATGACTACAATCATTGGCAATGATTTTATGAATCCAAGGATTTCATACAAAGGGGATCACTCCTCACAGCAACTGCTAATAGGGAGGGGGGGGAAATGGAGGGAAGGAATTAGATTCATCTTGTTCTTATCAGCTGGCATGCCTCTTGTTATGTCAGAGGCTCTGCTCCAGGGATGCCTGGGTAGTGATGTCAATGTCTTAATGTTACCAGCGAGGTTGACTGATACATCATCACTTAGTGCTGATATAAAAGGGAGCAGAAAAGATTAACTGAGAAGGTAAAAGCCAAAATGAAATATAAAAATAAGTACTTTAAAATTAAACTCACATTGTTAATAGCATTTAAAATGAAAATTCATTATGGGAGACCATCTCGTGGACATTGCAGATTTGTCCCATATGTCCTCCACAATGCTTAAATATGATGCTAACATGCAAAATCCCTTGGCTTTCTAAGAACCCTGAAAAATGCTTCCTCTACTTAGAGTCTATTCTCAGAGCATTGCTTACCATAAGAGTGTAGCTTGAACAAGTGGTTGTGATAAAATGCCTTTACAATATACTGTACATATATTACCCAGAGTACTTGTGACATTGTAGCATATGATGGAAGTGTGATATGGCCAACACTTTGATGTAACTTACAGATTTATAGTACAATTACCTACCAGGCACCAACTTCTCATGACTTTCTCAACAGAAAATTTTCCAGGGCAGATACTGCCATGTCCTCTGCACCCTGACTAATACCTTCATCTGCAAATACTACACTGATTTCAGAAGGGGTCAACAAAAATCATGAATCAGGTCTGAAAAAAAAATCATAAGATTGACTTTAAAATCAAGACATTTTAAAATATCACAAATGTTTGGTCTTTTTATTGGCCATCTGGTTATTGAACATTTAGTATTCACATTTTCAAGCTTTTTCCCACAACTGTGAGGACCACTTACTTTTAAAATTAAAGCTGACATTGTCATGTAATTACCTGCCCCCAGGAGCTAGGACTTTAAGAAAAATACCATATATACAAAACTCACACTGAAATTGCAAGAGGGAACAACTTTCAGCATGGGTTAGAAAGACAAAATGTAGCCCCCGTTATCAATTAATTGTAACGCTTGGCAGTTCTGTTTTGCAAGACATTGTCTTCTGTTTCAATTGTTGCAGGGTCAAATGAGCCTTCATGAAACTCAGCTGAAACAAAGAATTTCACCTGTTTTCAAGTTGAAACCATACAACATTGCAAAATTTGAGTCAGTTCCTCATTTTACCTACACAAGCAGTTGCATTAAAGTCAATGGTCCCAAATCTTGGGTATGACTTAGGACCACACAGCCCATCTTGGGAGGAGATTGCAAAGCTCATCTTTGTGCTTCCTGATTCTTGACCAGCTGTATGATAGTCCACCTGCTCTAAGATGAGCTAACTATCAAAGACCCCTCACTATAATAATCCCCTATGCAAAGTGTCCAAACTACAGCAGAGAATCAGATCCAATGTCAGTAGAATTTTTCTTGCCTCATGTCCCTTCAGAGTATACATTTTGCACCTTCAGCATCCTCTGTGGCACAGTAAATATACTTTAAAACATGCCTCATGAAAATGAGCTATATGACCATAATCAAGCCAACATGATCTCTCAAAACTTCCCCAATCCACAAGAACCCCACCCCACCCCACCCCACCTACTCAGTCCCACTGTAGCGGAGCAGAGGGGATAAAACCCTCAGTTGCTCTATGAGTCCTGACACAAAGGGCTAGAGCAGACTGAGTCAGAGCCTGATTTGATGAGGCAAGGTGGAACGGCTGGGGATCAGGCCCAGAGGAGCACATAGACCTGGGCAGGAAACCAGAAGGGGGAGGGTGTGGTTAAGGAGCACTGAGAAGCAGAAGCAGAAGCAGCAGGTCTCTGTCTGTCTGCTGACCAGGAATTGGGGCAGAGCCCCTGAGATATCTGGGACTGGAGTGGTGGGGATTGTTGTAGACACTACAAATAAAGAACACAGATGATGGCAACTGGAGAGAATTCCAAATCATTTGTAGAGGCCTGGACACTGGGGGAAAGTGGGACCTGAGGTGCTGGAAGAGGGCCAGATGAGGTAATCTGCTACACCCTCCTGCAGGGAATAGCCTAGGTGAAGAAATGGACTTTGCATCATTTGCTCTAAAACTGAGTGCAATTTAGCTTCAACAACTCATAAGCACCTCAGAACAGTTCATTGAAATTTTGTCACGAACATTTCACAGAGTTCTATTAAATAATATGAACACTGTCATGGATACATATTATTGTTATGAGTTGGATGCAGCTGCTGCTGCCCTTCATTTAAGAAGCAGTTAAGCTCCTTGATAGAACCAGGTAGCTGAAATAATAACTCCATCCCAAGCCAAGAACATTTCACTGTTTAACCCAAAGATACATGCAAGACACATACAAGCAGAGGGATACCACTGGGTACTGTTTTGTGAAGGTTTGGGTGTCTGGGAAAGAGGGGCAGAAAGCCAGAGAAGCAGAAAGAAAAGTAGGAGAAAATACCAGAGAAACAAGGGTAGAAAAGCCAAGGACTAAAGGCACAACTAGCAATAAGAATGTGGCCCCAAGAAAAGGCAAGAGAGAGAAAGAGAAAGCTTTGGAGCTAAGTGCTGTTGGGAAAGGGGCTTGGAACCAGGAGCAAAGATGCTGATTCATTGTTTGATTGTTGCTGTGTTCAGGCTCACGGGACTTTATGTGTATTCTTTGTAAATAAACAGGATTCTAGCAAAGAAACTGCAGACTCCATCCCCAGTTTCTCCTCCTAACTGAAACAACATACAGCATGCCAAATTTGGCTAACGTAACATTAATTCAAATGGGTCCTTTTTTATCCACGGGTTTAATGGACTTGGTTCTAAATGTGGAAATAGTAACATTTATGTAAAGTACAATTTGTCACCAGGATTTTGGCAAGAAAAATATAGCCATTTTTCTTATGTTGTGAGATTAAAAATAGGATGCTCGGGTCGATAGGAACAATAGGATTCTGTGTCTCCTAAGAAGGGAATAGATTCATTTTCCAGTAGAGCATGTTTAGAAGAGTTAAGTTTATGACTGTCTGTTTTTAGATGTTGCAAGTGAGAACATATCTAAATGCTTTGAATTTAGAGATAAATGATCCTTGTTTTTAACTAGTATAAGAAAAGTGTAGAAAAGATGCCCCAGGATAGAGAACCACCAGATGACAGGAATCAGCTTCTCCAGAATGAAATAAGAACTGCAAGCTGCAAAAATAGAATGAAGGCTTGGATGTATGGTTACTTCATGAATTTAAATTACAGTTTACTTATGCAGACTAGCAATGTCCTAGGATAAAACAAGTAAGTTGGCAAAATTAGTATGAAATGTATGTGGCTCCTCAGAAAAATGTGTTGGAGCATCTATGTGGGCTCACAGGGTGTGTCTACACTTACAAATTAAGTCGACTTAAGCTTTCTTAAGTCGACTTAATTTAATCTGCGTCTACACTACATTTTCCTTAAGTCGACTTAAGCAGCTGCTTAAGTCGACTTAAGGAAAATTAAAATCGACTTTACTAAACCTAGTTTTAAGTCGACTTTTCTGGCTAAGTCAACTTTAGAAAGTCAACTTAGCCAGTGTGGACGCAGAGTAGCCCTAAGTCGACTTTAAGTCGACTTAGGGGGCTTCAGGGCTTCCCCACTGCCCTCCCTGCCAGGGTGGCTGGCACAGCCATAGCCTGGCATGCTCCCCCCCAGGGCAGGACAGAGCCCTGCCCACCCTGCTCCTATGCCCTGCCAGAGTCCCTGTCCCTCTCAGCCCCCATTGTACCAAGGTACAATGGGGCAAATGCTGAGCCCCCTGTCACTTGGCAAGGGGTGCCCCCCCTGCCACCCTGGACCTGTCCCAGGTCCACCTAGCCCCTATAGGTTGACCTAGGCATCCAGTGTGGACGCTCTAGGTTGATTTGGCAAGGTCCCCTCTAAATCAATTTAATTTTTGAGTGGGGACATGCTAAGTCGACTTAAATTAACAAGTGTAGACATAGCCACAGAGCACTGTGTATAGGAATGATTACTTGATCTCGTCTACACTTCAAGGTTAAATTAACATAAGCTGCCACACATGAACCTAATTGTCCATGTGTCTGCTCTTACATTTGTCTCCCACTAATGTAAGCACCCCTTACAATGGTTGTTGTATAGAGGTTGATGCAGTGTGAGTGTAGACACTGTTACCTCTGTTGACCCTAACGGTGCTCCAGCCACTGTCTCACAATGCCCAACCCTGATTCCTCTGGTCACAAAGACTTGAAAGTCTCTACCCCATTTAAAGCCCTGAGAATTTTTGAAAAGCCTTTTCCTGACTGTTGAGTTTGGTGAACATGCCTAGCAGCTCTCCATTATTGTGTGCAACTGCCCAGCAGATCATGCACACCAGACACTCTGGTTTGGAGTAAACAGGAGATATTGGATTGCCCGAGCATGTGGGAAGAATACGCTGTACAACCCCAGCTACAGACCAGTCACTGAAACATGGACATCCATGAGCAGATTTCATGGGGGATGTAGGAGGAGGGTTACAACAGGAATAAGCAGCAGTGCCTTGTAAAAGTGAAGGAACTGAAATAGGCATACCAGAAAGCCAGGGAGGCCAACAGTCAATACAGTTCTGAGCGGTACACCTGACCCTTTTACAACAAGCTGCACCCAATACTTGGTGTAAACCCACAACCTCCCCATACAGTACCATGGATACCTCCAAGAAGTCTAAGTCATGGGCCCCTGGCAGAAACAGCGAGGAGGAGGAGGAGGAAGAAGGATATGGAACCAGTCAAGCTATGCCATAAGCCAGGATCTGTTTAACTCTATACCACAATCCAGTCAGTCCCAGCAGTCAAGCATAAGTGAGCCTGATGCAGGGATAGAATCTTGGGTAAATGTGTAATTATATTTCCTGTTATAATGATGTACTGATGGTGCACACAACTTAATAACTATTGACTTTTCATTAATTTACCCATACTAGAAGAGGTAGCAGCACAACAGAGAGGCAAAAACTTCTTACCTGCTTTTCATTTCCATGAAGACGGAAGGGCCATGGGAAGCACTTTGTTTATAGACACAGGGATGCCCCTTGAATCTGTGTGAGAGATCTCGATGAAACTTTCAAGGAGGTATTCTGCGGTCTTCTGCCAAAGGTTTCTAGGGATGGCACCCTTATTTCTTCCTCTTCTGTAGGCCTCTTTCCCATGCTAGTTGGGAATAACTTTGGGAATCACCATTGCAGTACCCAGGCTAGGAGCACATTGCAGGATCCAGGCAGCCAGGGCCAGATTATCAAAGGGGCTTAAGCCCTGGTCAAAAAGGGGCCCCCGGGCTCCAGCCCCTAAAACTCTCTGAAAATCTGACACCTGCTTGGCTCAGTGCCGGCAGGGTAGAAAAGCTGGGAGGAGGAGGAGGAAGGGGGTGGGGCCCTGGAGCCAGAGAGGCAAGACCCTGTCTCTGCACTCCGCCCCGCTCTGCCCTTGGGCTAGCTGGCCTGTGAATGCCACAGATGCTTTATGTGTAAGTAAAATAGACATGACTGTTCTTTCCCCATGTCAAGTTCTGTCCCATTAATGTATTAAATTTTTAACATATTTGCTTTTAAATTGCACAGATTTTTCTTTGCACTGGTTTTTTTACTCAATAAAATTCTATTATTTGGAAAATAATTCATCACTACATATGCTGTAATGTGCCTAGTTCATGGAGTATAGGTCCATCAGTTGCTGTTAGCCAGGATGATGCAAAACCATGGTCTGAAGTATCCCTAGACTCTGTTGCCCGAAGATGGGAATGGGCGACAGGGCATGGATCACTTAGAATCACAGAATCATAGGGTTGGAAGGGACCTCATGAGGTCATCTAGTCCAACCCCCTGCTAAAAACAGGACCATTCCCACTAAATCATCCCAGCCAGGGTATTGTCTAACCAGACCTTTTAGAGGATTTTGTTGTATGTGTTTCAGTAAAATATTTCTAATCTTCCCTGTGCAAATTTTCCCAGCAACAGCCTGAGAGTAGAAACTGCTGGATCTGCAAGGCCTCTGGACAAGCCGTTTGGAGAGGATAAGCAGTGATGTCACAAAGGGGATGGTGCTCATTAAACTGCTTAAATCTTAGCAGATGCTCATTGAAGTGTTTTTTCACTCTCTTCCACTGAGGGAATGGGAGTCTCAAACTCTCAAATTGCAAACTCAGACCATTTTTGCAGTACTTACCACAGTACTTTGCCATTTTTCCTAGTCAAAATTTTGAAAATACCGCATAGTACCGTAGCAAAGTTAAAGTGCAGTGAAATGGAAAACACTGAGGTTTTAGGGGTAATCTGTGCACATAAACTTTCAGCGTTAGAGGCAAATATCTGAGAATGTATAAACAGGGTGAGAGGAGAATTAATGGAAACTGTTTCACAGCTTTAACTACTGTTTGATCCCAGCACAGTGGCTATGATGAAAATACTCTCTACAGACTGAAAGAGGAATCACCTTTTCCAGTAGCAGATTGGTCTTTGGCCCCCTCATATTCAAGAGAGATTTTGTAGCATACATGAAATCAATCCTTATTTGTAATGATTGTATCAGGATCTAAGTTAGAATGGCCTAGAAACATACAGGAAAGAATCCCTTATATATGGGCAGCTATTGCCAGAAAAAAAGGCAAATATGCAGCGTGTAAATGATGGACTCCAATCATGATGCCAGAAAGATAATCCACCTGACCATCCCACAAAATCTCATGCAATACATAAATTTGTTAGCCTTTAAAAGTGCCACAGGACTCCTTGTTTGTTGAATGTCTGGAGTAGGCGCTGGACGCTCTGATGTGGGGACATGGGAACATACTTCAGGCTCTAATGAGAAGTCAGAACACTCCAAAGGCCAAGTTGGTGTGGTACTGGGAGGAGCTCTCGGAGACCAGGATCTATACTGCAAGTGCAGTATGGGCAGCAGCAGTAGAGGCTTCCTGGCTATATGCTGAGGAAGACTGCCATAAACGAGGCTGGATGCTGCCACCAATGAAAATGATAAGAATTGATAGGGTCTTGAGATTGATGGGGCTGTAACAGACCCTTATGCCAGTGCAAGGACTGCACTACATGTGACAGTACTGGTAGAAAACTTCACCCTCAATCAGGGTCATGGCAGTACCAAAAGGGACAACAGGTTCTTCCCAACCACATAGGCTTGTGCCCCAGAATGGACAGTTGTCCCACCATCAGCTGAAATGAAGTAGCAGGCCTCAACAGCCTTCGTCATCCTTTATAGTCTCAGCATGGATCACAGGGCCAACCCTAGGCAGTCGTCTAGGGCGCCGGGCTTTAAAGAGCACCAAATTAGATGGAAGAGATTTTTTTACATATGTTATCTCTTATAACATGTAGAGGCGGGACACCAAAATCATAGTTCACCTGTGACACCAAAAACCCTTGGACCGGCCCTGACAGAGCCAGAAGGCTCACAGGGTACACGCATGGCCGCCCCTGTGAATACAGCTAGAGAAACCTTTCTGGCACTAGTACATGAGATGTGGATGCCCTTACTGCATGAAGGACATATGCAATCACTTGAAGAAGAACCCATAATAATCTATAACAAATGAGATAGTCCAGCAAATCAGAGATCTGTGAGAAGAACATCTCTGACTCAGGTGTGGATTTGCACAAACATTGCTGCTACATACGTCGTGAACTCTGCTCCACCAGTGCAGGTCCATCAATTCCAGAATTATCTTTGTCTCCTTGAACCACAAATTACTTGAGAATCAGTGTAGGGTATGGTTAATCTGTAACGCCCAAAACACGGGGAAATGAACAATGATCATTCCACAGCAGACAGCAATAAAAATAACTAAAGGTCTAGAAAACATGAAGAGCTATGAAGAAAGACAGAAAAAACCTGGGTTTGTTTAGTTTGGAGAAGAGACGTCTGAATGGGGACATTATAACAATCTTCAAGTATGTAAAAGGATGTTATAAAAAGGAGGATGATAAACTGGGTTCTTCTTAGCCACTAAGGACAGGACACAAAGCAATGGGCTTACACTGCAGCCAGGGAGATTTGGGTTAGACATAAAAAAAGCTTCCCAACTGTAGGGACACTTAAGCAACAGAACAAATTACTTAGGAAAGTTGTGGAATTTCCATTACTAGAGGTTTTTTAAGAACAGGTTAGACAGACACCTGTCAGGGATGGTCTAGGTCAAGGGATGGCAACTTTGGTCAACACCAATGCCAGCCCTGCCCACCACCCCCTCAGCAGGTGCTGAAGGGGGGCCGGCAGGTGCCGGGGACGGGGCCAGGGACTCTTCCTTCCTGGCTCCACTCCCGAGCACATGGCTCCTGTCCCCTGCTGGCCATGCTCCATGCATAACAGAAAAGGTAAATGTCATAATAAGAGCAGGAAGTACTGAATCCAGGCTAAAGTATACCTCTTCACAACACGAGTACCATGTTCTCCTTAGCGTCCCTTGGTAAAATTAGTGTAGCCATGGCTTTAGTTAGTTTGAATTAAGCCTCCTTAAAGTCGACTTTGTAAAACCTTCTTTTAAGTCGACTTTGCTGGCTAAGTCGACTATAGAAAGTCGACTTAGCCAGTGTAGACCTGGAGTAGCCCTAAGTCGACTTTAAGTCGACTTAGGGGGCTCCAGGGCTTCCCCACTGCCCTCCCTGCCAGGGTGGCTGGCACAGCCACAGCCTGGCGTGCCCCCCCAAAGGGCAGGGCAGAGCCTTGCCCACCCTGCCCCTATGCCCTGCCAGGGTCCCTGTCCCCCTTTGCCCCCTGGTACTTGGCAAGCGGTGCCCTCCCTGCCACCGTGGACCTTCTTCTTCTTCTTCTTCTTCTCAGTGCTCCTTGACCACACCCTCCCCCTTCTGCTTTCCTGCCCAGGTCTATGTGCTCCCGTGGGCTAGATCCCCAGCCATTCCACCTTGCCTCATCAAATCAGGCTCTGACTCAGTCTGCTCCAGCCCTTTGTGTCAGGACATAGTCTGTGATATGAATGAGAGGTGAGGTGGTGAAGGTGCAGTTTCACATCACAGTTCTTTTGTGCATCCAAATTATTTTAGGCCTTTCCTCTGGATTCTGCCGCCTTTCTCAGGTGGGACAGCAGTATCTTGGTCGCAAAGTCGAATGCTGCAGAGAGGTCCAGGGAATGAGCATGGATGTCTGCCCTCTATCTATTGACAAATGAAGATTATTCATCACAGCCAGCCAAGCTGTTTCTTTCTATGTCCTGGTCTGAATCCAAATGTCTCTCCAGGATATTTGCTTCAGTTAAATAAGTTTGTAGTTGGCCTTTGGCTAGCTTAACTAAGAGCTTGCTCAGGGTCTGAAGGATTGACTCTGGGAGTAGTTGGCAGTAGTTCTTTAGTGTGGCAACGCAATTGCATGTTTGAAGGAAGATGTGAGAATTCCTTCTCAGAATGAGGAGGTGCTATTCTGGTGTTGAATGGTACCAGTTTTTCATGACTCTCTTTCACCAATCAGGAAGAGCATGTGTTGGATTTGCAAGTCTTAGGTTGAGACTCCTATAGGGTGTCCAGTGTTTCTTGAAGAAAGAATGTACTAAACTCTGGGAATGCAGGCTGTCTGTCTGTTGTCCTATAGATGGGATATGAATCCAAGCTGTTTGGGAAGACTTCCAGAATGTGTGTGATTGTTTCAGCAAAGTTGGATGATAGTTCTGTGTAGCACTTGTACTCAGTTCTGATGCAGGTTTAGGCACTCATGACTGATGAAGTGATTTACCATGCTGGATAGCTCCTTGGGGTGGGATTTGGCTGCTTCAATGGAGACTGATACCAAGGTTCTCTTAGCTTGTAATACAGCCTTAACAGAGGCTTAGATGAATTTATTATATTTCAGAAAGCTGTTCGTATTAGCCTTCATTTTCCATCACCTATGCTTGAGTCTCTGCCTATCTCTTTTAATCTGGAGCTGGGTGTAAAAAACCTAAGGAGATCTGTGTGGATGATGGGATTTTAAAATGATTGGGAAAATCCCAGGGGACAGAGAAGAATTACACTATTTGAGACAGGCAGTGCAACAGAACTCTGGTGCCAGGCATGGCACTGTGTACAATCTCAGGGATTCCTTTAATACCATATTGAAGAGAAATGAAAAATCCTTCAGAAAGTTTTGAGTAAGACGACCGTTGTTTTGTATAAAACTGAAAGGGTCAGGGCCTGTCAATAGGAATCTTTTGCTTTTCAGCGGCACTGGTTATCCAATTTATTTATAAAATCTGGGATTGTGATGCACAATGGACTGGGATCATGATGGACAAGAGTCACTTATGTATCAGGGCAGTAACAGAATTGGAAAGGAGCCAATGATGGGTTTCTATTTTGTTTTTTAGTCTGAGAAGAGATGGGGGAGTGAGTGGTAAAAGGTTTCAGACATCTGACAAAAAGTTAAGATTGGCCCTGGGTGTCCACCCCCAATCACAGGAGTAGCATGGGTGTAATTGGGACCTGTGGGGAAGTAAAAGGGAAGAAGAGATTTCCAACCTTCACCTAACATGCTGCAGAGGGACTGAAGCCAGTGGAGTTACAGGAGTGCAGTACTTAGACCAAAAGAGGTAAATGTTTAAACACATTTTAATTCAAAACATTATTTTGAATGTTTGGCCTATACTGTGGGCCAGATAAAGAGGCAATGTGCAGGTGCTGTAAATTACTAATTGTAATGAGTTACATAGTTCTTTTAAATAGGGGGAAGGGAAGCTAACAGAATCTGAGGGAGTTTAAGTTGGTGTCACTCAGATACCAAAGAACTGGAAGAAGGAAGGGATCTATTGTAATTTTCACAGACTTACAACCTACTGTTAGCTATCTGTCCTGTGCCAAATAGCTCCTCTAGCCCCTTAACTTGTTTTTGAGTCAAATTCAGAGATGTTGTATAAAAAGGTGTAAATTATGCCCTGTTTAGAGGTTTGGATACTAGCAAATATTAGATATGGGCAACAAAATCTGTGAACTAAAAACAAAGAGTGTTCATCACTGTGTGAGTTATGAGGCATGCTCAAAATAGAAAAGAATTTAGCAATGTTCTCCAGGCATTAGGCTTTTTTCCGAACTGATCTGCATAGGAAAAACTACTTTAAGGTAACTTTTGTTCCATTTAGTTGTCAGGACTTTATTCTCTTTCTGTGCAGATTCTACCAACTAATTAAGCTATTGCAAACAATGAATGGGGTGATTTGATACTAGAAAGTCACTGCTAGCTTTGTGAATGTTGCCTTTTATTTGTCTTAGAAAAGTTGTCAATTTGCATAACATTCTCATGATGTCTAACAGTCTGTCTGGTCTCTCTTTGCACAAAGTTTAGAGGTTTTGATTCTGATAGTTTAACTGTTGGTGGGTTGTTTTTTTTTTTCTTTAATTTCCTTTCAAAGAGCACATTATGAGAAGGGCAGCAAAGTTACATAGTAATGAACCACTGAATGCAGATTGGGCAGGAGTGCACCTGTTTTGGAGGACAGGTTAAGATCTGCTTTGAAACCTGTGGTGGCACAGTGCCCAAGGTCAGAAGGGACCTTAGGAGGCAGAGCTATAACCCTATTTGTTCTTACTCCTCCATATATAGGGTATGTAAGCAAGCTGTGCTGAACACAGCCTCGGGGAGATAGATACTCCTGCTTCCTGAGAATATCCCAGGCATACTCAGCCAGCCAGAATCTTTTGGAGCTACTGTATCTCTCAAAGGTATTTATAGAGTGCCAATGATTGTTGTCTAGGCACTGACACACATTTAACCTCACCACCTGCTTACAGCCCCAGTGAAAGACTGAGAGTAGGGGAGCAGGATACATGACATTTCAGTAAGGAGGCTCTCTCTCCAGCTTTATTGCCTGCTCCCATAGCTTGGGTACATCTTGACAGCCTCTCAACTGTTGCCACTCCCTGTTCTCTATCCCTGGATGGGTCTACAACTCCAAACTATGCTATCTATCTTTTTATCCATCCCTTGAGGAGTGATGGAAGCTATCCATCATCTATTCATGTTTCCTGCCGGTAATTTCTACAAATCCACAAACCTAGCAACAGCCTCTTTAGCCAAGTGCACTAAAATCTACTGTGACTCGCACAGAGCAGCAAATGCACATGTATCTGACTCAAGCACTTTGACTGGCTGTGTTATCCAACTGTGTGACAATTCAGTCAGCCTTTATGAATAGGAAAACATCACTGCTGATCTCTAGTGTCTCAGTATAATACTCTTGGCAGTTGTTGGGACAAAAGCAACTGTTTACCCATTGGCAGGGTACACAATCATCCAGCACAAGCCCAAGTGTACAGAGCCTGTGTATAGGAAACAAAGATTAGCTTCCAGAGCGTCTCTCAGATGATAAGTGATAACAGACCCTGAACCAAACGAGTATCTGCTTTTCACTATTCCAAACAATGCATGGATAACCAGCATGTCATTGGTCACAACAGATGCTGTCCTGACTTAGCCTACTCATAGGGTGCGTCTACACTTACAAATTAAGTCGACTTAATTTACTCTGCGTCTACACTGGGCTTTTCTTAATTCGACTTAAGCTGCGCCTTAAGTCGAATTAAGGAAAAGTTAGTTTGAATTAAAAACACCTTGTTTTAATTCGAAGTAGCACTTAAGTCGACTTAAGCCAATGGAGACGTGGAGTAGTGCCTAGTTGGACCTTTTTAAGTCAACTTAAAACATTAAGTCGACTTAATAAGGCCAAAAAGGGGCCACGGCTACACTTGAAAAGTTGTCAATTTTTGTTAAGTCGACTTACTAAGGTCCACTTTAAGTCGACTTAAAGTCAACTTTATTAAGTCAACTTAATAAAGTCGACTTAACTTTTCAAGTGTAGACATAGCCATAAAGATGTTTGGAAGTTCATCCAGTAAAAGAGATCCAATAATTTTTGTTGGGGAAAATCCCTAGGCAAGGAAACTAGCTGTATTCTTTATATTTTTCCAAGCAATTTTTCATTCAGCATCCAGTTATTGTGTTTTGAGTTCAGTTTCCCCATTTATTTTTATTCTCCAAAGTACAGGAAAGATTCTATAGTACAGCCACTTATAGCCATTACCCTCTGAATTGCTTCACTGTGGAATGGGTTTAGAAAGTCTTCCAGATGAAGCACTAAGTCAGTGGTTCCCAACCTTTTAGGCTTGAGGGCCACAGATATCATTTTTACAACTCTGAAGAGCCACCAGTCTCTGCCAGCAGGACCCCACTCCCACTGCAAATAGATTGAAAGAGTTCAGTGAGGAAGCTGCCTCCTCCCTGATTTCCCATCCCCATGGCTGCAGCAGGGAAACCATACATGTCCTGTAGCCCTGTGCACTCCACCTGGGTCCCTAGGCAGCAGCTCTCTTCTGTCAGTGCTCCCCTTCTTCTGGCTCCAGCAGGGACCCCAGCACCTAGGAACACAAGCAGAGCACTCTGGTCTCTGCTGGAGCCAGGGGAGGAGAGCACTGATCTCCCATCCTCTTGGCTGCAGCAAGGAGCCCACACCTGGCTACAAGTTTAACACAAACAATTCTTCTTTCTCAAGAGTTCGTTCTTGTTGATCATACGCTTTCATCTTACTGTCCATGCTAACATCCAAACTCAATTTAAAACCATAGTTTGCTCAGGCATAATGTGGGCCTATATTGCAGGAGTATTAGATTAAGGTTAAGTATTAGTATAAGGTTAAGAGCTGCAGAGAATTTTCATTTTTGCCAAACCAGTTTACCTAGCCCATTGCTGATCTCAGAGGCTGGTGTTATGGCACTGTCCATCTTGCAGTAATCTTGATGATTAATTTGCAAATGTCACCTCAATGGATGCTACCAGGTGCCTCCTGTGACAAGATAGTGTCTTCCTAGAGTTTCCAAAGATAAATGCATGCAAATATTTTATCAGAGCCCTATAGCAAGACAGTTTACAAAATGCTTCATAGGGCACTTTATCAATCTGAATACCAAAATAATTACTGATATCCTCTAATTTCATTTGGGGCAAATCCTGTCTGCTCTCCCTCCTCCAGGAGAACAGATAGACAGTGGAAGAGGATAGGATGGGGAACCTGGAAAGTGAGGATGGATCCTGTGGCACTGCTCTACCAGCTGTATCCATCCTAGGATATAGCAAGAGGGGGAAGACAGGCCATGGTTCCAGGCCAGGTTGGATCCCTATCTATACAGTTTTGACCCATGTATACACACACACGTTAACGTGCGCACGCATGGGTGAACTGAGGGCACAGCAGCCACTCTGTCGCCTTGTAAGGAGGACTTTGTCTCCTGCAATAACTACTCCAAAATTCCCTTACACACAGCCCACTTTCTTAGACTGTGCAGAAACCAGGATTGGCCCAATATATTTATCATGTTTATTAGCCCATCGTTTAGTCTTTTCATGCACCTGCATGATAATGATAATGGAAATTTAACTAGTCTTCTCTATATCATTGTCAGCTCTCTCTCTCTCTCTCTCTCTCTCTCTCTCTCTCTCTCATTCTGTCATTTTTATATCATAATCGCGAGGGCTATGTTATTATGCTAGTTTACAGCTGTCATCAAAATTACTACGGATGTTACTCAATATAAAAGATTAACCCAGCTCCACAACAAATCCATTTTCTAAGTTACAAGTAGACAAAATATAAACCCAGTAAATGTATTAGTATCATTGGATGTTTGATTTGTACCCATTGCAAAGACACTAGCTAAAGCCTCCATATTACACTCTTAGCAAACCAATTAATCAAGGTGACCACAGCAAGTACTGAATAAGAAGAATCAATGTGATTTTTTTGGTTGTCTGCCATTTTCCTTTTTAAATATAAAGAATGATGAAATATGAAGCAGTTGCACAGGTCTAGTTTCTGAATCACGGTAAATGCATAATGCTGTGCTCTGGTACAGGGAAAATAAAGGTTCAGGAGCAGTTACTGGCAGGTGACTGTTGGAAAATGTCTCCTCCCCACATCTGCATGCTTTGAGGGGAAATGCAACCCAGCATGTGCTTTCAAAGGCCCAGGGTTAGGGTCATGAATTACAAATAGGCACCTTTTCAGGCACAGAATGAGTGGTAATATCATGTTGCTGGAGACTGATTCAACACCCATCAAAGCCAACTGGAGACTTTCCATTTACTTCAGTAGTAATTGCATCAGGCCCCTGGAGAGGGAGGGGAATACAGTGGGAAAAAGTAACACAAAAGAATAGAATAACTGAAATCCCTAAGAAGTGCCCCAGCACTTGTGGTCACATAAAAGCTCCCAGGGTCTATACCTGTACAGGTATGCCTATAGTGCAGTTAGACAGCTGCAGCTGGCCCGTACCAGCTGACTCAGGCCCTCAGGGCTTGGGGCCTAAGGGGCTGTTTAACCGTGTTGTGCCAATGGTCCCCAACCAGTAGATCCCGATCTACTTCTGAAGGGCAGTTGCCATGGAAATCTATGACTGTTGCGCCATCTGCTGGTGAAAGGTTGGAGACCACTGGTAGATATTCTAGCTGAGGCTGAGGCCTGAGCTCTGGGATTCTCCCACCCTGCAGGGCCCTAGAGCCTGGGTTCAAGCCCAAGCACAAACATCTACACCACAATTAAACAGTCCCTTAGTCTGAGCCCCCAGCCAGCTGCAGGTGTAGGCATACCATCGATAGATGAAGGAAAGCCCATGGCTATAATCTATCTGTCCAATGCTCACATCTGTGGGAAGGGATGTTAAATTCCCCATCCCACTCAAACTTCTTTTCTCAGTTTCTTTTCCTTTTTATCAGCTAGAAACAGAATCAAGTCACACTCTAAAACCAACCCCTCCTCCCCTTCCCAATCCCTCCATTCAAACGCTGCTTAGAATAATAAAGACATTCTAGCACACCTGAGTGCTTGATAGAAAATATTAATAAACCAAAAACATCTACAGTTGTTCAATCTGTCAAGGGAAATGGAGAGCCTTCCCTCAAAATGGAGGCTTTTCTTGGCTTGTGTGTATAAAAGATTCAGTAGGAAGCTTATAACGTGTGGTTATTCTTAGAGATCAGTCAACAGGACCCAATGCTTGTGTGTCATTCCACATGGCTCAGGAGGTGTTTGGATGCTGAGCGTATTGGTTCTGACAGACATTCTCTGATCCGTGTCAGTGTGAGAATCAAGTTGCTTGTATATATGAAGGCAGGGCAAAAGGAAAATGCTATGATAGTTAACAGCTGTTAGCAGCTGATCTTTAGTCACAGACACTAAGCTTTACCTTCAACCAGACAAGCACAGCTATTATAGGAAACAATTCAACTGGTGTCTACCTGAAAGCTACATAACATTTAGAAACTCACTTCCTTTACTATAAGATGCATTTTTCTTACCTCTTTGTTTCCTCTTGTGTTCTGTGTATGCAGGGCTTTTTTTGAGCCAGTACAAACCAGTATGCATATCAGCACCTATTTTTCCCTGGCCAGCCCCATTGCCCAGCTGGGGACCAGGATCAGCAAGGGAAAGGAACTGCTCTTGACCCCAGCCTCCAGCTGGGCAGCAGGGTTGGCGGGGGACAGCAGGCTTCTTCAACCTGCAGCCCACAGGCCAGAATCTGGCCCGCCAGGGGCTGGAATCCAGCCCATGGACACCTGGGAGCTGCAGCCAGGCTGGGGACTTTTCAAATCTCCCAATCTGGGCATGCTCAGATGCGTGGCTCAGGGTGGGAGCAGCCTGGCCAGGGAGCGACAGCACCCCTGCAGCTCCAGCCAGATAAGGGGAAAGGGCCGGGGGTCAGAGAGCCAGCAAGTGGGTAGGGAAGGGACCGGGGAATCAAGGAGCCGGCGGGCAGGTGGGGAAGGCTCCTGGCGGGATCGGGGAGCCAGCGGGTGGGCAGGGAAGGGTTAGGGGTGTTGGGGAGCTGACCGGCAGGCGGGGAAGAGACCCAGGGGGATTAGGGGATTGGCAGGCACGTGGGCCGGGAAGGGGTCTGGGGGTGTTAGGAAGCTGGCGAGTGGGCAGGGAAGGGGTCCGGGGGTGTCAGGAAGCTGGTGGGTGGGCAGGGAAGGGGCCCGGGGGTGTTGGGAAGCTAGCAGGTGTGCGGGGAAGGGGCCCGGGGGGATCGGGGAATTGGCAGGGAAGGGTCAGGGGTGTCGGGGAGTCGGTAGGCAGGTGGGGAAGGGGCCTGGGGGGTTTGGGGAATCGGCTGGGAAAGGTGCGCGTGAGTGTCAGGGATCCAGAAGGTGGGTAGGAAAGAGGAGCTGGTGGGCGGGTGAAGAAGGATCAGGGAGCTGGCTTGCGGGCGAGGAAGGGTTGGATGGTCAGGAAGCCAGAGCGTGGGCGGGTAAGGAGCCCGGGGGAATCAGGGAGCCGGCAGGCAGGTGGGGAAGGGGGTCAGAGAGCTGGCAGCCAGGTGGGGAAGGGGGTTGGAGAGCTGGCAGGCAGGCAGGAAAGGATCAGGGGTGTTGGGAAGCCAGCAGGTGGGTGGGCGGGGAAGGGACCGGGGTGCGTCAGGAGCTGGCAGGCAGGCAGGGAAGAGTCAGAGAGCCAAGGAGCCAGCAGGCGGGTGGGCAGGGAAGGGTAGCGGGTTGGGGAGCCGGCAGGCGGGCGGGGAAGAAACCTGGGGGAGTCAGGGAGCTGGCAGCTGGGGGGGAAGGATCCCAGAGGGATCGGGGAGCCAGCGGATGGACAGGGAAGGGTCCAGGGGGTCAGGGAGCTTGCAGCTGGGCGGGAAAGTGGCCCAGGGGATTGGGGAGCTGGTGGCTGGGCGGGGAAGGGGCCTGGGAGTGTCAGGGAATCAGCGGGGAAGGGGCCCAGGGGTGTTGGGGAGTGGCGGGGCCTGGGAAGGCCACTAGGGTCCAGCGGTGGTGGAGTGGGGACATGGAAAATTGAATGTGGCCCCTTGCCCAGAAAGGTTCTATAATTCTATGACACCCCTGGAGGACGGGATCAGCAGAGGAAAGTAGCGGGTCTCGTTTCCCCTGCTGACAAACCCCCACCACCGCTCCTGCCAGCGTGCCGGCACCTTTTCTTTTTTTTTCAGAAATAAAGCACTGTGTGTATAAGTGAACAATAAACAACACATACATTGTAAGACCTATCATTAAACAAAAACATGGTTATAGCTATCAAAGCACTGCTTTGTAGTCCTACAAACTTCTTTCTTTGTATTAAGCAATGATGTATTCACTAACTGAAGCAGTTAGAGGGCCTTTGGCAAAGCAATGGACACTTAATGTTTCTAGCTGATTACTCGCTAGCTAATAAAAAGGTCACAGAGCATATTTACTTGCTGAACCAATCCCTGTCCTAAAAAGGACATTTGATGTAGTTATTTATCAGACCCTATCAAGAGTCCTGTAGGAGAACCAATGTAAGTTACAGTATCTCCCATCTACACTAAGATAAACCAATTACATGAATATCACATTTGTCACCTACTTGACTGTAAAGAAGTTTTAAGTATTTATTTTGTAAATCTGTAATAAATGAATGTAAACATTTGCAATTGTTCAGTCCTGAACCATCAGCACTTAGGAGTCTCTGAAAAGCTGCTCATACAGAAAGGATAAAATCCTGAACACCATATGTCAATGTAGTATATGTAGGATGAGTATGTAAAAGAGGTTCCACGTCATATGCAACCTGCAGAATATAGTGAAATAAAGGGCACCCTGCACTGCAGCACCTCAAATTGGTGGGTGTGGCTTAAAGGGAAGGTGGGCTGTTTGTGTCAGGCTGTCAGAACCACGGGAACAGCAGCACCAGCTAATTAAAGACAGGTGGGCAACAGCAGCAAAGGCAATAGTGGGGAAAGCCATGTAGAAGTCCATGAAATGTCCTTGGTTGCAGCAAATTCCAAAGGGGTAGCCATGTTAGTCTAGGTCAGCCAAACAAACAAGGAGTCCTGTGGCACTTTTAAAGACTAACAAATTTATTTATCACATGAACTTTTGTGGGAGAAAACCCCACTTCGTCTTCAAAGCATCTGACGAAGTGGGATTTTCTCCCATGAAAGCTCATGCAATAAATAAGTTTGTTAGTCTTTAAAAGTGCCACAGGGCTCCTTGTGTGCATGGTTGCAGCAGTGGCCCAGGAAGCTATTTAATGCTGAGCTTGCACTGGTGTGAGAGTCTAGCAAGAACCAGTTAATTTAATTTTTTTATCTTTTCCAACTTGCTGGTCCCCTGATATCATCTGTTGTGTACAGGGGTTGCTGTCCCCTGCACTGTGGCTCTGTCACACCACTGGCCATACTTATTAAGTAGCAATTAGCTTTTGATTTTTAGCTTGTTTCCTGGAAACACAGTAATGGTCTTGTAGACAACTGGCGAAGCAGTGCTGGGCACTGTCCTATTTTTGGTGGGCGCCGCCTCTATCTCTGTCTGCAGATACACATTTTCCAGACCCACCTGTGATGCCAGATGGCAAACTCCAGCAGTAACTATGATTGTGCGTGTATGATGAAGGTGATGTTGGATTGCAGCTGGCCTTGCTGCTTTCTTTTGTCATGTTGCTGGGTAGGCTGCACGGCCCTTCTTAGAGTGGCTGGGAGGAGTTTATCTTAGTGTAGATGGGGAATACTGTAGCTTACATTACTGACTCAGAAACCTTTCCTCCCCCTTGCTGCAACACAGGAAAAGCTCCCCCTCTGTTTTGTGTTGACATTCTCCCCTTTATCTCCAGGACATGCCTCTTTTCTGATATTTGCTCTCCACTCTCTCCAAACCAAAGCCATTCAGGTTAATTTGGAAGTTTCCACAGTGGTTTGCTTGGTGTCATCTCAATTATCTGGGACTAATTGTTGCATGGGATGAAGGGTGGTGGAAAGATTTGCTTGTGTAACTTTACAATAGGGGAAGAGGTATGGTTATTATGAATAATACAAAAAGTCCTCAAGTTAAAAACAAGAGTCCTGTGGCACCTTAGGCTATGTCTACACTTGCAAGTTAGTTCAAATTAAGGAAGCTTAATTCGAACTAATTTAAGTCTTGGCCACACTAGGCTTTCATTAGTTCAAATTAAGGGCTTCCTTAATTCGAATTAATAAATTCGATGCTTAGTTCGAACTCAGGGCCGTCCTGTAGGGGAAGCGGGGCCCAGGGCTAATTGGCCAAAGCGGGGTCCCCACCCCCCCATGCTGGAGAGGAGCATGGTGGGCCGACTGGCCCGCTCCGCCTCCCAGGGAGCCGGCCCTGGGCCAGGAGGATGAGGCTGCTGGCGGGGGGAGCCGGCTCCGGTGGCCGAGGCTGCCTGTTGGAGGCCGGGGGGAGCCGGCTCCAGCCCCGGGCCGGGGGGCTGCCTGCTGGGCCTGGGCCTGGAGACTGACTGGGGGAGAAGGTGGGCCAGCATCGGCGTCGGCCCCAGCCCCGACTCCGACGGCCGCCCCAGCCCGGAGGCCGAGGCCGCCTGCAATGAGGAGCCGGCCGTTTCGGGCAGGCCGGCCCAAAGGCTGGGCCCCATGTGCTCCACCCGTGGGCCTGCCTGCTCCACCCTGGGGGCGGGGAGGGCCAGCCCAGGGGCCGGGCATAGCCCTCCCGGCCCGCCCGCCCCACTGCCTTCAGCTCCCTGCTGAAGGCAGTGGGGAAGCTGTGGGAGGAGGGGCTGCTTTGCACGCAGGCCCCGCACTGCCCCGCTGGGAGCAGGACAGTGCGGGGCCCACATACCTGCAGGGCCCGGGGCGATCACCCCATCCGCTCCCCTCCAGGGACAGCCCTGTTTGAACTAACTCTTAATTCGAAATAGTTAGTTCGAATTAAGTCAATGTGGCCATATTAGTTCGAACTAACTGCTTAGTTTGAACTAACTGGCAGACCTTCATGCAACTGACTAATTCGAACTAAGCAAGTGCCCTGCATGGCCAGGGCTAGTTTGAACTAGCATTCCAGTGGGGCCATGCTAGTTCGAATTAAGTTAATTCAAACTAACTAAAATTAGTTCAAATTAGTTAGTTCGAATTAACTAATTCAAACTAGCTTTTGTAAGTGTAGACATAGCCTTAAAGACTAACAAATTTCTTCAGGCATAAGCTTTCATGGGCTCCAACCCACTTCGTCAGATGCATGAATTGGAAACAACAGTCGAGAGGTATATATGCACATGCCAGGAGGAGTAGCATAATAATGGTAAGTGCTGTCAAAGTCAATTCAATGGGACAGAAGAGGCTCATTCACACCTCTGGAACACTGACTACTGTACTCCCTAAGAATCTAGCCCTTTTGCCAAATTCTGCTCTCACACACCCCAGTGACGTTGGGGATCAGAACTTAGCTGTGAGGATCTAAGTATCTATTAGAAATCAGATTTATTTTGCCCATAGCCTAATCTTTTCTGATGCATTCCACTGCACAACCAGAGGGTAACTGGAAGCTAGAATAGTATGTCGTGTAATAAAGACATCTAATAAAAGCCTGATGCTGCAGGAAGTGGTGCAGGTGGTTGAGAAGGCAACCTTCTTTCCTGCGTCTCAGTACTATACCAGAGCCCCAGCATGGCTTGAGTGAATACTCTACTGTTGAAGAAATCATGTTCTAGAGATGTAAAACCAACATCTTGGCCATGTGGAACATTTGAAAAATAGTGTAATTTGCCCTGAGAGGTGGCTAAATTCCATTTTGGGTCATAACATTCTACATCTTCTGGCAGTTTCATTTGTGTAACATTACTGGGTGTCATTATTGCAGGTGATTATGATAGTTCTATTTATCTGAGCTTATAAAAGCTAGCTCCTATTAAAATGCTTCTTGTCAGCTATGGTACAGTTCTGTCCTCTTGAATCTTTCTCTGTAACTGATTTATGTCTTAGAGGTTGCTATTCTGTACAAGCTATACCAACACATGAATAAAATACTTCTGCAAAAACATTATAATTTGCATTCAAATTTTTTGTTATTTTTTTAAAACTAGTATGTACTGTTGCTATGTGCTTCCCAAGGCAATAAATTTCATAGGCTGAAGATATTGATGCCTCACACGTGGCTGTCTTTTAATTTTTAGAGAAGCTCATGGAAAATTGAATACTCTGGGATAAAAGAAGCTAAATAAATATTAAAACAATGCTAAATGTTATTAATTATATGAGAACTGTTGCTAACTGACCAAATCCATCTTGACATTGTTAACATCTCCCCTCCAATGCTGTACATATTTCCTTCCTATTACAGTTAAGGGATGTCCCACTTATTTAGATGGGGACAGAATCTGACATGTAAAAGGGCCCATATCCTAATCAGGGATGTGGAAAGACTAAGGGACAATTGTCCAATTATTCTCTTCCCACTGGAGAAAAAGGAAAGCAAATACATAATGTTGAGTACTTTCCTAAAATACAAAGCATTTTTGCTGCAACATTTTCTCTTCCATCTCTCCATGGATTCCCCAGGTGAGACAGAAATAGAAATAGTGAAAAGAGGAGTCTAAGTTACTTGACAAAACAAACAATAACACCATCTAGCTCTAATTTCGTGCGTTTCATCAGGAGAACCCAACGTATTTTACAAAAAAGATCAATATCATTATCCCCATTTTACACGTTGGGGAAAGTGATGCACAGAGAGGGGAAGTGACTTGCCCACGGTTACCCAGTGTGCCACTGGCAGAAATAGACTTCAGGCCCTCTCAGTCTGAGATAGTGGTCACTAGTCTACCCCAGAGATATTTGCTGCTTTTTAAAGAGGGTTGTTTTGTAAGCTGTAATGCCAGAGTAGCATAACGAGAAATCTGACTATTCTGGGACTTCTACTATGAATGGAGCAATAGAAAAATTCATCAAGTAGGAGAATCAATGACCAAAGTATTCATTTTGGGTTATGAAGACAGTAGATGGCAGTATCTCCCCAATACTTCCAAGCAAGAGAAAAATTTGAGTTGACCTCTCTGCAATAGAGTCTGAAACCCCACCTTTCCCAATTACAGTTGCTAGATAGGACAAACTTTACTCATCGCTGCAATTTTTAAAAAAGGAAGACACTGTCTAGGACAGCAATGCTACACAGTCTCCCAGGTGATTTCTCTTCTGGAAAGCCTTGCAGGTCACATTTCCCATCAACAAGGGTAAATTTAGCCCAACAGATTTTTCTTTTACATCAAGAGACAGAAGATGATAGCCATTCTTGGCCCAAATGAAATACCCCTCACTCAGGGTAGGCACTGTGGTATGAGTAACAGTACTTCCCCATTTTCAAGAATCTTGACGTCAGGTCTTTAAAACACAACATAACCCATCAGAGAGGAAGGATGATCTTTTGATAAAGACATTAGACTCGGAATTTGAATCTTGATCACCTTGTCTTCCACAGACTTCTTATGTGACTTTGGACCCTGTAGCAGGGGGTAGAGCTCACTTGCTGATGGATTCTCTGTATCTTAAAGTCTTTAAACCATGATTTGAGGACTTTAATAACTCAGTCATACATTAGAGCTTTATTACAGGAGTGGGTGGGTGAGGCTCTGTGGCATGAATTGTGCAGGAGGTCAGACTAGATGATTATATTGGTCCCTTCTGACTTTAGAATTTATGAGTCAATATCTCTCTTTTTATCAATGACTTAGGTGATGGCATAAAGACCAAACTTATAAAGTTTGCAGATGATACCAAGCTGGGAAGGGTTGTGAGTGCTTTGAAGGATAGGATCACAATTCAAAATGATTTGGACAAAATGGTCAAATGGTCTGAGATAAACAGAATGAAATTCAATAAAGGTAGTACTTAAGTACTCCACTGAGGGTTGAACAACCCATTGCACACATACAAAATGGGCAATGACTGCCTAGGAAGTACTACAGAAAGGGATCTGGGTGTAATAGTGGACCACAAGCTAAATATGAGACAGCAGTGTAATATTGTTGCAAAGAAAGCAAACACCATTCTGGCGTGTACTAACAGGAGTATTGTGAGTAAGACACGAGAAATGATTCTTCCACTCTGCTCTGCACTGATTAGGCCTCAACTTGAGTACTGTGCCCAGTTTGGGCGCCTCATTTCAAAAAGGAAGTGGAGAAACTGGAGAAAGTCCAGAGAAGGGTACCAAAAATGATTAGAGGTCTGGAATATTTGACCTATGAGGGAAGATTGAAAGAGCTGGGTTTATTTAGTCTAGAAAAAAGGAGACTGAGAGGGAATATAACAGTTTTCAAATACCTAAAAGGTTGTTATGAGGAAGGAGGAGAAAAATTATTATCCTTAATCACAGATGATAGGACAAGAAGCAATGGGCTTAAATTACAGCAAGGGAGGTTCAGCCTAGACATTAGGAAGAAATTCCTAACTGTCAGGGTGATTAACCACTGGAATAAATTACCTTGGCAGGTTGTGGAATCTCCTACATTAGAGGTTTTTAAGAGCAGTTAGACAAACACCTGTCAGGGATGGTTTAATGGGGGTACTTGGTCCTGCTGTGAGTGCAGGGAACTGGACTCGATGACCTGTCATGGTCCCTTCCAGTTTCTATGATTCTCTGCACCTCAATTCCCCCTTTGTAAAATGGAGACAATAGCACATCCCTTCCTCACAAGTGAATGGTCAGGATAACCCTCTTTGTGTTTGTAAGATGACCAGTGGGGTGAGGGGTGCCAGAGATAATAAACAACAACAACAAAACTTCACTGAAATGTGAAAAGATATTAGAGGAAGTGGCAGCACTCTCCACTGAATTCCCCATCTACAAGACAAAGCCAAGGTATGTTGTAAGATGAACAACATCCCAGGGTCTCTGGAAGAAGACCAAACACAGGACAAAGCAGTTAAATGAAATAGCCAGAAATAATAAAGTGGGGCTTTTCAAGTGCTGCAGACTTGTTCTCATTATCATGATCCAAATTCTCAGCTGGTGTAAATCAGTGTAGCTCCACCAATCACTATGCTGCTTTACACCAGCTGAGGATATGGCCCCTATCTGGCAGATGGAGGTTCTTTAAGTCTCTTGTCAATCACTTTGAAAGTCATACTATATTGCTTTTGATCCAAAATCCTGTTTGCTGAGTACATTTCATCCAATATAAATAGGGAAACATAGCTACAATTATTATTTTTATTGTTTGTATTATCATAGCTCCTAGGTGCCCCAATCATGGACTAGGATCCCATTGCACTGGTCTCAGTGCAAACTGAACAAGTTGGTCATTGCGCCATAAGACATGTCCATCAACATTCAAAATTAGACTTGACCAATCACCAGAATGTGCTAGAAGAAGGGTTCCCAGACTTTCAGAACTGATGATCAACTCCTTCAAGAGCTCCAGCCCTAGCCACAAACAGGCACAGCAAAATATAAAGATAACCAAACCAGAACTAATTACTAATTATGGTGTTTCAAACAGCTAGCTGGTCAGTTATAAAGGAGGTACAAATATTTAGGTATATTCACAAGTCACTGTGATGGGTGAGTTTGCCTTGCTAATGAAGGATTAACTGCATAAAGCAAAGTGGAGAAATATGCAGCTTTGATTCCTTTTTGAATGACGGGCAATTGCAAAACTCTGATTTTAGCACCAGCAATGAAAAGAAAACAGATTTGCAGAATCAGTAAGAATGATAATGGCATGAGGGATTTCTAGATTTCTGCAAACAAACCCTCTTCAGAAACAGCCCAGATCTCTTGAGTTCCCAGTAATAATTAGACAACAGGTAATAGCCCAGTTACTGTGACCCCTGTCACCAGGAAAAAAAATACAAAAGTGGGTCTGAAATTCCTCAGCTACTGGTTTGTGAGCTTCTGATAGTACTTAACTGGTTCCTCTGCTCCCTCAATGAAGTCTGATGGAAGTTTTCTTCTGTGCAGTCAGGAAAACCGATTTCAAAATTTTCTGATGAATGTTTTTCCTTTGTCATGCATGGACAGAACAGCCCCAGGAGAGATGTCCGGAGATGTAAACAGAAGGAGGTTGGCATATCACCCAACAAGAATCCCTGAAGGAGTCAAAAGGGAAGATTGCTAATTCTTTAGGAAACCTGCTTATAATTCCAGGAGTCTGAGTTACATGGTTACCTCAAAGGAGCCAACTCACCTCAGTGAGGAAGAGCTGTCATTGATGAAGGGAATCTATGTCAGTCATTACAGAGAAAAGCAAAAAGTTGAGAATCCACAAACAACCTCACTGAATTTCACTATTTTAAGACTCACTATTTTAAGACTTGGAACATGCCTTGAGGCATTTCTCTTAGTAGCAAGATCTTGGCAGTATGAACAGAATTAAGTCAAAAGGCACTGGATGTGATGTTCTGAACCAGCTGTTTAGGCCATTGCTTTTACCTGTCATTCCCTTTGTACCACCCATGCACACTGCAATATATTTCCCATTGTACCATTTCTCCGGAAATGTCTCAAAGAAATATTCTCCTGTTGTGCATCCTGGCCCAGCTTAGCAAAAGAGCAAATCTTTTTCAGAACATCAGAATATATACTAAACAAACAGTAGAAGATATGCCACACCAGAGATATCACTCAACTTACCAAGTCAAATTCACAAGTAGTCACATGTCCCCTCTGCCTTATATATTGGACAAACAGGACAGTCTCTGCGCCAAAGAATAAATGGACACACATCTGACATCAGAAATTGCAACACTACAAAACCAATAGGGGAACACTTCAATCTCCCTGCTCACTCCCTTGACGACTTGTTAATAGCTGTGTTGAAACAGATGAATAACAAATCACAGCTTCAAAGAGAAACTGCAGAACTCGGACTTATATGCAAATTTGACTCAGTTGTCTTGGGGTTAAACAGGGACTATGGATTTTTCTCGCATTACAACAAGTGATTTGACCTCACCTTCCTCTATGTGCTGTTCCCCAGTGTTTTGAATCCTAACACCTATTTTGATTTGCTGTTACAGCCTGACCTGATGCTATGTCATACACTCCCCTGCATTTAATTTCCTCCCACTCTGTAACTTTCCTATCTTCAAAGCGTCTGACGAAGTGGGATTTTCTCCCACGAAAGCTCATGCGATAAATAAATCTGTTAGTCTTTAAAAGTGCCACAGGACTCTGTTGTCTTTCTGAGTTTTGGAAGTAATTGCTGTTGGACCTTCTCAGCCATCTCATTAATACAGCAAAGGTACTGTTTTCACTTTGTCAGCGATGTCGATTGCACAGGGAAAGACACAATTGTCTGAAATGGCATGCACCTTACACTTCTGAGTAACACATACAGAATCAAAGTAAGGTTCCTGATGGGTACTCGTGTTGACATTGCCAGGTTTCAAATAATAAGTCTTTGTTGATTTTTCAAGGCCTAAAGTTTTCTCCAAGAAGGATCTTTTTATCTTTATCTTTCTGTGACTAGTGTTTGGTTTCTGGGCAACGAGGAAAGCTTTGTATCTTGGTAGACAGCACATCAGAACACAATTCATGCTGAGGTTTTGAATCAACCAATGCAAATCTCTACATTGTGTTTTTACATTATGTGCATCTTTTATTTTTCTCTGAGTCGTCAGTGGAACAACTTGCCACTGTCCTTTCCACTAAAGAATCTGTCTTTCTGAATCACTCTTCAGACAGAGCTGAGCTCCTGTAAAATCTGAGCAACACATGCAATATGTTTTTGTGAGACGCAGCAAGGCCCTCAGGCCTTAATGACTGAATCTAACATATCTGGTGCTCAAATTCAGTGACACTTTTGTCATGGTCCGTGTGCACAGGTACTTGCACTTCACATCATACATAATGACTAATGGTTTTTGATGGGGCTTATCCTCTGTTGTAACTCCAGGAACACCCACACACAATTGTAGAGGCTCTGGCAGTCTGCTAAACCCACTCACATCCTGCACTAGGTTATACTGAACTACTAGCTGGGATTCTCAGGTTAGAACAAAAGAGTGTCTTAAAAGGAACACGCCATTACATGGCTAATGTTACATATCCATTTTCTGCAAGATCTTACACTTTTCATATGTCTTTGCATGAGCTCCCAGGACTCCCACAGTTGGGAAACAGCATATCTGAAAAATTCTGTAGTGGGAAGGTGATAAAGTAATGATTTGATACGGTAGGTGTTTTCTCATCTCTACTATCTCTGATACTTAGATTACAGCACCCAAGACACACTATTAGTTTCCCTAGCTGTTTAACAATTCTGCTGAATCACACATTCAGATAAAAATTTTAGAGCTTCCCTATACACACACCCCACCTTCTTTTCTCATTTTCAAATTAGAATGCCAAAAGCTTACCCTGGTTTGGTTTGGGGGTATTTTTACAAGCTCAGTGATAATATTTTACTAACCTAATTTTTAATTTCTTATTAAATGTTATCAGAGTTGGCCCAACCCTCACCCAGGAACAAGGTCCCACATACTAGATGCTGCCCAGACCCAGAGTACGAGTCTGCCATTGCCTTGAAGAGCTTGCAGTCTGCATAGGCAAGACAGAGAAGACTGGGGGAAGCAACCTACAAGCAGAGTAATAGTTAGAAAAAGTCACATTAGTTCTAATTTTTGGTATATTTTGGTAAGCTTTTGTGTATATATAGCTTATGTAAAATCATTTTAAAGGATAATTCTCTGGTTGCAGTATGTGCTATTTTAACAACAGTCATGAGCAATAATCCCATTTTTGTAATGAACGAAGATTTTGCATACTTATAGTTGTCATTGTTGTGCATGATGGTTTCTGCCAATGATTGACAAAATATTCCATACAACAGGGTGCACAACCTCATGCAGGTTAAGAAGATAACAAAAGCCATGACAGTATGAAGACGGGGGAAAAAAACTATCTGAGCAGTTTCCTTCAGGCAGTAAGTGGTCTGATCTAGTTATATCTGTCTAGGAATGTCTGCTTATCATTTAGAAATCTCAGTCAGTGAGGTTTTATTGTCTACTTCAGGTAACACTTTAAAATCATATTAATATAAAAGCTCTGTACTAGTGCCCACATGATTTATATATCCATAAAACATCTGTAAAGAGAGAGCTGAAACTAAATCCCAAGAGTTGGGGGATCCCTGAGGTCTGGGTGAGTTAAGAATCTGAACCTAGATCTGAATGTTAATTTCATGGCTGGTTCATATGTCTACAATGGGTAAAACCAAAACCCAAGCTGCAAAGATGCCTCAACTTTTTTGTGGGGGAGTAGGAGTGGAGACATCTGTTGAAATCTAGAACCAGATCTGAATTTTGCAGTTCAGGCTCATTTTTGTTTTCTTTTGTTAGATAATCAGTATATTTCATTGAATAACCAGCATGTTTCCTAATATAGCAGGATAAAATTTCACAATAACATTCATTCATAAAAGTGAGACTAAATCCAGGCTCTCTTACATCATTTCAATGAATGCTTTAGCATTAAGTGGGAATCATGAGACTTCCAGCCTACACAGGGAGGAAGTGGTTTTACAGGCTGGCCAGATTAAAGAATGACATCACGTTATTTTCGTCAGTGCTGATTCCAGTTCTTCGATAACAGCAAACATGGAAAATACTGTTCCTGTATCACAGGGTTAGATATTTTCCATTCATTAATGAAAATAAGAGGGTTCAGAAAATCTTGCCTCAGCAATAGGCTTGCCTCCTGCTGTAGACAACTTGCAAAGCTCAAAATATACTAGAAACAGCAATCCTCCTTGATCTCTGATCTATTCAATAAGTACATTGATTTGTGGCAAAAACAAACAACAAGTGGGTATATTCAAAGAAAACAAAATTACCTGTTGTATTTTTTCCTTCCTCCAGCTAGAACAGAGCATTGAAGTTTGTATCATCACTTTTAGTCCTACGCTAAATGAGCCACAGCACGTGAGATTTCCATCCATAAATGTAAAAAAGTCAGACTTCTCTGGCTTTTTAAAAAATTCTTTGAAACATATGGCCATAGATCTACTTACCACTGATACAGACATACTAGTCCTAGTCCCTTTCTGTGGGAATCCACTGACACCTAATGCCTATGATGGACATAAAATCCTGACTACAAAGAACTCTAACATCATTTTTGTCATGATTTCCTGGGTGAAAATCATGGTGGTGGGAGGTAGCTCTTCCATTTGATCCTCATACTGAAAGACCACAGAGGTGTACAACTGAGCCTACATATGTAGCAGATAAATCAGAAGACTGCCAAGAAAGCATATATGTTGGCAGAAATATAGAGTGAGCCCACATGCAGCACCTTTGATGAGAGCAGTAAAAGTATTTATAAGACCTAAAAGTAGTTGGCATGTGTTCCTGACCTAATCTCTTGGATAGGGAGTTCTCTGACCAGGATTGTCATGTACTCTTAAAATAAAATGCATCCTTATCACTAAATTGAGTCTTAATGGTTCCAAGTTATATCACTATATAGCTATATACTATGCTATTAAAGAGCTTTTTGTGCATTATTTATTAATTACATAGCTCCAGAAGGTATGCCAGGCACTACACAGAAAAGAATAAGACAAGGATGCTGCCTCTGAGCTATTATGAGGGAGATGTCCTGTCCTGTCCTGCAGACCCTCCAACTCCCACATGGATAGTTACCCCCGGGCTGGAAACTTCCCACTCACTGAAGCTCTTGAGAACAAAGCTATCTACGAAGGGTTTAGACGGCTTAGGATATTCCTCTGGGAAAAGCCACACCCCAGAGCACAAGCACTGGACAGAGGTCCAGTTTGTAGAGGAAGCAACAGATTCCTTCTATCTTCTGCCTGCCATTAGTTGGTGAATGGGAACCAGTGACCTTGGATTTTCATGATACCACTTACTTGATAAAGAATAAAACTTATCCCCAGTTAAAATGAGTATGAATCTGAATGGTGGGAGGGACAAGCCTTGAAGGCAATGCAGGAGAAGGTCACCAGCTGGATCTGGGCCCTCTGGAGAATATTAGACCATAAATCTGGTAAATGGAAACACAAAGTATGTGAAAATCACTGTCTTAAGGGCACAGTGGATACATCACTTTATAACCAGCACCCACACATTAGATCTTGTAGCTATGGGGAGGTGGGTTATATTCTGCCCACACATACTGATCTGCCTATATCTTGGAGAACTTGGACCTCAGGGTCAGCTGCATGGAAAAGTCAAAATGAGACGTGATCTACCAAAGTTGAGGGGTAGGATAATTACCACCAAGCCAGGGGAAAAATGAGGTCAAGAGGCCCCAAAATTCCAGACCTTGAAACAATCTTCCTTGAAACAAAACCCATCTCATTTCATAGCAGGGGTTCTCCCTGACCACAGAGGGCTGGTACTGATAAACAGATTTTTAGTTTTGGTTTTAAGCTAAAAGATTTAAAGCTTGTTAGTCCTTTTGAAACAGCCTCTTTGAAGTCACTAAAAGAAGTCCTCAGCTTACCCTCACCAATTCAGACCCTGGCAACTGTGAGAGATTCTGAATCTTAGCAATACAGAAGTAGATGTTCCCAGAACTGAAGTAGCTTCCCTCTTTTATAAAAACTCACAGGTACTACAGAAAGAAATATCTCAGCCTAAGGCCTTAGCAGTGGCATTATGATGGTGATACTCACAGAGTCTAGATAAAGCCTATTCTGATCATTTTCAGTTTATGAGAAGTAGGGTTTCTATCACAACTTAAATCTGAAACCCAGATTATAACAACCAGCCATTCTCCATAATCAATCCAAAAAATTGCCACATTATACAAGTGGGAAAACAGATCTGAGCAAATCTGTCTTCAGTAGTATTCTAATGCACTCAAATTACATCCAATACTTCTAGGTTCCCCTGGAATTAAGTTCTGTATAAATGGATGTCTCACCCCAAGAGTCTTTAGTATGGTAATAACATTTTTGAGAGCTCTATAGGTCAGAACACTAATTTATGTAGATCATGATAGCTAGAGAGCTGCAAGTTCAGAAAGCTGCACTGTGCAGCCTGCATTCACTTCCTAAAACACTAGCATTTTTAGTAAATATGTAACAGTTCATTTTAACAACTTCTGGTCTAGAGTTCTTGGTTGATGGTAGAAGGTAAGGCTCTAAACAAGGCGTAGCAAGGAGGCGTGGCCTCCCTTTGAGATTGATAAGTAGGGACCTTTCCCCATACCTGGTGGGCGGAGCCAAAAAGGCCACAACTGCCCCATCAGTTACACCAGACCCTGAGGAGCTGCTGGGACTACCACTGAGGGTATACCCCAGGGAGACAGAGGATGACCCTGAGACTAGGTACTCCATGGAGGGAGGAAAAGAAGGAGCCCAGGGAGAGCTGGTGAAGTAGGGTGGGTCCAGGACCCTGTACCCCTGCAGCCAAGCTACTCCACCTTGGGCCAGGAGGCCTGCCTATTAGCTCTGCCCTAAAAGGCTGTAGCCCCCTAGACTATGCATGAGGGGCTGAGCCCTTAAACTGCACATTAGCTCTGCACTGCCTGAGGGTCAGAGTTTGAAACTGTTTTGTGCCCCCACCCTGCCTGACGGACAGGGCCTCAAAACTACTTATGACTCGTGCCCACCCAGAGATTTCCCCTTCTTCCAGATCACTGTTAAAAGTGCAGAACAGGGAGCTGTGGCCTCCCTCTGAAACTGACAATGAGGGATGGCCATGCACCCTTACAAAAGGATGTTTCCTAAACCAGGAAAGAATCAGTAGGTAATACCAGCTTACTGTGTCAGGCACTGGTTTTTAGTTACTGGATGTCAACTTGCATCCCTTAAATTTTCTTTTGTGTCCATGGTCATGAGATGTTTCAGTATTGATATTATCGGGAGCACCTGATGATCCCAAACAGGTTCGGGGTGGAGTTGGCAGCAGGGGTAGGAGACTTGGGCCCACCCAACTCCATTGGGTCCCAGCCCAAGGCCCTAGCAATGATGGATGGTTTTGCTACTGGGTCAGCATAGATCCAGCCACAACACACTCACCTATATGCAGGTAGCAATGCAGCCCCGCTATGCTTCGTTGTTCCTGAACCTGTTTGTTCTAGGCACAATAAAATGTAATAAAAAGAGTCCCTGTTCTGAACATTTAAAATCTAATTTAAGACAAGATGTACCAAATGTAACAGACAATAGGAAGGAGTAGAATAGGGAGGATAAGGGAAGAAGTGATAAGAACATGCAGTTACATAGGGCAGCTACATGCATCTGAGGTCCATAACCCTGAAAGCAAAGCCCCTTCTGAAGAAAGATTCCCTAAACCATGCCCTTTGAATGAACCTTCTGAGTGGGATAGGCTCCAGGGCTATTAATAGTCAACTCTATTAAGTCGACTTAACTTTTCAAGTGTAGACAGAGCCTTGGCTCCCCGCTGAGAAGGGAGATGCACTCCCTTCTTGCCAGGATCGCATGGATCTCGGGGAGAAGAGAGTGGGGCTTCCTTCTTGCTGGGACCTGCGCGAGTCCGGGCAACAAGGGAGCTGCCGGGGCTCCCCCTTGGAGGTTCCACTGTCCATGGAGCGCTGGAGAAGACAGCCACCAGCGCTCCACAGACAGGGGATTCCCAGAGGTTCCCATGTTTTCAGAGTGCCGGGGAAGACAGCCGCCGGCAGCTCCCGGGATAGGGGAGCCCTGGGGAAGAGAGCCACCAGCTGGGGCTCCCTTGTCCCCGAGCCGTGGCTCCCTTCCCCGAGCCCTAGGTCAATTTAAGGAATTAAGTTGACCTAGGGCATCCAAACCGGTGTGGTAAGTCGACTTAATGAAAGTCCGGTGTGGACATGGAGTAATTTAGGTCGACTTAAGCATTCTTAAGTTGACCTAAATTGCTAGTGTAGACGTAGCCCAGATGCCCTTCTTCACTACTACCCCCTCTTAGAGGATGCATGTTATCTCAGCTCTTCACAGCAGTCTGCCTGACATCCCTGAACAGCCTAAAGCCAGCTGGGCTGTAAAGATTTACTAAGTATAGAGAGAAAATCATATTGAAACAAAACACAACACACATAAATGTATAAAAATGTCTACTCCTACACTGTGCAAAAGTTAATATATTTAGATGCCCTTTGGATTACAGTGTCAGAAGCCAGACCTCCCACTTCTAGAGAATGCCCACTCTGCCTCAGCTTCTCCGTTTCACTCTGACCGTCAGGCCAATGTGTCAGAGACCCAGCCTCAGATATCAGGTGATTTTTTGTCATCCTGTCCTCGTTCCTCCTCCATTTCCCTGGTGTCATACTGTTACACTATCTCCTCCCATATGGCCACCCCCCTCAAGGGTATTTCCACAGTATATTTTCAGTGGACCATGACATGACAGTCATTGCATATTTCCCAAACCCAGGTTTCAATTCACAGTCTTGGTTCCTGTTTTACCTGCACCACCTTTACAAATTAAAGTGTTATTGTGAAGGTGTGGCCACACAATAGTTGCTTTCCCATTCCCCTCCGTGTCTTATGTCCAGCTAAACATTACTCACACCAAACCCCCTGTCCACCGTTCTAGTCTAATAACACTGCAATCTATATGTATGTTAATTTTCCTGGGTATTAAGGATCAGTCTGAACCCAGGTCCCAATATGCCTTTATAAAGACCAGGTACATATATTCTTATCATTCCCTCTTAAGCTTATTCTACTCTAGATCATATATGAACTAGTGATACAATAATGTCTGTCATATTGGGTATTTTCCCCTTCCCTAAGGCCTCACTATACTTAAGTGCCTAATAAACATATCTGTTGGGGGAAAGGGAAAATCCTTCATAATTTCAAAAGGGTGGCTTCTCTTTGACAGGTGTAATTTACAGTTACAAAACTTGCAAATAACCCTTTGGTGCCCACAGTTCAACTGTGGGCATAAATCAGGTTATCCGTGTCTCTGACTACTTTGATGTGATTGAAAACTGGATTATTAAAGGCACAGTGCCCTTATTATTGCTATTTACTCTGGATTTTATTCTGCTGTCCTTATTCACTTAGGTACCATATTCCTTTGACTGCTCAAATGGTGTTATATTAGCTAATGCAAGTAAAGTTTTAGAATTGAGCCTTTGGGGAGTGCAAATCTACAGGCAAAGAGTAGATTGTACCTTTGAGGACAAGCCTGAACAAGGCCTGAATGGGCTGCACTAATCCAGATGTAGCACTAGAAGGCACTGACTCAGAAAAACCACCTTTTTCCAGGGAAATGGTAATTTCCTAGTAGCCTATCCCAGTCCCAAATGATGACACCCTCTGAACCTGTTCAGCTGTGCTGACCTTCCTCCTACAGAATGGATCTTTGCTTTTGCTCATTCCTGACCACTCCACCTACATCCTGCCTACCTGCTATTCCAGAACACTTGGGCCCCATTTCTAGGTAGCTAGTGTTGAGAAATAACAGGGAGTTTTTCTCTGTTATTCACCTCCCTGGATTCCTAGATCAAATCTATGGGCTAGAATCTAGCCCAAATTTTGTGTCTGAAAATAAAAGGAGACTCAATTTCAGCCACTTCAAAATGTTCCCCACAGTGTGGTGGAATGGAAACGCCCTCATGGTGCAACTACACAGGTGGATTCAGTCATACCAAAAGCTTTTTTCTGGCCAGGAGCTGAACATTTGACTAAATATTTTGCCTTTTTTCTGCAGGGCGCAGGAGGTGCGGTGCTTGCCTTTGCTGCATGGATTTGGGGAGTATTATTGTGACACTTCCCACAACATTTAGACATTTGCAGTCACTGTTATATCAGCATCCTCCATCTTCTCACCCTCACTATCTCTGTCAAGGGAGATCTGTGAAGAGGAAGGGCTTCTGTCACTCCATGGGAGCCTGCATTAGGCAATGAGTCTCTTTTATAATGGTCACATTTCAGTGGTCAGTAAAATCTTACAGGTTGAAATGGCAAAGGATAACAAAGAACTATGTAGAGGGTTAGATACTGGTTGGCATTTATGAGGAAGAACCTCACCTCCTCCAATGGCCTAGGAAAGGGCCTCTCAAAATTGCAGCCCCTGCACAGGGGAGTGAAGGACAACAATGGAGATGCTCCTCCAGGAGTATATGGAACAGGAATTAGCCAGAACCATGGCTCTGCTCTAGCCGCTTTCCTTTATACATATGCCACCCAGCTCCACTGACTGGCAGTACAGGAGGGAAGTATGCTGTATCCCTTCAAGGAGGGCAGCAGTTTAAGCCAAGCTCCTTGAGGTACACTGCCTCTCCCTTCTGGTTGTACAGCTCCACACTACACCCAGTGCAAGACACCCAGGACACGCCTACACTACCACTTAAGTCAATCTAGACTTAAAAGGTGAAAAAGACATACACGCTCACACCAAGTGATGCAAGGTAAAGCAACCTAGGCATTGTCTTTAACAGAATTATGTCGGAGAGAGACGCTCTCCTGCAGGTATAGCTTCCACCTGGGGGTGGAGTAATGATGCTGATGGGAGAGAGCTCTCTCATCGGCATACAATGTCTTCATCAGACATGCTACAGCGTCTAGTCCAAAGAGGATAACAACACAATACAAATTAAAATCTGTCTTAAAAATGTCCTTAAATCTCTTTGGGCCACTTCCAGAAACACAAGAAAACAGCACCCAAGTAGTCCAAGAAAATAATCAAAGAGAAAGGAAAAAAAAATACAAGCTGACTTTTAGATGCTTCCAAACTGATAGAAAATAAACCACCACCGCATATCAGAAATGACTGCTCATAGTCAAAGAGAGCTTGTCTGCCATAAGATTGTTCTCAGATCCATCAAAACATTCATCATTCAACCTCTCTCTCATTATTCACTTATGACACAAGAAAAGCTTTCACATCATCATAATTGAAAAAACAAACAGCTTCCCATCTGCAAACAGTCTGAGCTTAGTGGGGAAATGGATGAAAGCAGTTGTACCAACAAATGTGAACTCTGATTTAAGCTTCAGTCATTTTTCCTGTGGATCTGTGGAGGAATAATATCATCTGGGAACACCCAGGTTTGTTTGTTTTCTCTTAAGACAAAACAAGTTGTCCCTCCTTCTCCATACTTTACTCACAACTCTTTCCTTATCTATTGTAGAAAAGTGACTTCCACTGCATGCCAAAGAGCGGCAGATTTTAAAGTAGAATTCAGAGAAAATAATTTAAAAGTCTTTTGAAAAATGCTTTAGCAGTCTTCAAAAACCCTTCTATTTTTTTCCAACAATCAATCTTATGCAAAATGTAAGTGCTCTGATCAGCCCAATAACCTGATATTATAAGATTAAATATTATTTTCTAAGACCTCTAGATTTCTCCACAGTATCTCTTTTACCAACTTCCTAAAGGGTCTTAGAGCTATCAGGCAATATTTATAATTCAATATTTTTTATTCTATCTTCTTAATATTTTCTTATCTGTTTTAACAACTACATAACCTAATTTACTATCAAATAAATCAAAATATAATTCTGAGCTCTGAATAGCTGACAAACTATATTAAGTGATGCATCATAGGATGAAGATATAAAGGGCCTCATCATGGGGTTTCTGTTGATAATGAAGTAATTTACCTGACAGTGCCAATTTTGGGCAATATATTGAGTACTATGGACTAAATTATAAAGTACATCTAAAATGATGCTACCAATCCTTGGCATTCAAAAAGCATAAATCAAGCCTCCAAATATCATGAGACTGGCTTTAAAATCATGATGGTTTGAGGGGGAAGGGGTTAATAATCTGGAGCTCATTGGATTTGCTTTCTCATTTCTGAGCCTTTAGGGTGCACTTAGGTCACATTCTTAAGTTTTCTTATGCGACTTTGAGGACTAAAACCTACTTTTGAAAAAATGAAAGCCGGGACAATCACATGAATCCAGGAGCTTTAAGAAAAAACATCAAATATTGCAAGGTTAGAGATAAAATCACAAGAGTTAGCAAGACTAGCGCAAGTTACACGCCACATGAGCTGGAAGAGAAGGTACAGGAGGAAAGGCATGTAATGAGAGCACACAATCAATAATAGTCACACTAAGTTTGCTATATAAACATATATATATGTGGCATGATTTTCAAAGCACCCCTGACTTCAGCTAAAATTGTGGATTTTCAACACCTCTCATAGCCAGGCTAATGATGAACTAAGAGTCCATGGGAGTGCGAAACTGGGTTTTGGGGGGTGGTATTCGTTTGTTTGTTTTTTTAATGCAGAAATGCACCCTTCTATCCTATACTAAAAGAAAAATTGAGACATAATTGTGGCCCCCTTGGGACCAGAATAGGAGTGAGAGGGTAAAGTCACAGTTTATCTTTTGACTTTCAAATAAAGAAAATCTTTCCTATGTATCCTAATAATTTATACCAGAGGTGTCAAACATGCAGCCTGTGGAACCTCTTCCATTCAGCCCATGACTGTTCTCTGAGGGATCACACTCTCTCTGAGAGAGAGAGGTCTCACATACCCAGTGCTCTGTGATGCCATTAGAGTGTCAGATCTCGCAACATCGCAGACTGTGAGACTGCGTGCCATGAGACCATACTCTCTCCCTAACAGAGAAAGAGAGAGAGAGAGAGAAGGGAGGAGGGAAATATAGTATCGTTGAGCATAGTCTCTCATATACAACACACCGTGATGCCGCAAGAATGCCCTAGTATTTTGATTTATCGCATGTACTGCCCACCTGAAGGACATTTAAGTCAAATCTGGCCCACTAGAGCAAATAGTTTGACACCCCTGATTTATATTGATAGAGTACAAAAAATAAATCAGGGCAGGACTTCTTCTAGATAACCAAATGCCCTGCCTTCAAGTAGGAAAGGGACATGAACATGTTATGGGTTTTCACTATCTGCTCCTAGTCCCTTCAGCAGCTACTCCTCTCTTAAATATTTGATGTTTGAGCTCTTTGCCCTTTTAGTTTATTCAATCAGCTCAGCAGCAAATAAATGCAATGTTATACTCCTCAGCAACCTCCCCTCTGTCTTCCCAGCAAGAACATGCAGCTGAGAAAACACAGCTCCAAACACTGCTCCTAATTTCATGACAGGATTTCTGAGAAATATTTCTAGTACCTCATGTCTTCAGCTGGATGAGAAAGAATCCAGAAAAGTATTTCTCATGGCATTTCAGCACTTCTGCTTTCAAATGAAGAGGACAATCCATATAATGTTGAACCACCCAAAATGTCCCTCTGTGAGAGCAGAATGAAGGTTCTGATCAGTTCTTAGCCTATTATCTCTTGCCAACAAATAAAAAACCTCAGGCATGGCCCAAGGAAGTCACTGCTCAAAAAATCCCTTTGGTTTGTTGTTCCTGTCAGAGAGTGGAGTATGCCTGTAAATTTTACCTACTGAAAACACATCACAGCTCCGACAACAGACATGATAAAATGGCTTTCAGCAATGTTCCTAGTACACCAGAACTGCAAACCTGCAGGAAACCAAAACACACTGGCAAGAATAATGAAGCCAGTCTGTTCAAAACCTCATATCTTTCATCACAAATCTACAGGATACTGCAGTCTGGCTCTCCCCCTATAGATTAGGGGCCCATGGTACAGAGACCACATTACTTAGGTTCACAGTTGCAGCTACAAGAAAGGGCAGGTGGACCAACCACTCTGCATCTCCTCATTGCCACAGAAGGATTTCAATCCTACCCCTGCATAAGCATGTATTTGGGCCAGAGGGTAGAATGAAGAATCCTCAGTTACATGGTTCCAGTGCCCCAAAACTAGCATGTAGGGGTTAACTTCCCCACAGCCAGCTGCTGGATTGGAGTGTGAACAGCATCCCTCCACCTCAGTTAAATCCCCTACACAAATTGGGAGCATACAGCAGGGTGGATTTCAGCCTAACAGAAAATCAAATGACCAGGAGTCTTATTTGCATTCTAGCTATCAATTGTTTTCAAAATTATGGTTCTCAAAACTGGTCCAGTTTGCCCTAGGAAAGCCTAGTGCACAGTGGCTATTTTATTCAGAGAGAGAGAGAGAGATGACTCCTCTTCTCAGGAGACTCATTTGGTCTTGCAAAACTCAGTGGTCACCCATAGCAATGATCAGGGGTTATTTATATAGAGACTAGGGACTAAAAACGTTTGGCCAAATTCTACTCTAGCGGTTACAACTCTGCAATCCTAATGCACAAATGCTGTGTTGGCAAATTTGCAAGGGCTTTTCTTAAGGCTTAGATGTAACCATCGGGGTGCATTTAATGGGACCGCACAGAAGTAGTAAGGGAAATCAATGGTGATGCAGGCAGAACTGGCCTGGTACATTTACTGGTAAATTACTATAAAATATTTATGAATTGAGTGCAACTTATTAAGAAATAAGAATCAAAGGCTATGTCTACACTTGCAAGTTAGGTCGACTTAAGGAGACTTAAGTCGACCTAACTTAGTCCCTGCCCACATCAGGCTTTCATTAGGTCGACTTAAGAAAATCCTTAAGTCAACCTAATGAAAGCTTAGGTCAACTTAGTAAGACCTGCCGGTTAGGTCGACCTAACCGTCCTTAGGTCGACCTAACTCTGCTTTAGGTCGACCTAAGCACAATGTGGATGCTTAAGTCCACTTTGTTAAGTTGACCTAAGGACAGTTAGGTCGACTTAACAAAGTGGACTAAGTCCATGTCCATGGAAACCACTTTGTTAAGTCGACTTAACAAAGTCAACCTAACTTTTTCTAGTGAGACATAGCCAAAGGTTCCAGCCAAATGAGCTTACCTTCCAAAATAATTTGTGTGGCTGCCATGGAAACAGCTTTTTTTTTTTCAGGAACCAAGAGCCAGGTACTCTTCTCTACTACAAGATGTAGAGGTCAGCAAAAGGGGGAAAGGCAGGAAAGCCCCCAAAGCTAACTGCAGAGGAAGTGCTGCAGTTCCACAACACATTTTCTGCATCAGCTGAAATCTACAGAACCATCTCCATGCAAACACTTGATAACTGAGAAGTGGTAATTTGGGAGGTATGTATCTGACTTAGGGTTTGGAACCAGGGAGTATCTGCTCTGTACAGCCTGATCCCATACAGTTGAGAGGATTTCCCTGTGGAAATCTATATTGGAGTTAATATTGCTTCAAGCAGCACCAAATCGATGCTTAATTCCAAAACCTTAATTCCGAAGCTTGATTGAGAAATACACAGAAAATAACCTACTTTTCAGTCTGTTATAAGTAAAATAGTCTATTATAACAGACTATAACACCAAATAGTTTGGCATACTGACATTGTGCCACTAGGGGACATAAATGGAACATTTGAAAATCATTAGGGAATGTTTGTCAAACCAACAGAGTCCTGTGGCACTTTTAAAGACTAACAGAATCGCCTGAGCTTTTGTGGGAGAAAATCCCACTTCATCAGACGCTTACCACTTCAAATGGCTGTATTCAGTGCCTTCCATGTAGTCAAGTTCCAAAGGGGTAGCCGTGTTAGTCTATTGCAGAAAAACAACAGAGTCCCGTGGCACTTTTAAAGACTAACAGGTTTATTTATCGCATGAGTTCTCATGGGAGAAGAGTCTGATGAAGTGGGATTTTCTCCCACGAAAGCTCATGCAATAAATAAATCTGTTAGTCTTTAAAAGTGCCACAGGACTCTGTTGTTTGTCTGCAATAGACTAACACAGCTACCCCTTTGGAATTTGTCAAACCAGCTACTGTCATGGGAATGAATTCTCTCACAAGTCCCACAGGGGCGAGGATGATAAGTCCAACTATGCATATGATAGAAAGATTCCCTAAATTCTGTGATAAGTAAAGGAAATAGCTACCTGTTGGGCCAGATTCACTGTTAATGGTTTAGCAAACCTACAAGAATGAATTACTTCCCTCTGCACCAGCAAGGTCCCCAGAAGCCTTCACAGTGGGGTTGGGGGGTGATAGATACAGGCATTTTTTCCACCAGTGCTCTCTCTTCATGTTCCCACTGAAAGAAGCAGGTTCATTTCCACCAGGAACACTGCAGACACAAGATGCTGATGGGCAGCATTGAATCAGTATGCTCACTGGCTCCCCTGGCTAGCTCCATCCACTTTCTGAGCAGCTCAACCTCCATCTGCCCCACGGGTCCCCCTATATCTCATGTAACACAGGCTTCAGATTTTGCACTGTTAGAACTTACCTTGCACAGGCTGTAAATTTTCTGCCTGGGCAGAAGGGGCTTCCAAAGGAGTCTTACTACTGAAAGGTGGCATAGACCCATGAGCAGATCTAGCCAAATACCCAGAGCCTCATTCCCTATAATACATTTGTCATATCTATAGCCCCTCCATTCCACCTACTTCTCTCTTGAGCAATATGCTGCAGGCTTGCCCAGAATGGAATCTGAGGGAGACTCCCTGTCTAGGCCCTCTTATCCCATTTCCACAGAGGACAGAATTTTGCTGTGAGTGATTCTGACTCATTCATAATTCCTTCAGTGTGTAAGTCCATCACCTAAACTCTAGCTGACAAAAAGCTGTATTCACATCCAAAACCTAACAATCTATTATAGAAAATTAGAAGTATTCTCTGCAGCCTTGTAATGGGAGAAAAATCCATCTTGGCATTCCAGTGCCAGAGCAGCTGGGCTTTGCTCTCTAGGTTTGTGGTGTCTTCTTTTTTAGGTTATTATATCTTTTAGCTGAACATTCTATTTAGGTTTTTACTAAATTCCTTGCATATGTGCTTGCTCTCAGTAACTGAAGGAATTAGATCCGCTTTCTTTAATGCCATATCTGCCTGCCTGCCTGCTTGTTTGTTGATCACTTCCTTTTCCTGTTATGTGTATTCCATGAGGTCATACCAGATATAACTAAATGGGTCATTATTCCGTATGTTTATTTACTATGTGTGTGTTAGACCTTTTGTGTGCTATTTTTTACTTGTTATCCATCATTATATGTATTTATCTTCTAGTAACATATGGAGTAGTGGGATGGAGTATATATATATGGAGTCAACAGATGGTGAGATTCTGAGTGATTAATATGTTCTCATCATTTTATTGTCTCTCTTTTTAAATGTTCTCTTGTAAAGCTTCATTACTTTTCTCAGACCAATTCTCTTTCGGTCATTATTCCAGTACACTGTTAAATAAAATTAAAAATCCCAGGCTATGTCTACACTAGAAAAAGTTAGGTCGACTTTGTTAAGTTGACTTAATAAGGTCGACTTAAAGTCGACTTAAAGTCAACCTTATTCAGTCGACATAACGAACTAGTGTCCATGGATGTGGACTTAGTCCACTTCGTTAAGTTGACCTAACTGCCCTTAGGTCGACTTAACAAAGTGGACTTAAGTGTCCACACTGTGCTTAGGTCGACCTAAAGAAGGGTTAGGTCGACCTAAGGAGAGTTAGGTTGACCTAGTCGGCAGGTCATATTAAGTCGACTGAAGCTTTCATTAAGTCGACTTAAGGAATTTCTTAAGTCAACTTAATGAAAGCCTGATGTGGATGGGGACTAAGTTAGGTCGACTTAGGCCTCCTTAAATCGACCTAACTTGCAAGTGTAGACATAGCCCCAGTGTCTGGTTTTGCTGTTTTTCTTTATAAACATGCCAGATATTATTTTTATACAAAGTTATTCATAGATTTTAAGGCCAGAAGAGGCCACTATGATCATGTAGGCTGACCTCCTGCATAAAACAAGCCACAGAATACTATCAACATAGTATTGTTAGATTTCATGCTGGAGTCACTGTGAAACCTATACAAATATCTTAGAAAATGAAACAATAACTCTCAGTATTACATTATAACAATTGCAGAAGAAAGGGTGTCAGTAGTTATGGAGCTAGCGTGAGTTGACACCAAGGTGGAAGTTGCCAATAAAGACAAGCAGTTATATGTTTTAAAATGTCATCAGCCCAGCATTTAGCCCATCAGTGCTCAGGGGAGAATGGAGGAGGATATTCCATATTGAGAACAGCAGCTGATGGGAGATTACCATTAGGGTCAGTTGAATGACAGAAGACCAGGAGGACATGGCTTGCTCTCAGGGCTAGATCTCAAAACCTGCAACATTTTGGCTACATGTTGGACAGTTATTCCAGCATTGATCTGTAGCCAACATGGTTTCTGTAAGGGGAAATCGTGTCTTACTAATCTATTAGAGTTCTTTGAAGGGGTTAACAAACATGTGGACAGGGGGGATCCAGTGGACATAGTGTACTTAGATTTCCAGAAAGCATTTGACAAGGTCCCTCACCAAAGGCTGTTATGTAAGTTAAGTTGTCATGGGATAAAAGGGAAGGTCCTTTCATGGATTGAGAACTGGTTAAAAGACAGGGAACAAAGGGTAGGAGTAAATGGTAAATTCTCAGATTGGAAAAGGGTAGCTAGTGGTGTTCCCCAAGGGTCGGTCCTAGGACCAGTCCTATTCAATTTATTCATAAATGATCTGGAGAAAGGGGTAAATAGTGAGGTAGCTAAGTTTGCAGACGATACTAAACTACTCAAGATAGTCAAGACCAAAGCAGATTGTGAAGAACTTCAAAAAGATCTCACAAAACTAAGTGATTGGGCATCCAAATGGCAAATGAAATTTAATGTGGATAAGTGTAAAGTAATGCACATTGGAAAAAATAACCCCAACTATACCTATAATATGATGGGGGCTAATTTGGCTACAACGAGTCAAGAAAAAGATCTTGGAGTCATTGTGGATAGTTCTCTGAAGATGTCCGTACAGTGTGCGGAGGCGGTCAAAAAAGCAAACAGGATGTTAGGGATCATTAAAAAGGGGATAGAAAATAAGACTGCAAATGTATTATTGCCCTTATATAAATCCATGGTACGCCCACATCTCGAATACTGTGTACAGATGTGGTCTCCTCATCTCAAAAAAGATATTCTAGCACTAGAAAAGGTTCAGAAAAGGGCAACTAAAATGATTAGGGGTTTGGAGAGTGCCTCGTATGAGGAACGATTGAAAAGGCTGGGCCTCTTCAGCTTGGAAAAGAGGAGACTGAGGGGGGACATGATAGAAGTATATAAAATTATGACTGATGTGGAAAAAGTGGACAAGGAAAAGTTGTTTAAATACTCCCATAATACAAGAACCAGGGGTCACCAAATGAAACTGATAGGTAGCAGGTTCAAAACAAATAAAAGGAAGTTCTTCTTCACACAACGCACAGTCAACTTGTGGAACTCCTTACCTGAGGAGGTTGTGAAGGCTGGGACTATAACAATATTTAAAAGGGAACTGGATAAGTTCATGGTGGCTAAGTCCGTAAATGGCTATTAGCCAGAAAGGGGTTAAGAATGGTGTCCCTAGCCTCTGTTTATCAGAGGATGGAGACGGATGGCAGGAGAGTGATCACTTGATCATTGCCTGTTAGGTTCACTCCCTCTGGGGCACCTGGGCACTGGCCACTGTCGGTAGACAGATACTGGGCTAGATGGACCTCTGGTCTGACCCAGTACGGCCTTTCTTATGTTCTTATGTTCTTATGATCTATTAGGGAAGGCCCTATAAAAATAATGTACCATCCACCATGGATTATTTTATGGGCTTAGATTCAGAGGATACATTGTGATGGCAGCCTAATGATTATTGAGTATAAGGAAGTCACAGTTAGCTGTTAGCTAGTTGCTCGTATTGGGATTCTGTCTCAGTTCTCAAGAAAAAGACACTGACATGTGGGTTTCTAGCTCCCTTGTTTGATTCCACTGATTTATGGAGGAAGGTCAGTGCCCACAGTGCCCAGATTCTGTGTTGATATCTCTATAAGCAAGGTTAAGAATCTGTGCACCTCTCTTGGACTATGTCTACACTTGCAAGTTAGGTCGACTTAAGGCGGTTTACGTTGACCTAACTTAATCCCTGTCCACACGAGGCTTTCATTAAGTTGACTTAAGAAATTCCTTAAATTGACTTAATGAAAGCTTAGGTTGACTTAATAAGAACCACTGGTTAGGTCGACCTAACCCTTAGGTCGACTCCTTAGGTAGATCTAAGCATAGTGTGGACGCTTGAGTCCACTTTATTAGGTCGACCTAAGAGCAATTAGGTCGACTTACTAAATCTCCGTTCAGGGGAAGCACTTTGTTAAGTTGATCTAATGAGGTCAACTTCAGGTCGACTTAAAGTCAACCTTATTAGGTCGACCTAACAAAGTTGACCTAACTTTTTGTAGTGTAGACATAGCCTTGCTTAGCAGCTAAGCAGGGTGTGGGGCAACTGATTTGCCTGGGCCTTCTATCTGCATGATACTCAGCATAATTTCACCCAGGGGTTGGGCATGATGGGAAATGGTATGTGTGGCTGATTCAAAGCCTCTGAATCTGGTGTTTTCACAGAAGGGGAAAATGAAATATTGTCTTGTCATGAAATGCTACCTTTTGATTGTGTATCTTCATATAGACTGAGAAGCTGATGGAAAAGTCACCATTAGCAACAGAGAACTTGGAAAAGTGAGCAACCCTAGTTTTCAATGTTGTAAAACTAGATGGGGAGAGGGATGAGCACTAACTTGTGGAGTCTCTTTTGTTATTTTGATTGAGCTGAAATCACCGTAAAAATGAAAACTTCTCTAAGAGATGAAATCACTGTAAAGCTGATTGAGGTCCAGCAGAAGAGCATCTTGCCAGCACACGGCAGGTGTGATCAGCAGGCAGAGCCAGCAGATAGCAAGTGGTGCCAGCAGATGGTGGGCATGACCAGCAGGCGGAGCCAGTGGACAGCAAGTGGTTCCAGTAGACAGTGGGTGTGACCAGCAGCTGGAGCCAGCGGACAGCGGGTGGTGCCAGCAGGTGGTGGACGTGACCAGCAGGTGGAGCCAGCGGACAGGAGGTGGTGCCAGTGGATGGTGTGAGTGGCCTGCAGGTGGTGTGAGCAGACCCAGAGGTGGCAGAAGATAATTGGAGGGGAGGGCTGAAGGCCCCCCCTTTTAGAGGTGGACAATAAAACTCTGATGGTCAGTATGGGGAGTCATGAAGAAGTGAAGGACACACTCCATGTACACTGGGGGTGGAATGAGTTCTGTCTATTGGGTTTTGTGGGAATCTTGCTTTGCACTGTATCCCAATCAGTGCTGCTTTTGCTATTGCCTCTTTGAAAGTTTTATGTGCTACACTCAGACTTGTGCTTGCGAGAGGGGAAGTATTGCCATTCTAGGGTGCCCAAGGAGTAGTGTGTAATTTCCCAGGAGACCGGGTGGGGGCTCGAGCCAAGTGGTGTTGTGACATTGTTGGGAACCCCAATACATAGAACCCGGCCTTTTGCGACAGTCTTGGCCTGGCAGAAGGGTTACATCTCAAAAACATTAACTGTGGTCCAAAGGCAAGATTCCTTCAAATCAGACAAACTACGGAGAGGGAGTCTTTAATTTGCACAGAACAGAGTGCTAATAAAGAATTCCCAGATTGGAGTTTTTCTTCAGTTTCTGGAAAAGCAGAAGTATCTAGCTATGGTTTCAATGGGACCTAAATAACTTCAAAAATCTGACCATATGTTGCACATTTCTCTTTGACTGTGACTGGCAGCCATTTATTAGACCTACATTCAGTACTTGAATGCAATGCCCTGACTTTGTTTGTAATGTATTCTGGAACGTATTGCAGAGATAGAACTCTGGGCTGTGCTCCAGCAAAGAGTTAAACTGAAATGAAGGAAGAGGAATGGAAGACCAATTGTACACAGTTTACTTTTATATCCTTATTATTTTCATGGTTGAAGATTGGGTATTGGCCACATTGTTCTGTTCATGCAAGAAATTTTATCACATACAAACTGCATACTTCGTTATTTTAGAACTGCGGTATCAGCACTGTTTCTCATGAATAGCTTTGGCTGTTAAATCATATAATGGAAGTATTAAGAAAACAAATTTTACAAAATGTAAGAAATTTAAGCTTAAAAGTAAAATGCTTCTCCTGCATATTGCCTATCTACCAGACTGCCTACTGCATCAGTGCAAAGGAATACCAGTGAAACATGCACAGTTTTAAATAAGATTCATTTAAAGGTAGCAATAAGATCAAAGAAAACAGATGTTTCCTTCCCTCTAGACACCAATCTTGACAGTACACTATCTATATGCTGAGAAAGGGATACATACACTACTTTTTAGATGTTAGAGATCATTACTGGGCTTCATTCAGACAAGGCTTGGGCTCGCTCTCTCACTAATGCACTTTTTTTCTGTTCTTGGGGCTATACTATTCTTTATTAACCAACAAACTTGCAACCACAATTAAATTCATATTTCTATACACATAGTTTGGTGATTTCTCCAACACTAACTGGTCCTTTGGCTTTCTCCTACCCCCCAGCATTTTCCAAATGCTGTTTCTTATTCACAGAAGTTATTTCTCTGGTCTTCGCCTTCCATTGTGCAATGGAGTGACAGGAACCAACCTTTTTCTTCATGAACCAGTCATCTCTCACCTCTTGACAGCGAACAAGGAAGCATTTCTAAGGGAGCACATTCTGGCCTCACACTCACATGGTGGATCTCAACTCTGATCACAATTCATAGTACAGACCTAAGAGAAGAAGGTTACTGGTACGTGGGACCAGCAGTGACAAATTATGATTTCTGCAGGTGAGGTAGAATCCTGTTCTCTGTTACGTCAGTGTAACTTGCAAGGAAAAAAGTAGGGAGAAGCTTTCCTGAAGAATACATGGCTTACAGAAAGGAACACGGAGCTCAGAACCATGGGATGCAGAAAGCTGTTTCCAGGTCTATCACTGCCTAGCCTCTGTTTCACCAGCTCCTCTCCTGTTTCCATTTCAGAGTCAAAATGGAGCATGTTCTAATTACCTGCCAACACTGAGTATTAATGCCTTCCTTTACCAATAGTCCCATTAATTTTAATGGAAGTGTAACCTTCAGGTGGGCTAAAATTAATTAAATTGCCCTTCTCCAGTGCCTCACAGAAATACACCCCAACCCCTGTGGAGAAAAGCAGCTGGAGACCCAGGATCCAGTCTGTACAGGACTCACGGCGAAGCTTGCTCAGAGCTACACTCACACATTAAAATACTACTACAATAAACATAACAATGAACTTTATTAACTACTAACTAAATGAACCTTATCCTAAGAAAACAAACTACAATTAACCAAGAACAATCCCTTGCATGAAAGATACCCAAGAGTCCCAAAGTCTGTGTGGAGTTCACCCAACTCTCAGCTACAGTCTCTGTTCCAGTGTGGAAGCTTGAGTGGCAAGAAATAGCTGTCCTCTTCTTTCTTTGCTGGGATCCTCTGTAGCATTCCATGCAGGCTCTCTCTTCTCCTCTGCAACCAGCCCTCAGTCCCATATGCATCTCTGCAAGGTCTGTTGCAAATGACTCCTTTACATGGAGAAAACATCTTGTTCACTCCTGGCTCAGCTCCTCTCCAGAACACTGAGCACATGGTCTCCCCTCAAGGCAGCTCCTGCCTGCTGTCTGCTCAGGCTGCTACTCTCCAGTCATCTGACTGACAACATCCCATCACACCAGCAGGGTACACTGTGGAGCATGTTCAAATTGCTACCACTCCCTGCTTCTGGAAGTTTCCAGCTGTGGGTTGCTAATCTGCCCAACAACAGTAAACCACCCTCAGCAGGTCTCTCAGAGATAGCCTTTGCAGGCATATGGGTTACAGAAGTATTGTTGGAATAAGGTACTTGTGACACTCTTTGGATTGGGGTGACCATTTATAGTATTAATACAATATGACAAACTGGCAATGATCCTTACTGGATATGCCATGTCAGGTTCATTGGAAAGGTTATAATTTGCTTACTATGATAACATTTTATGTGTATGTGTCCTCTTTGTACTGTAAATTATGGATGTGTGATATATGTCTGTAGCCAAACACTTGTACTGCACTACTGGGTTATCCACACCCCAGGCAGATTAGTGTAAGAACTGATGACTCATCGAGAGCCATTACCTTTACAATGAGCCCAGGGAGAGAAGCCAGGGCTGTGTCTATGAGTCATAAGGACATGTAGGGACATGCTTGTGATCAGGGAGACTGCAAGTGCTTTTCCTTACATAGGTGCTGTGAGCTTGTGTTTGAAACAAGCCATATGTCAGACCAGAGACTATAAAACGCAGCTGCACAATCTTGATATTGTCTTCATTCCTGCTTCCTACCTCTGGATCAAATCATCTACAACTAAAGCTGTGAAACAAAGGACTGAGTCCCACCCAGGTACTGGATGTACACCAAAGGAACTCCACAAGCCTGCAAACTCCCCAATTCCACTGGGAATCTGACGTAAAGGGTGCGTCTACACTTACAAGTTAGGTCGACTTAAGGAGGCTTAAGTCGACCTAAATGACTCCGCATCCACACTGGGCTTTCCTTAAGTCGACTTAAGCATTTCCTTAAGTTGACTTAAGGAAAAGTTCAGTTGACTTAATAACATCTCGATTTAGGTCGACTTAATGCTTATTAGGTCAATTTACGCCAGTGTGGACGGGGATTAGTGCCTAAATCCACCTTATTAAGTCGACTTAAAGCATTAAGTCAACTTAATAAGGTCAAAAGGGACTATGTTTATACTAGAAAAGTTAAGTCAACTCTCATTAAGTCAGCTTAAAAAAGTCGACCTAAGTTTTCTAGTGTAGACATAGCCATATAGACTTTAAATTTATTTGTACGTGTCTGATTGCTTTGATCTTTCAACATCTCTCTTATTTCTTTCCTTTTATAATACACCTTTAGCTTAGTTACTAAATGATTGGCTGGCAGCCTTGTGTTTCGGGTAAGATCCAAACTTCTAGTGGTCCAGATGTGGCTAACTTTTGGGGATCAGGAGAACATTTTTGGTAAAGGGAATAGTGTTTTAACAACTTTCCTCTTTACTGGACCCAGTTCCTAATTGGAGACCAGAGACTAAAATCCAATAAAGGGGGTTGTGTAATTTAGCAAAACAAACAAGGAGCCCTGCGGCACTTTTAAAGACTAAAATATATTTATCACATGAGCTTTTGTGGGAGAAAATCCCACTTCGTCAGACACTTTGAAGATGGGAAATATACAGAATGGGAAGAAAATAAATGCAAGGAAGTGTAAGTGATAGGATTAAGTCACACTATTACAGCAAATTAAATCAGTTGTTTTAAATTCAAACAGTGGGGAACAGCATATAGAGGGAGATGAGGTCAAATCACTTATTGTAATAAGAAAAGAACCAGAGATCCCTGTTTAGCCCTAAGGCAACAGTGTCAAATCTGCATATGAATTCCAGTTCTGCAGTTTCTCTTTGAAGCTTTGATTTGTATTCCATTTGTTTGATCACAGCTATTAACAAATCAATGGAGTGAGCAAGGAGACTGAAGTGTTTCCCTACTGGTTTTTGAATGTTGTTATTTCTGATGAGCACAGGAAGATACTATTCCGATGTGCAGAAAGAATAGCAAATATGGAAGGCGCCCAGTGTGGCTTAGCAGAGAACTCTGCGATGAGTTGAAACATAAAAGGGAAGCTTACAAGAAGTGGAAGCTTGTACAGATGACCAGGGAGGCGTATAAATACATTGTTCGGGACTGCAGGGATAAAATCAGAAAGGCCAAAGGGCATTTAGAGTTGCAGCTAGCAAGGGATGTGAAGGATAACAGGAAGGGGATCTACAAATATGTCAGTAACAAGAAGAGGATCAGAAATGGTGTAGGTCCCTTACTGAATGGGGCAGGTATCCTCATGGTGGATGATGCGGAAAAGGCTGAAGTACTCAATGCTTTTTTTACTTCAGTCTTCACAGGCAGGGTCAGCTCCCAGGCTACTACACCGGGTAACACAGAATGGAGAGAAGGAGAGCGGCCCTCGGTGATGGAAGGTCAGGTTAGGGACTACTTAGAGAAGCTGGATGTGCACAAGTCTATGGGGCCAGATGAACTGCATCTGAAGGTGCTAAAGGAGTTGGCCGATGTGATATCAGAGCCTCTGGCCAGTATCTTTGAAAACTCGTGGCAAATGGTGAAGGTTCCGGAGGATTGGAAAAAGGCAAATATAGTACCTATCTTCAAGAAAGGGAAAAAGGAGGATCCGGGGAACTACAGACCAATCAGCCTCACCTCAATCTCTGGAAAAAATCATGGAGCAGGTCCTCAAAGAATCCATTCTAAAACACTTGGAGGAAAATAGAGTGATCGGGAACAATCAGCATGGATTCACCAAGAGCAAATCATGCCTCACCAACCTGATTGCCTTCTATGATGAGATTACTGGATTTGTAGGTGCAGGAATAGCCATCGATGTGATATACCTCAACTTTAGCAAAGCTTTTTATATGGTTTCCCACAACATTCTTGTCAGCAAGTTAAGGAAATATGGGTTGGATGAATGGACCGTAAGGTGGATCGAAAACTGGCTAGATCATCAGGCTCAGTGGGTAGGAATCAATGGCTCAATGTCTAGTTGGCAACCAGTAACAAGTGGAGTGCCCCAGGGGTCGGTCCTGGGGCCGGTTCTATTCAACATCTTCATTAATGATCTGGATTATGCAATAGGTTGCATGCTCAGTACGTTCACGGATGACACCAAGCTGGGGGGTATGGTAGACACGCTGAAGGGTAGGGGTAGGATTGAAGGAGACCTAGACAAATTGGAGCATTTGGGCCAAAAGAAATCCCATGAGGTTCAACAAGGACAAGTGAAAAGTCCTGCACTTAGTACTGAAAAATCCCATGTACTGCTACAGGCTGGGAACCCATCGGCTAAGCAGCAGCACTGTAGAAAAGAACCTGCGATGCGAAGTTGGATATGAGTCAACAATGTGCTCTGGTTGCCAAAAAGGCCAATGGCATATTGGGCTGCATCAGTAGGAGTGTTCCCAGCAGATCGAGGGATGTGATTATTCCCCTCTATTCGGCACTAGTAAGGCCATATCTGGAATACTGTGTCCAGTTTTGGGCTCCCCACTACAGAACGGATGTTGACAAATTAGAAAGAGCCCAGCAGAGAGCAACAAAAATGATTAGGGAGCTGGGGCACATGACTTACAAGGAGAGACTGAAGGAACTAGGCTTATTTAGTCTGCAGAAGAGAAGACTGAGGGGGGATTTGATAGCAACCTTCAGCTACCTGAAGGGGTTCTCTAAAGACGAGGGAGCTAGGCTGTTCTCAGTAGTAATAGAGGACAGAACAAGGAGCAATGGTTTCAAGTTGCAGCTGGGGAGGCCGAGGTTGGATATTAGGAAAATCTTTCTCACTAGGAGGGTGGTGAAGCATTGGAATGGGTTACTGGCAGTGTTCCCTCTAAGCTGCGTGGCTGCGCAGCGGCCTTCGCACCCCCTGCGCAGCAGTGAGGGACCCCCGCGCAGGCCAGCAGCCTCCACCGCCCCCTCCAGACTCCCGGGGCAGCGGCTCTGCTGCGGCACACCCGGCCTGCGCCCGGCCTCTGGGCTGGCCCTCCCCGCCCCCAGGGTGGGACAGACAGGCTCAGGCTAGGGTCAGGAGCGCGGGCCTGCCCCACGCGGCCAGGGCAGCAGGGTGGCTGCGGCCGCGGCGGGCTCCCGGGCTCCCATCCACCGACCGACTCGACTTCCCGGCGCGGGGCTGGGCTAATCCACAGCCTCAGCCTCCCAGCACGGGGCCGGGATCAGCCTCCAGGGCTGAGGTCTGCTCCACCCCACCGGCAGCTTCCCTGGGCCGTGGTAGGGCCCTCCCCCGCCAGCGGCCTTGGCTTTTCTTTCTTTCTTTCTTTCTTTCTTTCTTTCTTTCTTTCTTTCTTTCTTTGCCTGCCTTCTTTTTTCCTTTCTTCCTCCCTCTCTTTCTCTTCCTTCTTTCTCTTTTCCTTATTTGTCTTCCTTTTTCTTTCCTTTTTTTCTCTCTTCTTTCCTTCCTCTTTCTTCTCTTCCTTCTTTTTTTCTTCTTTCTTTCTTTCCTCTTCCTTCCTTCCTCCTTCTTTCTCTTCCTGTTTCCTCTTCTTTCCTTCTTTCTCTCTTTCTTTTCTTCCTTCCTTCCTTTCTCTTCCTTCTCTTTTTTCTTTCTCTCTTCCTTCTCTTTTTTCTTTCTTTCTTTCTTTCCTTCTTTCTCTTTCTTTGCTTCTTTCCTTTCTCTTCCTTCTCTTCTTTCCTTCCCCTTTCTTTTCTTCTTTTTCTTCCTTCTTTCTCTTCCTTCCTTCTTTCTCTCCCTTTCTTTTCCTTCCTTCTCTCTTTTTTCTTTCTCCCTTCCTTTTTCTTTCCTTCTTTCTCTCCTTTGCTTTCCTTTTTCTTTCCTTCTTTCTCTTCTTTGCCTGCCTTCTTTTTTCTTTCTTCCTCCCTCTCTTTCTCTTCCTTCTTTCTCTTTTCCTTATTTGTCTTCCTTTTTCTTTCCTTTTTTTCTTTCTCTTCTTTCCTTCCTCTTTCTTCTCTTCCTTCTTTTTTCTTTCTTTCTTTCCTCTTCCTTCCTTCCTCCTTCTTTCTCTTCCTTCCTTCCTTCTCTTCTTTCCTTCTTTCTCTCTTTCTTTGCTTCCTTCCTTCCTTTCTCTTCCTTCTCTTTTTTCTTTCTCTCTTTCCTTCTCTCTCTTTCTTTGCTTCCTTCCTTTCTCCTCCATCTCTTCTTTCCTTCCCCTTTCTTCTTTTCTTCTTTTTCTTCCTTCTTTCTCTTCCTTTCTCTTCCTTCCTTCTTTCTCTCCCTTTCTCTTCCTTCCTTCTCTCTTTTTTCTTTCCCCCTTCCTTTTTCTTTCCTTCTTTCTCTCCTTTGCTTTCCTTTTTCTTTCCTTCTTTCTCTTCTTTGCCTTCCTTCTTTTTTTCTTTCTTCCTCTCTTTCTCTTCCTTTCTCTTTTTTCCTTCTTTGTCTTCCTTTTTCTTTCCTTCTTTTTTCTTTCTTTCTCTTCTTTCCCTCCTCTTTCTTCTTTCTCTTCCTTCTTTCCTCCTCTCTTTCTTTTTCTCTTCCTTCCTTTTTCTCTCTCTCTCTTCCTTCCTTCTCTCTTTTTCTCTCTTCCTTCCTTCCTTCCTTCCTTCCTTCCTTCCTTCCTTCCTTCCTTCTTTTTTTCCTTCCTTTTTAAAAAAAAACTTTTAAAAAATTAATTTTAAATAAAAACCTTTCTAAAAATTAAATTTCAATTCAAAATTCATTCAAATTCAATTAAACACAATTAATTAATTCTATTTACAATTACTTTAACTTCAATTAATGCCTATAATTTCTGTCATGTGAGTTTACACAAAATTTTTATTCAGAAAAAGTTTTGCACACAGCTTGAAAATTTTGCACACAAGCCGCCAAACCTTAGAGGGAACATTGGTTACCGGGCGGGGGGGGGGAGGTGGAATCTTCATCTTTGGAAACATTTAAGGACCCATTAGACAAAACCCTGGCTGGGGTGACTTAGTGGGAGTGGCCCTGCTTTTAGCAGGGGGTTGGACTAGATGACCTCATGAGGTCCCTTCCAACCCTAAGATTCTATGATTCTACGTATAAGCAGGGTGAAGCAGCTGCCCTCTGAGCAGAGCACAGGAGGGCCCCACACTCCCCCTGCTGAACAGAGGAGTCGACTGCACAGAGTCAGGACAAGAAACCAAAGGGCGGAGCCAAAGGGAGCAGGGACAGTATAAAAGGCCGGGCAGAAAGCTCAGTGAAGGAGCCTGTCCAGAGATGGCCAGACTGGCTGTTGGAGCCCTCACTTTTGGAGGACACCAACCCTCCCCAAGGGGCACCGGATAACCCCATGGGAGACCAGAAGGCAGCATTTTCCCTATATTTCCCTCCAGGGGAGGACCTGAAGGAGCTACCCTCGGCAGAAGAACCAGAGGATGTGAGGGAGCAGCCTGCTCTGAAAGGGCCCTGTGACTTAAAGGAGCTGCCTTCCATGTAAGACCCTGAGGGCATGAGGGAGAGGCCTGCTACGGACGGCCCCTGTGACCTTAAGGAGCTACCATCGGCTGACAGTCCGGAGGGGTTCCTGGATCTTCTGCCTGCAGACAGTGAGGGCCTGACTGGGATGCCTCTGGCCATTTACCCGGACTACTATGAGGAGAACCTTGGGATCCAGGTAGCTGGGCATGGGCAAGGGAGGAAGTAGCCCAGGACAGCAGCTGAGTGCTCTGCTGAGTCGCATAGCGGACGGTCAGCGCATTTTGGCTGGAGCCCCGATGACCCAGTGGCAGGCCACACTGCCACTGGATAGGGCCCTGCGCTAGGATGCAGTGATGTTGGGTGGGCCTGCGTCTCCCTCCTCCCCCTTTCGATTCCCAAGCATCGAGCCCTCCTACCCTGATCTTGTGACTGACTCTGGGTGTTTGCCTTGCCCTGCCCGAAGGCCAGGGACTACTGACTTTGGGTGCTTGCCCTGCCCTCTAGGAGGGTTGGGACTACAGACAATGGGCATCAGCCCTACTACACTATGTCAGACTTGTGGCCATTTATTCTTTTGCCGGGAGACTGTATAAGGAGGGGGACATTTCTGGCACATGATGGCAAAAATCACATTGGTGGATGAGCATGTGAATGAGCTCTTGATGGAGCAGCTGGCTTTATTGGGTCTTGTGATGGTGTCTTTTGTGCAAATATATGGGCAAAGTTGGCAACGTGGTTTGTTGCAGGTATGTGTGCCTGCTTTAATGTTTCTGTTGTTTCATCTGTAGTTGCTGGTGAGTATCTGCTTACGGTTGGAGGGCTGGAAAGAGTGAGGTATCTTGTAGAATAGGCTGTAGATCCTTGATGATGTGCTGTATAGGTTTGACTTGGGGCTTGTAAGTGATGACCAGTGGTGTTCTGTTTTATTTCTTGGGCTCCTCCTATAGTAGTTGACTTCTGGGTAATCGTCTAGCTCTGTCAATCTGTTTCTTCACTTCCCAGGTGGGTATTGTAGTTTTAAGAATGTTTGATAAAGATCCTGAAGGTGTCTGTCTCTGTCTGAAGGATCGGAGCAAATGCGGTTATATATTAGGGCCTGGCTGCAGACAGTGGATCGTATGGTATGTCTTGGATGAAAGCTCGAGGGATGTAGGTAAGTACAGTGATCAGCAGGTTTTCGGTATAGGGTGGTGTTTATGCGTCCATCACTAATTTGCATTGCAGTGTCCAGAAAGTGGATCTCCTGTGTGGAGTATTCGAGGCTAAGTTGATTGTGGGGTGGAAATTGTTGAAATCTCTGTGGAAATCTTCAAGGGCATCTTTACCGTGGGTCCAGATGATGAAGATGTCATCAGTGTAGCGTAAGTAGAGGAGTGGTACTTGGGGATGAAACAGGAGAAAACATTGATCTAAGTCAGCCATAAAAATGTTGGCATATTGTGGGGCCCCTAGCAGTGCCGTTGACTTGAAGATATAAATTATCTTCAAATCTGAAATGGTTGTGGGTGATTAAAAAGTCACAAAGTTCTTGATAAGTATTGGGAATCAGAAGCACTGTTTCTGACTGGTTGGTGACTCTAACTGCAGTTTTAGCCACCAATTCGGAGAAACTGCTCTCCTTTTCTAGTCTGCCCTGATCTTGGCATTTTCAGGTAGGCTACCCTAGGCACAAACAGGTCACATTACTGTTCACCATGAATAAGCCTGCCAGAATTAGGCCCAGGCTAGGAGATTAACTGGGGTGCGATAAGTAATGACAGTATATAGATGCTTAAAGCCAAAATTACAGCTGACATAGTGAAAGTTGTATCCAATGTTAGATAAGCAGATCAAGATCCCCTTATAAAAATCTATTGCTTTAGTTGGGCAAGAAAGAACTTTAGTTACATATTTAGACAGCTTTCTACAGAACGGATAATACAGTGCCTAGCACATTTCGGGCACCACTGCAGTACCTATATACAATGATAATAAAATATAACTGTTACTGGTTCTATATCTTTTTCTGCAATGCTTATGACCTACAAAAGATAGCTGTATGCAATTCAAGATGATTACGACATGCACACAAAAGAGCTGAGAAACACTTGTGTTTCTAAGCAGCTTACCTCTTCAAAAAGAATAATGTTTATTGAGATAAATAAAGAGAGGGTGGATGTTTTAGATCACTATGACTAATGTTAAGAAACAGCTGGTAAGTAATATTAGGTAATCACATACACAGGCTGCAAACCAGGAACATTATGCTAACATACCTACTATAATTTTATTCCTCCGCCCCATGCATTTATTCAAAGCTGCAGCTGGGATACTAGCTTTCGTACATTAGAAACCATTAGGAAAAGCAGCATGAATCATCATCTTTTACTTGAGTGACTAAGTTAAAATAACACAAGTGCAATTCTTCTAGGACAGTAATAATACAAGTAACAATACAAGGAAAATGGGTTGTGGGTTGTTTTTTTTTCCAGAGACTTGTGATTTACGTGGGCTCTTTAGCATTCCTTTAGTTTCAGTTCATAGAGAATAAAAAGCAGCCATTTCAGTGCTAATACTAATTATAATATTTCTTCTATCAAATATGTATATCTAATCTATCCATTTCCTGAACATTTCTGATTGGTCTGTCTTTAATAGTTTATATAGAGTAGGTAGGAATTTGATTTTTTTTATTATTATTATTATTTCAATGGCTAATATTCATGTTTATTTTTAAGCATTTTTTTCAATTATCAATTTAAATTTTCACAGTAGGGAGTCAGACAATAATTATTTACTGAGAGTAGACACTGAGATTCAGAGAGTTAAAGCTTTATAACCATTATAACACAAATGTCAACATCTCATGTAAAAATATACAAAATAAATATACTTAAATCATATTCTTATAAGTTCCCAAACAACATTTTTTCTTATTTTGCAGATCTGTACATCTTTATTGTCAATGAGGATATGTTTTTCATCAGTTTGTTGTGTAGGATGAAATCAGCATTCATTGACATTTATTGATAAAAATCTAATCCTTCCAAGTATAAGTTATTTCACCTGACTCTGTGATTCTTGTAGGCTACTACTGGCAACTTAATAGTTGTCATAGTGAAAATATGGATCTTTTTCAACACTAAAGGAGGAGGCAACTTTCATTGTTTATTTGTCAAAGGAAATTGATGGGATTTTCCAAAACACTTTTGTGATTTAGGAGCACAAATCCACTAAAGTCAATGGCTATGTCTACACTTGCAAGTTAGGTTGACTTAAGGACGCTTAAGTCAACCTAACCTAGTAATTGTTCACACCAGGCTTTCATTAAGTCGACTTAAGAAATTCCTTAAGTCGACTTAATGAAAGCTTAGGTCAACCTAATAAGAACTGCCAGTTAGGTAGACCTAACCCTTAAGTCGACTCCTTCGGTCGACCTAAGTACAGTGTAGACGCTTAAGTCCACTTTATTAGGTTGACCTAAGGGCAGTTAGGTCAACTTACTTAATACTCGTTCAGGGAAACCACTTTGTTAAGTCGACTTAATTAGGTCGACTTTAAGTCGACCTTGTTAAGTCAACTTAACCAAGTCAACCTAACCTTTTCTAGTGTAGACATAGCCAATCTGAGCTATACTTATTAAATCACTTAGATGCTTTAGAAAATCCCATCCAGTACTCAAACCTAATTGTGTCCTTAATGGCTCATCAGGTTTCTCCCTGGGCCCATTGTACCTGGGAGCTTCCTTAACATTAAGGACACAATGGTTGTAGACAGCCTGTCTGGGGTGTTTCCCCAGAATCACACAAGTTAAAGTATAGATATAACAATCATATTCCTAACTTCTAATACAAATACAAATCCTATACATAAACTATATAATCATTCCCAGCAAATTACTATCTTTCTATCGATACCAAACATGGCATAGTTCCTATGAATTATAGCATTTATGAGATATTAATAGAAAATAATATCATAAATGGTTCCCTAAATCCAGACAGTGTCACACCCTGCCCACATGCCCTGCCAGGGTCCCTGTTCCCCTTTGCCCCATTGTACACAAGGGGTGCCCCCCCTGCCACCGTGGACCTGCCCAAGGTCCCCCAAGCTCCTAGAAGTCGACCTAGGCATCCAGTGTGGACGCTCTAGGTCGACTTTGTAAGTTCCCCTTTAAGTCGACTTTAATTTTAAGTGTAGACTCACTAAGTTGACTTAACTAAAAGTGTAGACATCGCCTCAGTGTCTTGCCAGAATAAACCCTCTCATTTAGAAGACACAGAGACTTTTTCTGTCTCTTGGCTCATGACTCTTCCAGTCCTTTCCCAGATCCCTGCAGAGAACTGCAACAGGACCTAAAGAATCAGCAGCTATATCAGCGGGAGAACCTTTGGCATCTATAAGATACTGATAAGGTGTCTCCACCAGACTAATGGGGCATTGGTAGGTAGCCCAGCAAGGCATCGGTACTCCTAGGTGCAGAAGACATCATTCTCACAGAAGTCTATGACATTCCTACTTCCTACCAATGCCACCCCTCCCCCATTTTTTCCAAATTTAAAATTTTGTCATTCCAAAAATTGTAAGCAGTTCTATAGATGGCTGGAAAAAAAATGTCAGAGCAGGGAATGGGTGAAATGGGAATTTCATTTTCCCATTGCACCTTGGTGACAGGAAGGTTGTCATGGCAACAGGGGTGGGGCAGAACAGCCAATTCCTGCAAGGGTTTATCATTGATCTTACCTTACACTAAACTTAGATAATCAAGATGGCAAAATGCTCCCCAATTCACTTTTCTATCTTGGTCATGACATGATCAGGCAGCATCTATTTGAAAAGTTCCAGGGTGAACTTATCTGGACACATAGGCTATGTCTACACTTGAAAAGTTAGGTCGACTTTATGAAGTCAACTTAATAAGGTCGACTTTAAGTAGACTTAAAGCCAACCTTATTAAGTCGACTTAACAAAAGTCAACTTAACTTTTCAAGTGTACACGTGGCCCCTTTTCAACCTTATTAAATCGACTTAACATTTTAAGTCAATTTAATAAACTCCACTAAGGCGCTAATCCCCGTCTCCACTGGCTTAAGTCAACTTAATAAAGTCAATTTAAGCGCTAGTTTGAATTAAAATGAGCTGTTATTAATTCGAACTAACTTTTCCTTAATTCGACTTAAGGAGCAGCTTAAGTCGACTTAAAGAAAGCCCTGTGTAGACGTGGAGTATTTTAAGTCTACTTAAGCCTCCTTAAATCAACTTAATTTGTAAGTGTAGACACATCCATACAGAGCAGCTGAGCATGATTCAGCATTCAAATGAGGGGTTTCTCTCTGCATGTTTCCATTCAGTGTATATGAAGATACTGACCAATCACACTGGTTAGTTACAATGGCTTTCTCAGTCTGAACATATTATTAGGATGAAAGACCAACAGAATCCAAAGAACATTTAGCAAGGAATGCTGTTACATAGCTCATGCGATAAATAAATTTGTTAGTCTTTAAAAGTGCCACAGGATTCCTTGCTTGTTTTGCTGAACTAGACTAACTCGGCTACCCCTTTGGAAGTTATCTCATGGTTGCTAAAAGCCTCCATGGTGCAATAAGCTCACCAATGAGGGACAGAGACTGCACATCAGGCTAGGCCATATTAAGGAGCTAAAGATTGATTCCAGTGACACTTGATCTGCAAATCCTTGGTGGTCTGCCTTGATGATCAATATAAAAATAAACGGGAGAAACAATATACTTGGAAAAGGGAAAATAAAAAGTATTTCCTGCTATTTTTAACAATTTTTGCTTTAGGAAGTGTGAGCAATTTTACAAAACATTACCTTACATCTACCAGAAATACAACATTAATGCTACCAAATGGGCCATACCATTATTATTTTTTCTATTCTTTTAGAAATGGTATATAACCATGTAACCACCAAGATTTTCTCTTTATTAGGGTAACAGCAAAGATAATCTGCATCACTCATGACTCATTGTTTCTGGGAATTTTCTTTACTGAAAGACAATCTTTTTTTTTACATACACTAACAAACCAAAGCAACTAAATTATACTCATTATTACTCAAAAATGTGTCAAATGCCATGAGGTTTTTTTGTGTGCGAGTATGTTAACTCTAAATGTTGAATCAATGTCAACCAAATACCTTTCTCACTGTTTCTAATGATTTTTGAAGTACATTACACAAACTTCAACAGCAAGTGCATCCTAGAGCCTGTAGGGAATTTTATTTCAGAAGCTTTCTTCCTCCTCACATTGTCACATTCAGGGCTGCCCAAAGGCATTTTTCTGCCCTAGGCAAAGTTCAATATATGCTCTCCTGATCCTCTGTCTATTATAGCTCAATTCATGTTTTACTATTTTTATTTGTATTTAACATTTTGGCATTTAACATTACACTACCGATTAGATTATTTAGCTTAAATGTACACTGTCTGCTTTGTTCCACCTTTTCTTTCCTTTTTCCCTTCCTTTACTAGTTTCCTTCCATTGACTGCAAATCTTTTCCTCCCTATTTTCATTTCACCTTCAAACTATTCCCTCAGCTATGGAACTCCTTGCCAGAAGAGATAAATCTAAGACTTCTCCCTGGAACATTATACTAGTACACAAAAACCAAACCGCTCAAACTCATGGAAGAACAGTGAAATAACACCCTTTCTGTATACTTAAGCATATAAGGACCAGAAAAAAAAATTACAAATAGGTACCTTTAAAATACCTGGAATTGATTAGATTAGCTAGAAAGATGTATTTCTATAATTGAGTAATTTTTGCATGCATCTTTCTCTGAATCTCCTGCCCTCTTCTCCCTTTCTTTTACTGTGTTGTATTTGTTCAGTCATCTCTTCTTTAATCTGATCTTCTCCATCAATCCCTCCCAACCTTTCATTTCTCATTACTATACACACTACCATCTAATATTGCACAAAAACACCAAACACTTTTCTGTATCTGCTTGATTTTTAAGATGAATTCTCTTCAGCTGTCCACAACTCTCCCTTTTAATTCACTTTCCACAAACATTTGTGTAATGGAGTTCTACATTCATGAATGTTTCTGCAAAGCAAAGTTCAAACTCATATATAGAATTATTTGTGAAAGTCAAATTTTATATTCACTCATACTGGGACAAATAGTCAGGGAGACAGACTGATGGTCACCATGCGAATAATTTTCATCCAGTCTGAAAACAGAAACAACCACATATAATTTATGTAACCAATCACAACAAAATAACAGATTAACTATTGACTATCATGTACCCACAGTGATTAGTTCATGGTCAAGCTACATATTTTTAAATCTATGAAAAAAATTCCAGGTGAATTTTAAAAAGCCTATTCTGCATTGATATGAAGCCACTAGGGGAAAAATGTATCCCAGAAGTACACAAATGACACTCAGCTCATATCATTCACTCATCAGGATTTGGCTTCAGTCAGCTGCTGTTCATCCAGCTGCTGATTTTAGACAAGCCTTTGAATAACCAGCAGCAATGTTTCTGTCTCATGAGAAGCAGGATATGGTGTCATCAGCATATTACTGGCATTTCAAGCTGTTTCACTGTCTCTCCTGCTTCATAGAAATACTAGACATTATGAGAGGGAAGATGGATTCCTATGGGACTTCACAGATGAGTGATTTGGGGATGGCGAATAGGTGCCCAATATAACTCTCTGGGTGCTACCTGCGAAAAATTAGTGCAATCTGCTTGGCCTCTGTGTATTTCAGCAGACATGCCTCATTGACTAAATCAATTGTTATAAAAAGGTCCAACAGTAGAACCATGGATGTATAAGCCTTTGTCCAGCCAAGCCACCTCTTTGTAGTTTGAGACATTACTACAATCACAGTACTAACAACATTAATTTCACCTGCTCACACATGGCGCTTTTTATCAGGAGATCGCAAAACACATTACAAAGGGTGTCACTATCATTATCTCCATTTTACAGATGGAGAAACTGAGCCACTGAAAGAGGGAGTGATTTGCCTTCAGGCCAGTGGCCAAGTCAGGAATAGAACCCAGCTATCCTGGCTCCCACTCACAAGACACCACACTAGTCACTAGACCACACTACTTTGGCTTAGCATGGCCTTGTGCACTGCCCTCCTCTGTGTGGTGACGCTACCATATATCTTGAAAGTTCCAACCAACCTATGTCTGAGTGCGCAATTCTGTAAGTTCTGGGTCCCAACCCCTATTGAAAAATACTTGGGTTGAGGTTCAGGCAAGTGCACCTTGGATAAAGACATTCAAGCCACAAACAGCATTTGACTCAGTTGCTAGTATAATACATACCTGTGGTTTCTTGTGATGTGAAGTCCACATATTCAAACTCTGTCATGTGTCTCTTTTCCTCTTATACAATTTTGTAAGAGTTCTTTGCCCACCCCTTACCATGTGCTGCGTGAGGGTTTGGGGGTTTTATTTATTGGCTTCAATAAATAAAACCCCAGAACCCACATGAAGCACATGTGCAGTTGCCTTACATTTAGAGCCAGAGTATATAAGTAACACAATGGTCTGCACTATGGATGGTGAAAAATTAGAGCAGTTATTCCTCCTAGCACACAAATTGTTGCAAAGCTCCCTGTATGCAAAATGATTGTGCACACTGTCCTGTTACTTAGTATGTGCAATCAGCTTTGCAGGCCAATGCAGAATACATAATGAACTGGGGAGCAGGACCCCTCTCTGCCCAGCTTAAGGTGATTTGTGGCCCCAGTTGTACTTGGGGGAAGAATTATTCCCTGAATACCCTTCACATCAGTGACTGAGCTCTGGGAATACTAAGGCTCTTTATACTGACTCCCACCATATATAGGCTAATGCCGAAATCTGCCCCTTAGCACTTAGTTTGTCGTTTTGGGGGATTTTGCGGATAGCTCCAGAAGTGAATATCATTCCATGAAACTTCCCCTCAGAAGTCTCAAAAGCAGAGGCTTCTCACTATTGTTGTTACTGCCTGACTGAGCCTTCATGGTTTTTGACACAGTGCTGCAGTGGAAGCTAAGATTCCTGAGACTGCCATCTGCTCAAGCAAGGGGACTAAACCATGAATCAGATTATGTCATCTCCCTCCGGGAGTAACCACTGCTGTCCAAAATCTCCCATCTGAGATGGAAAGCAGATTTCTTATGTACAGAGCAAGAGGACAAATACATAGAAGATTGTCAATTTTTGGTACAGTTTTTAATGAAACCATGGATATAATCCATAGACATAAAGGAAACCAGACTTTAAATTTTAAAGACCCATAGGTTGTTTATCATAACTAGTTAGCACCTACTGGTTGCGTCTACACTGGTAAATTAAGTCGATTTAAGCTTGGCTTCAGTTGACTTAATGTGCCCTGCGTCTACACTACACTTTGCTTAAGTCGACTTAAGGAAAATAAAGTCGACTTAATGAAAATTAAGTCAACTTTATTAAACCACCTTTCTACTCGACCTAAGGCTTAATTCGACTTTTTAAAGTCGAATTAAGCCAGTGTAGCCCTGGGATAGCCCTAAGTCGATTTAGGGCTACCCCAGGACTACACCAATGCCCTCCCTGCTGGGGGGGGCACAGGGAGAGCCTGGCATGCCCCCCAAAGGGCAGGGCATGTGGGCACAGTGTGACACTGTCTGGATTTAGGGAAGCATTTATGATATTATTTTCTATGGATATCTCATAAATGCTATAATCCATAGGAACTGTGTCATGTTTGGTATCAATAGAAAGGTAGTAATTTGCTGGGAAAGATTATATAGTTTATGTCCAGGAATTGTATTTCGATTAGAAGTTAAGAATTTGATGTTATATCCATACTTTAACTTGTGT